>JBBAXF010000020.1:7651902-8251902 GCA_037837765.1 Delichon dasypus
GGCGACTGCCTCAGTGTCCCTTGAAGAGCTGCTGTGCGGCTCTGTGTCCCCCTGGCACCCCATGGATCCCCTGTGCCCTCTGGGGACGTGTCACTGTCCCCACCGCTGGCAGCGTCGGGGCTCTGCTGGAAAACGCATTTGTAACTAGTTAAAAAGAAGGCTCAGACTATTTTCAGCTCTTTGGTTGTTTGTTTGGTTTGTTTTTGCGGGGTTTTTTTGTGTGATATTTTTAAAAATTTCTGTTTGTAGCAGGTTTCCCTCCCCTGGGGAGGTGGCCAGAGGTGTCCCCACCAGGGGGATGGGGACAGGGACATGTAGGACCCCGTCAGTGGCAGGAGACAAGGAGGCTGGAGGGTGACAGTAACTCCAGCCCTAATAAATCGCGGCGACACCATTACACGGGGCCAACGTCACGTCTCAGCAGCCACCTAATTAAAAACTGGAATAAAACAGGGCAGGAAAATAACTTCATTTGGGTGTCTCTGCATTGCTCATCCGGGAACAGTTCTCTGTGGGGAGGAGGGGTTGTTTGATCCTAATTAAGCTCCAGATTGGAACAGGGATGGGGACAGCTCGCTGGCCTGGTGGCTTGGGACACTGTGACCCCACAAAGGGAGCTGCTGGTCCCAGGGTTTTGGTTTTTTTTTTCCCCACTCAATCTTTTATTTTTCATCCAGCCTTCAAACTGGACCCAAAGCAGTTGTTTCCAGCCCTGCCAGGACCTTGGGGTGTCACCAGCAGGTTTTTGGGGAGTGGGATGCTCACAGCTCTGGATGAGCTGGGTGGAGCTGGCACAGGGCTCGGGGACATTGAGGGACAGGGTTTGGGAATGTTGTGACACAGGGCTTGGGGACATCGTGGCACAGGGCTTGGGGACTTCATGGGACAGGACCCAGGAGCATCAGGGCGCAGGACTTGGATTAAAACACAAATTCCTGCCCGTCTTTGCTGGTTCTCGTCCTGACTTGTTCTACAGTTTCCCAGTGAGAGGAAAGATTTCCATAATGGCCCCCTGGGGAACGGCTGGAACAGGAGCTCAGACATCCCTGATCAGCCTCTTCTGCCAGGATTATCTCCTGCTTTCCTTCTCCAAGGAAAATGAAACCATCAATGGGATCAGGGAGCCCCGGTGCCTTCTCACTGCCAGGATCTCCCCATGTCATCCCGGTAATTTTTCCTAATTGCCTGGGAAGTGGAGGGTAAAGACACCCGGCCCCCCTCAGGGGGAAATGTGGGATCTGTCTCTGGAGGAGCAGGGAAGGGAGACGGGATCTGATCTCCAGTGAGGAGAACACAAACCCTTTCACGTGGCTCTGTGGAAAGGGAATGAAAACCTCCTGGCTGATTCCAGGGAGACAATCCAGCCCTGCCCTCCCGATCCCCTTTTTGTGAGGAAAACTTCGGGGCAGCATCCGAGAGGAGAATTCCAGGGGTGTGGGCGCAGCCTCCCACTGCTGGCTGCTGCTTCTGCCCGTGGATGGGGAATTCCTGGCACGTCCCCAGTTGTCCCAGCGCCTCGTGGCATGACACGGCATTTCCCAGCATCTCCGGGCATCTCCTGGCACATCCCGGCACATCCCAGCCTCTCTGGGCATCTCCTGTCCCAGCATGTCCCAGATTCTCCTGGCAGCCCCCAGGGCTCCCCCAAACCTCCTTTCCCGGCGGTTTGGTTTGGGGGTACAGGGAATGTGGCTCCTTTTGGGGTGGCACTGGCGGCATCCCGAGCACTCGGTGCCATCCTCAGCTCCTGTGGCCGCGGCTGCTGCTCCCAACCAGCAGCTGCGGAAAATCTCCAGGAATTGTCCTCGGAGTTGGGCGATTTTCTGCTGGTTTGGAGCAGAGCCACGAGCCCGGGATCGGAGGAGCTCGAATGAGTGATTTTCCGTGCAGATCGTTCCCTAATTAAACCACATCCCGAATGTGAGCTGGGAGCGCCGGGAAGGCGGCAGCTTCCCGGGATATGGGATGTGCCCCCGCCAGCCCCACCGGCCCCTGCCAAGCCTGGAGCTGCTCCAGTCTCCCCGATGGAAAACCAGAATCCATCTGCCACGGCCGCACGAGGAAAAGGCAGGGACGAAGCAGAGCCAGCCTCGACCCTTCCACAGCCGGAAAATCCTCTGGAATTTCCATCTTTCCCAGTAAAACCAGTCTTTCCCTGCAGGAGCGATGTGGATCCACCCTGGAAATGGGCGGATGTTCAGGACGAGGATGAGAGCCGGAGGGTGGAGAAGCTTTATCACCCCTGCTCCTTCCTGGGAGGTGAAGGTGTGGCTGCTCTGTCCCCACCCCCAAATCCTTGGAATTTCAGACCCCCACAGGAATCTCCCACCCAGGGCGCCATGGCACGGCCTCAGCGGTGCCACCTCTCCGTGGCGATGTCCCCAAGGGGTGGGCACGGGGGTCAGCCGAGGGACGCGGCGCCCCCGGGCTCACGGAGCATCATCGGCAGCCGCTGGCGCACGGAGGAAGGGGCTGCGCGGGAGGAGGAGTATTTTTAGCTTTCTCATTAACCGAGTCCTTTCAAATTAGCCTTCCATTAACCTCAAAGCGCAATGAAAGCGCTGCAAAGCGAGCCTGGGGTTTTTTTTCTTCCCCTTCCCTTTCAGGGCTAAAGGCTCCTGCGGAATATCCAGGTTCTCCTGATCAGCGCCGCATCTGCCTTGAAGCTCTAAACGAAGGGAAGTTGTGCCAGGGGCAACTTTTGGGAAGAGCCAGGCCGGTGTCTGTGGGGTTGAGGCAGCTCCTGTGGGGTGGGGATCCCTGCCCGGCCCTTCCAGCGAGGATCCAGCGGGATCCTGCGGGCATTGGCTCGTCCTGGAGGTGCCCGAGGTTGGGGACAACGATTAAACGAGGGAGAATCGTCACAACGGGGCTGGAAGCTGCCCAGGTGTTTCCCCTGCTTGGCACTGGCTCTTCCCGTCCCCGCACCGGGATTTTCCCTGGGTTTTGGGGGTTGGTTTGGGGCTGAACATTCCTCCAGCGGCTGCAGGGCTGGGAGAGCTGCTTTGAAACCCCTCCGGCTCCAGGTTTGGCATCCTCCAGCGTGGGTGGGATGGGATGGAGATGAGGGGAGGGAGATGGAGGAGGGAGGGAGGGATGGGTATGGAATGAAGAGATGGAGACAGTGGAGCTGTGGATGGAGGAAGGAAGGAGACAGAGGAAGGATGGAGCAGAGCCCAGGACAGGATTGGTCCGGTTCCCTGATGTGAGCGAGGCTGCTCTGAGCTTAGGGCACCCTCCCCAGCTCCGAGCCCACCTCCAGAGCCAGACCAGGAATCCAGGGCGCTGGGATGCTCCTGCCCAGCCCCTTGGGATCCCCCAAATCCTTCCCTGTCCCCGGGCTCTCGGGGACCCAGCACATCCTGACGAGAGGCGCGGCGGCTGCGTGTGCAGCGCTCGCACACCCAGGGCTGATTTCCATTAAGTGGAGAGCAGAAATGAGGGGAACATCAAAGGGAAATTGGAAAGACAGAGGAGGGGAAAAAAAAAAAAATAAAAAAAGGCAAAACACACACACACACACAAAATAAAAACCGGGGCGGAGGAACGGGAGACGGAGGAGAAGAAAGGGAAGGAGCTGCTCCGCGCCGGCGCCCGTCCTGCAAATTGGAAGAGCTGCTCGGAGGTGTCCACAGGCGACCCTGCCAAATCAATTGATTTCATCTCTGGGCGCAGAGGCCCTTTTTTTATTTCACACCAATTTTCACGGGCAGCGCCGGATAAAAATGGCAGAGACGCCGGGAAGGGGGAGTGGCGGGAGGGGGGGAGAAAAGCGGGGCGGGGGGACAGGAGGGACCGGCTGGTGACAAAAAGAGGCGGAGGGGAGGGACATTCTGCTGCCAGCGCCTGCCTGGGGATGCTCCCCTGCTGTCCCCCGCTGCTCCCCGCCTCTCCAGCCCTTCCCCACCTCCCCCTGGAGCCCAGCGCTGGGCACCGCCATCCCCCTGCCTGCCCGGCGCCAGGAACGGGGGCGAACCCCCGAATCCCCGCCGTTTTCCCGAGGTGCGGTGGGAGCATCCCCGTTCCTGTCTCTCTCCCGCGCGCAGCCGGAGGCTCAGGCAGAGAAAAATACCCGCTGACATCAAGGTTGTGTAGTCCTGGGCTGACAAGATGGATTATCTCCCGCAATCCATCATTTCCCTGGCTCCTATCGCAGTTTTCCTTTTGCTTTTTCTCTTCCCCCCCTTTATTCTTTCCTCTCCCTTTATTTATTTATTTGTTTATTTATTTTTATGAACAGAAAACGTTTTTAGCAGCCGTAATAACCACGGCTGGAGGCAGGAACGGGAATCCATCATTTAGTGGTCGGGGTTGGATAATAAGTAAGCTCAGGCCTAAAATCCCCTGACCTTGAGAATTAAATAATAACAATAATAACCCTAATGAAATCCCACGGAACTTCCCACTCACAGCAGCCCCTCTCCCGCCTTGGCAGGTGGAAAAGGGCTCGGGATTATTTCTCCAGTAATGAGGGCTGAGAGAGCTCCCATGGAAACGCTGCGGATGAAGGGACGGGGCTTTGTCCTCCCTCCCCCTGCCCTTCCCCTCGGGTGGCACTGCCAGCAGCGATGAGGCTCCGGGCTGTGGGGATGGGGGCAGTGAGGCATTTCCCTCTGGAAGTGTTTCGTTTTGACATTTCCCAAAGAGAATTCCCCGGCTCCTTGTCGCACGCTGGCGTTTTGTTTTGAAACCCAGGATCTCCAGCCTGTGACAACAACCCGGGGACTGGGAATGGAACCGGTTTCCCTGCCTTGACGCCTCTCCCTTCCACCGCTGCTGCACTGCCCCAATTCCCCTTTTCCTCCCCTGTCCCCAAGGATTGGGGTCCCAGGGTGGGGACAGGCCCCAGGAATTGGGCTCTCTGATCCTCACGGATCCCTTCCCACCGGAGCTGCTCCTTGGTGCTGTTTGCAGCCTCACGGCACCATCGGGGAGCAGCCAGAGTGGAAAACAGAGAGGGAAAATCAGCACGGGTCAGAGATGGGAACGATCCCCGCAGTGCGGCTCTGGTGGAGCTCAGGAGTGGCAGGGGTGGGTGGCACGGGACGGCCCCGGGGTGGCAGGGGTGGCACAGATGGAAAGGTGAGGGTAATTCCCATCTTTCCTGCTCTGCCCAGACCCCAGCCCGGCGCAGGAACCCTGCGGAGGGGCTGGCATGGGGACAGGACGATGAGTGGCACAGGGGTGGCAGCACGGGGCTGGCAGCGGCAGGGTGTGAGCTCTGGGATCGCACCCTGGCGAGACTCAGATGAGATCCAGGGAACTTCCGAGGAGGAAAATGTAAATTTCGGGCGTGCAGGAGTTTCCCTTCCTGCAGAGAGAGCAGTGATGGAGCACAGCCACTCCCAGGGTGTTTATTCCATCCGATCTCCAGGGGCCGAGTCCTCAGGGTGTTCCGGGTGTCACCTCAGCCCCGTGTCCCCCCAGGCTTGCCGGGCACCCTCCAGGATCCGCGGCTGCCGCTGGGGGTGGCTGGACCCGCTCGGCTCCTCCCGCTGCTGAAGCCGATAAAAATCCCCCCGATGTGCCAGATTAAACTTTGCACAGGGCCTTGGACGAGGCTCTGCCGGAGCCCCGGGACGGATGTGCAGCCTCCGAGGCTTTGGGGGCTGTGGGGGGGACCTGCACCCCCGCTTTGGGGGTGAACATCCCCAGTTTGGGGCTCAGCCCCTCCTCCTGGCTTGGGGAGACACTCAGAGCCCCGGAGCGGTACTGGGGAGCCCCAGCAGAGCCCCGAGGGATTCCTCCAGATCCAGAGGCTCCTCTTCCTGCAGCAGGGACCCCGGGAGCTGTGGCAGCGCGGGGAGCAGAGCGATTCTCCGCGGGTTTTGGGGGGCTCGGCTGGCGGCTCTGTCCCTGCCCGGAGCCGCGGGGCGCCCGGCGGAGCCTCGAACGCTCCCCATCAACAATCCCCAGCCCCGGAGCGGTGTCGCTCGGTCGGGGGTGGCAATTACAGCGAGCCCCGGGGCTGGAGGCGCCGCCCCGCCCGGCTGCTCCCGCCTGGCCCCGGTGTCACCCGGGCTCGGAGCGGGGACAGCAGCGCACGAACCCGTCCTCTGCGGGGACCTGGGCTTAATTAATCTTCTGTCGAGCAGAGAAGTGGGAATGGTCCCGGAGGAAGCCGGGGAGATGATTGTGCCGGAGTGAGACAAAAGAGAACAGTTAGACTGTGACAGCTGATATTAAAATGACTACAACTCACTTCACCCCCCCAGCCGATGCGTTATATTCCTTATAAATAATGGGACACTCCAGGTTAACTGTCTGTTGCTGCATTCCGATTGTTGATATTTAATTAGCTCTAAAATTAAAGTGTTCTTTTATTGCCCTGTCGTTAAGGCTGCCTCATTTCTAATTGATTGAGATTGAAGTGCCTGCTCTCCCTCCCCGCGGGGGCGCGGCGCTGGGGGCAGGTGTGGTGACAGCGTGTGACACCGGGAGGTGTGACAGGAGCAGAGCTCTGCCACGCGTCCCCAGGGCGTGCCTGGGGTGTCTGGGCTGTCCCCAGGGAGGGAGGGGGACACTCTTTCCCCCCAGCCCCTTCCCCACGGCATCCGTGAGGGACCTGGAGCTGGATCCTGCCCCTGCGCATCCCAATTTCCCCTGGGATCATCCCAAATTACTGAGCTTCCCTTCCCTCCCCTGGCTCTTGGTGTCAATCCGCTGAAGGCTGGCTCCACGCCTCGCCTTCATTGAAAATCACCCCAAAAACCAATCCTGGGGCAATCCAAGGAGGAACGAGCCACCAGAGCTGCAGCCCGTTCCGCTGGGCACCGCAGTGCCAGGGCAGGAGCTGCTCCCTGCATCTCGGCAATGGCAGGAATGAGGAGCCCTGGAAGGAAATCTCAGAGGCCGAGCCGGGCACCGGGCGCTGCTCCAAAACCCCACCAGCTCCCTCCGAGCCCAAACGGCTCCTAAAAAGCCCCGATGCACAATTTAACTGGAGCGATTTCCAGCAGGACTGTGGGAAACCCTCACCGCCACGCTGCCAGAACCCCAGAACCCCAAATTCCCCTCCGGAGCAGGCGCCTCATGTTTCTCCATCCATCACGGCTGCGGGAGGTGAGGGGTTTTTTTTGGCAAGGCCGTGCTCCAAACCCAAGGAAAAACCAGCGGAATGTTGGCTGCGGGTGCTCCCGGTCCCTCTCCCGCCCCGTGCTGATGTGGGGACCGCGGGATGCGGAATCTCGCGGCGCCTCTTTCATGTCGGAGCAGCGCCGAAGCGCTTGGGAGAGTTAATAATAGAACAGCAGCGGATTAAACAATGAATAATGGAGGAGGGTAATAGAGAGGATAAATAATATATTTACAGACTTGCAGCCCCGCTGCCCGGCCTGCGGCTGGCAGGGGTGTCCCCTGGCACGGCAGGTGCTGCGCCGGGGCTCGGTGCCGCTCGGCAAAGCCAGACTCTGCCGGAGGGTGCCAGTCCCCGCGCTGGGTGACACGGGGACACGGTAGGGCAGCGGCTCCCAAAGCCACGCTCCCGACCAGGGCTTGACAGGCAGCAATCCTCTCGCTGAGCCGTCTTTTCATGCTCCCTGGCTCCTGACGAACTCCATCGTGCTTGGCTGTAATCCCCAAACGCTTTCACGGGGGTTTGTCTTCCGAGCGACGCGTGCGGCGACAAGGACGGCTGCTCCCGGCACGGGCTGGGTGCTGGGGGGACAGCGGGGCCACACGGGGGTCCCTCGGCTGGCAGGCAGCACGGGGCAGGTGTGGGGCGATTCCCGGGATCCGCTCCGCTCGCTCCCCAGCTGCTCCCGCCTGCCGGCCACCAGCTGCCGCCGGGATGTCGGGGATGGTTGTGGCTCCCGCTGTGGCACAGGGCTGGCCTGGGGGGGCCCCAAGCAGCAGCCCGGGCTGTGCCGGGGCGCTGGCGCTGCTGGGGTCCCCCGGAGCACCCCCGGTGAGGGTCAGGGTCCCCGCGCGGGGCGCAGGTGGCAGGCGGCAGCGGGACGGCGATGATGGATGGGGCTCGGCCGGTGGCAGCGCCGGTGACACCGAGGGCTCCGGCTGATTTATCGCTCGCCGCGGTGGGCCCGGAGGCCGGGAAGCTGCAGAGGAGCCGGAGGGAGGGAGAGATTTCCTTGGGAGAGGGTGCGACCCCAGGGAGCCGCACGCGCTGCGCTGGGCACCCCAAAATATCGGGGGGGCTCTTAGAAAAAGGATCCTTGTGCCCAGGGCTGAAACCACTCTGAGTCTGGGCTCTGGCAAAGGGCTTTGCCCCCTCAAACACCCCTCAAACACCCCTCAAACACCCCTCAAACCCCCCTCAAACACCCCTCAAACACCCCTCAAACACCCCTCAAACCCCCCTCAAACACCCCTCAAACACCCCTCAAACCCCCCTCAAACCCCCCTCAAACACCCCTCCAATACCCGCGGGGTGGCTCCTGTCTGTCCTGAGCACACCCCTGCCTGTGTGTCCCCGCGTGTCCCTCCCCGGCTCCGTGTCATTAATTCACCTGTCACAGGCTAGCGCCGGGTCCAGATTATATTGATGTGGCCATTAGAGCGTGGGGACAAGGCCCAGCGCCGGTGCCACCCGCATCGGGACCACCCCCTCCTCCCCTCCGCCACCTCCCGGGACCGCTGTCCCCGCTCCCAGCCCTCCTCTGGTACCCGGGAGAGGAGGGAAAAACACTGGGAGCCCTTAAAATAACACCCAACTCTTTAAGGATGTGAGCTCCGTACTAAATCTCGGGGAAAAGGAGCAATTATCCTGTCAGAGAAGGTGATATAATTTTGGAGAGCTGGTTCCGCAGCTGTAATTTTTTTTTTCCCCAACCGTTTCTCCCCCCGGAGGGATTTAGTGGCCAATTATCCATCAGGGAGAGGGAAGGTGCCGGCTGCCAGCGCCGGGTGCCGTGTGTCCTTCGCCGTGTGCCATGTGCCGTGTCCCGTGTGCCATGTGCCGTGTGCCGTGTGCCATGTGCCGTGTCCTGTGTGCCATGTGCCATGCCCTGTGTGCCATGTGCCGTGTCCCGTGTGCCATGTGCCGTGCCCTGTGTGCCATGTGCCGTGTCCTGTGTGCCATGTGCTGCTCTGCAGAGGCGGCCCAGTGCCAGGAAGCAGCGTGCTGGCACTGCCGTGGCTGCTGGCACCGCTCTGGGCGCTGGCTCTGTTTTGGGGACTGGTCCTGGTGTGGGTGCTGGAGGAGTTCTGGGTGCTGGCGCTGGTTTTGGCAGTTCTGTGGGCACTGGTGCTTGTCCTGTCACTGTTGTGGGCACAGGTTTGGGCACTGCACTGGTTCTGGCACTGGTTTGGGCATGGCACTGGTTCTGGCACTGCTGTGGATACTGGTGCTGGTTCTGGCACTGGTTCTGACACTGCTGTGAGTACTGGTTTGGGCACTGCACTTGTTCTGGCACAACTCTAGGCACTGGTTTGGACATTGCACTGGTTCTGGCACTGCTGTGGGCACTGGTTTGGACATTGCACTGGTTCTGGCACTGGTTTGAGCATTGCACTGGTTCTGGCACTGCTGTGGGTACTGGTGCTGGTTCTGGCACTGGTTCTGGCACTGCTGTGGGCACTGGTTTGGGCACAGCACTGGTTCTGGCACTGCTGTGGGTACTGGTTCTGGTTCTGGCACTGCTGTGGGCACTGGTTTGGGCACTGCACTGGTTCTGGCACTGCTGTGTGTACTGGTGCTGGTTCTGGCACTGCTGTGGGCACTGGTTTGGGCACAGCACTGGTTCTGGCACTGGTTCTGGCACAGCACTGGTTCCAGCACTGCTGTGGGTACTGGTGCTGGTTCCGGCACTGCTGTGGGCACTGGTTTGGGCACAGCACTGGTTCCAGCACTGCTGTGGGTACTGGTGCTGGTTCTGGCACTGGTTCCGGCACTGCTGTGGGCACCGGTGCCGGCGCTGGCACGGGCAGGGTCAGGAGGGCGAGCGCTCCCACCCGTTGGGCTGCCGGGGAACGTAGTTAAGTGCGAAGCAGTCATTTTTTTTAATGAAGTGCCAGCGCTGGAGTTTATAATTGCTAATGAGCCCGAATAATAATTAGCTGGGTTTTAATGAGGGCGATGATCACTGGGAGGGAGAGAGCGGCAGCGCTTTGGCCTCGTTCCCGGCAGCCGGGGTCACCAGTCCCCAGCTCTGGCTGTGGCCCTGTCACCTCTGTGCCATCCCTCGGAGCAGGGCCACGACGTCACAGTGCCACGCTGGGGGTGACAGTCCCAGCAAGTGCTGTGGGAATCCGTGGATGCTGAGATGTTTCTGCAGGGTCTGGTGCGGCTCGGGAGCACCGGGGACCCCCAGGGTGAGTCTCTGCGCTCGGGGTGTCCCCACAGCCCTGGCACGTGTCCCCACGCCCCGTCAGAGGGAGATGCCACCACTGTGGCACGTGTGGCTCTCCGGGCAGCCGGAGGGGACCAGGACATTGCTGTCACCCTGAGGGCCGCACTGGGGTCTGTGAGCACCCGGGTGCAAAGGGGGCGTGGAGGGTTGGGCGCCGACCTTGGGGACACCTGGGTGCCATGTGACCCCAAGGGCTGGGTGCAGCTGTTCCTGGGTGCTGATGCTCCAAGCTCATCCAGTCCCGAGGGAGCGCGGGGAGCACGGGATCAGAGGGCAAAAATCAGCCAACTAATTAGGAAATTGCAGGTGATTATGGTTAATTAGAGAGAGGTGTGAAAGGATGGGGATGCCAGGGAGGTGCTGAGCTGGGTATCCCAAATGTGGACTCTGGGATTGCCGAGCATCCAACCACCTCGGCCCCCGCTGAGCACCTGATCCTCACTCTGGAAAAACCTCTCTAATTGCAGCAGAAACCTTGAGAGCCGCCGATGATTGCATCCAAAGGTTCATAAAGCAGGAAGCAAATCTGGGAGACAGCTGCGACGTTGCTTCAAAGAAAATGGAAAAAAAGAAAAAAAGAAAAAAAAAAAAAGGAGGGAAAAAGAGCAGGGATGGGAACAGGTAAAGGCGGGCGGGCAGCTCCACGCTCCAGGTTTTTTATGGAGATAAATAATTGAGCCGTGCTGGGGGACCTCCAGCACCCCCAGCACGGAGCTGCAGGGCGCCAGTGACGTTGTTTCCTCTGGGCGCTGCTGGATTCCCAGGAAAAGTGTCCGGGATGTGCCCTGGGATGGGTTTGCTGCTGATGGAGCGTGTCCCCATGGCGAGGCCAGCTCCGCTGCTGAGGTCCCCAGAGCACAGCTGCCACCCCACCCCGGCAAACGGTGTCACCACGTCACGGATGTCACCCCTGCTCCACCTCGCGGAGTGGGAGGAACCCGCTCCAGACAGGCCCATTAACCCAGCGCACGCTGTTATTTCTCAGAGGTGTAATTAAATTTAATTGTCAATTACGGAGTGACAGGGACAACCCCGCCCATCCCCTGCAGCAGGGAGCGCATCCAGCGCCGGGACCGCCCCGTGCCCCCAATCCCCGATCCCCCAAGAACCAGGAGCTGCGGCTCTTCACGCTGCTCTGCTTTCTGCTTCCTCACAAGAGCTGAAATCTGACCTTTTTTAATATACAGGGCTGCGATTCCAGAGCCGGGAGCAGCTCTGGGAGGGAAAGGTGGGAGAGTGAGGTGGAAATGGGGGGAGCATCGGAGCCTGCAGACAGAACCCACCGAGGGCTGGGCTGAGCCGGTGGCAGGGATGCTGAGGGAACATCCAGGGGATTCAGGAGCCTGTTCCAGCGTCCGTGGGATGAAGGACGGGAGGTGGAGACGGAAAAGTGCCCGTTTAAAATCAATGGAAGAGTCACGCGCTGGGAGCGGGGCTGCGCCTGGAAATTGCAGCCGTGTGCGGCGCCGCCGCCGAGGCCCCGATAATTGTGCTTTTCTTCTCTTCCTTTCTTTCCCTTTCTCCCGCTGCGCTGCAATAATTGGGAGCTGTCGCCCGGCTCATCCGCTCGGCTCCGGGCGGCAGCGCTGCAATTATCCAGCGGCTCTGGAATGACGCCTTCAATAGCCTCACACACGGCACACGCTGCCCTGGCGCCGTCCCTGTCCCCTCTGTCCCTGTGCCCATCCCCAGGACATCCACATCCTCATCCTCACGGCCATCCCACCCCATCTCATCCCGTTCCAGACCCATTCCCATCCAATCCCATCCACATCCATTCCCATTACAACCCCATCCCCACACTATCTTCATCCCAGCCCCATTCCCATTCCTGTGTCCATCCTCTCTCTCTTCCCATCCCTATCCCAACCCCGTCCCCACACTATGTTCATCCCAGCCCCATTCCCATTCCCATTCCTGTGTCCATCCTCTCTCTCTTCCCATCCCTATCCCAACCCTGTCCCCACACTGTCTTCATCCCAGCCCCATGCCCTTTCCCATTCTTGTGTCCAACCCCGTCCCCACACTATCTTCCTCCCAACCCCATGCCCTTTCCCATTCCTATCTCCACACTCTCCCTGTTCCCATCCCTACTCCAATCTCATCCCACCCCCTTCCCCATTCCCATCTCATCCCATTCCCATCACCACCTCATCCCATCCTTATCCCATCTCCATCCCCGTCCCAGGTGCAGCAGCTGGAGCGTGTCCCAGCACACAGGTCCCATCCTGACCTACTTTCCCAAGCAAATCCCTCTCTGTCAGCATTCCAGAGCCGGCTCCTGCCTGGGAGCCCTGTGTGGGGCCGTGACTCCCGGGGAGCTTCCCGACAAGCGCTCACAATAACGTAATTATGGGAGAAATAATAAACGTGTCAGTCCTGCAGGCAGGAATTCCCTGGGAGCAGGGAGCCGCGCCGCCGTGGCCGCGGGCGCTCCCCGTGCGCGGAATTAACTGGGAAAAGCCCTCCCCAGCCCTGAGTTTGTGCATTATTGATGAACCTCTCAGGGCAGCCATGACTTACGGGCTCTCCTGCCTCGCTTTTCCCCTGGATTGGTGGGATCCGTGGCTGGCTAAGGCACCACAGAGGAGAGACGCCTTTTCCAGGATGGAATGCCGAGGAACAGCCGGTTCTCCCATCTGCAGGGAGGGCAGGGGGGCTGCAGGACCGTGCCTGCATCACTGGTGGGCCTGGGACAGGCGTGGGGACAGGGACAGCGGTGACTTCCCAACGAAACCTCCGTCCCCACGGTCCTTGGCTGGGCTGTGCTCCCACACAGCCGAGGGATCTGCATTCCCCAAGGGATTTTCTTAATTAGGAGACTTGACAATGGCACTGGCTCCTGCACCCACTCAGCCCCGTGCTTCAAAGCTCTGCCCTCCCCTGTCACAGCACTGCGGGGACGCCGTGGTGGCACCAGCGCCGCGCTGAGAAGGGGACGGGGACCCCGCGTGGGGCCGAGCCGGGAGCAGCGGCTGGAGCTGCTCCTGCCCTGGGATTTGAGGTTGGCGCTGAGGGGATTGAGAATTTCGGTGTGGGTTTGGGATCCTCCTGAGGAGGGGGATGCGCTGTCCCATTCCACCTCACGCCCAGGGTGGATGTTCCTGCTGGGTGGCCTCATGCCAGCGTCCTCCCTGGCATGGCTGGGTGGGTTTGGTTTGATCCCGGGGCTGCCCAGGGGGTCGGGGCTGGGTGTAATGGCCACATCTGTGCCGTAGCTACCACATCTGTGCCACAACCACCACACCTGTGCCACAACCACCACACCTGTGCCACAGCCACCACACCTGTGCCACAACCACCACACCTGAGGCAGCAGCACGTAGGCACAGGCGCGTTCCCACGGCGAGGGATTGATCCCCGCTGTTCCTTTGATGAGGTGGCGTAATCCCACGGAATCGTCTCCGTAATATCCCAAACGAAATCATTTATTCTTGCCAAAAATCCAATAAAGAGCTCAGGCCTCCTCCACAGGCAGATAAAGCCCAGATTAACGGGGCTGCCGAGATAAAAAAAAAGAAAAAAGGAAAAAAAAAAAAAAAGAAAGAAACAAGGAGGAAACTCTGGGAAAATGAGCGCGGGATGGAGAGGAGACTCCTGCCACCTTCTCCTTTCCCAAGGCTGCTGCAGCTCAGGGTTTTATTACAAAAAGCCACCTAAGTATTACAGACTAATCCCTAAATCCCAGCCTAGTAAAATATGGAATGGATTTTGTAAATTGTGCCCTTTACAAAGCTGATTGAACTTTTTTTTTTCCCCTTTTCTTCTCCTTCCCCCTCCTCTCCCAGGAGTTCTTTTTTCTTCTTGGGGACCGTGATGACTCTTGGTGTCCATGTCCTGGCTCTGCTCCGTCTGCAGCCTGAGCCGGCTGGTCCAGGTTTGGAGCTGCTGGATGGTGGGAGCAGTGTGGCAGTGAGCCTGGATTGTGGTGAGGAGGATCCACTGGGATGGGATGGGATGGGATGGGATGGGATGGGATGGGATGGGATGGGATGGGATGGGATGGGGTGGGATGGGATGGGATGGGATGGGATGGGATGGGATGGGAAAAGGGGTGTGGTAAGGGATGGGGAAGGGAGAAGGGAAAGGGATGGGGAAGGGAGAAGGGAAAGGGATGGGGTGTCACCGAGACACACAAATCAGCCACACGCAGACAAGCGGTTTCGCAGGGCAGAGGTTTCTCCGATCCAGCTCAAACTGAGACAGGGCGGAGAGAGAGAGCCTCTTTGTTTTATTTCTTACTTTTTATACATTTGTGGGTCTAGCAGAAGATTGGCTTCTGGGGTTTTTCACCCCTCAGCCAAGTGGCTGAACCAACTGTCAGTTACAATTGTTTTCAGGTTAGAAATACACAAACAAAGGACAGGGAATGAAAAACAAAGGATTTGTTTATGTTACATCTGTGGGAAAAAGGTAGAACTGCTCTTAATATTGTACAATAATTAAAAGATCTGACTCCATTTGTGAAAATCAAAAAGGCTATAAAAAACTCAGAAAAACCAGGGTGACAATGGGGAATGGGCATGAGGGAGAAAACGGGGTTGGGAACGGGAATGGAGAAGGGAAAAGGGATGGAGACGGGGATGGGAATGGAGATAAGGAATGGAGAAGGGAAAAGGGATGGAGACGGGGATGGGAATGGAGATAAGGAATGGAGATAAGAAAAGGGATGGAGACAGGGATGGGAATGGAGATAAGGATGGGAAAGGGAAAAGGGATGGAGACGGGGATGGGAATGGAGATAAGGATGGGAAAGGGAACAGGGATTTGGAGTGTGCCAATGGCCCTGTGGTCGCCTGTGTTGTGACTCCCTCCTCCCTCCGTCCCATCCCCTGTGCCCGCTGGCAGCCCGGCGGCACCGAGGCAGGAATGCGGCTCCGGGGAGCACCAGCCCCTGTGGTAAAACCCCTCCTCCTCCTCCCCTTGGTCTGATTTTAGGGCTTTCTGCCTTCCCCGGAGCTCCCCGAGGTGATGTGGGGCTGGCGGGGGACACAGAGGTCCCCGTGGGGATCGGTGTCCCCTGGGGGCTGCCGAGTGCTGCATGGGACAAGGGCACCCAGTTCTGGGGCTGGAGCAGGGCCGGGGGAGGCTCGGGGGTGACACAGGGACCCTGCTGTCCTTGGCTCCTCCTGGGAGGCTGCGCGGGGCCCTGGCTGCAATAAATCCGACTGTCGGCCGTGGTGTGTCGGTCTGTCCCCTCTGCACGGCTGTGACCGCAGCGTCACCGGCCCACACAGCGCCTGGCCAAGCGCCCTCCGGCTCTCAGGCTGCCGGGATCCTGCAGCCGGGATTCCCTCTGGGATCAGCCCAGCATCACAGACCCCGCTGGTGCACGGCAAGGGGGACAAACTGGGCTCCGCTTTCCTTCCTCCAACACTATTTCCGTTTTTATTTCAATACGAAAACAAGATGTTGCCGGATATATTAAAAAAAAAAAAAAAAAAAAAAAGTTCTCCCTTCCCCGTTTCTCCACCGAGTTATTTTGCAGAGGAACATCTGGCAGCAGCTCACAAATGGGCTCCTCCCGCCTGTCGCGGCGGCGGTGCCGGCTCCCCGCAGCAGCCGGGGCAGCTGGCAAAGGCCACCTGCCACCGCGGTGCCCGTCACCCCGCGCCACCGGGCGACACAGGGGGCAGCAGGGACGGGGACCCGTCAGCACCGTGCCCCACGTGGCCAGCGGGGAGCTGGGGAGAGGAGAAACATCTGCCACGTCTTTCATTTGACTCCGTTCCACGCCGAGCTGCTGTTTCCTTTGGTTTGAGGGTAACGCGGAGGCTGACGGAGGCCTGGGATCAGATCCCAGCTCTGAGCCGCGCTCCAGCCCCCCGCAGCCGGAGCCAAGGCCGGATCCCTGCGTGGGCTCGGATCCCCAGCAGGATTTGGGAGCGTTTGGGGGGTGATCGTGCATGGAAGCTCCCCCCAGCCCAGCCTGGGCTCAGCTCTCACCGCCTCTTGCTGAGGGGCTGGCTCAGTTTTCCCCCAAAACCAAACGGCACAGCCGGGAGCCATCCATCCCTTCCTTCCCTGCCGCAACCCATCCCGGCGATGCAACACCGGAATTACAGCTTGGAGCCCGTGCCGGAGGATGTTAGGTGGTAACCATGGCAACGCCAGGTTTCTCTTTCCTTGCCCTTGCCAATCACCTTGAGATGCCACCGCGTCCTGGCCACCAGCCGGGCACCGCGCGTCCCCTCCTCACAGCAGCGGCGCCCGAGCTGCCCCGGTGCGTGTGGCAGCCGGACACGGCTCCGGGGATCCCCACCGTGGGTCAAGGACGGGATCCAGGCACCCAGCACCGCCCAGGGATCCCCTCGCCGTGGGGGTGGAAGGAGCAGGGACCCCCGCCCCGTCCCGCCGCCCTGTCCCCGCGCTGGCAGCGTCCCCTCCCCGCTGCCCCGGCGGAAGGAGCCCGGCCGGGCGCTCCGAGCAACATCTGCAAGTGCTTATCCCTGCAGCCGGCCTGGCCCTTCCCGAAATAGCTCTCCGGGATGGCTGCCCATGCCAGCACTGATGTAATTTGCTTTTATTTCCCTCCCGTCTGCTCCTTCCCCGCCGAGCCACGATTCCTGTCAGGCACGCTCCGCGCCGGGGGCTCCGCTGCCGCAGGCCCGGAACAGCTGGAGCACTCCTGGGTGATGCTCCCGGAGGGGCTGGGGGGGTCCCGGTGCTCTGGTGGATGTGGTGCCATCCGAGGCTCCTCAGCGGAGCTGGGACGAGCGTTGTTTCTCCAGCGTGTGGGTGAAAATAGGGAAATCCAGGTTGTCAGCGCGGGTTGGTGTTAATGAGGAGGGGTTGGGGGACAGCTGACCCCGAGGTGAATCCTGGTGTTCCCACTGCTCCAGGAGCCCTGCAGAGGGGTGATTCCCTGGTTCACGTCTCTGGGATTGCAGGGTGTCACCGGGATGGGCACCCCGGCCGTGGGCAGCACCCCAGGGCTGGAAATGCCTTTGCTCCGCAGCTCCCGGCCCCTCTCCATGCGCAGGGGGGTTAACTTGGCCACTTCCATGTGAGCAGAGACAGCCGGGAGCCGATCCAGTGCGGAGCCGGCCAGCTGGCAGCCTCCCCTCGCCTGGCTCCGGCACTCCCTGGCTCCGGCTCCGGCACAGACCTCGGGAGCAACGTGTCCGTGCAGCTCCCCTCAGCACAGCTCCATCCCATCCCATCCCATCCCATCCCATCCCATCCCATCCCATCCCATCCCATCCCATCCCATCCCATCCCATCCCATCCCATCCCAACCCTCCCTGCCACCCCCACGGGCTCCCACCCTGGGGTCTGGCCTCTCCCTTTCACCAGAGTCTTGGAGGGACGGGAATCCCTGGTGAAAATCCACGGAGAGAGCACTGTGCCCCCAGTGTCCCCTCGGTCCCCTCAGGGGATGTGCGGTGTCCTTGTCCCCTCCCCAGCCGTGTCCCCTGCAGGAACACATGGAATCACGTCCTCAAGTAATTGCTTCATTACGGGCTAATTACTGCAATTAGCTGAGCAGAGCTCCTGCAAGGCCAGGCCTGTCCCTCCAGCGCCCAGCCCGTGGAGGTGGCACCACGCACGGCACGGACGGACCTGTGGGTGCTCCAGCGGGATCAGGGGGCTCCAGCCTGGCGCCCTCAGGGTGCCCAGCCCCTTGGTGATTCTGACAGGAGCCCAGGGCTGGGTGGACGGATCTGTGGCCACCCAGAGCTGCCCTGGACACCCCCATCCCGGCAGCAGCACCAGCAGTTTGTCATGGGATGGGCACACACCGATGCCCCGTGGCCACCCACGGCGCTGGTCCCTGGCTGCACGTGGGCTCGGTGACATCCAGCACCGAGGCGTTGCTGTTCCCTCATGACCTTTAGTGGCTTTTCCCATCTGCCTGGCTCCTGGCGCTGGTGCAGGAGCCCGCGGTAGCTCTGTGGCTCTGCCGAGCAGGAGCAAGGCCGGGTTCACCTTTAATCCCTCCCTTGGGATCTCTGGACACGCCAGAGGTGGCGAGCAGAGGCTGCTCCAGCTCTGGGCACTCCAGAGGTGCTGGGGTGCTTCTTGCACCTCTCAGAGTGCCACCACCCAAAGCCACCGCAGGAGACGGGGTGCAGCGGGCGCAGAGCTGTCTGTCCCCATCTGTCCCCCAAAGAGCTGAAGCTGTGACAGGCAGGATGCACAGAGCCCTCATCCTCCACCCTGACCCGGCTGTTGTCACTGCCCTGGTGCCACTGTGAGAGCTGGGAGTGCCAGGACAGCCGTGTCCCGTGCCAGCGGTTGTGCTCAGCTCTGCTGTCACTGTCACGGCTGCGCTTGTGAATAAATGAAGTGCGAGCAAAGCGTCTGCCTAATGGCACGGTGACAAATGTGTACCGAAACCGGAGGGAAAACAGAACGATTTGAGGGATTCAATTATTTAACAGAAGCTTGTTACTGCCATTGCACCGGGGACCCTCCTCCAGCACGGCCCTGGCTCTGGCAGGGGGTGGCACGGAGTGTCCTGGGGGGTGTCGGGGGTCACAGCTCCCTGGGGTTGGGGACACACAGCACGGGGGTCTGCAGGAGCTGGTGGCAGTGGGAGGGATTCATTGGCCCCCCGGGAGATGCAGATGGACTCAAACCCTCTTGTGCTCAGATTCCTGAGGCTGGACACGGCACAGGGTCTCATGCTGCTCGGTCAGGACCTCGTGGATCCAGCCCTGGTGATGCCACAGTCTGACGTCACAGAGGGGGACTGGCACTGCAAACAGATTTAAATCAGTCCCACTGTCCCCAGCGCCAAGGGATGTGTGTCCCCACGGCCTGGCCATGGTCACGTCAGCGTGGCTCAGGGGACAAAGGCCACCAGCTGCCTGTCCCTGCTGCCTCGAGCTGGGGGCTCGAAAGGTCCATTCCTTCCTTTCGAGGTCATGGAGAGCTCGAGCTCCATCCCGCACGGCAGGCAGCGCTCCCTCCCCGGGCTGCGGGGCTGAGCCACGTCCTCATCCGCGGGTGCCAGGAGCCGAGGCCAGCACGGATCAGCGCTCACATCCCTCCCCAGGCAGCGGTGACGGATCCTGGCAGGGGACAGGAGCGTGTGGATGTGAGCAGGCTCCGGCAGCGGCCGTGGGCTCAGGGGGCAGCTCCCCGTGCACGCCCCGCCGCTGCCTGGGGACAGCTCGCTCCCAGCTCCGTATGCTGGAGGAGATGAGCTTCATCCACCTCCAGCCTCCTCTGGCTGCAGCCCAGGCTCAGGCAGCGCTGCTGGGGTCTGGCGCAGCATCCCTCCGTTCTCTCCCTTCCCTCCCTCCCTGCGGCTCCGTGGGGTGGGAGCAGCCCCGGCTGAGCCCCCGTGGGACACCGGCGTCCCCTGCTTGATCGCTCAGTCACAAAACCCGACAGGAGCGCGGCATCGTCCGCCGCCAAACCTGCGCAGGGCCGTGCCCGCATGCCCAGCCCCTCGGCGGGCACAGCCCAGCGCCCAGGGGACCCCGGTGTGAGCACCGAGGGCCCTTCTGCCAGAGGAGCTCCCTGCCCCAGCCCTGCCAGCAGCACGGATGCTCCCTGGAACTGTCAGCCCTGACAGCAGCCAGAAGGAAGCTGCTGTTTGCCAGGGAGGCAGAGCCTGGCAGGGCCCGCTGGGCTGCAGGCGGTGCCAAGCCGCGGAGCGGTGCCGGGGAACGAGCCCCGGCTCATCCGCAGGGCCGGGACAGCCGCGGGTTTGGAGCAGGAACCTTCTGCCGAGGAGCAGGATTGGTGCTGGGACGCGTGTCCCTTTTCCAGCACGAAAATCCCTGATCCTTCCATGGATCAGGGGGCAGCTGGGAGCCCCTCTGTCCCAACCCGCCCTCCTCGGGGTCCCTGCGGAGCCGCAGCCAGCGGGTGGCTCTTTGGAGAGGAGAAAAATCGCGGCATCAATCCCAGCGGGAGCAGGGGCGGTGATTTAGGGGACCGGTCACCGCCGGAGCTGATGATGAGCTGCGAACGGAGGGGAGAGAAATCAGGCTGTGACACAAAGTGGCATCTGCTCGCACGGAGTCGCCCGCCCCGAGGAGGGGATAAATCCCTGTCGGCACGTTCCTGCTCTCCGGAGGGATGGATTTGGAAGGGAGGCTCGGGAGTGAGTTATTGGCTGAGGAGCGCTTGTGCCAGCTGGCAGGGGACCCCAGGGATGGTGGCACTCCAGTCTGGGACAGCAGGGACAACGGGACTCCGATGTGGGACCCCAGGGAGGACAAGATTCCATCACAGGACCCCAGGGGTGCTGGGTCTCCAGCGTGGAACCCTGGAGGTCCCAAGTGTCCGGAGTGGGATCTTTGTGCCTCCCTCCTCTTCCTCCCAGCCCTTCCAGCTTCTTTAACTCTCATTTCCAAACAGGCCAAGATGAGGAAGGAGGAGGAGAAGGAGACTCTGGAGCAGGGCTTTCGTTCCTGCACATCTCTTCCCTGTGTGCCAGATGGGCAGAAGGAAATCATCCATAATTCTTTTTCTGGAAGTGCTACTGTGGAGCAGAGTCACCTTTTCCCAGAGATTCCAGTTCCAGGGTGGGGGGCTGGGGATGGGGAGTACCCCCACTCCCAGGCCCCCCGTGTCTGTCAGAAATGGGGTCACAAACAGGCACCCTCCTCCATCCCCTCTCTCCCAAGTCGCCCCACATCCCCGTGCCCTGTCACTCACCTCCCCGAGCCCAGCAAACCATTTAGGGGGGAATGATGTACAACTCGCTTGCTCGTCTAAGTTTTCCTTTAAACAAGGCTTTTTTTTTTTGGAGCAGCCTCACAAATCGATCCCCCGTCACCCATCCTCTGCTCCTGCTGTGGGTAACGGCGGGGAAATGGATCCCTGGCTCCCTGGGAGGAGCGGGGGCTCTTCCGTGCCTGTGTCCAGAGCCTCTCCCTGCACGTGTGCCGGGGGTTGTGGCACACGTGGCTGCACATCAGGATTTCGGAGTGTGCACCCTGGCTCGGGCTGTATATCTGGGTGTGCAGAGCTTTATGACAACTGAAATGGAAAAGACAATTGGATGTCAAAACCTATCCCAGGAACCCATTTATACCCACTGACTTTTATGGGATTCCCACTGATTGATTCAAGCGCCGTAAAACTCCCCACAGCAGTTCCCAGCCCTCCCAGCCTCGGTTCTGTAGGGATGGGATTGACTCCTCTGCCTCTATCCGACATTCCTGGGGGTGCAGCTTCTTCCCAGCTCCTTGTGGGAGAAATTCCAGCTCAGGGACTCAGCCACCTTGCCATCCATCCCTCTGCTGGAGCATCAGGCTGAAGGATGTGGCTGGAGGCCGTGGACGAATCCTGCACATTTTCCTTGGGAAAATCCCTCCTAATCCTCAGTTTTCCATCCCCAGTCGCTTCTTCTCCTCTCAGAGGTGAACTTCACACTCTGCTGACGGTCTCCAAGTGACAGCCCTCAGTGCCGCCAAGGCAGGAGCTGGGATGCTCCACGCTGTCCCCAGCGGGACAATCCATCACCCTGCTCCAGTGCCAGGTGGCAGCGGCACTGCCCTCACGTGCCATGGGCGGTTGGTGGCTCCAGGAAGCCAAAATTCCATGTGTGGGCACAATTCATCGCCCCCAAAGCCCAGCGAGGCTCTGGAATCCTCCCCAGAGAATGGGGCAGGGACAGGGGGCTCTGCTCACCCAAATCCTAATCAGAATTCCCCAAAACCCCATTTTCCCCTGGATTTCCACGAACCCTAAGCAGACCTGCTGAACCCTCCATTTTTTTCCTTTTTTTTCCCCCAAATCCTAAGCAGACTGCAGAAATGAAGCACTTTTGGATAGAAAGGAATGGGATATTTCCAGCTGGAAGGGATCTACACGGATCACCCCCCCACAGCCTCCCCAAAGCAGAGGATGTCCAGGGAACCTGTGCCAAGCAAAGCCTTCCCTGAGCTCCCAGAAATAAAATATTTCCATGTCAGAAGGCTTTAAAACAGGAAATGGGAACTGTAATGGAAAAGACGAGGAAGAATAAGGAGAAGAATTTCGGATGTTAAATGGAGGAAAAGCAGCGAAAGGAAGGTTCTGGTGGGGGAAGGAGCGGGAAGGACGGGGGGACCGCCTCAGGCAGGGCATGGCAGGGGGCTGGAGCGGGTCACCAGTGTCACCAGGAGCCGTCGGTGAGCTCGGCGCAGCCCGCGGGGCTGGCGTGTCCCCGAGGAAGGTGACGGGGAGCCCTTCCCCGGCGCCCCCGGAGCTGTTGGCACGGGTGGGAGCGGCTCAGCCGCCCTCCAGCGCTCTCCTTCCCATGGCTGAGCACGCTGACCTTTCCCGGCGCTTCCCGGCTTTCCTGCCGGCTGCTGGATGCGCTGGGAGCCGGGGGGGAGGCGGCGGCAGCCCCGGCCCCCTTCCCAACCCCCCTCCCAGCGCTCATCCAGCACCTCCTCACATGGATACCTCCGGGTGTGCGCGGAGAGCTTGGACACAATCAGGACACGGGAATTGCAGCATGGGGACAGGCGGTGGGCGGCGGGCAGAGTGTCCCCGGTGCGTGCCCGTGACAGCACGGAGTGATGGTGGCAGCTGAGGGTGACAGGCAGAGTCTGGTCCTTCAGATCCCTGGAGAGGACGGGGACACTGCCAGGACTTCCAGGATCTGGGCTGGGAAGGTTGGGGCAGGTTCCTGCCACAGTTCCAGGGAGGTGCTGAGCGGTGCTCGGCGTGGCTGCGGCTCTTGCATCGCCACGGCACTGCCGCTGTGACACTGCTGCATTTTGTGTCACCGCTGCATCGCTCCTGTGTCACCGTCACTGTCCCATTTTGTCACCGTTGCGCTGCTGTGTTGCCATCATTGAGCCACCGTCGAGTCACCGTTGTGTCATTGTTGTGTCACTGTTGTGTCACCGTTGCATTGCCAGTGTGTCACCATCACATTGCCCTTGTGTCACCGTCACTGTCCCATTTTGTCACCGTTGCGCTGCTGTGTTGCCATCATTGAGCCACCGTCGTGTCACCGTTGTGTCATTGTTGTGTCACTGTTGTGTCGCCGTTGCATTGCCAGTGTGTCACCATCACATTGCCCTTGTGTCACCGTCACTGTCCTATTTTGTCACTGTTGCGCTGCTGTGTTGCCATCATTGAGCCACTGTTGTGTCACCGTTGTGTCACCGTTGTGTCACCGTTGTGTCACAGTTGCGTCACCGTTGTGTTACAGTTGCATTGCCATTGTGTCACCATCACATTGCCCTTGTGTCACCGTCACTGTCCCATTTTGTCACCGTTGCGCTGCTCTGTTGCCATCATTGAGCCACTGTTGTGTCACAGTTGTGTCACCATTGTGTCACCATTGGGTCACCATTGTGTCACCATTGTGTCACCATTGGGTCACTGTTGTGTCACCGTCACATTGCCCTTGTGTCACCGTCACTGTCCCATTTTGTCATTGTTGCACTGCCATGTTGCCATCATTGTGCCACCGTTGTGTCACTGTTTCACTGCCATTGTGTCACCATGGCATTACCATGACATTTTCTTGTGTCACCACTGCACTGCCATTTTGCCACTGTTGTGTCACCATTTCATTGCTATTTTGTCACCATTGTGTCACCATTGTGTCACCACTGCGCTGCCATTTTGTCATTATTGTGTCACCATTGCATCGCCATTGTGTCACCATGGCATTACCATGACATTGTCTTATGTCACCGCTGCACTGCCATTTTGTCATTGTTGTGTCACTGCCGCATTACCATTGTCACCATTGCATTACTGTGACATTGTCATTGTGTCACTGTTGTGTCACCGCTGCATTGCCATTGTGTCACCATGGCATTACCATGGCATTGACAATATGTCACCATTCTGTCACCACTGCACTTCCATTGTGTCTCTGTTGTGTCACCATTCTGTCACCACTGCACTGCCATTGCGTCACTGTTGTGTCACCACTGCATTACCATTGTCACCATTGCATTACTGAGACATTGTCATTGTGTTACTGTTGTGTCACCACTGCATTGCCGTTGTGTCACCATTTTGTCACCATTGCGCTACTGTGAAATTGTGATCTGTCACCATTTCATTGCCATTGTGTCACTGTTGTGTTACCGCTGCATTGCCATTGTGTCACCATTGCATTACCGTGACATTGTCATTGTGTCACTGTTGTGTCACAACTGCATTGCCATTGTGTCACTGTTGTGTCACCGCTGCATTGCCATTGTGTCACTGTTGTGTCACTGTTGCATTGCCATTGTGTCACCATTGCATTACCGTGACATTGTCATTGTGTCACTGTTGTGTCACCACCGCATTGCCGTTGTGTCACTGTTGTGTCACCACTGCATTGCCATTGTGTCACCATTTTGTCACCATTTTGTCACTATTGTGTCAGCACTGCATTGCCATTGTGTCACTATTGTGTCAGCACTGCATTGCCATTGTGTCACCATTTTGCCACCATTTTGTCGCCATTGGGTTACCGTGACGTTGTCATCGTGTCACCATTTCATTTCCTTTGTGTCACCACTGTGTCACCACTGCTACACTGCCACCACTGTCACCACTGCTCCACCATCCCTGGAGCACCATCACCACCAATCCTCCCTCTCCCGTCCCTCTCCCTTCCCACATCCCACCCTGCCCAGAGCACCCCGGGTTGTCCCAGTGCCCCCCACCCCAGTGTCACCTCCTCCTGTCTTTTCCCTGGTGCACCAAATCCCGGTGCCTGTGAGGCTGCTCCATCCCTGAGCCCGGGAAGCCAAGGACAGCCGGGAGCGTGGCTGAGCTGCTGGTACAGCGTGTCCCGGGAAGGGCAGGCACACACCGCTCCCTGCTCCCGCCTCTTCCCACCCCTCGGATAAAAGCGCTGCTCCCGGAATAAAGGATTTCAGAACCCGCTGTGCCTGTGTGGATAGAAACTCATTTGTTTAATAGGCAGCAGTTTGGCTTTGTCATGTTCATTTAGTTTTTAATGACGCACAGTTGTGCCAATATTGATTTTAGCTTATAGGGACTCAAAAAATTTACTATCTGGAATTATCTGAAATGTAGCTGTTTTATCCAGCGGGCAGCGAGACGGATCTTTCCCAGCCTCGCTCCCAGCAAGGCGGTGGCACGAACCAGTTGGGAAGGGCTCCGTGTCCTCCCTGTCCACATCTCACCCTGGTGGAACTCATCCAGGGAAACTCAGGCACCAGAGGGGTTGCCCCAAATCTTGCCTGTGAGGTTGTGTGGGGGATTTGCTCCAGCTGTTGGGTCTTTCCCCCTGTATCCTACAGGGATTTTTGCTGTGGGAAGGAACGAGCTGGGAGAGCCAGGGCTCTTCACCCCTTCACCCCGCACCCAGCAGCCTCATCCTTCACCAGTGGATGATAAGCCAACAGCTCTCAGGGGTGACAAGAGACAGCAAATCCCATCCGTGGCCCCTTGGAAGCGGAATTCCTCAGTGGGAGCCAGCCGGAATCCATTTCCTGAGCATCTCAGTGCTCCCCGAGGTGACACGGGGCGATGTTTGGGGTGTGGTGACCCCAGGAACAGCTGGAACATCAAATCCAGCAGGATGGGTGGGCTCGGGGCGGGGAGGGGCTGGGCAGGGACCCTCTCCTCCCGCTCGGGTGCCCCACAGCCCGATCCCAGCCCAATTATGCGATAATTCGCATTGAGGTTTGGCTGCTGCTGACGGGATTGATTGAGGAGCTGGTAATTACATCTCCCTAAAAGGCCCCAGGGGCTTTGCGGGAGCACAAGTGGGGAAGGGAAAGGCTGATTTTTATGGGGGGACAGGTTTGGGGAGCCTGCCAGAGCCACGTGTCCTCCTCACCGTGTCCTCACTTGCGCCCACTCCCCAGGCAGGCAGGGATCTCCTGCCGCAGCCTGAGCTCGGTGTCATCCATTATGCAGGTCTGTAAATATATTATTTACTATTTCCCCGATTTTCACTCATTATTCATCACCTGCAGGCAGGGCTGGAGCCCCCAGGCAGGACCCTGCCCCGCTCTCAGGGACAGGGCTCCCCCTTTCCCTCGGCAGCAGAGAAGGGAGCTGGGAAGGCGCGGGCTGGGGGCTCCAGGTTCCCCCTGAGCACACCTGGAGGAGTTCCAGCTGCAGGTGGGTGAAATCTCCGGCCTCAATGCGGAGCAGGGTTGGGATGCAGCTGCTCCGGGATGCCCACCCTGTGCCAGGCAAGGGAATGCTGGAGCTGGTCCTCTCCAGGAGGGACGAGCCACAAGTGATGCCCACTGGGGACTGGTAAGGTGAGTTTTGGGCTCTGATGCTTTTGTAGGGTTCTGCTGGCAGGAACCCCGAATTATGGGGTTTGAAAAGTGCTGCTGTGGGCACCCACAGATCTGTGCGTGCTTCAGGGGGTGATGGCAACGTCAGGGGTGCTGGGAGAGTGACAGCACTGGTGACACCTCCTAAAAACCCATCTGGTGTCCCCCCAAATACTTTTTGGGGCTGGATTATCCAACAAAAACCCCATTTCTCCAAGCTTTTGATGCGGGAATCAGGGATGGGGTTGCTGCAGATGCTGTGGCTGAGGGGAGCGGGTTTGAGGGAGGCTCTGGCACCCCCAGCCTGGCCCTGGCTGCTGTGGGGGGGTCAGCAGTGAGCGCCTTGAAAACCTCAGCTCCTGCAAGCATGTGATTAAGTGAGAGTCTTGGATGCAGCCCCCAGCAACCCTGGCTGGTCCCCAGCTGCTGTTCCCGAGGAACGCTCGGAAGGTGGCCTTTAAATGTTAAGAAATCATGTTAAAATGTGCCAGAGCCTTAGTTTAAATTTTTAATCTCCTGATTTAAAAACTCAGCCTTGAGGTCGGGGCTGCTGGTGGGGGCTGGTGCTGCTGAGTGGGTGTCTCTGTGCCGGTGGTCCTGAGGTGTGGGGTCAGCTCCGAAAATGGGGGTGGCACCTTTGCCCTCCTGCTGCTGAGTGGAGCCAGCTCCTCCCGTGGCTCATCCTGAGGCTTCTCTCAACTCTTTCCAGAAAGAAAGGCTCTTTCCTTTCCTGTAGGAAAAGGAAAAACTTGGCTTTGCCGGGCAGTGGAGGAGCAGTTGGTGTGTTTGGGGCTGGGGAGGTCCTGGCTCCACAGTTCCAGGGTTAGAAATGTTTCTTCCCCTCAATACCTGCAGCCTCGGAGATGCTCTGGAGGAGGATTCACCGATGTGAGCTGAGGAAGGGAGGGTCTGGAGCAGCAGGAATGGTGTTTTCCTCACCCTGCACAGGGATCCAGGTGGGAACCCCCACATCCTGCCTGGTATGGGGAGGAGAGTTCCTAGAGAGCCGCCCGCACTGTGGGGAGGAGATGAAAGCTTTGGATGGAGCAAAGGCTCCTGCTCTGCCTGCTTCCCTGGCTGCTGGGATTAGTGCTGCTCACCTGCGGAAGGTGAGGAGCTGTCCCAGGGTGCTCAGTTAGAGGGGCTTCAGAGCAGGAGAAGGAACTTTAATGCCAGCACCAGGGTGGGTTTGTGAGCCCATGGTGGTGCTGCATGTGCCAAACCCTGGTGTTTGAAAGGGAACCAGGGCTGGTTTGGCTCTGTAGGGGTCTCGTGGTCCCCACATCCACCCTGTTCCAGTGCTTTTGGGCCCATCTGATGGGTGCAGAGGGGTGGTGGCCATGAGCAGGTCGCCCTGCAAGGCCCCTGGCCCTTCCTGGCTTGTTCCCAAAGCTCTCCAAGGAGGGAGGCAGACCCTGCTCAGACACAGGAGCCCTGCCCGCAGCGCTGGTGCCGCTGCTCTGCTCTCTGCCAGCTCAGAGCCCCCTCAGCGCTGAGCACGGGCTTGCTGGGGGCTCGAAGGAAGATCTTAATTGGGCTGAGACGCCCCAAAGAGCTGATGCTGGGAGACAGCCCCAGGGCTGGGAAGAGGAGCAGCCCTGGCAGCAAGGAGAGGGCGCGCTCCCGGTGCTGCTCCTGCGCTCGGTATTTTTTTTTTAACTCATAAAAGATTTAAGATGTTTCTGCTCCGAGCCGGTTTGGAGGCTCCTCGCACGGCACCCGAGGGCAGCGTGGAGCCCTGTTCGATGCCCTTCAAGGAGAGGCGGCTTCGGCCCTGCCAAAAATGGGTGTTTGCTTTCTTGTGGCCTTCCAGAGCCCTCAGGGCTCAGGGAATGAGGTGGCTGTGACTCATCCCAGGCTGCGGCTCTGCGGAGAAGGGACCTGTCCTAAGCCCAGGTTTGAAGAGAGCGGTTAAATGATTGCAGAGGCTGCTCTGGCCTGCAGCGTTACCCCTGACAGATTCTTTCAGCAGGGCTGGAGCTTCTGGAGGAAAAAAGCATCTTTCAATCTTAATTACAAAAAGGAAAAAAAAAAAATAAATAGAAAAGAAAAAAGGTGCTAGGGAGCCTTGCTGCAGCCAGAGTAATCCTCCCTGTTAGAAACGTGCGTGTTGTTGCTGCTCTGGATCCTTCTGGCTTCTCCTCCTGCCTGTGGGAGCTTGTTACCCTGCTGTCCGTGAGGCTGCCGAGCCTCCCGGATCCAATTTCTCCTCCCCGCGCCGGTGCTGACAGCCTGTGGTTACATCCATCTCCTCTCCCCTTTGATAGCCGGGAAGGACGGAGCTCCTGGAGTGCTCAGGCAGCGATCCCGACCTCTCCTTGCGCTTCCCAGCCCTTTCCTGGAGCAGGGAGCGCGGACGCTGCTCCCCTGCTCAAGGAACAGGGATGCTGCCGGGAGTCAGCGCCTCCTCTGAGAAGAATGAGGGACGCTGAGGACAGCCGAAGCCCTTGGCTGTTGTCCTGCAGCCTCTGGATAACGCTGATGGTCCCCAAAGCTCCTGACAACCCAGCAAAGACTTTTACATTTCAAACAAAGCCTTGATCTTTTTTTGGATCTTGCCTTGGTTTCAGACAAGAGTTTTTAATTCAAGCCCAGCGCCGTATTTTGGGCTTGACTTTGATGCGCCCTCTTCAAGCAGGAGGCAAAATAACAGCGTTCACATCCGCAAATAGCCCCGGGGCGGGCTGGCGCTGCCCGCGGCTCCGCGGGGCCCCAGCTCGGGGATGCGCAGCGGCCGCCGGGGGCTGGAGACCCCCGCGCAGGGGTCAGCGATTGGGAGAGGAGCTCAAACGCCTTTTTAGAGAAGCCTTGGGGAGGCAGGAGGAGTGCGATGTGGTTCGCGGTGGGCTGCAGGGATGCGCTGCCGCGATTCCTGGCGTAATTAGAAGTCCCAAATTGTAGGCCACGCTGGGACTGTCAGTAGTGTTGGTGGAGGAGGGGACCAAAGCTCATGGGAGGTGGAGAAATGCCCTGCGTGGGGCAGGGGTGACCCAGCAGCACGGGGAGGACACAGCCTCCTCCCCGGCCATCACCTGGAACGTCCTCAGGGACACGATGGGAGCGACAGCGTGGGGCCACCCAGCCCGCTGCCCTCCCTGATCCCAGCGCTGCGATGTGCCAGCCTTGTACAGAGCTCCTCCGGGCTCTTGCACACGCTCCTGCAGACAGGTGTGGTGGTACCTGCTGGAACTTGCTCCTGCCAGGAGGGGTTTGGGCAGAGGAGAGCTGGCACAGAGCGGGCGGGACCGCCGGGGGCGGATGCGCTCCGGTGGGAACACTGATGTGAGATCCAGACTCCATCAGTCTGGGTGACCGTGGGGAAGCAGGTACCTGCGCAAGTGGGTAATAAAGTACTCACAGCTCGGCAAGATTAATGGCAATAACCATAAATCAGCGCCGGCACCAGGGTCAGACCTGGATTTATGGCCCTGGAGACAGGAATTCCTGCTCTTCATGGAACAAAGCCCTGATCCTGCAGGGGCCTGGGAGCGTGCTGAGTGTTATTGTGGCCGCAGCGTGCGTGTAGGTGCCTGGGGAACGGGTCTGAACCCCCGACGGGGGCTGAGCTCACCCCTGGCAGGGCAGCCTCTCCCTCTGCTTGTTGCAGCCGGCAGCGGGGAACACCTCCCTGAGGGGCGAGCCAGGATTGCTGCCTCCCACAGCACATTGATCCCGTCATCTCCGTTGAGAATGCCAGCCACGGAGCTGATTAATGCCGGGGTGGGCAAGAGCTGGGTTATTGTTCAGTCTCTCTTCAAGAGGTCGATGGGAAATTTGGCAGTAGCTCTCCAAATACGCAACGTGCGCACAGGCGTTGCTCCCCCAAGGACTGTGCAGGATTTACACGTGAGGGTTACATTGCAGTGGAAACGCACACCGGGGCCTGGGCGTTGTCACACGCGGTTGTGTCAATGCCTGGGGGAGAGTGTTCCCTCCATCCCTGCCCTGGTGTGACCCAGCGGTGCCGGGGCTGGCTCCAGGCTAATCTGCTCACGCTTTCGTTTCACCCTGATCCTTGCCGGTCCCTTGGCTCAGGGGTGCCGTGTGTGCTCAGGAGGCTGATCCAGAATTCCGGATGGATTTTCCTCCTGTGCAGATGGTGCAGGTCCTTGGGTGTTAATGCTTGGTAGCAGCCGTGACTGAGCTTTCCCCCACCTAATGCAAGGCACTTGCTAGCAGAAAGCACAGACATCTTTGAAGGATGTGTGATCCTGTTGGGAGCTCTGGGCTTGAGGAATTGTGGGATCAGACCTGATGAGGTGGTGTATTGTCAGGGAGGTGCTGCTGGGTCATCTCTGGGGTTAAAGGTTTTGTTGGGGTTTTTTGGGGTTTGATTTTGAGAACCATGAAACGTTTGCTTTGGTAATCCTGTGTCATTGAGTTCTGCCTTAGAGCTACCTGGGGGATGTGCTGTGTCCCCTTCGCAGAGGTCGAGTGCTGATGCTCTGAGTGCTGCCGGAGGGACTGGGGAGGGGTGGGTTAGGGTGGGAGCTGCAGACAGGAACCGCTGTTTCCACAGCGGGTGCACCGGGAGCCGGGGGGGGACCCGCCCGCTCCGCACGAACCGGGGGAGGCCGGTGGGGACGCGCTCGCTCCCTCCGCGGCCGCTGGGTAGCGCTCGGGGCCGCGCCGTCTCCCCGCCTCCCCGGCTCGGGCTGCCCCCGGCTCCGCCGAGCCCCGCCGCCGCCGCTCACTCCGCCGCCGCACAGCGCAGGAGGAGCAGCAGCGGCGGCCGGAGCGCCGAGAGGGGTCGGCGCGGCACCGCCAGCCCGCCCGCCGCGCTCCGCCGGCGGCTCCGAGCGGGACCTCGCGCCGCCGCCCGCCGCTGCCGCACTTTCCCCCGTTCCGCACTGGGGACGAATCCTCCCTCGGTCGCTCGGGGCCGCCTAGGAGGGGATGTCCCTAGGCAAGAGCTGAGCGCTGGGGAGGGGCCGCCCCCCGCCCCCAAACTTTTCGCTCGGCCCCGGAGCGGCGGGGACCCGGCCCCCATGGAGCCCGGGCGGGCAGGAGGGGCCGGGGGCGCGGCGCCCTGCGCTTCCCGTCCCCTTCCCTGACGCGGGGCGCAGCGCTCGGGGAGGGGCACGGCTGCCGGCTCCGCTCCGGATTTGGTGGTCCCGGCTCCGCACGTCCCCGGGGAAGCTGCCGATGGTGGGGAGCTGCCTGCGGACCGCCCCCAGCCCCACGAGGAGCCCTTCACCCCGGCGCCTTCGCCTCTCCCTGAGCAGCGCTTCTGCGGGGATCCCTGCGCCGGAGACGCCCGGATTATAAAGTCGGGGAAGTTCTCCCCCCGCAACCCCCCCTCAGCTTGTCTCGGCAGAGCCATGGCCCGGCTCCGGAGCTGGGGGCTGCTCTGCTTCGCCGTGCTCGCCCTGCCCGGCCCCCCGGGAGCCGGCGCCCAAGGTAAGGGGATGCGGGGGGCGGCGGGAGATGGACCACGGAGAAATGGGGGGGAGTCTCCGCTCTGCACCCCTCCACCGAGCCTATTGCTACCCCGGGCCGGGAGATCGGTGTGCCAGCCGCGGGGTGGGAGCCAGGCGGCTCCGGAGCTCCTACCGGGGGAAGAGCAGCATCCGTGATATTCGCAAAGCTTCTCCGGAGCCAGGACTCGGGGCCCGCCGCTGCTGGGAGCAGCGCGGTGTCCGTGGTGGTTCAGGGGGACGAGCAGCGTGGCTCTGCTCTGCTCCCCCTAACCCATAACTGCCCTCAGGGGATGGGGGGAACGTGTTGCTCTGAGGTACAGTCTGTGCTGGGCCACCTTCGGGAGGGTGAGCAACCCCGAGGCGTGAGCGTCGCCCATTCCCCCCCACCCCTCCACGGGCACCCTCGCTGTAGCACAAAACCCGGGGTGCAAGTTTGGGGGATTCCCAGGGAGCAGCTCGTGCCCTGATGTTGGTCCCGTGGACTTCCAGCCGCTGGTATGAGCTGGCAGGGGGCTGGGGCGGGGGTCTGCACCCCCGAGCCCCTGTGGGTGCCTGGGGCTCCCGCTGCACCCCAAGAACCCTCGGGGGCTGCAGGGCTGCCGGGCAGGGTGAGCCCCTCTCTGCTCAGCCTCTGGGCTCGGGCACAGCACAGGCTGCTTTTAGCTGCTCTGCTACCCCCAAAGGATATGAAAATACTTCGTGGCCCTTTGGGGTGCAGCTGGGGTTCGGAGGGGAGCGGGGGGATCCTGTGGACCCCTTCCTGGCCGTGAGGGTCCCTGCTGGCCCAGAGAGGAGGCTCCCGGCTGGCAGGGCTGCAGCGTGGCTGCCTCTGTCCCTGCGCTTGGACTGAGCAGATCCAGACTGGAAATGGGGGGAGCACGGCTGAGCGCAGCGCCGGGGGTCCTCACCCACGACATTTCTTGCCCTTGTTTGTGGCAGCAAGTGGAGCCAGAAGTCCCTGTGCGCTCCCGTGCTCCCGCTCCCCCCGAGCCTCCCCCAGCACTGCTATAATTTCTCAGTAATTAAGTTCAGAACATAACATCTAAAGCGGCAGTATATTATCCGGGCAGGCCCTGTGTGGGGAGCTCTGAAGGTCTCTTTGATTGATTCACTCCCTTGCCGAGTTTCTCTTCTCCTGGCTGGCGTCTCCGGCTGGCGGGTCCCCCGTGATCCGTTTGTTCCCTGCCTGCGGGACCGGCTCCTGGGGAGACCCAATCTCCATCCGTTAATCCGTGGGTCTGGCAGTGGGGCGGGAGATGTGGGGCTGCCTGTGCCCCAGCGCTCTGGAGGGGTGGGGAAGGGGCTTTTCTCCGCTCTCCTGGCGCAGGAGCCGAGCTTTGCAGCCCTGGCTCTCTGCGGCGCTTGTCACGTCCTGGCGCGCGCTGTGACATTGCTCGGTGCCCGGCCCCGGCGTGGCAGCGGCCACGAGCCAGCCTGGACGTGCCGGAGGGATCCTTCCCAAAGCCTGGCCCGTGCCCGCCCCCCCTGCCCGGGTGGCACTGGGGACGTGCCAGCAGGGTCACCTCCCGGCCGCGGTGCCCGCGGGGTGCCGGCGCTCCCCGCTGCACCCCGCCGGGATGGACGGGGAGCGGGGTGATGGAGCCGGGAGCGTTCCCAGCCTGGCACAGGGCTCCAGGCTCCTGTTTGTCCCGCTGCGGTGGGGTTGGGCAGAGCTGGCAGCGAGGGGCAGCAGCGCTTTTGTGCCAGGGCTATTGATTCTGGCGGCCGAGGAGAATGGGATCAATCGGGAAGGGAAGGAGGAGGCGACGGTGCGAGATCTCCCCGGCCGAGGCGCAGGGGCTGCCCGGGCACGGGGTGAAGCACTTTCGCACCTGCGGTTGGTAAATAAAAAAAAAAAGGCCCCTTGCCACCCGTGAGAGAGAGGATGGAAGTTTAATTACAACCCGTCTGTGCTGTGTAATTATTAATTACCCGTGGCAAAAAATAACTTATTGATTAGGGGCCTCACGCTAATTACCCGGAGCCCAATGCGGAGCGGGGGGAAGGCTCAGCCGGCGGCGCTGCCCGGGTGGGAGCTGTCGCAGTGCGACCCGTGCCGGGCCCGGGGGCTGTGCCAGGGCTGGGGGGCACGGGCAGCCCACCCCGCCAGCAAAGGCCCCTTCGGCTGATGAACAAGGCAATAAAGGGCTCCCCACGAGCTGGGGGGAGTCCGGGGGTCCCCAGCCCCCTCCTGTTCCCTCTTGGTAGATTTTTCTGCCGCCCAGAGATGTTGTTTCCCCTCACCCAGTGCTGGGGAACCCCTCGTGCACCTCTAATGGGATTGAGGAGGCTGAGGCCAGTCCCAGGAGGGATTTGGGCAGCTTAAGGTTCCAGACGGGATTTGGGGCAGGGGCCTGCCGTGGGCAGCTTCCACCAAAGAGGCTTATTAGAGGTGGCAGCACGGGAGTTCCAGCATCTTCTGTGGCCGTGCGTGGGGCCTGGGCACGTCTGCGCACACGGTGCCCTGTGGGGCCGGGCGGGAGGGGAGCAAGGACGAGCCCCTGCCCTTCCTGGGGACGGGATGCTGGCACCAGGCTCGCAGCAGCACTCGGGTGACGGGAGCTGCTGGTTCCTGCGTGCTGGTGGCATCAGGGCAGGAGGGGATGGCCGAGCGCGGGGTCTCCTGCCCGGGCTCCCCCGTCCCTGCCCAGCGCTGCCACATTCGCTGGTGGCCTCGTGCAAGGCCCCGGCTCAGGGAGGAGAGTGGCTTTTAGGGGAGGGGAAGGGAAGATTAAAATTTGATGCTGCTTGGGAAGCCATTAGTGCCTGGGCACAGCGATGATGAAATTTTGATGACCTGATCACCGTAAGGGAGGGGGGATACGTGCTGGTCCCAGGCAGGCTGTGCCACCGCGGCTGTCGCTGCGCTGCTCCCCGAGGGTTTGGGGTGGCAGCTGAGGAGGAGAGCAGGCAGGATGAGAGCTGCCACTGGGATGGAAATGGGAGCTCGTATCCACCAGCTGCTGGCACTGGTGGGCAGGGAGAGCTGGCGGTGGCTGAGCAGCTCCTGCCCCGGTGCCATCCGGGGACCGGGGTGAGTGACAACGTCAAGTGCCGCGCGTCTCTTGGTGACGGGGACTGGGCTGCGGTGGCATTTCTGCTCAGTGGGAGCGCGGGCAGGAGCTCGAGGAGAGCGGGAAGGAGGGAGCGGGAGGATGCTCGGCTGCTTGAGAACCTGGGAAAACGCTGATAATTAAACCGGGAGGAGGGAGGCTGGCGGGTGCCGTGACGAGGGGTGACCCTGCCTCTGCCACTCCACCGGCCGTGTCCTTGTCCCCAGCCTGTGCCTGTGTCCTGCCTGGGGATGAGCTCCAGCCGTACGCACGTTGCTCTAGGCCCTACACAAACTGGTTTGGGGGTGTGTTGGTTGCAGCAGCAGCGGCACAGGCAGCGCCCGGGGTGAAATGACCCCATGGGGCAGCGCCGTGTGGGAGCAGAACCCGCTGGGTGCTGGGTGGGTGGGTGGGTGAGCGCAGGGTGCCCTCCCCACTGCGCCCTCCTTACTGCCCCAAGCTCGTTAACGAGTGGCTGGCGTGTGGCTGGGTGAGAAACGGCCGGGGAGAAATATGCTGCTGTCAGTGGTGATGTGATTGTGCTAACGAAGGGCGAGATGAGCCCCCGCCGTGCCCGCGGTTGTGCCAGGGCTGGTGGCACTGGTGCTCCACCGGTGCCTCGTGGCTCTGGGCCTTGGACTTCCAGAGCAGCCCTGAGGGGATCCAGCAGCCCTGGGAGCTGGGATGGCTCAGGGTGGTGGGCACTGGGGCACTGGGGTGTCCTGGGAGCCGTGCAGTGGAGCGTGGCATGGAGCTGCTGGAAAGGACGCGGGGTCAGGATCACTCAGATGTGGTGGTGATGTCAGGAACCACCCTCATCCCCACGGCTGCTGCTCTGAGTTGGGCTTCCCCCCATCCGTGGGGGTGGATCCAGCCTCAGGGAGTGTTCCTATCACTGCCCGGCCAGCGGGCAGGAATGTGCTGGGAACAACTCCCTGGCCGTGCTTGGCATCCCTGGCAGCCCCCTTGGCATCCCTGGCAGCCCCCTTGGCATCCTTCACACCCCCTTGGCATCCCTCACACCCCCTTGGCATCCTTCACACCCCCTTGGCATCCCTCACCCCCTGAGCACGCTGGCGGTGCCGCTGGCGTGGGCACTGCCCTCAGCACCCTCCGTGGGTTTGGGGACGGGCTCTTGGGGCTGCATTTCCCACCCCTGTTCCCAGCTTTGGGGGTACGTCCTGCGCCCCTCTCCCAGTGCTGCCTCACCCTCCAGCCCCTCTCCCCAGCCTGGCTCCCCGCACCTGCCTGTGCCCCGGGCAGGCTGTGGCCCCCTTGGCGGCCCCTGCCCCACCCTCCCCTCGCCCCCAGCCCCGGGGGTGCAGGAATGCCTGCCTGGAAAGCCATGCCGGGCTCGGGTTGCCTGGGAACTGGGAAACCTGATCCCTGGGAACGGGGGCCGGGGGCAGGGGACATTCCCGGGCTGCAGCTGGTCCCCAGCCCCCTTTGTCTCTCGGCTCTGATGGGGCCCCCAGGAATGGAGATTTGGGGCGAGGGGGCTCTCGGCTCGAGCAGGGCCATCCCTGGGGACACTGACTGGATGCTCCAGGGTGTCACCTTCCCGGGTGGATTGGTGTCACCGCCACGGCCCGGGGAAGGGGACCGAGGCTGGACAGAGGAAGGTGTCCCTGCCCATGGCAGGGGTGGGACAGGATGAGCTCCAAGCCCCTTCCAACCCGGACCATCCCATGACTCTCTGGGATCAGCTGCTGCTGCGTGCCAGCAGCTGGGCATCCCGGCTGGCCGCAGGGATGGCACGGTGGCCATCCCAGGAACGCTGGGGTCCCCTGTGCCGCAGCCGCTCTCCCTCCCTGCCGGCCGTCATTGTCCCCACCGCCCACCCTGACACGTGGCAGCTCCCGAGCACGCCTGGAGCTTCCCTCCAGCCTGGGCAGCCGGGGGGACTGAGGCACAGGGGTGGTGGGACGGGGACAACGGGGCTGGCGGGTGTCCTGCTGCCTGGTGGCACTGGGTACAGCGGGAAGGGGACACGGGCACACGGGAGCTGCTCCTTGGCTCCCATCCCTCTCTCCCTGCCCGTGCCGAAGCCCCGGGTGTGGGGAAGCCCTGATGAGTTTGACCATTAGCAGAAGAAGCCGCTGAGCTAATTTTAGCCCTGGTAGCTAATTGCTTTCTGCTCTGCTGGGTGAGCCCACAACCTGCCAGTCCTCGGCTGTAACCTTGGGCTCTTCCGTGCACCGGGGCCCTGCCGGAGCGGGATGGGGATTCTCCTGAGGGGTTTCTCTGGGACATTGGGGTGTACAGAGCTGGGAGGGGTGGGGGTGCCTGGCAGGGTCCTGCTGCCTGTAGCTTGGAGCGGTGTCCCTGGTGCCTTGTGTGGAGCAGGGACACGCGATGCGAGAGGACTCTGGCTGTCAGGGCTGGCCGTGGGGTGTGGACCCCCAGTGATGGCTCTCCTTCAGCTTGATGAAGGGAAATGCTGGCGTTGGACCCCCTTAACTGGGAATTGCTGGATCCAGAGGGGAAGAGTGAGGCAGGGCACACACGTGCTCCGTTCCTGGTTGCAGGCACAGATGGACCGGAGGTGCCCATCCCTCTGTCCCCATCCTGCAGGGCCACCCCTGGCACATCCCAGCTCATTGACTGGAATTTAGGGCACAGGCTGAGGGGTTCTGGGGACATCTGTGCCCATTCCAGCAGCCCGTGTCCCCCTGCAGGGAGCAGTCAAGCGCTGGGTGCCGCGGGTGGCTGCTCCCATGGGTCTCTCTCTGCAGGGTGGGATGCTCCGTGCTTCCCCTCCTCCTCCTCCTCCTCCTCCTTGCCTGGGCTTGTCAGGGGTCAGGCTCAGAGCTCGGAGGGAGGTGACGGGGTCCTGCATGGCTCTGGCATCCTCAGCTCCTGGCAGACCGTGAAGGGCTGGCTGGGGATGGAGCGGGATGCGGGCACGATGCCGGCTCTGGGCCCAGCGTGGGGCCGGGATGGATGGATGGATGGATGGATGGATGGATGGATGGATGGATGGATGGATGGATGGAGGGGGCTGGGACCGGCGGACACAATAGCTCTGGTTTCAGCACCCCGCCTCCTGCATGCCTGAAAAACAGCTGATGGCCGTGACGGGGGATGAAATGGGATTAGCTGCTGCTTCCAAAGGGAGCGCGTCCTGCCGAGCCGGACAATGCTCCCGCTGTGCCCGCGTCCCACCACGGCCCTGCCCAGAGGGGCTCTGCGCCCAGAGGGGGACGTGCCACCCTCCCGTGCTCCAGCTCTGGGTGCTGCACAGACTCCCGGGGGTGCTGGAGACCCCGGGGTGGTGTGGGCGCCTCTCGGAGCTGCTTCCAGCACCGAGCAGCTCCAGGTGAGCTCTCGGGGTGGCAGGAGCTCGGAGCTCGGAGCTGCCCAGCCTGGAGCCCCGCAGCGATAGGGAGAAGCCAACCTCGTGGCACGAAGGGGCTTGGCAGGGTGGGCACCCCTGCCCTGGCCCCCCTGGTCGGCGCGGGGGCACGGAGGGGACCCGGAGGGTGTCCCGGGGCTGGAGCCAGGCGCGGCCGCAGCTGCGGCGCTGCCGGGGCGTGCGGTGCCGTGCTCGGCGGAGTGAACTGATGTTCATTTGGATAATGAGTTCTCAACGCATTCGCCAGCTAATAAAATCAACTCATTAGGGTGGGATGTTTCACCCCGAGCTCCGCCGCCGTTGGGAGAGCCCTCCCGGCGGGGAGGGAGAGGATGGGTGCCTTCGTCGCCTCCTCGTCTCCCTTTTCCTCGCTGGCAGGGCGGGCAGAGGGGGCCGTGCGGGGCGGTGGAAGCAAGGCTCCTGCGGGGAGCAGGGCAGGGAGCTGCCGGAGCCCTTCCCCCGGGGCGCTGGGGAGTCTCGCTCGCTTGGCTTCTCCCCCATAAGCTTCACGTCAGGCTGGAATCGCTGGCGCGGCGTCGGCTGGAAAAGCCCCTCTGGCTGGGAGAGCCACAAGTGTGTGAATAAATGCGGTGAGCGGAGTTTGCTGCGCTGCCCTGGAAATCCCGGGCTGTCTGCGGGGGAATGCCGGGCTGCCCGTTCTCCCCCCGGCCGCCAACGGGGCCGTCCGGGGTGGAAAAACTTGGGGGGGGAGAAAAAAAAAAAAGCTTTTCCAAGGAAAACTCGTGTTCGCTGTCATGCTACAGCTATTTCTGTTTCAAGTGAGCAATGCAGTGACTAATTAATACTTAGGAAAAAGGATGTCTGGGCAACACCCCAGTAAATGGGCGAGTGCCCGGTGCCCGCTGGCTCGGGGCCGTGCCGCGGGGAGGGGGACTCCGGCCTCCAGCGCCTTCATCCCGCCTGGCACGGGCGGGGTGGGAGCTGGCAGAGCGTTTTCCACCCCGCGGGGCCGGCGACTCGATTGCGTCAGTGCCCCGGGAAGGGCTGAGCGGGGGTTTTTCTTGTGGTTTCTCTCTTCTTGTTTTTCTTTCCCCGCCTGGTTGGGATTCTCGGGGCGAGTCTGGGAAGTGTTTGTCTGTCCGTCTGCCGAGCATCCTGCGGGGCCGCGGGAGGAGGGGCGCGGGTGGCCCCGGCAGCGGGGACATCTCGGGTGCCGTGGTGGCTTTGCTTTCCCAGCCCTTGATGGCTGCTGTGACCCCAGGAGTTTCCACAGGGCAGGGCTGTGGTGTCCTTCCAGGAATTCCTCGAGGATGCACTCAGCGTGTTGCGTGGGGCCAATCCCAGCCCTGAGCTGCGCCGCCCCGGCCTTGTGCGTCACTCGGTGGGGTTGGTGACAGGGGACATCCCCTGGGGATGGGGTCCGGGATCTTGGCACCTCCAGCTCGCTTGGCAGCCGGGTGTGGAGCCTCTTCCTGCCGAACGCAGGTGGGGAAGCTCCGGGCTGGGCTGGGAAGGGCTGGGAAGGGCTGGGAAGGGCTGGGAAGGGCTGAAGTGCAGCACTTTGACCCCTTCCCCTGCCGGCTGTCGGGGATCTGCAGGTGACATCCGTCGATCCTTCCCTTCCTCAGGGTTTTGGAGCCTCTCCCGGGAATATCAGCCTCAGGATCCGGCCCCTCTGATGGCGTTGAGTCACTCTCAGAGTGTCCGTGACTCACGGCAGTGACCCAGATACGGCGGAGCTGCGTAATCGCGGGCTTCGGAGGATTTCTGCCCTCCGAAGGAGTTTTGTCCAGAGCCTGGAGCTCCTTAAACATCCCCAGCCAGGATGCGGCTGCGTCCTGGGAGGGGACAGGCTCAGCAGGACAATGTCTGTCCGTGCCACCCGCAGCAGGGCAGCCCTGGGGGTGTCCCCTGGGCCGGGGGGCTCCTGTCCCGTGTCCGCCCAGGATCATCCCTTCGCTGCAGGTCCCTTCCAGCTCCTGGCAGCTCCACGCGTTTGTGTTCGGAGCTCCGTGCCCTGGGGCCGGGATTGGGATCAGACTCCGGGGTCCGCGTGCTCGGGGCCGGGTGTTGGGGGTCCCTGGGGGCTGCCCGGTGCACAAAGCTCTGCTTGTCGGCCCCCCGGGCTCGGGGCTGGGCACGCACAACGCTGCCGTGTGTGTGTGTGTGTGTGACTGTTTGGGCTTTCCCGGAGGGAATGTTGGTTTTTCCAGCCGCAGGGATGGGCAGGCGCACAGCCCCGCTCTGTTCCCTGCCGTGGGGCTGAATGAATCCCTGTTTCCCGGCCAGGCCTGATGTTTCTCTGTTGGCTCTGGGAGCGTTTCAAGCCTTACCTTGCCTTACCCACCGGGGTGTCCCCAGCGCCGCGGGGATGGGGACTGTCCCAGGCTGTGGGAATCCTGAGGGGATAATGCTGTCACAGCCCTGGCTCTGCCTTCAGAGGAGGGTCTGTCACCAGGTTTGGGACCACGATGGCAGGGGGACAAGGACTGGGAGCTGCTGGGGTGTTGTGGAGGGGATGGCCAGGATGAGGCTGCAGGGGAACGTGGCTTCATCTCCAGCACCGCTGCGGGGAGAAGGCAGATCCCGAGCCTTTCTCCAACACCCCCTGTCCTGGTGGAGCCGGGCTCCCCCCTCCCCACGCCCCCCATCCCTGGAGGGGTTCACCCGGGCATGGTGAGGCTGCCCACGGCCCGCTGAGCCCGCCAAGAGCCCCGGCTGTGGAAGAGGAGCTTGTTATGGAGCCATCCTGCTTTTAATTAACAAATTAAAATCCTAGTTAACAATCCAGCCCCAGGGCTGTTGGAGGCTGGGAGAAGCTGGAGCGTTTGTTATGGAAACAGCGGTTAATTAACAAATAAATAAATAAGTACGGGCCTGGAGACAGATGTGGGAGGAGGAAGGGGAGATGGCAGCGTGGTCGGGGCGTCCCACCGGCCCGGCCCGGCGGGATGCAGTGAGGGAGGAGGACATCCTAACCCTAACCCTAACCCTAACCCTAACCCTAACCCATCCAACCCTCCACCCATCCATCCCTCCATCCCTCCATCCATCCCTCCCTCCCTCCCTCCCTCCCTCCCTCCCTCCATCCATCCATCCATCCATCCACCCACCCATCCATCCATCCCTCCATCCATCCCTCCCTCCCTCCCTCCCTCCCTCCCTCCCTCCCTCCCTCCCTCCCTCCCTCCATCCATCCACCCACCCATCCATCATCCCTCCATCCATCCATCCATCCACCCACTCATCCATCCATCCATCATCCACCCATCCATCCATCCCTCCATCCATCCATCCCTCCCTCCCTCCCTCCATCCATCCATCCATCCATCCATCCATCCATCATCCATCCCTCCATCCATCCACCCACCCATCCATCCATCCATCCCTCCATCCATCCATCCCTCCATCCATCCCTCCATCCATCCCTCCATCCATCCCTCCATCCATCCATCCATCCCTCCCTCCCTCCATCCATCCATCCATCCATCCCTCCATCCATCCCTCCATCCATCCCTCCATCCATCCATCATCCATCCATCATCCATCTACCCACCCATCCATCCCTCCATCCATCCATCCATCCATCATCCCTCCATCCGTCCATCCATCCCTCCATCCGTCCATCCATCCCTCCATCCATCCACCCACCTATCCATCCATCCATCCATCCATCCATCCATCCCTCCATCCATCCATCCCTCCATCCATCCATCCATCCATCCATCCATCCATCCATCATCCATCCATCCATCCATCCATCCATCCATCCATCCATCCATCCATCCATCATCCATCCATCCATCCATCCATCCATCCATCCATCCATCCATCCATCCATCCATCATCCATCCATCCATCCATCCATCCATCCCTCCATCCATCCATCCATCCATCCACCCACCCATCCCTCCATCCATCCGTTTGTCCCGGAGGCTGCCACAGTCCGGGTGGGCATTGCCAGCTCCATTCAGAGCCACTGGCAGTGCCAGGACAGATCTGGCCACATTCCGTGCCAGGGCCACCTTGGGCTGGGCTTGGGGCTCCGGGTCTCTGCCTGGGCTTTTCCTGAGCGCCTCCAGCTCCAGGAATCTCCCTCCTGCAGCCTCTACCCCCACCCCGGGCCCGGGAAGCACCACGACACATCTCCAGCGGGGATGGATGAGGTGTGACACCGGCAAAACTGCAGCGCAGCCCGCAGGTGACACCAGCACCGTGCTGGGGACAGCAGGAGGAGGGGGCAGCGCCGGGGGCTGCTCCTGCGCAGGGACTGCCGTGGTGTCACCCATGGATGTCACCCCAGGACTGGGCTGTGGGGAGGATCTGGGGGCGCTGGGTGCTGCCAGGGAGGGGATGCTGAGGCCGTGGCCTCGCTGGCCGTGCCCTGCAGCGGTCAGTTTGGATTAGCCACAGGGATGTCACCGAGAGCCCCGGGCGGTGTCTGCTGCCGGCGGGGATTGTCACCGCGGGTGGCTGGAGGGTGCTGATGGGGGCACTGCGGGGGTTTGGGGTCACTGTGCTGCTCCCTGAGGCGCTGCGGGGTCACCTGGAGGTCCCAGTGTCAGGAACAGGGGCAGGGCTGGATGTGGGATGTGACCCAGTGCCAGAGGTGGCTGTGGGATGTGACCCAGTGTCACAGGCAGGGGTGGCTGTGGGATGTGACCCAGTGCCAGGGGCAGGGCTGGATGTGGGATGTGACCTGGTGCCAGGGGCAGGTGTGGCTGTGGGATGTGACCCAGTGCCAGAGGTGGCTGTGGGATGTGACCCGGTGCCAGGGGTGGCTGTGGGGTGTGACCCGGTGCCAGGGGTGGCTGTGGGATGTGACCTGGTGCCAGGGGCAGGGGTGGCTGTGAGGACCGATGTGGGGATGTGAGCCAGTGCCCGTGTGAGGACGTGGGTGGCTGATGGGGTCACCATGGGGACATGACCCCTCTGCCAGCCCACACCGGGCCCCTGCAGGGTTTCTGTGGGGTGAGGAGGGGGCAGAGCCCACGCCCCTCCTGCAGCTTCACCTTTCCAAAGGCTTAAGGGAAGGAAATCAGTTTAAGCTCCAGCTCTGCAAATCCTGCCGTGTCACACGGCGGGAGCCGTGCTCCACTGAGCAGCTCCTCCAGGTTTGCATCCCCCTCAGCCTCCCCCCTAATCCGGTTACCGCACCTCTGCAATCGGCTTACGGCGTGTAGGGAACCCCAAATCCCCGCCGAGGGAGGCGCAGGGATCGTGCCGGCCGTGCCAGAACTCTGGGCTCTGCCAGGTCCACCCTGGGGTGGTAACGCCAGCTCCAGCTCCCCTCCTGTGCCAGCCCTCTGAGGTCACAGGCACACATCCTTGCACCCTTTATGGGAGCTGTCCCCACATCCCCAGGGCTCCCCATGACCCAAAAATCCTTTTTCCCTGCTCAGGGAGCTGCACAGGTAAGCGAGGGTTGGATGGAGATGAGCTGCCCGTCTCCAGCCGTGTCCCCCCAGCTGGGCAGGCGCTGTGACCTGAGCGCAGGGGACAGCGTGCCCGTGGCCAGCAGCCCCCTCGTGCCGCCCGTGCCCCTTTCCCGGTGCCGTGGGCAGCCCGGCAGCGCGGTGAGGCAGCGGAGCAAGGCCGGGTGTGTTCCGGCAGCAAAGTCGTGGCAGGGCGCGTCTGGAGGGCGCTGGTGCCGGCCCTTGCAGCCTCCCGGCTCTTCCCTCGCCCTGGGCAGGACGGGCACCGCGCCTGGCACGGCTCTGGGCTCTGCTGCTGGGGGGATGTGGCCGCTGGGAGATGCTCCTGCGTCCCCGAGCGCCGGCAGCGCCTCCCTGCCCCACAGGGGTGGTTTTATTTTATCCCTGTGATCCCGGTGGGATTGGAGCCGGGTGAGAGGGGCTGAAAACCCCCTTAGCTCCTTTTTGGTGTCTCCGTGGTGCTGTGGGAGGGCCCCAGCCCGAGCCCCCCGTGGCCTCCTGAGCCCACCAGCGGGGCAGGGCCGCCTGTGCCAAGAAGGAAAATCGTGCCCAGCCCGGTTTTCCGCATGGCGAAGGAGAGGGCTGGAGTCGGCCGCAGGGCACCGTGTCCACGTCCCCCTCTGCCGCTGCAGTCTGGGAATTCTGCGGGATTGAGGAACTGGCAGCCGGGGCGTGGGGAGAAGGAAAACCTGTTAGGACAGGGGCAGAGGGACCGTGCTCTCCAGCGCTCTGCGGGAACTGCAGCACCGCGAGCTCCCCGGGCCAGGAGCTGACCCCCCAAAAACTGCCCCGCCGCCTTCCCACACCCCCAGCTCCGGCAGGAAGCCTTCCCACCGCGGCTCTTGCCGCCTCGGGCACCGAGCCCCTCCTAAATAATTCAGGCAGGCGAGTGCCGTCCGCAGGGGCTGCGGATAAACGCGGTAAACGGCTGAGAAATGGAGCGCGTCCTTCGGGAGCCACCTCCGCGCAGGGTGGCCGGGCCCCTCTCCTCCCTCCCGGCCCGGGTGGGGACCCCGGGCCCGCACGGGCAGGAGGGGATGGAGCGGAGCTGCCGAGGCCGCTGGAGCAGTGGGAATTGCATTTCACGGCTGGGCAGGCTGGGATACCAACCCGGCCCCATGCGCCGGGTGCTTGGAGAGGAGATAAGATTTGATTAAGAAGGCTGCTATTAATTTATGGCAAGTACACTCACGGCAGTGGAGAGGTTGCTTTTAATTAATAGCCAGAAGGAGAGTTTTAAAGCTCTTGGTCTCAGTGGGGGGAGTGGAGAAGGGAGGGAGGGGAAAGCAGGGGAGGAAGGGAACAAAGTAAGTTGGGAGGATTAATGGTCACATCTGCAATTATAAGTCTTTTTCTTAGTAAAAAGGGCAGAAAAAAAAAGAACCAAAAAAACCCCCCCACATCAAAAGACGCGCCGTGGGTGAGGGTGTGCGGGGCAGCCGGGCTGATCCCGGGGGATGGGATGGGTGGGGCTGTGCCCGGTGCCTTTGGCACCGCTCCCTGTGGTGCCCCGAGGCACCAGCCCAGCCTGGGGGACAGCAGGGGACAGCTGGGTGTCCCTGTGGCTGCCCCAGGGCCAGCTCTGCTGGGATCAGGGCCGAGGGACGACGCTGGGATGGATCTCGTGGCAGAAATTATTTGGTGAGGCCTTGGAAAAGAATTCCCAGGGCAGCTGTGGCTGTGCCTGGATCCCTGGCAGCACCCAAGGCCAGGCTGGACATTGGGGCTTGGAGCAGCCGGGGGCGGTGGCAGGTGTCCCTGCCCACGACAGGGGTGGCACGGGATGGATTCTAAGGCTTCCCCGAGCCAAACCACTCTGGCACTCGGTGACTCCGTGATTTTGGCTGTGGTGGTGATGGGATGAGGTGGATGGAGCCGTCCTGCGCCGCTGCCAGCCCCATGGGAGCCCCTCGGGGGCCGCAGGGTGTGGCTCGGGCTGCCCAGGTGTAGGGAGGAGGGCGAGTAGGGCTCAGCCGGGGTTCCCAAACCACACTGAGCCGTTCTTGGCTCCATCCTTGGCACCGCCAGCCAGAGCCCTGTCCCCTTGGTCCCCTCCTGGCGCTTGGTCGCGCTCCGCTGCTCCCCAGGTGCCGGCAGCGCTCGGCATTTCAATTCCGTGTTTGCTTTTTATTGAGGGGATGGAGCCGCGCCGCAGGAATACTAATGGCAGCGGCAGAGAGAGCCACTAACCCTGCGCCTGCCACCCGCCGCCGGGGACACCGGGAGCGCCGGGGGCCGTGCCCGGGCGTGGCGGTGCCTCCGTGCCCTTGGGGACACATCAGATCCACCCGGCAGCTTTACCAGCATCCACGGGAAAATCGATGCTTCCCAGCCTCGCCCGGCATCTGACAGACCGGGAACGGGACGAAGCCAAGGGGTCGCGGCTCGGGCAGGGATTCGCTTGTCCCCAGGGCCACCGTGTCCCCGTCACCCCTTGGATGGCCAGGATGGATCCCCCACCTCTCCCTGCGCCCAGCTGAGGCTGTGACCCCACCGGGGTGCTCGGGGACGTTCTGGTCGCCCATGGGTGCTGTTTTTGGGGGCCGTGGGTGACGTTCCCCCCTCGCCAGCCCACCCCCAGATGTGGCGCGGCGGCGCCGGGGAACCGCGCCGCGAATATGTTCCGCAAATGAATAATAAAAACAAAGGAAAATCACCCTCTTATTGAAACTCGTTTTATGAATAAAACAATTATTCTGGTAATTGAAAAAATGTGTCGTTAAATTAAATGCAGTGGTTCCTATTAAAATTTTAGTGGATTTTCTTCTTCTCCTCTGTTTCTTTCCCCCCCCCCCTCTTTCTCCTTGCCTCCCTCCCTCCTGCCTCCGCTGGCGGCTAAAGGCTGGTAATTATAGCGGAGGGTTTCGCTTTCTCTTTATTGTTTTTTAATCTCTTCGTGCTGCGGAGCCAGCAAGAGTCTGATGCCGAAGAGATTTAGCTCCATCTCCCCGTGCTGGGGGGGGCCGGGGTGGGAGATGCTCGGTGGCAGTGCCAGGCGGCCGTGCCACTGCTCCTGGAGGGGTGGCATCTTCTCCACTGGGCTGGCGTCCTCCTTTCCAGGCTGCCGTCCTCTTTTTCGGGTGGCGATGCCCCTGGGAGGGGTGGGGGGAGCTGTGGGGGGAGCAGGGCCACGGCTCTGCCCCCTCGCTGTGGTCCATGTGGGGTGTGGGCAGTGCAGTGGGCACTTCCCGCTGGACCAAGGATGGGTTGTTGGCAAGGAGGGAGAGGATGGGGTTGTTTTCCCCGGTGGTCCCCGCTGTTGGATGGGCACTGCTGGGTCCCTGGAGCCCGCAGGTGAAGGTGGGCTGGGTTCAGGACATCCCCCAGGTCCCGGTGGGCGTCGGCTCCGTTGGGATTCCTGGTGCATCCTGCTGGATCGTGGTGATCAGCAGGAACGGGCTGCTCACCTTGCAGTGGGGGAGCTGGGCAGGGCATGGGTGGCACTCCTGTCCCTAAGGGGTGACGCTGCTGGGCACAAACAGAGATGGGGACGGTGTTGTCCCCTGGGTGGTGGTGCCAGGCAGGAGGGACCCGGGTGCCCCACAAACCGCTGGTGTTTCTGGGATGCCCGGGGATTGGATCTCCAGTGGAACTGGATCTCCTGCCCTCACCCCCATCTCGCCTCGGAGAGGAGGGGGCTGCGCCCTCCGTCCCCACCACCCCCTGCCAGCAGCTGCCGGGCAGAGCCGTGCCCCGGGCAGCCATTCCCGGATTCCTCCGGGCTTAAAACTCCCCGGCCCTTCCCATCAAGAGGGATTTGAAGCCGGGGAGAGGGGAGCTTAGGTGCCATTAGGGCCGGGAATTAGGATCCATTAGGGCTCTTTGGGGAGCCCTGCCCTACATCCGCGCCCGCTCCGGCTCTAATGCCCCGCCGGCCCTGATGTAACTAAAGCGCAGGGGCCGAGGCTGTGATCCCATTAGGGGCATTAGTGCCGTGCCAGGGCCTGGCACTGCATTGTCATCGGCAGGGGAGCGAGAGAGCTGGGACCGTCCCTGTCCCTGTTGCCGGCCCTTGGAATCCCATCCTTGGAATCCCATCCTTGGAATCAGCCGGGGCGGGACAGGGGCGCAGGGGTTTGGTGGCACCTTTCTGTGCCGAGGGGACACGGCTGGCACGGCCTGGCCTGGCGTGGCCTGGCAGGGGGTGGCACAGGAGCCCCGCAGCGTCCCGTGCCGCCGGCAGATGTGCAGATGTTCCCGGAGTCGCCCCGCGCTGCCGCCTGCGTTTGGAAAGTGATGAATTTCTGCATCGACTAATTAGCCTGTAATTAGCAAGTGGAGTGTAAACAGTCTCAACAGATGGGGGAGAGGCGGAATGAGCAGTAATGACCCTTCCTTTGGGGGGGACGTGGCTGTCCCTGGGCTCGGGGCTGGGGAATGGCAGCTCCCGCCCGTGCCGGCTCCGTGGGGACGTGGTGGCAGCTCCATGGACCTGGATCTGGTGGCGCCAGGGCCAGTCAGGGATGGCAGGAGGGTGCAGGGAGCAGAGCTGGGATGGCTGGTGCAGCTGGAGAGGGAAACTGAGGCCAGGGCGGCTGCAGAAGGCCCTGGGGACGAGGGGGACAGCGCTGCTCAGCATTGGGGCCCCCCACTCTTCTCCCCTGCAAGAGCTGGTGTGGGCATCCCCTGGGAACACCAGGAGCACCCGATCCTGTCCCTGGAGACCTCAGAATTAACGAGCCACCTTCCCCTCCCTGGATCCCTCCTCTCCTCCAGCCACCCCTGGCACTGGGTTGGGCTCTTGGAGCGGCACGGGGCTCCCAGGAGGATGAGGAGGATTCCACCCGAGCTCAGTGCCACCTTCACCCCTCACAGGGAGCCCCCAGGTCCCCGCTGCCCCCGCCGTGGTCGGGGTGGCTTTGCCTTTCTGGGGGCACGGGTGTCCGCTGTGACCTTCGGGGGAGGATCACCAGGGAACGATCCCTGTGGAATTAGGAGCCGCCTCTCTTCCTCCTCCTCTGCGCCGTTTTTCACCCCTTAATGCAGAACAGATGGCTCGGGCGCTTCAAAGCGTGATGAGCCTTAGCTGCTTAAAATCAAATTAGGATGGATGCAAGCGGCGGGCGGGCCCAGGGGAAGGTGCGCCGGCAGCACCCTGCTTCCCAAACGCTTCCCAAACGCTTCCCAGGCGCCTCCAGGACAGCTCCCAGGTGCCTCCCACACGCCGGGTGCTGGTTGGGTGCATGGGGCACGCCAGGTCTCAGTCCCACTGTGCCGTGGGCGCGCCGGGCTGGACCCTGGCAGCACAGCCTGGTGCTCCTGAGGGATCAGCATTCCCTGGGGAGCAGCATTCTCTGGGACGCAGCATTCCCTGGGGCTCAGCATTCCCTGGGGAGCAGCATTCCCTGGGGAGCAGCATTCCCTGGGGTTCAGCATTCCCTGGGGCGCAGCATTCCCTGGGATGCAGCATTCCCTGGGGTGCAGCATTCCCTGGGGAGCAGCATTCCCTGGGGTGCAGCATTCCCTGAGGCACAGCATTCCCTGGGGTGCAACATTCCCTGGGGAGCAGCATTCCCTGGGGTTCAGCATTCCCTGGGGCTCAGCATTCCCTGAGGAGCAGCATTCCCTGGGGCTCAGCATTCCCTGAGGTTTCAGCATTCCCTGAGGGTTCAGCATTCCCTGGGGAGCAGCATTCCCTGGGGGTTCAGCATTCCCTGGGGTGCAGCATTCCCTGGGACGCAGCATTCCCTGGGGCTCAGCATTCCCTGGGATGCAGCATTCCCTGGGGAGCAGCATTCCCTGGGGCTCAGCATTCCCTGGGATGCAGCATTCCCTGAGGAGCAGCATTCCCTGGGGCGCAGCATTCCCTGGGGAGCAGCATTCCCTGGGATGCAGCATTCCCTGGGGCTCAGCATTCCCTGGGATGCAGCATTCCCTGGGATGCAGCATTCCCTGAGGAGCAGCATTCCCTGGGGCGCAGCATTCCCTGGGGAGCAGCGCCGTGTGCCCTGCTTGGATCCTCCCCACGCCCGGTGGAGCCCGGGCAGGTGCGTGGCTCGTTCCCTGGTGTCACGCAGGGGGTGTTTGGACCCGGAGCTGCCATCTGGCTGTGCCACATCCCCATCTGGGCACCGCCGTAATCCCAAAGCCTCCCGGGCGGCGTGGGCGAAGCCCCGGCCTGGTGGGTCACGCTCTGCCACGCCGTGGTGGGGACACGTGCGGCCGCCGCCGCGCAGGGGTGGCACAGCTCCTGCGCTGCTGTGCCCTGTGACGCCCGGGGCACCCTGAGCGCCGTGAGCTCCCCAGGACAGGGAGCAGCGTGGCCGTGGGTTGGGCTGGCAGCCAAACCCCACAGCCAGGGCACTGAGCTGCCCCTGTGCCAGCCGCGATGTGCCGTGCCCCGATGTCCGGATCCATCCCAAATCTGAGGCAGGGACGGCAGGAGGAGTGAGTGCTGCCCCTTCCAGCCGGCGCTGCTGAAGGTCAGAGAGGAAGATTAAATTAACGAGCCACAAGCTGCTCCTTCCTAACGACTCCTGTGCCCTCCCCTTTGCCAGGCAGGAGGGTGTAACTGCGCCGGGCATTTCCGTGCGGGTGTGCAGCAGCCAGGACCGAGGAGAGGGACCCCCAGTACAGCTTTGGGGTGTCCCTGGGCGCCTCTGAGCCCCCACAAACTCCTGTCACACCCCCAGGGTGGCGGGCACTGCCTCGGTGCCGCTCACGGTGCGGGGATCCGCGGCAGGAATCCAGCTCGAGCAGACAAGAAAGCGGAGCCCTACCCCAAAGAAAAAACCCAGAGCTGTGATTGAACGTGCACTTGAAAGCTGCTGGGCAATATGAATGTGCCTTTGAAGTAAAAGGGCTTCCATTTGTTAAGCAGAAAATGGAGCTGTGCGGTTCGATTTATAGTTTTACTTAGCAAATAAAACAGGAGAAGAGTAAGTGGTTCTGCCTCGCTCCGCTCGCAGCCCCTCCGCCCCTTCACCCCCCGAGTTAAAAGCTCGGAGATGCTACAAAAGGAGCCGGGAATCAAGCGAAGAAGCGGCTTGGATAAACCCGCAGCGGGCTGAGCCCTCGTGGATGGGCTGCTGGAACGGCTCAGGGAGGGACGGGGGACAGGGAAGGGAGCTGGGCGGCCTGGCTGGGGCAGGGCACCGGGAGGTGATGGAGTCACGGTCTGGGTCAGAAGGGGACCTCAGCCATCATTCCGTTCCACGCCCCGCCGAGGGGCTGCGGGATGCGGGGCCCTGACCCCTCTCCCTCCTCTCTCCACAGATGATGTCTCCCCGTACTTCAAGACGGAGCCGGTGCGGAGCCAGGTGCACCTGGAGGGGAACCGGCTGGTGCTGACCTGCATGGCCGAGGGCAGCTGGCCCCTCGAGTTCAAGTGGCTGCACAACAGCCGGGAGCTCACCAAGTTCTCCCTGGAATACCGGTGAGCCTGCAAAGGGGCTGCCCGGGGAGGTTTGGAGTCCCCATCCCTGCAGGTGTCCAAGAGAACGGAGGTGGGATGAGGTGGGGATAGGGCACAGCTGGCCTTGGAGATCTGCCTTTTCCAGCCTCAGGGACTCTGGGATTCTGAGTCTTCCCGGGCATCCGTGGCAAATCCCGCCCGTCCCGCTGGTTCCCGGCAGGTGCCCATGCCAGGGCTGCCGTCCTGGGAGGCGGCGCTTGGCGGCCCGGGAGCTGCCGGCTCTGTTTGCAGAGCAAGCGGGGAGTTTGAGCAGGTCAGCGCCGGGGATGAGGTGTTTGCACAAGCGGATTAACACCTCAACAGCGGGCTGCGGATCACAGCCCGCCCGTGGCTCCCTGGGAACAGCCAAACCGGGAAGGAGCGAGGCAGGCTGGTGCGAGAGAGATCCAGCCCCGTGTGCCAGCCCATCCTGGCACAGAGCGGCTCCGGCCCCTTGGAGACGGCCTTTAAATCGAGGCGGGCACCTCTTGCCATCTCCTGAGTGAGTGTGTGTGTGTCGCCCTCTCCGTTTCAATCAATAATTCAGGTCGAGACAAGCCGTTCCCCCTTCCCAGGCATCGAATCCAAAGGCTTCGTGTTGCTGTAGCAACGCGGGGCTGCTCCGGGGTGCTGGGAACGCGGAGAGAGCGGCTGGGTGACATCGTGTGCCGAGCTGGGGTCCTGGAGCCCCGGCCCTCCTTGGGGACCCTGGGGACTGTCCCCTCCTGGGCCGTGCAGGCTGCAGCTCTGCGATGCCCCGAGTCCCTGGCTGAGGGCTGGGGGCCCTGTGGGACGCCCTTGTCCCTTGTCAGGGTGTGGGAGTTCAGAGACCTGTTGAACCCCACAGTTCCCGCAGCTCCCTCCTGTCAGGAGTGCAGCTCTTTCCCAGGCAGGAGAAAGGAGTCAGGATGCTGATCCCAGGCCCTGCTCTGCCTGGGGAGTAGGTTGGAGTGCCGGGGGGTCACCTCCAAACCCGGAATGGGCGTTCTGACTCCTTTTCCTGGGTTTCTCCTGGGTTTGATCCGTGCCTCAGTTGACCCTTCAGTAGGAAAGGGCCCAGCAGTGGTGTCTGTGCTCTGGGATGTCCGGCAGCTCCGCATCCCTGCATCCCTGCATCCCTGCATCCCTGCATCCCGGCAACCCGGCATCCCGGCAACCCGGCATCCCGGCATCCCGGCATCCCGGCATCCCGGCATCCCTGCATCCCTGCATCCCTGCATCCCGGCATCCCGGCATCCCGGCATCCCTGCATCCCGGCATCCCTGCATCCCGGCATCCCTGCATCCCTCCATCCCGGCAACCCTGCATCCCGGCATCCCTGCATCCCTGCATCCCTGCATCCCTGCATCCCGGCAACCCTGCATCTCTGCATCTCTGCATCCCTGCATCCCGTCATCCCTGCATCCCGTCATCCCTGCATCCCGTCATCCCTGCATCCCGGCATCCCGGCATCCCTGCATCCCGGCATCCCTGCATCCCGGCATCCCGGCATCCCGGCATCCCGGCATCCCTGCATCCCGGCATCCCTGCATCCCTGCATCCCTGCATCCCGGCAACCCTGCATCTCTGCATCTCTGCATCTCTGCATCTCTGCATCCCTGCATCCCGTCATCCCTGCATCCCGTCATCCCTGCATCCCGTCATCCCTGCATCCCTGCATCCCTGCATCCCTGCATCCCTGCATCCCGGCATCCCTGCATCCCTGCATCCCTGCATCCCTGCATCCCTGCATCCCTGCTCCAAGGTGACTCCCCTGCCCTGGAGCCCTCATCCCCCAGCTCCAGCATCCAAGCAGAAAGGATTAAGGAAGGAAGTGAGAAACTAACCAACCAACCAAACACGTGAGGAAAACCCAAACAAACCCGGCGCAGCCAGCGGAGCAGTGAAGGCACCGTGCAAATCCCGGCTGGGCTCCCCTGGGAGCTGCCAGCTTCCCTTGGCTCTGCCCGCGGCTCCGTGGGGATTTCGAGCGTGGAGATGAGGGTTTGGCTGTCTTGCCTGGCACTGGAGGCTGCTGGTGAGAAGGCGAAGGACCAAAATTAGTTATGATGGGCAGAAATTGAATTTTAATAGAGCTGTCGGTGGCGCGGCGCCAGCCCGCTCAGGCAGTGGGAAGGTTGTAATTAAAAGTTAACGAGTTTAGAAACAGAGCAATCCTTGGAGAGGGGAGGGCTGGGGCTGATGGCCGGGGAGGCTCCGGGACGTTCTTGGCCGTGTGGGGCCGGGGGTGGCTCTGGGTGCCCTGGGTGAGGGTTTTGGGGCGCACCGGTCCCTCCCAGCTGGGTGCTGCCGTGTGTCCCCCGGTGCAGGGACAGGAGGATGCTCCCCGGAGCCTGGCAGTGCCCACGAGGGAGGCTTTGGAGAGGACAGTGTGCCCAGGGCTGGCTGGGCTCGGTGGCATCACCTCACGGTCCCCAGCAAGGCTTGGTGCCATCAGCTGACGGGTCCCAGCCGGGTTTGGTGGCTTCACCTGCTGGTTCCCCGGCAGGGCTGTGTCTCCAAGCGTTCCATCCTCATCATCCTCACCGCTGCTCCCCGGTTCCTCTCCCGAGCAGGGCATCCCTCAGTGACCCTTGTGCAAATCCCCCGTTTTGGGGGGCCGCGGGCGGGGGCTCGCTGTCCCCTCGCCGGTGGTCGCAGGAGCTCTCGCCGCGTTTCCAGGGAAGGAGCCGCTCTCCCGGTTTGGCAGCGTTTCCATGGCGACCGCCCTTTCCTTCCCGCAGCGGTTCCGCCGCCACCGGAGCGGCTCCGGGCGGTCGCCGAGGGCCGGGTGGGCAAAGGGCTCGGCCGGTCCCTGGTCCCGGGGCTGCGTGGAGCCGATCCCTCGGGAGCATCCCTGCGGAGCACGGCGGGATCGCTTGGCTCTGTGAGCGTTTGGAGCCAGCCTCCCCGAGGAGCATCCCGGCGGATTGGTGTGATGAGGGATCCCAGGAGGGCTGGGGCTGTGCGCCTGTGGAGTCATCCCCCGCTGGGAGCCATCCCTGGGGGCTGTGTGTGATCACGGAGCCATCCCCCCGGAGCATCCCAGCTTGGCTCCACACCGAGCTGTCTTCCCTCAGGAGGATCCCGAGGGATGGAGCAGGATGAGGGACCCCCGAGGGACTGAGCAGCAGCCTGGCTCTGTGTGCGTGTGCGTGTGTGGAGACATCCTCCCTTGGGAGCATCCCTGGGGGCTGTGGGGGGCTCTGTGTGTGCCCACAGAACACCTGCCTTCCCCTCTCCTGCCTCCCTCCCTCCCCTGCCGCTGGCGTGGTATGCAGGAGGCCGTCACCCCACAGTGTCGCCCCTCCGATGCCCCCCGAGGTGACAGCAGCCTGGGTGCCCACACCCTCGGGTGCCCTGGCCCTGCTGTCCGGGGCCAGCTCTGTTTGTCCCCCCGGGATGTCTCCAGCGCCGGGCTCTCCGGAGCCGCTCGTGTGAGGAATCATAACGTGCAAATCAGGCAGCTTGATGTCTTTAATGAAACCCTCGGAAGGAAAGGCGCTCCTCTGGTGGATTGAGGATATTTATTCCTCATACGAGAAATTTAACATGCAGATTAGTTGGGCCTGGTAATTTATCACATGAGATTGTCCTATTAACGGCTGCATCGAGTCGCACTGCCTTCGGAAATTACCTGACACATAGATTACCTCTGGACAGACTCCCATCCGTAGGGATGCATCTTCCTGCTCCTAAATCAGCCCTCGTGCCTCTCCTCACGGCCCCCACAGCTGGCGCAGGAGTCCAGCAGCTACTGAAGGATCCCCGCCTCCTCTCAAGAGCCCAAATCCCCTTTGCTGGAGCTTGGGGAAGCGGAATTCCATCTCCGGCTCCGGCTGGCTTTGCCCCAGCTGCTGCCAGCCAGGCAGGGCTGGCACAGCTGAGCCTCCCCGTGCACTCCATGCCAGCCCTGCGTGGGTTTTCCAGCACGTGGCGTCTCTGACCCGTCTCCATCTCCTTCCAGGAACCTTTGTGCGTGGGCTCACTGAGATTTGGGGCAGATTTGGGGTTCTTTCCACCCCAGCTCCTCACTGGGATGTTTTGGGGTGTCCCCGGGGTTGCAGGGACGCAGCTGGTGGCACACTCAGGGCTCCGACCTGCCTTTATGAGGATCCCAAATGTTTGACGCCCAGAGTTTGGCCCCAAATTACGTAAAACACGGAGCCAAGAACCTCTGAACGCCCCAGACCTGGGGCAGACAGGATGGATCACCCCTGGATTCCTGCTGGAACCTCAGCCTGTGCCGCTGCCCGCTGGGAGCTCACTCCTGCTCCGGTGGGCCCAGCCCTGGCGTGAAGCCCATCCCTCTGTCTTGGGGAGCTAATTACCGTGCAATTAGTTAATTAATGAGAGCCGAAGAACACTGGAAGGGCTGCGTGCAGGCTGGGTGGGAGCCCAGCAGGGCATTCCTCCTTCCTGTGGCACCTCTGGCATCACCAAAGCCCCCGGAGTGCGGGTGAGGAGCGTGGGCAGCATGGGAGGCGGTTTTTCCTGGGAATGCTTGTGCTAGGGAAGCTCCTGCCCGTCTCTGTGCCTCCTTTGGAATCGGGGGGACCCTTGAATGTTGGCATGAGCAGCCGTGGGCACGGGGCAGCGGTGCCAGGGAACCACAGCGGCGTCGGGGCTGGCAGGAGGCACCCGCTGGGATGGCAGCGGAGGGAATCTCCTGGCTGGGATCTCGGAGGGGCTCTGGAGCCGGGGTGGGGAGGACAGGGAGCCGATGGAGCGGGAGATGCCACCGGAGCTGGGAAGGTGGCCAAGCCCGTGGTTTGCAATGCACCAAAACCCTCCGGATGCCGCAGCGCGGATCGAGGCTCGCTCCGTCCCCGCTCTGCAGGAAGGAGGCTGATTAATACGCGGGCATTAATTATTAAATGGCTCGTTGTTCTGGCGGGGCCAATTGAGGCAGCGATTTACGGGGCTGCCGGCGCCCGCCCAATTCCCACGGCCCCGGGAAAACACTCCGGGCAGGAGGAGAGGCGGCAGCCACGTGGATGCGGGCAGAGTGGGCTCCGATCGGGAGCTAATTGAGATCCAATAGCCCGGTTAAGCGGCGCTGATGGAGCTCCAGGGGGGCGCTCAGAGCCTCATCGAGCGCTGGCCCGGAGCAGGGGCCGGGACACTCCCTGGAATGCTCCGAGTCGTTAAACCTCTGCTAAGTGTGTTTTAATGCTCACTTGACATTCCATTATCCCGCAGTAACTATTCGAACACGCGTCCCGTCCAGAATTAATTAGTCGTTATACAGGATATTAATCAAAGGGGACCGTGCCAGCGTGTTTCCATCCCAAATCCGATCCAGCTGTTTGCTGTTCCTGGGCGGCATTGGAAGAACCTCACAGATTCCTGAGCTCTTCTGGCTTTCAATTTGACGGATCAAATCCTTTGGCTGCTGCTTTTCCCGGCCCTTCTCCACCCCCTCAATCTAAGAATAATTCGGCAGCGTCAGCCCCACGCTCCTCAGCAGCCCTACAATAACAGAGGCACGGCGGCAGCCGGGGCACGGCTGTGCCCGAGCCGCGGGGACAATCGTGCGGGGACAATCGTGCGGGGACAGTCCTGCGGGGACAGTCCTGCCGGGACAATCCTGTGGGGACAGTCCTGCGGGGACAATCCTGCGGGGACAGTCCTGCGGGGACAATCCTGCGGGGACAATCCTGTGGGGACAATCCTGTGGGGACAATCCTGCGGGGACAGTCCTGTGGGGACAATCCTGTGGGGACAGTCCTGCGGGGACAATCCTGCCGGGACAATCCTGTGGGGACAATCCTGCGGGGACAATCCTGCGGGGACAATCCTGCGGGGACAGTCCTGCGGGGACAATCCTGCGGGGACAATCCTGTGGGGACAATCCTGTGGGGACAGTCCTGTGGGGACAATCCTGTGGGGACAGTCCTGCGGGGACAATCCTGCCGGGACAATCCTGTGGGGACAATCCTGCGGGGACAATCCTGCGGGGACAATCCTGCCGGGACAATCCTGTGGGGACAATCCTGCAGGGACAATCCTGCGGGGACAATCCTGCCGGGACAATCCTGTGGGGACAATCCTGCAGGGACAGTCCTGCGGGGACAATCCTGCAGAACACGGCGCTGCCGTGCCAGGATGCCGAGGAGCTGGGCGCGCTGCTGTGCCCTGCCCTGCTGACGGGCTGGGGGATGGACGGACGGACGGACGCACGGACAGGCTGGCACTCCCGGCACGCAGCCATCCATCTGTCAGACGGATCCGGTGCCCAGGCTGCTGCTGCCATCCCGCCGGTACCCCGGCTCGGGGCTCCTGACCCCGCCGCAGCCGCTTCCTGCCGGAGCAGCGGGGGTCGGCGCTCGCTGTGGAAGGGCTTTTCCCCCGCGGACGATGCCCTGTCAACCTCCGTCTTCGCGGAGCAGCCAAACCAACCCCTGGAAGAGCGGAGTCAGCAGCGAGGGCCGCGCCAGGAGCTGGGGCAGCTTCACCTCCGTCCCGGCAGGAGCGGGGGCGGATGGACAAAGCCACCCGGCCGGGGCACCGGGATCGGTCCCAGCTGGAGGAGCTGCTTCCTTGCGTGGAATAATGGCCCTGGAACTGCTGGCCGTGAAGCTGAGGCACGAACTGGGGTGGGGGGAATACGTGTGGTGACATCCACGCCTCCTGCCTGCAGCGCATTCCCTGTCAGGGGTGACATTGGGGGTGAAATCAATTCCCGTCCCCCTCTAGCCGGGAGTGATGAGGGAAGGAAATCGAATGCCAGCGGTCTCGGATAAAAGCCTCGGTGAAAGGCGAGCGGCAGAGAACGAAGTCTGCGCTGCTTTGGTTGATGACTGCGGGCTGGGCTGCGCCGGGAATTGATTTCCTTTCTCCGGGCTATTTTCAGCCGCTGAGGTGTGTGTGGAAGTGCTGCCGCTTCCATAACTCCTCCAGCTCCCGCGTGTGGGGGCCAGGCCGCCTTCACGGGATGTGCCGGAGCGTCCTGGGCTGGGACAGGACGGGGCTCCCTGTGCCCGTGGGGGTGTCCTGCCCGTGGGGACGCGGTGCTCCCCGCGCCCTCTTTGTGTCCCCCGGGCTGTGCCGGTGCCGGTGGCTTCGCGTTGTCCCCGCAGTGATGGTCTGGAGGGGGACACGGATCTGTCTGGGGACACGCGTGTCCCTCTGCTGCTGCGTGTCCGTCCACGGGCGTGCGTGCGCTGGGGAGTCACGGTGTGATTTATTAACGAGGACACGGCAAGGAGAGCCGGCCCATTACTCCTGGCGTCTGCAGCCGTTCCTGACAGCTCCGTGGAATTGAAATATCTTATTTAAAGCCCCTGGGGAGCGTTTTTAAATATCAGCCGTGACACTCAAGGACTCGCTCCCAAAGGGCGCCCTCCCTCCTCCCGCGGGGACGGGTGACCCCGGCACGGCGGCTGCGTGGGTGTCACCGCGGCTTTGGTGCCAGTCCCGCCGTGCCCGCCCCGTCCCCGCGGTGCCACCGGGCCGGGGAGGGGAGCCCTGCGTCCCCCGTCACCCCCTCCGGTGCGGGGAGGTGGGCGCGGGGCCGCGCTGCGCTGCTCGGCTCTTATGAAAGTTTAATTTACGCTCGGTTCTCAGAAGAACAAACAAAGCTCTGCCGAAAAAGCCCGCGGGCGGGTTTTTAACGCAAGATTAGATTTTGGGCCAGGAGGGCTGAGCTCGCTTTATTTATTCCCTCTCCGCTTTTATCTGGCGGCGCTCCCCGTCGGGGGCGGCGGAGCTCGTCCGGAGCTCCCCCCGTCTGCTCTGGGGGGATGGAGCAGCGGCTCCGGGGCTGGGGACGGCCCGGGGTGGCCTGGTGGCAGCAGGACCCGGCCGGGGACCGCGGCGATGCTCGGGGGGCGGTCGGGTGGAGACGTGGTGATTTCCCTTATCTCCTCACCGGCTGCTGGCGCTGGCGGCTGATAAGAGCAGGCGTGGGGCTGATAAGGGGGCTCAGCCGGGGATCGTCGCAGCGGTGCGGGACTTGGCCGCTCGCAGCTCCGGGCTGGGTGACACCGGCAGACCGCGGTGTCACCGTGGGGCTGGGGCAGCGCTCAGGGGTCACATCCAGCCCCTGGACAGGGACGGTGACAGTCACCGGCTTGGGCACAGTGGGAGCGCCTCCGGTGTGGGTGGCTGGCGGTCCCTGTGTGACAGTGAGGGACGGTGGGGTGTCCCCACAGCCCGCGGGGCCACCCACATCCCTCGGGGAAAAGGAGCTCCTGGCACGGGTGCGGTAAATCGGGAGGGTGTGCAGCAGCTGCCGCCTCTGCAGGGTCAGTGACAGTGACACGGATGTCCCCTCGCTGCTGCCACCCCTCCCGCAGGTACATGATCACCTCGCTGGACCGCACCCACGCCGGCTTCTACCGCTGCATCGTCCGCAACCGCATGGGAGCCCTGCTGCAGCGCCAGACCGAGGTGCAGGTGGCCTGTAAGTGACCGTACCGCTCCGTGGGGACAGCGCGGGGACAGCCAGCTCCCGCCACCAGGGACAGCTCTGGTGCTGGTGCCCAGCACGTGTGAGCCTGCAGCGTCCCTGGGGTGACACTGGCAGGGACATTGGAGCGACCCTGGGGTGACACTGGCAGGGACATCGGAGTGTCCATAGGGTGACAGTGGCAGGGACATTGGAGAGTTCCTGGGGTGACACTGGCAGGGACATTGGAGCGACCCTGGGGTGACACTGGCAGGGACATTGGAGCGTCCATAGGGTGACAGTGGCAGGGACATTGGAGCGTCCATAAGGTGACAGTGTCAGGGACATCGGAGCATCCCTGGGGTGACAGTGTCAGGGACATTGGAGTGTCCATAGGGTGACACTGGCAGGGACATCCAGAGCATCCATAGGGTGACACTGGCAGGGACATCGGAGCGTCCATAGGGTGACAGTGGCAGGGACATCGGAGAGTCCATAGGGTGACACTGGCAGGGACATTGGAACGTCCATAGGGTGACACTGGCAGGGACATCCAGAGCATCCATAGGGTGACACTGGCAGGGACATCGGAGCGTCCATAGGGTGACACTGGCAGGGACATTGGAGCATCCATAGGGTGACAGTGGCAGGGATATCCTGAGATTTAGGGAGCAGATGAGAGTGCTGAGGCCTGGGATGGTGGCTCTGTCCCCCGAAGGGACCTGCCCCTCTCTGTCACCCCTTGCCTCCGGGATACCCCCAGTCCCACCCCCTTGAACACCTCCTGAGGAGCGGTGACAAATCAGGAGGATAATGAGAAATTAATAAGGCAGCTGTGCTAACAACTAATGATAATGGCAAAGTCGTTAAAAAAAAAAAAAGGGATTCTTTACATGTTTTTAATTACAGCAATTAAGGAAGTCAATAAAAATCCCCTGTCCCACTCCCCTCCTCCTCGCCCCCTGCTTCCCTCAGCCTCCCACAGCTGCTGTGTGCTTCCAGCCTGGGAATGGCAGGGTGGGATGGGGGCGGCTGTGCCTCCCCTCGTCCTGTCCCTGGAGTCAGGGTCACGCTGGGATGCTCCGGGACACGGGATGGGGAACGGAGAGAAGCTGGGGAGCCCCGGGACTGGGCCCTTTGTGCTGTGGCTGCAGCCTGTCTGTGGTGGGGGACACCCGGGCACGGGTCCCGGACCCAGCACGAGGGTGATGGAGCTCCAGGTGCTGCAGGGATGGATCCCCAAGAGCTCAGGGACCTGAGCCACCCCCACATCGCACACCCTGAGCCGGCCAAGCCACCCCAGGCCAGGAGGGGAGCGGGAGCGTCATCCCCTGGGGAGCCCGTCCCACAAACCCCGTCCTGCTGCCCAGCCAGGCCCGGGGCTGCGTCCCTGGGCGCATCCCCCGCCCCTGCCACGGTTCTGTGCCCCGCTCTGCAGACATGGGCAGCTTCGAGGACAGCGAGGCGCAGCAGAGCGTGTCCCACGGGGAGGCGGCCGTCATCCGCGCGCCGCGCATCGCCAGCTTCCCGCAGCCCCAGGTCACCTGGTTCCGTGACGGACGGAAGATCTCCCCCAGCAGCCGCATGTGAGCACCCCCGGGAGCCCCCCAGGATCCCTGGGGGCTGCATTTCCCCCCGTCCCCCGCGCTGAGGATGTTTAACCGACATCTCCAGCGCATCCCGCTAAGCCCGGGCACGCGCTGGGTGACTGATGGCTCTGTTTGTCACCAGGGAAAGGGATTTGTTAACAAAAAATGAAAACAGGAGGGAGGAAGGCAGGGGGGAGGGTGGGATAGAGCCAAGCACCCGTGTGCCAGGTGTTCCCACGGAGCTGTGGCAGATCCAGGTGCTGCCGGAGCCCCGGCAGCCGCAGCCTGCAGGAATTGAATTTTGTAACCCCCATTATGCAGGAATTGAACTGGTCTCCTTTCCATTTGCAAAGCGGGATTGAGGAGATAAAACTCCTTTATCTCATATTTAATGGTTAAAAAAAACCATATTCCCCCCCAGCATTTTATGTTTCCGGCAGATTAGATTGCTCCAGTAAGTAAAAAATGGAAATGAAAAAAAAATAAAGAGGAGAAATCCTGGGGATCTGCACCGTCCCGTGGGCTCTGCTTGGACAGAGGGGTGCAGGGCTCGGCCCCCCAGTCCTGGGGGAGGCCGGGGGTCCCGTGTGGGTGCCCCCAGGCAGGTGAGGCTCCCAGCACCCTCTCGTCCCGCAGAGCCATCACGCTGGAGAACACCCTGGTCATCCTGTCCACGGTGGCGCCGGACGCGGGGCGTTACTACGTGCAGGCGGTGAACGACAAGAACGGCGACAACAAGACGAGCCAGCCCATCACCCTGACCGTGGCCAGTGAGTGTGGGGGGCGCTGGGCCCCCTCCCTCCCATCCCCGGCCTCGCCCCCAAATTTCATTTGCAGTAAATCTCTTCGGAGGCTCCGGCTTCTGCTGACTTAACAGTTCGGCTGCCTCAGGATTTATTCAGGCGCCCGTGGCTGCGCTGCAGGCGCTGGTGTGTCACAGGCAGAGCTCCTGCTCCAGCTCCTGTGGAGTGGGGGCTGCAGTGTCGCCCCATGGACATCCTCCCCCACTGTCCCTGTCCCCCTGTCACCTCCTGGTGCTCTGGAGCAGCCCCTGCCTGCGGGCCGCCCCTGTGGCTTCGTCCCTCCAGCTCCTTTGGGCCCTCCAGGACTTCCGAGGGTCCCTCAACCCGTTTGGGTGGTGACAGCCCATCCCACGGGACATGCCCTGAAGTGACACCGGTCCTGTCGCCCTCTCCCCCACCTCCCCTCCTGCTGCTGCTCAGGGTTAGGATCGGTTGCCCTGTCTGTGGCGGGCTCTGCCCGTCTGCCGTCCCCATCAATCTGTTTTCCCGTCCCCCGGCGTCCTGGAGCGCTGTAAACATCCCCGAGCCCCTGTTTATGGATTCAGCTCTATCAGCAGCTTTCAAGCCGATCGCGTTTTCACAGCGCCTACAGGAGGGTTTTTTATTGTCGCCATCATTTTGCTTTATGGACTCCCTGCTCCCTCCGCCCTGCTGCCGCCAGCCTGCTGGCCCTGCCCAGGCTCCCGCGGGAGGACACGGCTTAGGGACACCTGGGAAGGCACCCTGATGCCACCAGCATGGCGTCAGCTCCCTGCCACCTTTGTCTCCTCCAAGCTGGGTGGCCGGGGATTTGGGGCACCCCAGGGTGGGCAGGGGGTGCTCACGGCTCTCCCTCTGGCCTCCTTCTCCCCAGACGTGGGTGGCCCGGCTGATCCCATCGCACCCACCATCATTGTCCCACCCAGGAACACCAGCGTGGTGGCCGGGACCTCGGAGGTGACCATGGAGTGCGTGGCCAATGCCAGGTGAGCCGTGGGGTGGGGACTGGGATGGGGAATGTCCCTGTTGGCATTGCCCAGCCTCGGGGCTGGCTGCCCCTAGATCCATTCCCACCGCACTCCTGGGACCCGTGCGGTGGAGGGAGGTCCCTTCCCACCCGAGTCCTGCGGGATGGAGGGAGCTGGGATCCTCCTGGGAAGCTGGAGCTGGCTCTTGACACCCCCCTGGCTCCCCAGGCCGCTGATCAAGCTGCACATCATCTGGAAGAAGGACGGGGAGCCCGTGTCCAGCGGGATCAGCGACTACAGCCGCCGGCTGACCATCCTGCACCCCACCCTGAGTGACAGCGGCTTCTACGAGTGCGAGGCTGTGCTGCGCAGCAGCAGCGTCCCCGCCGTGACTGCCGGCGCCTACCTGTCCGTGCTGGGTGAGCTCCTGTCCGTGCTGGGTGTGCTCCTGTCCTCGGGCACCTTCCTGCCCGTGCTGGGTGAGCTCCTGCCCATGCTGGGCGAGCTCCTGCCTGTGCTGGGTGAGCTCCTGTCCTCGGGCACCTCCCTGTCCGTGCTGGGTGAGCTCCTGTCCTCGGGCACCTCCCTGCCCGTGCTGGGTGAGCTCCTGCCCGTGCTGGGTGAGCTCCTGTCTGTGCTGGGTGTGCTCCTGTCCGTGCTGGGTGTGCTCCTGTCCGTGCTGGGTGTGCTCCTGTCCGTGCTGGGTGTGCTCCTGTCCGTGCTGGGTGTGCTCCTGTCCGTGCTGGGTGTGCTCCTGTCCATGCTGGGTGTGCTCCTGTCCTCGGGCACCTCCCTGTCCGTGCTGGGTGAGCTCCTGTCCGTGCTGGGTGTGCTCCTGTCCTCGGGCACCTCCCTGCCCGTGCTGGGTGAGCTCCTGCCCTCGGGCACCTCCCTGCCCGTGCTGGGTGAGCTCCTGTCCTCGGGCACCTCCCTGCCCGTGCTGGGTGTGCTCCTGTCCTCGGGCACCTCCCTGCCCGTGCTGGGTGAGCTCCTGCCCGTGCTGGGTGAGCTCCTGTCCGTGCTGGGCGAGCTCCTGTCCGTGCTGGGTGTGCTCCTGTCCATGCTGGATGAGCTCCTGTCCATGCTGGATGAGCTCCTGCCCGTGCTGGGCGATCTCCTGCCCTCAGGCAGCCCAGACCAGGCAGTGCCATGAGCTGGGAGGTGGCAGGAGGGGCACTGGTCGGCCCAAGGACCCTGGGGAGAGGCTCTGACCCCGTTGCTATTTCCTGGCTCCCTCGGCAGAGCCCCCGCAGTTCGTCAGGGAGCCGGAGAGACACATCACGGCCGAGATGGAGAAGGTGGTGGCCATCCCCTGCCAAGCCAAGGGTGAGCTGCTCCCCGGCACCGTCCCCGCGCTGCCGTGCCCCCGTGCCTGACGCGGCCGTGCCCCTGCAGGTGTGCCCCCTCCCGAGATGGCCTGGTACAAGGACGCTGCCCTCCTGCACCTGGAGAAGCTGTCCCGCTTCCAGCTGCTGGAGGACGGCAGCCTGCAGATCAGCGGGCTGGTCCCCGACGACACCGGAATGTTCCAGTGCTTCGCCCGCAACGCGGCCGGCGAGGTGCAGACCACCACGTACCTGGCCGTGACCAGTAGGTGCCAGCCCCGCTCTGCCCTGGGTGCCCCCCTGTCGGGGTGCTGGGCGGGGTGAGCCCCTGCACGAGTCCCACAGGGGGCTCAGGGACCCCAGGAAATTCTGGGTCGGGTCCGGGCTGGGCGCAGGGAGGGAATTCAGCGCGCCTCTGTGCCCCGCAGGCATCGCCCCCAACATCACGCGGGGTCCCCAGGACAGCACGGTGATCGACGGCATGTCCGTCATCCTCAACTGCCAGACCTCGGGGGCGCCGCGCCCGGCCATCACCTGGCAGAAAGGTAAAGGGCCGGGGGCAAGCCCGTGCTCCGAGCCGCGCCGTGGGGCTCGGTGACCCCCGCACCGGTGGGCGCGGCGCTGACCGGGCTCCCGTCCCCAGGGGAGCGCGTCCTGGCCAGCGGCTCGGTGCAGCTGCCGCGCTTCACCCTGCTGGAGTCGGGCAGTCTCCTGGTGAGCCCCGCGCACCTGCCCGACGCCGGCACCTACACCTGCCTGGCCACCAACTCCCGCGGCGTGGACGAGGCCTCTGCTGACCTGGTGGTCTGGGGTAAGGGGCTCACGGTGGGGCCGTGTCACCCGCGGCCGGGAGGGACCCTGCCTGGCTCCGGGCGCCACGCTGCGTGCCGTGGGACGGAGCTCTCCGGGGACGGGCGCTGGGTTTTGGGGACGCCGGTGCCTCGCCGGTGCGAGGGGTTCGTTGTGTCCCCTCGCAGCAAGGACACGGATCACGGACCCGCCACAGGACCTGAGCGTCATCAAGGGCACCAAGGCTGTCATGAGCTGCGGGGTCACCCACGACCCCAGCGTGGACGTCAGGTGAGTGAGAGGGTTGGGGAGGCCAGGCACCCCGGGGTTGCCGAGCTGGCTGCTGTCACCGCTGTCCTGGGGAGGGAGATGGGGGTTCCTCCTCCTCAGCCCCGCGCCGGTGGTCCTGCAGTGCCACCTGCTGCCCTCTGCTCTCTGTGGGGCTGCGGGGCACCGGCACACCTGGGTCCCCCCGGCTCAGGTACGTCTGGGAGAAGGACGGGGCACCGCTGGGCCCCGAGAGCGGCCCCCGGGTGCGCCTGGACGAGGAGGGCACCCTGCACATCTCCCAGACCTGGTCGGGTGACATCGGCACCTACACCTGCAAGGTGATCTCGGCCGGGGGCAACGACTCGCGCAGCGCCCACCTCCGTGTCCGGTGAGACCCCCCCTCATCCCGCCGGAATCGCCCGCCTGGGGCTGTGCCCCCTCACTCCTTCCCCCCCTAACCCCCCTGTCCAGGCAGCTCCCCCACGCCCCCGAGAGCCCCGCGGCCGCCCTGAGCCCGCAGGAGAAACGGGCCATCAACCTGACCTGGGCCAAGCCCTTCGACGGCAACAGCCCCCTGCTCCGCTACGTCGTGGAGGTCTCCGAGAACAGTAAGGGGCTGCTCCCACCCCCCCGGCACCGCTGGCACTGGGAGATGTCCCCAGCGTCACCCTGGTGCGGGGGATGCTACGGGCACCGCGAGGACCCCGTGACTCGTCAGGGCCCTGCAGGTCAGGTGCCCACCCTGCCGTCCCCTCTTCCCCCAGACGCGCCCTGGAGCGTGCTGCTGGCCAGCGTGGACCCCGAGGTGACGTCGGTGACAGTGCGGGGCTTGGTCCCCGCTCGCTCCTACCAGTTCCGCCTGTGTGCTGTGAATGACGTGGGCAGGGGGCAGTTCAGCAAGGACACGGAGAGGTGAGTCCCGGCCGGGGGTGCCGGCGGGGCCGGCGGCCCCGGGCGCTCAGCCTGCCCCGTCCCTGCAGGGTGTCCCTGCCCGAGGAGCCGCCCTCCGCGCCCCCCCAGAACGTCATCGCCAGCGGCCGCACCAACCAGTCCATCATGATCCAGTGGCAGCCGCCCCCCGAGAGCCACCAGAACGGGGTCCTCAAGGGCTACATCATCCGGTAGGAGCCGGCGGGGGTGCCCGAGGGTCCCAAAGCCGGCCTCGGTGGGGACAGGGGCAGCTCTGATGGCCCCCGGTCCCCAGGTACTGCCTGGCCGGGCTGCCCGTGGGGTACCAGTTCAAGAACATCACCAACGCCGAGGTCAACAACCTCCTCCTGGAGGACCTCATCATCTGGACCAACTACGAGATCGAGGTGGCCGCCTACAACAGCGCCGGCCTGGGGGTCTACAGCATGAAGGTGACGGAGTGGACCCTGCAGGGAGGTAGGCAGGGACCACCAGGGGCGGGCAGGGGATTGGTGGGCACCCCGGTAGCAACAGGTGCGGGGTGGTGGGATGGGAGGCAGGTGTGGAGGTCCCAGGGGGACTGGGACGTGCCGGGCGGGGATGACCCGGGGTTGGCACCCAGCTGATGGAGGGAACCTGGTGGAGCTGTCCCTGTGAGCTGTCCCTTGGTCCTGGCAGTGCCCACGGTGCCTCCGGGGAACGTGCAGGCTGAGGCCACCAACTCCACCACCATCCGCTTCACCTGGAACCCCCCCAGCCCCCAGTTCATCAACGGCATCAACCAGGGCTACAAGGTGAGGGTGATTCCCAAAAACAGAACGGCTTGAGGGGAAAACTTGGTCAACCTTCGCAAACTGCCTTGGCTCCTCCTCGCCGAAATCCCAGATTTTAATTGGATCTCTCCTGACTGTTAGAACAATGTTTACCGTTACTTAACACTTGCATGGGCTCGGGGTCTCCCATGCTCTGTAATTAATTCCAAATTGCAATTAATTCAAATTTACATTAATGAAATTGAATTAAAACATTAAACTTGTGTCTTAATCCACTCGAAAGAAGTGCGGGAATTTAATTGCCGCTGGATGAGATAGCTAGCGTGAGTAGGATATTTAACATTCTTATTAAATGCCACTTAGTATTTTTGATTAGTACTTTTAGGGCCCTAATTAGTGTTTAATTAAGTTGCTAGAGGCTATCTTGCGCGGCACCAATTAAATGCCCAGCCATCCCTCCTGGATGCGGGCAAGGGGGGCATCCCGCGCCGTTATCGATGGAGTTAATCACGGCTCCGTGAACAGCTCGGGCACCGGCATCGGGCGCTCCCCTCGCTGTTAATTGATCGTTAATCAGCGCTGAATTAACAAGAGGAGGGCCGGCGTTCGCGGCGCGGCCGCGTTGCCGAGGATCCTCATCCCCCAGCTCCCTTCCTCCCGCAGCTCATCGCCTGGGAGCCGGAGCACGAGGACGAGGCCACGGTGGTGACGGTGCGCCCCAACTTCCAGGACAGCGTCCACGTGGGCTACGTGTCGGGGCTGCGCAAGTTCGCCGAGTACTTCACCTCGGTGCTGTGCTTCACCACGCCCGGGGACGGCCCGCGCAGCCCCCCGCAGCTGGTGCGCACCCACCAGGACGGTACGGGGAGGCTCCGAGCCCTGCCCGCCCCCCCGGCTCCGTCCCGCTGCCGAGCCCCCGCCCGAGGGGAGCTCGCTCCTCGCGGGGGTCCCGAGGGCTCCTGCGCCAGGGTGCTGAGTCTGGGTGTCTTTGGGCAGTGCCCGGCCCCGTGGGACACCTCAGCTTCAGTGACGTCCTGGATACATCCCTGAAGGTCAGCTGGCAGGAGCCGCTGGAGAAGAACGGGATCCTGACGGGTAAGGGAGCACCCGCAGGTGCTGGTTCCGCCGTCGGTCCCTTTCCCACCCCGCGGTGTCTCCCCGTTTTCCTGTCCCGTATCCACTCTGCAGCACCTCCCCCGTGTCCCGCTGCCACCCCGCGGTGTCACTCACGTGTCCTTTTCCTCCCCCACGGCTCCTCCCCTTGGTCCCGTCCCCTTCCCACCCCTCTGCGCCTCCCCCCCGTCCCGTCCCAGTCCTGTCCCGGGGTGGGTGCTGCAGGGGTGACGCGGGGGCTGCGTTCCAGGCTACCGGATCTCGTGGGAGGAGTACAACCGCACCAACACGCGGGTGACGCACTACCTGCCCAACGTCACCCTGGAGTACCGCGTCACCGGCCTCACCGCCCTCACCACCTACACCATCGAGGTGGCCGCCATGACCTCCAAGGGGCAGGGACAGCTCTCCTCCTCCACCATCTCCTCAGGGGTCCCCCCAGGTGAGCACGGCGCTGTCGGGGTGCCGGAGGGATGTGCGCGGTGCTGGGGGTCAGTATCCGGTGCCACCCAACCCTGCCCTGTGCCCACAGAGCTCCCCGGTGCCCCCACCAACCTGGGCATCTCCAACATCGGCCCGCGCTCCGTCACCATCCAGTTTCGCCCGGGTTACGATGGCAAAACCTCCATCTCCCGCTGGCAGGTGGAGGCACAGGTACAGGGCGGCTCGGGAAGGGGGGTCAGGGCGCGTTTGGGGGCAGCTCACCCCACTCACCCCCCCCCCCCATCCCACAGGTGGGCCAGAATGGCGAGGCTGGGGAGTGGGGGCTCGTGCACCAGCTGGCCAACGAGCCCGAAGCCCGCTCCATGGAGGTGCCCAACCTGAAACCCTACACCTTCTACAGGTGAGTGCCGGGGCGGCACCGCGGTGCCATCCCTGGGGGAACGGAGCCCCCCTGTCCCACACCCTGACCCCCCCTTCACTGTCCTCTTGTCCCCCACCGTGACCCCCCTCTCGTCTCTCAGTTTCCGCATGCGCCAGGTGAACATCGTGGGCACCAGCCCCCCCAGCCCGCCCTCCCGGAGGATCCAGACCCTCCAAGCCCCCCCGGACATGGCTCCTGCCAACGTCACCCTGAGGACGGCCAGCGAGACCAGCCTGTGGCTGCGCTGGATGGTGAGGGAGCGCCGTGGGGCGGGGGGTCTGTGCCGTGGGCTGAAGGGGGATGGAGCTGGGGGGGCTGTGGGACATCAGCGGTGACAGTGCCTGTCCCTGCCAGCCCCTCCTGGAGCAGGAGTACAACGGGAGCCCCGACTCGGTGGGGTACAGGATCCGGTACGCGCGGGCCGACGGGCGGGGGCAGCCGGCGCTCCACGTGATCCGCGACCGTGTGGAGCGGGAGTTCACCATCGAGGACCTGGAGGAGTGGACGGAGTACCGGGTGCAGGTCCAGGCCTTCAACGCCATCGGCTCCGGGCCCTGGAGCCCCTCGGTGCTGGGGCGCACCCGGGAGTCAGGTACCGCTGCCCACCTGGGCGCCGGGCACCCGCCTCGGCCAGCCTGGCCACTGAGCCTCCCTGTTTCCCCCCTGCAGTCCCCTCGTCCGGCCCCAGCAATGTGTCGGCGGTGGCCACCTCCTCCAGCAGCCTGACGGTCCGATGGGGCGACATTCCCGAGGCTGACTGCAACGGGCTCATCCTGGGCTACAAGGTGAGCTCCTGCCCGTGGGCAGCACAGCTTTCCCTGGGGAATCACCCCCGCAGCCCGCGGGGTCCCCTCGGTGCCGGCCTGGCCCGGCTGCGTCACGCGGGTTGTTGCAGGTGCTGTACAAGGAGAAGGGCTCGGAGGCGCGTGCCCGGTTCTGGCTGGCGGAGGGCAACGCCTCGCGCAGCGCCCAGCTCACCGGGCTGGCCAAGTACACCCTGCACGAGATCCGGGTGCTGGCCTTCACCAGGATGGGCGACGGCGTCCCCAGCCGGCCTCCTGTCCTCGAGAGGACGCTGGATGACGGTGGGTGACCGCGCCTGGGTGGGCTGGGGGGGTCCCCTGGGTGCCTAATCCCGTCCTACCCCGGTTCCCTGGGGCGATCCCTCTCTCCCTGACCAGGACACCCAGGGCTCCCATTCCCAGGGGATGGGATCCGGCACTTTTCCCCACTCCCCGGTGACTCCAGTCTCTCCCCCTGCAGTGCCCGGGCCCCCCGTGGGGCTCCTCTTTCCTGAAGTGAGGACCACCTCGGTGCGGCTCGTCTGGCAGCCGCCGGCAGCACCCAACGGCGTCGTCCTGGGTAGGTGGGGAGAACCGCGGGTGAGCCGCACTGGGATGCTCTGCAGAGGGATGCAGAGACCCTGTGGGAGCAGGGATTGGCGTGGGGAGGCAGGGACCAGCTCTCTGGGATCCCCTGAGCATCTCAGAGCCCTCAGCGATGAATTTCCATGCTCGGATGTTGGTCCCGGGCTGGGTGTGAGCTCCCCTGTCGCTAGAGGACACAGAAGGAATTAATACTCACACAGTCAAGTTTAGAGCAAAAAGAAGGGGAGTCTATTTTTACCTTGATTTAGATAGGTTCTGGACAATGACCAGGGATTGGAGAATGAGGTTGCCACCTCTCTGACCCCACTGGCCAAACTAGAAGTCCATCAATTGTCCCTCCTCCAAGGAGGAACGCAAAAACGAGCTCTTTATGTTACACATGCGAGAAACTCCGCCGCAAAAACGCAAACAATCAGAAGGCTGAAGAGAATAGGAGAACACTCCCCGGGAGCAGGTCGGGATGGAGGTGCCCTGGCTGGTGTCCCCTCCCCAGCGCCTCCTCCCCGCTCCCTCCCCGCAGCCTACCAGGTCAGCCACCGCCTGAACACCTCGGCCGTGACCGCGGCCGCCGTGGAGGTGCTGGAAGCCGGCGCCCGGCAGTTCACGGCCACCGGCCTCCAGCCCGAGGCCACCTACCTGTTCCGCGTCACCGCGCAGACCCGCAAGGGCTGGGGCGAGGCGGCCGAAGCGCTGGTGGTCACCACCGAGAAGAGAGGTAAGGATGGGGGGCCCGGCTGGCGGCGGGGGGCCGGCGGCGCCCCCGCAGCGCTCCCAGCCCCTCGCCTCCCGCAGCCCGGCCGCAGCCCCCCGGGAAGCCGCTGGCGCGGCAGGAGGAGGTGCGGGCCCGGAGCGTGCTGCTGTCCTGGGAGCCGGGCAGCGACGGCCTCTCCCCCGTGCGCTACTACACCGTGCAGAGCCGCCAGCTGCCCGACGGCGAATGGGCTCTGCACTCCTCCCCTGTCGGCCACAACGCCACCGCCTTCGTCGTGGACAGGTGAGGGGCTGGGGACGCTTCGGGGAGTTTCCCCGTGCCTCAGTTTCCCCATTCAGGAGAAGTGCGAGGCTGGGGAGCGACGGCCCGCTGGGAGGGAGGGAGGGTGTGATCGGGATACGCAAAGCAATCGCACGGGGGCAAGAGATTTTCGCAGGGCAGAGGGTTCCTCTGAGTGAGCTCAAGGCTGAGCCAAGCCCAGAACCCCTCTGCCTGTTTATTTCTTACTTTTTATACATTTGTGGGTCGGGCTGTGGATTGGCTTCTGGAGTTTTCACCCCTCAGCCCAATGGCCAGACCAGCCGTCAGTTACAATTGTTTTCAGGTTAGGAATATGCAAACGAAGGACAGGGAATGAAAAACAAAGGATTTGTTTATGTTACATGTGTGAGAAAAAGTGAACTGCTCCTAATATTGTACAGTAGCTAAAAAGTCTGACTCCATTTTATGAACAATCAAAAGGCTTTAAAAAACTCAGAAAAACCAGGGTGACAGGAGGGCGGCTCGGGGGTGACCCGCTGGCTGCCCCGTCCCCATCCCGCTCCGCTCCCTGCAGGCTGAAACCCTTCACCTCCTACAAGTTCCGTGTGAAGGCGACCAACGACATCGGGGACAGCGAGTACAGCGAGGAGTCGGAGTCGCTCACCACCCTGCAGGCGGGTCAGCACCTCCAGGGCCGGGGACAGCGGGTGCCTCCCGCCCGAGGGAATTCCTGCCTTGCCCTGGGCACCTCCGTGGCCTCACCGCCCTCTCCTCCCCCACAGCCCCCGAGGAGGCTCCCACCATCCTCTCCATCACGCCCCACACCACCACGTCGGTGCTCATCCGCTGGCAGGTACCGTCCCCTCTGCCCTGCCCTGGGGCGCGGCGCCTCGGGGTGCCAGGGAGCCCTGGAGCGGCCTCTGAGCGCCTCCCCTCCCTCCCCTTGCAGCCCCCGGCCGAGGACAAGATCAACGGGATCCTGCTGGGGTTCCGGCTGCGCTACCGGGAGCTGGTGTACGACAGCCTGCGGGGCTTCGCCCTGCGCGGCCACCCCGGCGCCGGCTGGGCCGAGCTCACCCGTGAGTGACAGGCAGCTCGCCTGGGGTGGCCGGGGAGTGGCGGGTGGGGGTCTGAGCAGTGCAGCCTCCTGTGCTCCACGGCGTCTCCCCGGTACCAAGGTCGGGCTGTGCCCCCTGGAGCTGTCGCCAGCTCCCTCGTGCCACCGGCTCTGTGGTCCCCGACCTTTTGTGTTGTCACTGTTGTCTCGCTGTGTCCCCTGTGGCTGGGGTGACAAATCCACAGATCTGAACCGAACAGGGGCTGTGTGACGTCCTGCCCTGTGTCCAGGTGTGCTGCTGTCCTCAGGCCCGCAGGGAACAGAGTCATTCCGCTCTGGGGGCAGCAGGGACACGGGTGGCAAGGGACAGGACCTGGCCCTGTCCTCTGTGGAGACGCCAGCGCACAAACCCGGCTCGTGCAGCTCAGGGGATGGGGCTGGAGGATGGAAAGGCTTCTCGGGGCTGTGGCAGCCCCGTTGGCACCCGGGGGTGCCAGGGCCCTTGCAGGGGAGCCCTGGCCCGTGCTGTGGGGTGGGAGCTGTGTTGGGGTGGGGGCTCAGAGGCAGGAGCCCACCCCTGCCCTGCGCTAACCCCCCTTGCTCTCCTGCCCAGCCGTCTATGCCGTGCACAACCTCAGCGAGGTGTCCCTCACCCAGTACGAGCTGGACAGTAAGTCACCACCCCCTGTGTCCCCCAGTGCCACCCCTGCATGTCCCCGACCTCCCTCTGTGTTCCCCAGTGCCACCCCTGCGTGTCCCCCACCTCCCTCTGTGTGTCCCCCAGTGCCACTCCTCTGTGTCCCCCAGTGCCACCTCTGTGTGTCCCCGCACTGTAGAGCGACCCAGGACCCCTCTGCCTCTCCCCCCCAGCTGCTCCTTGGGGTCACCCCCTCCTCCCCAACACGAGGGAGGGGCTCTGCCAGGTCCCCCGGGACTCCCCATCACCGGGGGGGTCCCTTTGTCACCCTCTGTCCCCCAGACCTGAGCAAGCACCGGCGCTACGAGATCCGGATGAGCGTTTACAACGCCGTGGGCGAGGGTCCCCCCAGCCCGCCCCAGGAGGTGTTCGTGGGGGAAGCGGGTGAGTCCCGGCAGGGGAGCCGCTCTGGGGGCCGCAGGCGGGGGGGGCTCGGCTGTCCTGGAGCCCCCACATCGCCCAGGCGAGGCAGCGCGGTGACGCCGTCCCCGCTCTCGGCGCAGTGCCCACCGGAGCGCCCCTGAGCGTGGCCGTGCGGGCGGCCACCGCCACGCAGCTGGATGTCACCTGGGAGCCGCCGCCCGCCGAGAGCCGGAACGGGGACATTCAGGGCTACAAGGTACCGCCTGTCCCCTGGCAGCCGGCCACACGGGCGGCTCTGGGGAGGAGCTGAATCCCCGCGGGGAGCAGCCGGGGTGGCACCGAGGGCTTTGGGGGGATTCGTTCTGGGAACGTGCCGCGGGTGCCGAGGAGATCCCGGGTGTCCCAGCCCGGTGCCGAGCGGCGCCGGGGCAGCAGATGGCGCCGTCGGCCCGGGAATGAGGCCGGGATGCACCGGGATACGGGCGAGATGTGTCGGGATGCGCCGGGATGAAGGTGGGATGCGTCGGGATACAATCGGAATGTGTCGGGATGCACCGCGGTAGAGCTGGGGTGTGTCGGGATGCCGCGGGATGAAGCTGGGATGTGTCGGGATGCAGCCGGGATGCAGCTGGGGTGTGTCGGGATGCCCCGGGATGAAGGTGGGATGCCCTGGGATGCAGCTGGGATGTGTCAGGATGCCGCGGGATGAAGCTGAGATGTGTCGGGATGCCCCGGGGTGCAGCTGGGATGTGTCGGGATGCCCTGGGATGAAGCTGGGATGTGTCGGGATGCCCTGGGATGTGTCGGGATGCAGCCGGGATGCAGCTGGGATGTGTTGGGATGCCCCGGGATGCAGCCAGGATGTGTCGGGATGCCCCGGGATGCAGCCAGGATGTGTCGGGATGCAGCCGGGATGTGGCTGGGATGCTGTTGGGATGCATTAGGATGCAGCCGGGGTACCCAGCCCCACGCTCCAGACACCCCCTGGTCCCCGTCCATTGTGATTCCTCCCGCTTGTCCCCATCCCTGGGGAATCGGGCACGGTGATCTCGGCACAGCCTGGCGATGTGAGCCGTGTCTGATGCCCAGCACGGCCTGGAGCCCTCCCGGAGGAGAGGCTGTTCCATCCCTGCGGACAGGGGCTCGGGAGGCCGGGCAGGGGCGATCGAGCAGAGCCGAGGGCTCAGGGAAGGCGAGCCGGGCTGGATCCGCACCTCACCCCGCTCCCCACGCCGCTCCCGCAGATCCACTTCTGGGAGGAGCAGCGCCGGAACGAGAGCGCGCGGGTGAAGACGCTTTTCCTGCCCGAGACCGGGGTGAAGCTGAAGAACCTGACGGGCTACACCTCGTACTGGGTCAGCGTGGCCGCCTTCAACGCCGCGGGGGACGGGCCCCGCAGCCCCCCGGTGAAGGCACGGACGCAGCAGGCAGGTGGGGCCCGTGGCACGGCTCCTGCCCCTGGGCTCCCTGGGGATGGGTCCGGCTCCGGGGATTCCTGCAATCCCCAGCAGAACACCCCTGGGCTCACCCCCGGGGGGTCTGTGGGGCACGCAGAGATGAATCTTGGAGCTGAGGCTTGAGAAGGATGAAGAGCTTGGGAGGAGAGAGTCAGAGAGAGGGGATGGGGCCCAGGGGGTGTGAGCTGATGATCAGCACGGGGCTGGAGGCAGGGAGAGGGGCAGGCGCTGTCCCCTGGAGCGCTGAGCTGGCGCTGCCACCCTGTCCCCTCGCAGCCCCCAGCGCTCCCGGCTCCATCCGCTTCAGCGAGCTGACCACCACGTCGGTGAACGTGTCCTGGGAGCCGCCGCCGCTGCCCAACGGCGTCCTCGAGGGCTACAGGCTGGTCTACGAGCCCTGCACGCCCGTGGATGGTGAGGGCATGGCCGGGGGCAGCGGGGAGGGCTCGGCGGGACCCCGCTCAGCCCCTGTCCCCGCAGGCGTCAGCAAGATCGTGACGGTGGACGTGAAGGGGAGCAGCCCGCTGTGGATGAAGGTCAAGGACCTGGCCGAGGGCGTCACCTACCGCTTCCGAATCCGGGCCAAAACCTTCGCCTACGGGCCGGACGTCGAGGCCAACATCACCACGGGGCCCGGGGAAGGTACGGGGGGCACGCGGGGGGCACGAGGGGCGAGGGAGGAGATGGGTGGGGGCCTGCATGGCTCCAGCTGCGCTCTGGTGCCCAGGTGCCCCCGGCCCCCCCGGAGAGCCCTTCATCTCCCGCTACGGCTCGGCCATCACCATCCACTGGTCCAGCGGGGACCCCGGCCAAGGGCCCATCACCAGATACGTCATCGAGGCCCGGCCCTCAGGTACCGCCTCTGCTCTCCATCCCCGCCTCGGGGGTCAGGAAAAGGGGAAACTGAGGCAGCGGGTGCTGGCCTGGGTTGGGTGTCAGGATGCAGTGTCTGGGGCTTTGTCCGTGTGCTGATCCGTGAGGAAAACGCTGCTGAGTGTGATGGGAGGCTCCCTGGGACAGAGGCTGGGCAGAGTTAAAGGGATAAAGCAGGGATTTATTAAAAAGCCTTCAGAGGATGCACCTGGGGCAGCACAAGAGCCTGGCTGTGGTTCCACCCAAGGTGGACGCTGGGTCAGGAGTTTCCACACTTTGGGTCCATTTCCATGTTGGAGTTAATTGTCTAATTACAGCTCAGGTGATGCAGTCCCACCCTCCCAGTTTGCTCCCCCCAGTTCACTGCTGTTGGCACTTTCTGGGCCTGAAGCTGCAGCGGTGTCCTTGGTTCTGGGGCTGGAGAAGGATTGTTCTGTCTAAACTGTGAGGAGAACTTGCTCACACTCTATGTGAAATTCAGAGTTACACACCAAGGCAGTACAGAATGTGGAAAATATGAAAGCTAAACCTTGACCCGTCGAGAGGGGCTGTTGGAAAAGGCAGCACCTGGAGGGCCGGGGATGGAGGGACATCCCCCCCTGCCCTGGGGTGCCCTGCAGAGCCAGCCCTCCCCTCCCAGCCCCGCTGTCTCTTGCAGATGAGGGGCTCTGGGACATCCTCATCAAAGACATCCCCAAGGAGGTGACCTCCTACACCTTCAGCATGGACATCCTCAAGCAGGGGGTCAGCTACGACTTCCGTGTCATTGCCGTGAACGACTACGGCTACGGGACCCCCAGCACCCCGTCCCCCTCCGTGTCAGGTGTGTCCCGGGGGGTTCTGTCCCCCTGTGCCGCAGGGAGGGAGGGTCCTGGCCTTACTCTGTCCTCGTGGCCGTCACTGAACCCCACTCCTGGCTCCTACAGAGTCCCAAATCCCACTGCCAGCACCCCCTTTCCGAATCCAGCCCTCTCCCGTGGATCCAGGCCTCCCAAAGCCCCTCGAGTGACCCTGTGCTCTGCAGAGGGGTGTCCCCACCCGGGCTGGTTGTCCCCCTGTCCCCTTCTGATCCTCCCTGCCGTGCCCCAGCCCAGAAAACCAACCCGTTCTACGAGGAGTGGTGGTTCCTGGTGGTCATTGCCCTGGTGGGGCTCATCTTCATCCTCCTCCTCGTCTTCGTGCTCATCATCCGCGGCCAGAGCAAGAAGTACTCCAAGAAGTCGGACTCAGGTGAGGGAGGGGAGCGCGGTGGGTGGGGACAGGACCCTCCCGCTCCCGTGGGAGCCTCCTGGGGGTCTCTCCCTGCCTTTGGGGTCTGGGGGGAGCGGTGGGAGCCTCCCTTCCTGCCCGCCTCGGGAACGACTCCTCCAGAGCTTCGGTGCCGCCCCACAACGGTGCCGTGGCTTCCCGGAGAGCGCTGGGAGCTCCGGATGAAATGAAGGACTTGTCCCACAGCCGGCTGCGGCGGCAGCGCAGCCCCGGGGGCTCGCAGAGGTCACCAGGGTCAGCCAAACACAGCTCTGTTTTCTTAGCTCTGTCAAGGGCTCAAATTGTGGGGAAAATCCAGCTCTCCTCGCTAAGCAAACAGCCCGGAGTGGGGAGCTGGGAGCGCCGGGGCAGGGCTGGCACCTCCTGGCTGTCCCCAGGCTCCGGTGACTCTGGAAGCAGCACAGTCCCCCCTCCCAGCCCCCTGTGCCCCCTGTGCCGCGCTGCCTGCGGGAGGCTGAGCATCCCATCCCGCAGGGAACAGCTCCAAGGCGGCCGCCCTGAGCCACGGGGAGATGGTGAGCCTGGACGAGGGCAGCTTCCCCGCCCTGGAGCTCAACAACCGCCGCCTCTCCGTCAAGAATTCCTTCTGCCGGAAGAACGGCATCTACACCCGGTAGGGACCCCCTGCCACAGCTCCCTTCCCGGGCAGGGTGTCCACCCGTTTTTGGTCACTGTGTCCACCCGTTTTCGGTCACTGTGTCCACCCGTTTTCGGTCACTGTGTCCATCCCTGCTCCGTCACGGGGTGGGGAGGCCTTGGATCCCCAGGGGTGACCCTGATCTGCCCGATGTCCCCCCGAAAGTCCCTGGGATCTGGGTTCTTCGGGAGGAGGTTGGCACGGCTGAGGGGCGTTCCCCGTGGGTGCGCCGGGGTTGTCCCCAAGTGCCCCGGCCCCGAGCAGAGGGGACACGCGCTGAGCGGCGCCCGCCCTGCCTGTCCCCGAGGTCCCCACCCCGGCCCAGCCCCGGCAGCCTGCACTACTCGGACGAGGACGTGACCAAGTACAACGACCTGATCCCGGCCGAGAGCAGCAGCCTGACCGAGAAACCCTCCGAGGTCTCCGACTCCCAGGTGAGCCCCGGGGCTGGAGGGTGCCGGGAGCCCTCGCTGAGCATCGGCGCTGCCTCTGCCCGTTTGGGGACAGCAGCGTCCCTGCGGCTCCGTGGTGCAGAGCCCCAGGGAGGCTGGCACAGCCCGGGCCCTGCGCTGGGGATGTGGCGCTGCGGAGCTGGGGGCTGTCCCCGGGGCATGGGGCTGTCCCTCTGTCCCTCTGTCCCTCTGTCCCACTGCCCGGTCGCTGGTGGCAACGCCCGCGGCTCTGCCAACTCCACAAAATGCCACCTTTGTCTCGTCCCGGGGCCACGGGCAGCTGTGGCCGGGCAGGAGCGTGGGGAGCCCATGGGACCGACACCCCCAGGGTGGCTCCTGAGGGGCTGACACCCGGGGAAAGGTGCCGTGCGTCCCCAGCGCTGTCCCCGAGCAGGAGGGGCGCCGTGCCCAGGGACCCCCCCGCCTCTGCCCGGCTCTTTCCTTGGCAGATCCCTGCTCCTCTCGCTGCGGCCCGAGCGGGGCTCGAGTGGCTTTTGAGGAGCTGTGAAGAGCTGCGGGAGCTGGCGCTGGCGCGGGGCAGTTCCCACCGCCCTCAATGGGCCCTTTGTGCGCCGCCGGAGAAGCTGAATCCAATTACCGGCAGAGCCCAAAAACAGCCTCCCCGCCAGCCCGGGGCCATCGCGGCCTCGGCAGCGCTCGGGAACCTTTTGTATGAGGTTTTATTTTGTTTTAGCGTGAGGCAGAAAACCCCCAGCGATGCTGCGGCCGTCCCCCGGCCTTTAAAATACTTTGGGGATGCGCTGGTCAGCATTCCCGAAAGAGCACCGGGAAAGCACCAGGAGAGCGCTGGAAATCCCGGAATGGTTTAGGCTGGAAAAGACCTCTGAGGTCACCGGGTGCCCGATCCCCACCTTGTCCCCAGCCCAGAGCTCTGAGTGCCTCATCCGGGGACACCTGCAAGGACACCTTCCCCTTTCCGTGGGGAAATTCCTCCTGACACCCCGAACTCCTCCTGTCCAGCGTGGGGCCGCTCCCTCTCACCCCATCGCTGGCAGCGGCGGGCTTTGGGGCTGTTGGGTGACGTCCCCGTGCTGTTTTCCAGGGCAGCGACAGCGAGTACGAGGTGGACCCGGGGCACCAGAAGGCGCATTCCTTCGTCAACCACTACATCAGCGACCCCACCTACTACAACTCCTGGCGGCGGCAGCAGAAGGGCATCTCCCGGGCACAGGCCTACAGCTACACCGAGAGCGACTCGGGCGAGCCCGAGCACACGCCCCTCTCCAACAGCACCTCCACGCAGCAGGGCAGCCTGTTCCGCCCCAAAGCCAGCAGGACTCCCACCCCCCAGACCCCCGGCAACGCCCCCAGCAGCCAGCCCGGGACCCTGTACCGCCCGCCCAGCAGCCTGGCCCCCGGCTCCAGAGCCCCCATCGCTGGGTTTTCGTCTTTCGTTTGATATTTAAGCAGAAGAAAAACAACGGGAGAAGGTGGGGGGGGAAAAAAAAAAATTAGGGGGGAGAAAAAAAAAGAAAAAAAGAAGGAAAAACAGAAACAAAAAAAAAATAAAAAGAAGAAGAAGCAAAAGAAAAGCCCCAAGAAATTAAGAGAAAAGGAAAAAGAAGAGGAGGAGGAGGAGGAAGGGGAGCAGCCCCAGGCTCTGGGGGTTTTCTGCTTTCTCGGCAGCACTGGAGCTGGATGCCAAGCTCGTCCCTGTGGCTGGGGAGCGAGGCCAGGGCTCCTCCTGGGCCGAAGCTTCTGTGTCACGGACTCCTCGGGTCAGGGGCGCTCGGGCTGCACCGACAGCGCCCCTGGCACCCGTCGGGGCTGCCCTGACCCGCTCCAGCGGGTGCTGGGGGGCTGGCTGAGGGGCTCCTGCCGTGCCAAAGCCCGGCCCCTCCGCTCGTGGCTCCCCCAGGACGTGGGGACAAGCGGTGACACGGACACCCCCAGCTGCAGAGGGCAGGAGGAGCTCTGCTGATCTTAAAAACCTCCGGACTTGAACCCCCCCCAGCCTTTGGGAGAAGGGGGAAGGATCCCAGGGGACAATTCATTCCTCCCCTCCTTTGTGCCTGGCCCAGCACAGAACCCGGGACAGAAAGCCCAGGAGAGCCCCGGCGGGGTGCACGTGGTGCTCAACCCCCCTGAATTTGCACCTCGGGGGCTCTGGTGAGGACTCGGTGATGGGAGCCTCCCCTTGGCACCTCTGGTGGTTTGGGGCTTTTCACTGGGGTTTTGCGCAGAGGCCTGGGGGCATTCGGGGGTGTTGATGCCTGGGGGGGTTCCGTGGCCGTTTTGGGGGTGTCTGCACAGCACAGCCCCCGCAGTGCCTATGGGTGAGCCAGCACCAGCCCGGCAGGGCCGCGGCACCCGGGCTGAGCCGAGGGAGATGCCAATAAACAGCCTGAGGACAGCTGTGTCCCCTCTCTGTCACCTTGCTCTGCCAGACGAGGGGCCGGTGCGACGTGTCCGTGCGTCCTGCTGCCCCGCTGGGCTTGTGGCACCGGGGAAGGACCTGGCCGAGGGGTGCCAGAGGGGCTGGAGAGAGCCCAGCAGGGTGCAGGGGGCCGTGTCCTGCGTGTCCCCATCGCAGCGGGCTCTGGAGCTGCTGGGAATTGGGGTGATGGGACAGGAGACCCCACTCCAGCAGCAGCCCTGGCAGCGGCGCTGTCTCCTGGGCTGGTTCACAGCCGCCCTCTCTCGCTCTGCCCTTCAGGCCTGGCAGGAAATTCCAGGTGAGGCGTTCGGGTTTCATCACCTGGCGGGGGCTGGGGGTGGGGAGGGCTCGGCTGGCAGAACACCAGGGCCGTGCACAGCCCCTGGCACAGCCCCTGGCACAGCCCCTGGGAGCCGCATCCCGGGACCCTCGCCCCGGCGTGGGCAAGGGGAGCGCTGCACAGGCGCTGCGTTTGGGGACCGGTCACCCGGTGCTGCAGCTCGCCCTCGGACTGGGAGAACTGGGCTGCAGTGGTGGCCTTGCTGCTGAGCCACTGTCACCGTCTGTCCCCTCACCGGCTCACGGTGTCCCCAGAGCAGCAGGCACTGCTGGTGGGTGACTCCTCTGACCTGCCTGGAGCCGGTGCCCAAGGCAGCACCCAGGGGTGCCCGGAGCCCCACTGGTGGGGTGGGACGGAGGGGATTCTGCTCCTGCCTGGACAAATCCTGCTCCTCATGTGCAGCCCAGCTCCAGCGCCAGGCTTGTGCAAGAGGGACTTTCCTCCCAGCGGGGCTGGCACACGGAGCAGGTCCGGGGAGCTGAGCAGCACGGCTGAGCTCCAGTGCAAGGAATGCCAGGGTGCAAGGGACATTCCCTGCACCAGAGATGCTCCTGCTACCGGGGCTGATCCCTGCTCCCTCCTGCAAGGGCTGTGCCAGCAGCGAGTTCCCCAGATGCATTTCCCGCGGGGAACAGGGCGATGCAGGTCCTGGATCCCATCCCTGAGGATCTGCGTGTGCTCCCCAGCACCGGGGCCGAGCAGAGCCCGGGCCCCGCTCACCTGCCCTGCCCCGGCTCGTCCCTGACTGCCAGGAGGAGCCGGAGGGTGCGGCCGTGCCTGCGGCAGGTTTGGGGGTGCCGCGGCGGCGGCTGTGGCCGGAGGAGCCCTCTGAGCCCCTGGTTTCCCACGGCTGAGGAAGTGGGGAGATCCCACATCCCACCCCGGCACAGGGCTGGGCCTCTGCTCCCTGGGATGCTGTGCAGGGCCCGGGGCCCGCTTTGGGCACAGCAGGCATGGGCTGAGTGCCAGTGGCGCTGGTGAGAGCTCTCGCCCAGCTGCGCTGCCTCAGTTTCCCCACGGAACAGAAGGAACCAGCCAGGCTGGGGAAGACACCGAGCCCGACCACCTCCACTTCCAACCAGCTCTTTCCCAAATTCCATCCCCACCATCCCGGTCCCTGCAGCAGGTGAGGCTGCCCGTTCCCGTTCCCGGTGCTCTCCGGGCTGCTCGGTGCCGCAGTCAGGCAGGGTGAGCCGTCAGCACCAATCATTCCCCAAGGACCAAACTGGCCTTGACGTTTCTGCCGAGCGCTGCTCGCGGTTTTCCCAAGGGCAGAGCGGCGCTCGCTGTCAGGGCCGGGAGAGCCAAAGGGGGGCACGGGGGAGATGAGGAACCCCCAGATGTTGCTGGGTGGATGGGGCAGCGCTGGAGCAGGAGCTGCTCCCTGCTCCAGGTGTGATGGGGAGGCGTTGGCGTGCCAAAAATGAGGGTTGTGACCGATAAAGCTGGGCTGAAATCTGTGATTTGCTTTAATTTATTTATTTTAGAAGCAGCCCCGCGGCCTGGGCTCTCCCTGTCCTCCAGAGGTCTGCGGTTCCCTGCCAGCTGCTGGGACGGAGCCAAGTGTGTCATGTCCCCACCTTTCCCTTGCCTTGGGGACAGGGACAGCCCCTCCTGCCGTGCCGGGGGCAGACGGGGCTCGGCGCATCCTCAGAGCCCCGCTGCCCGGGGCGCTGCTCCGTGCCAGGGGTGGCAGGAGAGCAGAGCAGCAGAGAGGACGGAGCCAGGTCTGTGCCCCCTGTCCCACGCTGTCCCCTGGGCCACCCCCCTGGAAAGGCCCCTGTGCCAGGACAGGGACTTCCATGGGCGCTGCAGATGCCACGCTCCAGGTGGGATCACGGAATGGTTTGGGTTGGAAGGGGCTTTAGACATCACCCAGGTCCAGGCTGGGAAGCCTGGGAGGGGCTGTGTGGGCAATGGTGCCCTGGGCGGCAGCGGGCTGGGGGAGCCCATTCCCTGGCACTGCTGGCCGGGAGAGGCTTCCAGCTGGGAAAGGTGAGAGGCTGCACGGAGAACCTGCCCACGGCTTGTCCCGGTGCCAGCGCCCTGCCAGGGCTCTCTGGGGAGCCTGGGTGTGGGGAAGGGGCTGAACCCCCTGGCTCTGGGGTTGCTGGGGAGGTTTCTGGCAGCAGCCAGCGCTGGGCCCTGGGGCTGGAGGGACATGAGGAGGGCCGTGGGGACAGCGCTTTGTCCTGGCACCCTGGGCTGTCCGGACGGTGATCCCCAGCACCGGGGCTCAGGGGGAGGCGGCAGACAAAGCTGGCAGGCGCTGGCAGCAGCAGCAGGGGACGGGGCTGCCGGGAGCTCGGGCGCTTCTCCCTGCTTTTCAAAGCGCCTTTCAAGCCTTTTCTTTTCTTCTTCTCTGCTTTCAAAAGCTGCTGAGAAGCAGCGAAAGGAGCCGGCGATGGCTGAGGAAGGGCGGGAGCGATCCCGATCCCGGCCCGGCACCCCGAATTCGCCTGCCCAGGGCCGGCTGCAGCCGCGGGGCTCCGCGGGGCAGGGCAGGGCAGGGGGGCCCGTCTGTCCCAGGCGGTTTTTCGAGTTGAGTGGGTGCCTGCTCTTCCCAGCCGGAGCCTTCCCGGCGGCTCCCACCAGCCGGGTGATGTTAATGCCTCCCGACCGCGCTGTCTCAGCCATCTCCACGCTCCCGTGACAGCGTCAGGTGAGGCGAGCAGCGCTGCACCGCCGTCCCACCGGCCTTCCAGGACACACTCTGCCTCCACGGGAGCGGGTCGAGATGCCGCTGGGGGCTGGGGCAAACCCTCCTCCTCTTCCTCACCTAGAAAAAAAAAGATCCAGAGGGTGCCCCCTCCTCAACCGCGGGCCCGGGGGTTTTGCCTCCGGCCTCGGTTTCTCTGTATGGAGAGCAAGGAAAATAAAATCTGCCAATAAACCGGGCTATGAAAACGGCACTGGAGGAAGCAGCACGGCCCAGGGTGGAGACACGGGAGTGAGCAGGATGGTGCTGCACGCCCGGGCTGGGGGCAGAGGCTGCGCCCGGGGTGCCAATCCCAGCATCTCCGCAGAGCCCGGCCGCCCTCACTGCCCGCCGGAGCGCCGGCTCCGCGGTGACACCGCTTCCCTGCCCCTGGAGGGAAGTGTCAGCCCCACATGAGCCACCCCAGGGCTCGGTGCTGCCCACCCGGCGCTGTCACAGCCGATCGGGGAAGGCGCTGCTTGCACCGGTGACACGAGAAACCCGCGGACCTCACAGCGCCCGAGACCCCCAGAGCGGCGTGGCCAGAGCACCCCGCTGGCCGCCCCCCTGCCTCCCCCCACAGAGACGCCAGATTCTCCGGAATGGCCAAGAAACGCTGCATTAGGCGGCTTGGGGATAATCTCGGCTCTCCCGCCCCTTTTCTCCCACAAAGGTCTCAATCCGAGCGAGCAGCAGCTGTGCAGCCCGGCGGTGTCGGTGTCGGTGGGGCCGGGACCATCGTGGGATTCACCGCCGGTGCCGGGGGGGCCGCGCTGGCCACGGAATCCATCCCTGGGGTGATCGTGGCCCCGCTGCCATCGTGTCCCGACCCAGCCACGGCGCTCCAGGAGGGATCGAGCAGAGGGACGGGCAGGGGACAGGGAGATGGGGGCAGTGGGTGCGGCCGCGTGGGTGTCACGGCCACGAGTGGAACGGGGGCACCGCTGCTGCCGCCTCCCCCTGGCATCTCAGCGCGGCTCTTAATTCCCCTTAATTAATCAGGGTCGGCCACCCACCACCGCCTCAGCCCGGGGCACGGCCAGCTCCTCGCTCTGCCCGCGGGGACCCCACCCGTGACCCCCGGCGGTGCCATCCGCCATCCCCGCCCACCCCTTCGCCCCCTCGGGGGGTGCCGAGCCCCTCCGTGACCCCAGTCGCGACCCCCGACCCACGGGACGCCCCGGGCGGGGCCGAGAGTCCCACCCCCCCCCGGTTTGAATGGAGGGCGTGGGAACCGCCCCGTGACGTGGCGCCTCGCCATTGGCCCGGGCGGGGCGGTGATGTCATCGCCGGGGTGGGGGGGCGCGCTCCGTTCCGGCGCGGCGCGGCCATGGACCGGCGGCGGCGGCGGGGCCCGGAGCAGGTACGGGGGGGACGCCGGGGGCTCCGGGGGTCGCGGCGGCCCGGCGAGACTCGGCCCCGCTTAGCCGGGTCCGGCCCGGCTCGTCCCGGCGTGGGGGGAGCCCGCGGCGCTCGGCTCGGCTATTGTCCGGCGGGCGGGCGGAGTCCCCGGCGCTGCCGCGCTCCGGTACCGGGCTCAGGGGCGGCCGCGCTCCCCCGCCTCGTTCCCCGCCGGGCCGTGGGGCCGGTGCGCGGCGCGGGCGGGCGAAGGGGTTAACAGGATGCGGAGCGCTGTTTGCCCGGCGCCGGGCACCGGCCCGGCTCACCCCGCCCCGCCCCACCGGCCGTCGGTGCCCGTTCGCCCGCGGCTCCGCCGAGCCCCGCGCGGGGCCGGCGGCGGTCGCGGCCGGGGCGGCGGCTGCCCGCGGCCCGTCTCCGGAACGTAGATCCTCGCCGCGCTGGAGCGGCTCCAGCGGCACCCCGGGGCTGGGCGCCGGCGGCTGCTGAGTCAGGCCCGCCCGAAATCCCCGTCCCGTTCATCCCGCGGTGATCCCGGCCGGGGGTCCCGGCTGCCCGCAGCCTGCCCTCCGCCCCGCTGCCCGTCCCTGGGGTGCTCCGGAGAGAGGGACTGCCCGGCTCCGGCAGCGCTGGGCACGGGGCTGGCTCCCGGAGCCGCTCCGGTGCCCGCACAGCTGCGGGTCGGTGGGCATCGGCCGCCGGCGGGGCGCTGGGCTCGTCCCACGCCCGCCCTGCTTTGACCCCGGCAGCGGCAGCGTGCGGTATAGATGTTTCCGAGCGCCGAATCTATGGATCAGCGAGGCTGTTCCAAAGGGAGCTGGGATCTATCGAGCAGGAGAGCTGTTCCAAAGGGATCGTTAATGGGCTCTGGGGCGGGGAAACTGAGGCACAGCGCGCCATGGCTGCAGCCAGCACGGGGCTCGCTCCCCAGCCGGGCACGCCGTAAACAAATCTGTTTTGGACGCAGCTCCCTCGGAAACCGTGGAGCGACTCCAGCTCAGCTTTAGCACCGAGGAGGCTCCGTGCGTTCGGGTCTGGGGGCGCAGAGCGAGCCTGGCCCGACCCCCGATCGCCGGGGCCCCCAGCGCCAGCCCCGCTGCCGCCGGCGTTGTGCTGACCGTGCCGCTCGCTCCCTTTGTTCGCTGCGTTTTGTCCTGAGCACAAACAGCAGCCGAGGGCCCCCCGAGCCGGCCGGCTGCGGGCTCCGGGCCCCGGCGGGCTGGGAGCCGTGATCCCCCCGGCAATTTGGGAGCCGTGATCCCCACGGTAGGTTGGGAGCCGTGGCCGCGCTGTGGGAAGTCTGCCCGCTCAGTTTCCCGTCCGCCCCAGCGAAACCGCAGGAATTCCGAGCCCGGCGCAGGTCGGGAGGTCTGTTCATCCCCGGGATCCTGTCGGAGCCCGGCCAGCCCCTGTTGCGAGAGGCCGAGGAGGAGATAACCTTTCCCCCCGGAAAAGTCCCCTGCTGGCCCTGCAGAGCCGCGGGCTGGTTCGTGGCCCCGGAGCTGGAGGATTTATGGCCCTGTGCGTGTTCTGGCGCGTCCTGCCAGTGGTTCCTTGCTGAACTCTGGCTACCTCCTGGCTCTTGGCAGTCCCTCGGGGAGCGCTTCTCTCGCTTTTGGCACCGGCGGTGAGTTCCCAGCCTGGTGCTGCTGCGTGTGCCGAGAGCCCCGGTGGGAGCCAAGCCTCTCCTCCCTCCCCGTGTGCCTTCTCTCCGTGCCCGGCTCTGATGCTCGCTGCCTTTTCCCCTTCCAGAGGCCGCTCCGGGTTGCGCTGCAGCGGCGTCCCCTTGCCAGGGACAGGACCAGACCTGTCACCGCGCCGGGGCTGCCCCCGGGCCCTGGGAGGACTGGTTGGGGATCCCGGCCGAGGGTGTGACAGCGGCTGGGTCCCCTCCTGGGCCGGCGGTGGCGGGCTGTGATGCGTGCCCTGGCTCCGGCTGCCGTCTGCCGGGCTCCGACATCAAAGGATCCCCGAGGGGCAGCGCGCCCCAAAGCGGGGCTGAGGGCGGGCGGGGTGACCTCCCTGTCCCGTGTGCGGCTTCTCCCTGGCCCTGGGCGGCGTGGGGGACCCGACCGGTCCGGCACAGCCCCTGCCCCAGCGCCCGGCGGGGCGGGGAGAGCGTCCTCTGATCTCGGGGTGCTGCCCGGGGGGCTCAGCGCGAGGAAGCCGGGGAGCTCGTTTGGAGCCGGCTGGGCCGGCCAGGATGCTTTCTTTCCCAGTTTGGCTTTCCCAGTTTGGCTTTCCCAGCCCGTGAGCGGGAAGAGCTGGGGGCAGGATGCGTGGGAATGTGGCCGGACTTGGCTCCTGTGTGCGCTCATTCACTGGCCTCCTTCTCTGAGCCACTTTGCTCTGGTGCTGAGCGCGGTGGGATGGAGGGGGCTGGAGGGGGGGGTCTCGTGGGAAGCCTGCACCATCAGGGCTGGCTGGGGCTGTCCCAGTTCTGTGCGCTGTCCTACAAGCAGACATTCATTTACGGGGACAGTCGTGTCCCTGGGCACCTCGGGTGATCCCACAGCGCTCGCAGGGCAGGTGGGGAGCAGCGCAGGGCTGTCGGTACAAGTTATCCCTCTTGTCCTGGACCCCTGCGTGCAGGTCCTGCCCCCTGCCCTTGCCCCAAAGCCCTGCTGGGGCCTGGCTCTGCTCTGGGCTCGCTGCCCCGGCGCTCGCAGCGCTGCCAGGTGCCTGCGAAGTCTCTCGGGTTACCAGCAGCTTCCCCCGGTAGGTGGCTGGAAGAGGCAGCGCCAGCGATGCCTCCCCGGCCCGGTTTCCTTTGTGAAAGCGCCGGCAGCGGGAAATGTCACAGGATGTGCTCTCCCCGGGCGAGAGGAGGAGAAAAGGGCTCTGTGTCCAGCGCCCCGGGGCCGGGCTGTGTGGGCAGCAGCGTCCATCTGTGCTGCCATCGCCTCTCGGGGAGCCAAACATCGAGGGCTGCCGGCAGATTTTGGCTGCTGTGACGAGGCTCTGAGGGCTGGAGCGCCTTTAGGGGAAGGGGACAGGGTGATGGAGCACTGCTGGCCCGGCCGGGACCGCTCCAACCTCCCGGTGGCCCCTTTGCCGCGGCTCGCAAAGTATCTGGCAAATGCTGAACTTGGCCCCGAAATCTAAATACAAGGGAGGGACAGTCCCCAGATGGCCTAAATCAGCAGCACGGTTGCCTGGCCCAGCTGGGGAGCTCGCCGGGAGTGTTTGTTTTATGGAAAACCAAAGGCTCGGAGGAATGTTGGCCTGGAAGGAGACGCTGGAAGGGGAAAGCGTTCGTGCCCTGCACACGCGCGCCTGGGATCCCAGAGAGGGAGCGCGCTCCAGCGAGCTGCTCTGTCTTGGGATGGGCTGAGAGGGGAAGGAATTCCCCTGGCTCCTGCTCTGAGGTGCAGGGAAGGGCGTGTGGCTCCTTGGTGGCTTCCCCCAGCTGCTGGGCATGAACTGTGGGCTCCCCAGCTGGTCCTGCGTGTGCCATCAGCCCCCAGGGTGGCTTTGGGGGCTCAGGCTGTGCCTCCCTGGGCTGGTGGGATCCAGGGTCGGACAGGGAGCGTGGCCATGTGCCACCAGCGCCGTGCCAGGGGCGCTTCTGCCCTGGCCGGGCCCATCCGGGAGCCGTGCACGGCAGGGTTGGGCAGCGGGACTTTGCCCCAGCGTGGGGCCAGAGTCCATCCCGCCGGGACACGGCCTGCCCGAGGTCCTGCTGCTCCTGCGGGGACAGCGGGGTGGCTCCCGGCGGTGTCCAGCCGGGCAGGACTGGGCTGTGCTGGGGCCATCGCTGCCCGTGGGGCCGCGTGGGCACCAGGGAGGGGACGTGGCCCCCGCCCCGCGGCTCGCTGCGAGGACACACGTCCGTCCCTTCCCGTCCCTTCCCTTCCCCGTGCGTGTCACGGGGCGCGGTGTCGCCGGCGGTGCCCGGAGGGAGGAAGAGGGCGGCCACGGGCCCTTCCTCCCCGGCAGCCTCTCCCGGGACCACCTGGGGCTGCCTGGCGCCGCGGGATGCGGCGACACCACCGCCGTCCTTGTCCCCTCCTGCACGGGCGCGGGGCTGCCCAGGTAGGCTGGTGGCCCCGAGGTGGCCGAGGGTCCCGCTGTGCTCGGCCAGAGCCCTCGGCATTTGTCACCTCTGAGTCACAGCGGCGACAGTGACGCGGCCGGGGGATGGTCAGGCGTGGACTCGGCTCCGAGGAGCAGCACGGAGGGTTTGGGGGGGCTCCAGGGCAGCGGCAAAGCTGTGTCCCCCACGTCCCCATCCTGCCAAGCACGAAGGGGTCCCCATCGTGGTCCCCCAGTCCCCCTGCTCGGCTGGCGGTGCCTCCCGGGGGCTCTACGCCCTCCTCACACACTTCCTGCCGTCTGTTTCCAATTCCTCCTGGCGTCTGCTCCTCCCTGCTTTCTTCCAATTCGGAAAAAAAAAAAAAAAAGAAAATCCCAGGCATCTTCTCAGCGCGCAGCTCGCAGGGGCTGGAGCTGCCGTGCCCCGCTCGGGAGGGCTGGGGCTGCTTGAGGAGGGGACGGAGGGTGCCCGTGGTGCCTTGCTTCTCTTTTGGTGCCCATTCATGTCAGGGATTTCTCCTGACGTTCTCTCTGCTCCTGGGTTGGGTCTGGGGGAGTGGAGAGCTTGGGGTGGGTCTGAGGATGGAATGATGCTCTGCATGGAGCCAGTTCCAGGGAGAGCCGAGCAGCTGGTGGGCACAGAAATCTGCTCGGTGGGCTGAAATCCGCCTCCCGCCCGCACCCTGGAAGCCTGACCGTGTCCCTCCCTCCCGTCCCCTAGGAGTGACGCGTCGGTGTCGCCGGCGGGATCCCGGCCGCGGAGCCGCGAGGCGTGAGCAGCGGGCCCGGCGCCGGGCGCGGCGCAGCCTCCCGTGGCCGCCGCCATGCCCATCCTCAAGCAGCTCGTGTCCAACTCGGCGCACTCCAAGCGCCGCTCGCGGGCCGACCTGACGGCCGAGATGATCAGCGCGCCCCTGGGGGACTTCCGCCACACCATGCACGTGGGGCGCGCCGGCGACGCCTTCGGGGACACCTCCTTCCTCACCAGCAAGGCCGGGGAGCCGGCGCCGGAGGCGGGAGAGGAGCCGGGAGCCTCCAAGCCCGGCCTGCTGTCGCGCCGCTTCCGCAGCAGCAAGCGCTCGCAGTCGGTGACGCGCGGGGACCGGCGGGACATGCTGGGCTCGCTGCGGGACTCGGCGCTCTTCGTCAAGAACGCCGTGTCCCTGCCCCAGCTCAACGAGAAGGACGTGGACAGGAGCGCGGGGCAGCTGCCCAAGAGCCTCTCCTCCAGCCCCGTGAAGAAGCCGCCCGAGGAGATGAGCCCCGAAGAGCAGCAGCAGCAGCGCCCGAACGGGGCGGCCGCGGGGCCGCTGAGCCCCGCCCTGGACGAGCGCGACTTCGGGGACATCACGGACCTGCCCGTGGTGGTGGCCAAGGGCGGGGCGGGCTTGAAGCACGCCGAGTCCATCATGTCCTTCCACATCGACCTGGGGCCCTCCATGCTCGGCGACGTGCTGAGCATCATGGATAAGGATCAGTGGGAGCAGGACGAAGACCCCGAGGCGGAGGAGGAGGAGGAGGAAGGGGAGCCTGCCCCGCCCGGCTCCCCGCTGGTGGCCGTGGCGGCCCCGCCGAGCCGCAGCCCGGCCCGCGGCGCCGGTGGCCGCAGCCCCAGGGACAGCAGTCCGGCGTCCAGCTGCACCTCGGGGCCCGAGGAGCGCAGCCCCGCGCCCAGGCCGCCGAGCCAGCGGGGAGGGCCCCCGAAACGCCCCGACAAGGAGTTCTCGTTCGCCGACGAAGACGACGACGAGATCCGGGTATAAAGGGCCAGCCGAGGGCCGGGTCCTCGCTGCGCTCGCTTGGACGCGGGGCCGAACAGCCCGGCTGGTGGCACTGGGGAAGACTCGACTCGTGCCTCGCTCCCTCTCTGTGCTGCAGCGGGACAGCGCTCTGCTCCCGGGGCCGGGGCCATCCCGACGTCTGCCAGCCCCCGGAGAGCTCCAGCACTTCCCGGGAGCGGGGAGCAGACTCGATTTTGGTTCTTTCTGTTGGACTTTGGATACTAGCTCCTTCCTCCTGCTCCCCCTGCCCGTGTAAAGAGATTTAGGACCCGACGAGATGAGCCTTTGGAGTTTTAGCCCCTTTAGTGATATAAATATATTTTCCACCGTACAGTTTTTACTGTTTTCTGATTTGTACTTACCTTTCTCTACTCTCTTTTTGGTTTTAACCGAGGGAGGATTTCCCACGAGGAAGAACTTGGCTCTGGAGCTTCGAGGTGGCCTGGGACTATGGGCAGCTCTGGCTTTTTGGGTTTCTCGGGGACTTTCTGCAGACCAGGAGCCTCCCAGTGCCGTGGCAGGTGCTGCTCCCCATCCCTCGGATGGATGGATGGTTCCAACCCAGATGCTCGACCTCCAACCAGCCTGGGGGTCTCAGGGATGCTCCCAGCCAGCTCCAGGGGTGCTGATGGAAGCGTGGGTCTGTCCCCTGTGGGAGGAGCACCTGGAGGCCGCCGGAGCCAGGGAATTCTGCTGGGGCCGGGCAGTGCCGGGAGCAGGCGGCGGGAGCAGCAGGTTTTATACCGTGTATGTACAAACGCAAGGAATAAAAGGAAATGGTAGTGACCGCAGTGGCCTGAGTTCCTGAGGGGGGACACGCACGGGGGGCTCCTGCTGCCCGGGCAGGACCGAGCCCAGCCCTGTCCTGCTGCTCCCACCTTCCCTGCCCGTGCTGGCTGCGCTTTGGGCACCTGCCGTGGCCGAGCTTTCTCTGCCCGCTGCTGAGGAAGCGGGAGGGCTCCTGCTGGCCGGATCTGGCTCGGGGCTGGGACCCTGGGGCCAGGCGCCTCCTGCCAAGGGCCGGCTCTGCCAAGGCTCCCCTCTCCCGGCCGGGGAGGAGGGGACGCTGCTGGGGGCAGGATTGGCTGTCCCTGCTCCCGCGGGCCGGGGGCCAGGGGCTGCCCCGGGGGTTCCCGGCTCCGTGGGGCTGCCCTGGCCCCGGATGATCCCGGCACAGCGAGCGGGGCGGGTCGCTCCCATCCCACAGCCAGCTTCCCACAGCTCAGCCCCTGGGGAAATGGGGCTCTGCCAGTGCTGGGAAGTGAGTCCAGTCCTTGGATGGAGCCGGGCTGAGATGGGGCAGAGTGCCAGGAATGGCCCCACAGCCTTTCCCCGAGCACCGGCCGGGCTCTGCTCACCCGAGAGAGGGAGTGATTTACCCCCCTAAACATCTCCCAGCCCTGGGAGGGGCCGGATGCCCCTGTGTGCCCGAATGGATCACCCTGGAGAAGCCAGGGGAGCGGGCAAACGCTGTGTGCCACAGTGGGGACACAATGGGGTCCTGTCACCCTGCGCAGGGGACATTGGGCCATTGTCTGGGACGGGGAGAACAACAGCAGCTGCAGCGGGAGGCTCTGAGCTCACCAGGCTGCCTCTGCCAGGGTCCCACATCCCACCCGCTGCGCTCGGGTCACTGTCACCTGGGAGGTCACCGGGCTGCTGGGGGGGACAGCTGGCTCCTCTTGTCCCTTTGGGACGCCGTGGCACGAAGCAGTGAGGTTTGGCCCCTGCGGTTTGGTCATTTGCTCCCCGGGGCTGTGGGGCGGGGAGGAGCCCTGGGGTGACACTTTACGGGCCGCCTGCCCCCGTCACTTGGCCGCCCTGATCTCTGTGACGCCTGTCAGCTCCGGGCTGGGGCTCGGCAGCGCCGCGGTGCCGCGAGCCGACGGGGCAGAAAGCGCTCGCGGTGCTGCTGAGCACCGCCAGTGCCGGCCTCGGGGAGCGAGGCTGCGCCCCCAGGCTCCCCAAAGCCCTCGAGGGGCACGGTGACATCTGTCACATCCCCAGGGTGGCACCTGCGCTGTCCCACGAGGCTGCAGGGTGGGTGGTGGGTGCCCGGCACCCTGCAGCACCCACGTGGGCAGCGCTGCTCCAGTGGTTTGATGGCAAGTGACAGAATGGGAGCAGGGCTCCGTCAGCCCACGGCGCCGCGGGACGGAGCGGGGACGGAGCTTTGGGATAAATCCAGGGGCCATCCGTATCCATCCAGTGTGCCACTGGAGCCTGGCGCCCCTGAAAGCCCCAGAGCAGGGATGGAAAAAGCTTCTGGGCAGCCCGGCGGAAGCGTCCTTGCCTGTGGATGGAACAAGATGGGCTTTGAGGAGCATTCCACAAGGAGATCCTGGGATTTGTTGGGATGCAAGGCGTGACCCCTTGCAGGAGGCCCGGGATGTGGGTCTGTCCTGCTGGAGAGCAGGCCTGGGGCTGGAGCAGGGCAAAACACACGCAGCATCCGCCCCGTGCCCTTGGAATGCTCAGTCCCAGCACTGCGGCCGTATCTGCCTCCATCCTCCAAGTGAGGGGTTAACGCAGCTCGCAGCCGGCCCCAGCCGCGTTTTGTGGAGGAGAAGCAGATGTGGGAGCGGGGAGGAGGCCGAGAGGGGCTGGCTGGGGCCCGGGGCTGAGCTCCCCAGCTGCGGCAGCAGGCAATCAGGGCTGCAAATTGGGATCAGATGTGGGCAACTCCCCCCTGTAAATGCAGCACTCCAGGGCTGCTGGGGCTGGTTCTGCTCTGCCTGGGGAGGAGGAGGAGGGTTTTGGGGTGTTGCTGGGGCCCCGGGGTGGCTGCAGGGACCTCCAGAGCGCAGTGCTCCCTTTGGAGAGCTGTATTTTCCTTGGGGAGCGTCCCTGCTACCCTTCCCCTGCCTGTGCCGGGCTGGAGCGGGCTCTTCCCAGAGCAGGGACGATGCAGGAGCTGGTGACTGGCGTGGAGAAGATCAGGTTTGACTCCGAGGCTGACGTGGAGGAGCTCCGAGCTCGGCCCCTGCCCTTCCCAGGGGTGGATGGTAAGTTGGGGACCATGCTGTGGCATTTTTTGGAGGGTGACGAGGCTGGGGGAGCTTTTGGGGTTCTCCTCTTGCTTCCCTCCAACAACACCTGGGTGGTTTTATCCCGGCTCCGGGCATTGCTCCCTCGGGGATGCAGCTGGCAAAGCTCTCGGGGTGGGGCTGCCAGGGTCCCCAATGTCCCTGCAGTCCCAGCACTGGGGGTGGCAGGTGAAGCTCTCCCCACCCTGGGGCAGTGGGGACAGGCAGGGTGGGGACAGGCTGGCTGTGACACCGGTGTCCCGGGTGTGCAGGGCCACCCCGGGGTGATGGGGACAGGCTGGCCGTGACAGGGGTGTCCCAGCTGTGACACCGGTGTCCCAGGTGTGCAGAGCCACCCCGGGGTGATGGGGACAGGCTGGCCGTGACAGGGGTGTCCCAGGTGTGCAGGGCCACCCCGGGGTGATGGGGACAGGCTGGCCGTGCCAGGGGTGTCCCAGCTGTGACACCGGTGTCCCGGGTGTGCAGGGCCACCCCGGGGTGATGGGGACAGGCTGGCCGTGATAAGGGTGTCCCAGCTGTGACACCGGTGTCCCAGGTGTGCAGGGCCACCCCCGGCGCGGCGGGGCCAAACCCGCGGTGTGCAAGCATTGGCTGCGAGGGCTCTGCAAGCGGGGCGACGGCTGCGACTTCCAGCACGACTACGACGCCAGCAGGATGCCCGAGTGCTATTTCTACTCCAAGTTCGGTAGGAGCGGGGCCGGGCAGCCCCTTCCCACCCCTCCGCCGACCTCTCGCCTCCCTCGAGCGAGCGGCTGATGCCACCTCCTGTCTGCGGGAAGAAGTGTCACTGTCACGCAGCCAGGGTCACTGTCCCTCCCCTCAGCCGAACCCGGCTGTCCCCGGGGCTCCCCGATTCCTTCCATCCAGCCCATCCTCGGGCGATTCCCGCTGCGTTTGGCTCGAGGGAAGCGTCGTCCCCAGCGTCCCACGCCTTGCTCCCGGCAGGTGAGTGCAGCGACAAGGACTGTCCCTTCCCGCACGTCGATGCCACCGCCGGCCCCGTGGGCTGTCCCTGGTACGACCGTGGCTTCTGCAGGCACGGTGAGTTGGCACGGGGCTGGAGCTCAGCGCCCGCTGGGGATTCGGGCTCGGGGCTGCGGGGAGAGCAGAGCTCCCACGGTCCCGGGGCCGTGCGTGTCCCTGTGAGTGTCCCCTCCGCCTGGCAGGTCCCCTGTGCAAGTACAAGCACACGAGGAGGGTGATGTGCGTCAACTACCTGGTGGGATTCTGCCCGGAGGGACCCAAGTGCAAATTCGTGCAGTACGTACCCGGGCAGGACTGGGGGGGCTCAGGACGTGGCTGGGGAGGGGGAAATCCCCTCTCTGAGGTGGCTGTGACCCCTGCAGGGACAGGGACCAGGACACAAAGGGTCTGAATTGACCAAACCCCGCACACAAGCTGTGCTGCTGACAGCAGGGTGAGCAGGGGACAGCCCTGGTCCCCACGGGGGTGCCAGCTCCAGGACAGCCCTGAGGGGCTGTGGGGTCACCACGGGGAGTAACCACCTGTGCTCTGTGTCCCCTCCAGCCTCAAGGCCGGGCTGATGACCAGCAGCACAGACCCGTCCAAGGTGAAGCTGTTCTCCCTGTGCCCGCGAGGGTGACGATGCCCCAGCTGCCCCCCAGCTCCCGTGGGGCAGCAGCTGCCAACTGCCCCTCCTGCCCCCTTCGTTCCCCCCACAGGAAGCCGCGTGTCCCTGGGGGCTGGCACAGCGGGATCTGGCCGCTGCAGAGGAGAGGGGAGGTGAGGACGAGCCACCCAAGGAGCCACCTGCACGCGGCGCCCAGCGCCTGGCAGCTCGTCTGTGGGACGCCAGTGGCTGTCCCCTGAGCACACAGAGCCTGCTGGAAGGAGGCACCTGCTCCAAGGTGAGAGATTTTGGAGAATGGGAGGGCTGGGAGCAGCCTTGGGGGGAGGGCGAGGGGCAGCAGGTGTTGTGGGGGTTCCCAGAGTGCTCCCAAAACAGCCGCTTTGACTGGGAATCGTGTCTTTTGTTATTTGGAGCTGGGGTGGGAACCTGCAGAGGAAAGGATTTCAGGGGTAATATCCACTGGGAGAACCCTGGGAACAACAAATCCTTCTGGGTCAGAGGTTTGGGTGTAGCTGGAGGTTTCGGGGCGCCGTTTCCATGATCCCATTCCACTGGAAACGGGCTCAAAACCAACGTGTGGGAACGTGGCAGACTCAGCACAAGCCCCATTCCCTGCGCCCCCAGAGCGGATCAGTCAGCCCCTGTGCCGGTGAGAGCGGGAGGACTCCGCTGGAAATGCTGCTGGGAAAGTGACTGCAGAGCTCCCAGGCGGCTTGGGGAAGGAGGAGGACACCGCGGAGCACCACGGACACGGCACCGGGGCAGCCGCTGGACTAGAAAAGCCAGCGGGGTTTGCCCAGCACCAGCTCACGGTTGGCACAGGAATCACTTCACGCCATGGAAATCGGGACTTCCCACGGCTGGCTGCTCCCCCTGGCACCGCTGGCTGCGGGCAGGCTGGGGCAGCAGCGGCGTTCCCAAGGTTTGGAGGGGTGCAGGACTGGCTGGTGCCAGGATCCTGGGCACAGGGGTGAGTCGAGGATGCCCTCATCCCTTGGGAAGGGGGCACGAGGCACCACGTTTTCAGGTCACAACCCAAGCAGGAAAGGAAAATCCACAGGGGTTTTTATTGCTGGTGAGAGAGTTTTTGGTGCAACACCTCTGTCACGGCACTAGCGCACTCTGCAGAATAAAGAGCTCAGACTTTTAATTCTTGGCTTTTCTTTTTGCCCTTCATGCCTGCAGCATGACCAACCCTTTCCCAGACATGTCTGGGAATGGCAGGCTGCAACTAGCACTCCTGACTGCCCTGCTTTGTCTGCTGCAGGCACGGGTTTGCCCCTTGGGCACAACAGCTCATCCCATGGATTTTTCCCTCCCCAGAATTAGGGCGCTGTGGTCTGAGCTGCTGCTCCACACAGGTCCTGGCCAGTCCCACCAGTACAAGGGGCGAGTACAGACTGGGTTGGGCCAGAAAATGGGTATTGGGGTCGAAGCCCACCCTGCTACGACCCTCAGCTACAGCGGAATTGTCACAGGATCTCTAACGACAGCTCAGGACAAGGTGCTGTCCCCTGTCCCAGTCCAGGGATCTGGAGGATCCGTCCTCCAGGAGCTCTCCTGCCCACACAGATCTCCCAGGGTGCCTCTAAAGCTTTCTCATTTCACTACTGAAAGCTGCCTGGCCCACGGAGGGGTGACCACAGGCTGTCCCTGTCACCTCTCTGCTACACAAGCCGACCTGCAAAGCGGCCCCATCTCAGCTCCAGCCCCAGCCGGGCCCCTGCTGCTGGGAATTCCTGCTGGGATCCCAGTCCTGGGCGCTCTGCTGCCTCCCAAAGAGCTGCAGCTGTTCCTTTGGTGCTGCTCCAGCTCCTTCAGTGGTATTTTCGCCAGCGGTGCCGCTCTGGAAGAACAGGGAGAAAACAATTCCAGAGGGATCTGCCTGGGGGCTCTAGCTGGGGTGAGGAGCCCGACTGCAGCTTCTGTGTTTGTGTGCTGCAAGGGGGAACCACCCAAACACCAAAATCCCCTGTCATTTGTCGGGAACTGCAGGCAACAGGAGCTCCTGCTGGGACATCTCCTCCCTCTGCCCCGTGGACCTTTTCCAAGTGCTCCTGGCAATCCTGCTGCTCTCCACGGGGCAGCTGTGAGCCAGCAACTGCTATCAGCACTTTTATGGAGCAAATTCCCCTGCCCACCCTAAGAATCCTGCTCTCTGAGCCCTGGTATTAGCCTTAAAGGGGGAGTATTTAAATAATTTAACTTAAATTATTCCAGAGCTTTAACTGACAGGGATGCTGACCAGACTGTCCAAGGGCTGCAAAAGGAGGAATTCCTGAAATAGGAGACCCCAAGGAATTCTTACTGAGGTGCTGGTAGTTCCAGCCATAGCTGAGCAGGCAGTACCCAGCCAGGAGCATGGAGATTCCAGCGGGTGCCCCCTGCTTCACGTGGATGTACTTGGCACAATAACTGCTCCAGGCTGTTGGGAGAGAAAGGAAAGGGATAAACCGTGGGAATTCACTGCTTCCACGCAACTCCACAAAGCTAAAATGTTGGGGATGGTTGTTTGTTCCCACTGCCAGAGGGCAGGGAGAGATGGGATGATAGAGGGGAAGGAGTTTTTCCTTGTGAGGGTGCTGAGGCCCCGGCACAGAGAAGCTGTGGCTGCCCCTGGAAGTGTCCAAGGCCAGGCTGGACAGGGTCTGGAGCCACCTGGGACACTGGCATTTGTCCCTGCCCAGGGCAGGGGGTAGCACTGGAGCATCCTTCTGCTCCCTCCCAAACCATTCCGTGCTTTGTGAAGATCCAGGCTGGCTACTCGGCCCAGCACAGTCAGTCAGGGAAGTGGGATGGAAGTGCCCCAAAAGCCAGGGATTCTCACCTCTCTGCACTGCTCCCAGCAGCCCCCGGGGAGAGAAGTTGCAGGTGCTGATCCAGGTGTGCAGCTCCCCCAGCCTCACCTCCATCAGGGGCCTCTCCGAGAGGGGACCTGCGGGGTGACAGCGGGGTGTCTGTGCCAGCAGGGAGCTGGGATGTGAGCCGGAATTTGGGCTTGGGAAAGGAGAGGGAATCGCCTCTCCCACAAAGTTTGCAAGAGCCCGATTCCAGCCCCTATAAAAACATGGAGCACTGGCTCTGCAGGCTGGGGGAGGCCCAGTTAAAACTCCTTGGATTCTCCTGGATCCTTCCCTGGGCAAGCCCAGCATTCCCTACCCCTCCTCTTCCCATTCCCAGCTGCCAATCCAACAAATCCCAGCAGGGAGGCTTTTTTGTTACCTTGTTGCCCCTGTGCCAAACCACTCTTGGGTGCCTCCACTGCAATCCTCACATCCTGGTGGAAACGCGTCCCTGGAAAAATCCTCAGCCCTTCATAATCGGGATACAAATCTGGAAACCACTCCAAGGCCGCGGCGCTGCTGCCAGGGGCCTGGGATGAAGGGGTGGGCTGGATTTTGGGGGAGCAGAGCCGAGCCTCTCCCCAGGCTCTCCCCAGGTTCCCCGCGGGCTCAGGAACTCCCTCCCCGCTGGCCCGTGGCCTCTGCAGCCTGCCGAGCTCATTTCTGGGTGTCCCCGGGCCTCCGAACGCCTCCGCCAGTGACAGATGGAGGATGGCGGGATGCAAAGCAGGCACGGGGGGTTTCGATCCCCCCACAGCTTCCAGGCGCACCCGCTCCTCTCCTGCCGTGGGTTTTTCTCTTCCCTCCTGCTGGACGAGGTCACCGGGGCCGTTTCTGCTTTCAGGCGGCTCTTGAAGTGCCTTTGTCGCCTTTAAAGTGCTTTTTCCTCCCTTGGAGCCACCAGTCCCGTTCCCCAGGGCTCCCTGGCTCCGAGCCTCCTTGCTCTTGGGTTTTTGGGCACTTTTGCGGCTCTGCGGGTGTGGATCCGGGCCGGGCTCCGTGCCTTCCCCGCGGCTCCCTGCTCTGCTGCGGGGCTCCTTCTCCCTGACCACCCTGGCGCGGTGCTTCTCGATCACCACCTTCACCCCCTTCTGCAGCAGCTTGGGGACATCCTCCACCTCCTCGGGGTGCAGATCCAGGCTCCTGGCCACGTCCCGCACGGCACGCGAGCCGCTCCGGCCGGGGCCGGGGCCGGTAGCGGGGCCCGGGCGGGGTCCCGGCGCTGCGCTGGGCCCCGCGGCGCTGCCGGTGGCGGGGCCGGGCTGAGGGCTCGCTCCCAGCGCGGATCCCGGTGCGCTGGCGGGGCCCGGGCGGGCACCTGACCCTCGGCCGCTGCCGGGCCCGGGGTCGCCGCCCGGTGCCGGTGGCGATGGCGGCGCGGCCTTGCAGTGCGGGAGGTGCGAGCGGAGCCGCTTGAAGGGCCGCCGGCAGTGCGGGCACAGCTCCAGCCCCGGTCCCGCTCCCGGCCCCGCCGCCATGGCCGCCGCCGCCCCCCCACGCCTACCTTCAGTGACGTCACTACCGCGCGGCTCCCGCCCGCGCGACGCGTGCTGTGACGTCACAACGGCGCGGCCCCGCCCGGGCGGGCGCGCTCCGTGACGTCACGGGGGCGGCGGCGGCGGAAGCGGCGGAAGCGGCGGAAGCGGCGGTCGGGGCCGGGCAGGGCCGCGCTGCCGCCCCTCAGCGCCGCCTCCGGCCCTCAGCGCGGCCTCCCCGCGGCCTCCCGCCCGCCATGAGCTGCCGGCAGCCGCTGCCCAGCGAGCGGGGAGCGAGGCAGAGGTGGGTGAGCGCGGCGCGGCCTGAGGGAGGGGAGGAGGGGGCTCGGCCGCTCGGAGCAGGGGAGGGGTTGGCCCGAGGGGTGGCGAGGGGGAGAGCGGCCCCCGAGCGCTGTGAGGGGTTAAATGGGGCCGCGGGGTTAAAGGTGCCGGGCGGGGAGGTCGGATGCGTTCGGGAGGGCGAAGGGACGTGGGGGGTGCGCAGGATGGTGGGGCGGGTGGGAGCTGGGAGGCACTGGGGGATCGTGGGGGTCAGGGAATTGGGGTGGAAGGGACATTAAAGCCCTTCCCATTCCACCCGTGCCGTGGGCAGGGACGCCTCGCTCAGCCCAGCGTGCTCCGGGCCCCGTCCAAGCTGCTGAGGTCACTGCGGGTGTTGAGGAAAGGAAGGATCCAGAGGCAAACGCGGGGTGGAGGGAGGAATATCCCTTCCCCGAAGAGTGTTCCAGGACAGATGGGCAGCGTTTGGTGCCCGTGCTCCCAGGGATGGGGAGCAGCTCGGCAGCTCGGGGCTGTAGGCGTGGGCCAAATCCTGGCAGCTGAGGCTGCTGCACAGCCGGGCTGTAAGAAAGGAGCCAGTTATAAATACCTCCCTCGAGTCTGTTTTGACTCATTCGAGCACGGATTAATTTTAGGCACACCGAAACAGCTCCGTGGTGTGTTTTTTTGGAGGCTGCTGAGATCCTGGCTGAGCTGTCGTGTTTGTAGGGCGGGGAGGAGTCGTTTGATGTTGGTGTAGGAATTGTGGGATGCTGCTGGGGATCGGCTGCTTGTGTTGGTGTCACAGAATCACACAACGGTGTGGGTTGGAAATGTCCTTCAGTCTCATCCCCTGCCATGGGCAGGGGCACCTTCCATTGCCCCAGGTTGTTCCAAGTCCTGTCCAACCTGGTCTTTGAAATCTTCCCTTTATCTCCTCCAAGCTGGGAATATCAGCACCATCCCCACCCCATTATCCTCCTCCAAACTTTGCCTGGGTGCCTGCAGAGATTTGGATAAAAGCGCAGTTAAAGCTTGTACCCGCCGTTCCAGACAGCACAAGCTGTCGTGAGAGGGTGGCAAATCCATCAGAAACTGGGGAGAGTTTGTTCTCCGCCAGGTGTTTCCTGACAAAACCTTATTTCCACATGGAAGTAGGATTGTTTTGGAATGTGACTGGGCTCCAAACAGTGTCAGAGGGGAGAGGCTGGAGAGTCGTTGTGGGGTGGTGTGAGCAGGTGAATAGTTGGAAGTGTGGTCACTGCCACTCGTCCCAGGGCTGTCCCCAGCCTGTCAGGTGTCACTCTGAGCCCAGGGATTATTCCTACATGTGCAAGGCTGGCGGTTGTTAAAGGAGTTTATTTCGAAGGATGGGTTTAATGTGAGTCCACGTCCCTTAAAGCGATAGGAAGCATCCTGTGAGGTCCTGCACCAATTTGTCAGGTGTTCCTGCTTTTCTGGGTGCCTTCAGAGGACAGGGCAGGAGGTGGATGGGTGAGCTGATGGTTTATTTTCCCCTGCAGGAAGAGGAGAAGGAATGGCAATGAAGACGATGGTCACATTCCCCAGACCAAACGTAGCACCAGGAGCACTGTCCTGCAGGACTCGTGGGACACTGAGGTGAGAGCCTTCCCAGGCAAATCCAGTCTCCTTCCATGCTGCATTTCAACAGCACTTGGAATATCCTCTGCCTTTTTATTTCCAGTTTTTATTTTCATAGCTTTGTGTTTGAGGTTTGACTCGGTGACATCAGAGATTGAAATCAGCATTGAACCGGTTTGGAAATCAGCATTTCCAGTGAGCCTGGTTATCCCTGGCCCTGAATATTTCTGGGAAGAAATTTCAAATCCTGCTTTGCAGCAGCCCAGGGAAATAATTTCCCGCTGTTTCTGGTTCTGGTGTGTGGGATGGGCTGTGGCCAGAGCTGAGGAGATGCTGAGGGTGGATGTGTCCCTGTGCTCACCCTGCCTGACCATCAGCTGTGGGGAAAAAGACAAAACACATTCCAGGCTGGCCTTATCTGATATGGAAAAAATGCTCTGATAGAGCTGCTCGGTTTAGGCAAGACTTGTTCGCAGCTAAAACACTCAAACTCGGTTTTTTTTCCCATATTTTCCATGATTTTTTGCTGGATGTGGGATAAATTCTCTTGTTTCCTTACCCCTCACCAGACAGGTGTTCTTTCGGTGCAATTTGAGATTTCTTTCCTTAAAAAAAAAATTAAAAAAAAAATGCTGATTTCCCAATTCCTGCCAGATTTCCTGAGTTGTTGCCCAGGTGAATCACCTGAAAATTCACTGGGAGCAACGTCCTTGTGTTGCAAAACATTCATGGAAAAGAAGGTGCAGAGCAGAGGCTCCCTCTCTGAAGTTAATGATACAGAATGAAATTAATTTCTTTGAAGGTTTTGGAAAAAAATCCTTTGGTTTTTTAGAGCCTCCTCGCTTTGAAGGTGGATTGTAATGAGCAATTACAGTCTGAATTATTACAGAATTAACTCAGTTATTCAACTGCTAATCGTGCTTCGTGGAAAATATTTAGTCGCAGCGTAACTCCGATCTCTTTTATAATCTGGGACCGGTTTCAAATGGATATTTCTACGTTGCTGCAGTGAGGGAGACTCTTAACCTGTACAAGTGAATTATGTGGTGGAAATGCTTTAAGAGCTGCTGTGCACCATGAAGGAATTCTCTGGGATGAAAGCTGCCCTGTGCTGCCGTGTTTCCAGGAGGGACACTTTGCATTTCGGGGCGCGATGGGGAGCAGCAGCCCTGCTCCGCTGCCCTCTGACACTGAATCACTTGTCCAACAGGTCAAACCCCTCGGTGTGTGTAGAGTAGTTAAAGGCTAAAGCAGCTTTGTGGCTGGATTTAGCGTGGAACAAGGGATTGAAGTAGGAGTAATGAAATTAAGGATATCAGGAGAGCCCCCATCCTGGTGAGTGGCAGAAGCACCTTTGCTTGTCGTGTAAACACCCGGGGCAAGGGCACTGCTCAGCCTGACTGAGGCTCTGCTTCTTGCATGCACCTGCCTGGTGAAACTCTGGTTTTTAACACATTAAACCCTGGTGTGAGGCAGGGAGGAGCTCTCACTGCCGAGGAATGTGGACACAGCTTCTCCAGCACCACGGCCCCGTTCTCCGGGGAACAGAATTCCCAATGTTTTCTCCTGATGAATAGAGCTTTTATTTGTTTTTTTTTTTGGCTTGTTTTTTTTCTTTGGTTTGTTTTTTTTTGGTTTGTTTTCCTCTCGGATCCCTGAACTGAGCATGCCCAGAAATCCAAGCCACGAGATTAAATCTGTACTATTCCAACATTTGGTTAAGGACTTCCTGTGCCAAAGGGAGAAATCCTTGTGCTCATTGTGCACGAGTGCTTCCGATTGGTGTCCCTTGGAAAGTCTCAGCCAGTTTGGAACACTTGTATTTGGCTTCCTGATACTTTGCTGTGTGCAAAGACACCTCTTGCTGGTTAAAAAAACCCCGCTGGTTTGGGGATATTTCCTGGGAGCAGTTTGTGACTTCCAAGAGCACCTGAGAGTCTTTTCGTCGCAGGGCGTCACACGCCTGCTTTTTGTGAAACGTTTCCTGAAGTCCTGATTCCTCTGGCCTGTTTTGGTTCAAACTGACTCTTGCCTCTTGCCGAGCGAGGCCTCTTTGAGAGCACAACCTCAGGATGGCAACCAGGCAGCTGTGTTTTATGCAGGGCTTGGCTTTTGGCAGGATCTCTTCCCATTTTTTTTTTTTGTCTTGCGAGTTTTGCTCTGGAGAATGAGGCGCAGGGAGGTTTTTCCTTAGTGGCAGTTCAGACCTGGGCTGTTCTGTGGTGTTATCCCTCAGTCCCTCACTTTGAGTCCCGCTGCTCATCCAAATCACATCCAGTTCCAAAGGAATTGCTGTTTTCTCCCCCTGGATTGTCCTTTCGCCCAGGACAGGCAGCACCCCTGGCCTCCAGCCTTCACAGGATGGGAACAGATTCTCTTCAGTCTCCATCAGCGCTGCTTTTTGGCCAGCTGCTGTAAGGATGTGCCATTCCTGCTGCTCCTGGAGGAGTCACAGCCACCCTGAGGTGACAGAAACCTCTGCTCTGGGCTCAGTGCAGGGACAGGCACAGACACGGGGCTGGAGCTACAGCCAGCGTTAAACATTAGCGAGGCAGAGCCTTTGCCACGGAATTTCACTTCCTGTTCAGCCTGCCCTCCCTTTTCCAGGAGCTCAGCCCTGTTGTTTGCTCTGTATTTAGTTAGAAATCCATTGTTTGTCCCCAAATCCAGCCAGGAGAAGTTGTAGTGGATCCTCCAAGGGGATCCCGCTCACGGGAACGCAGAGATTCCCCAGCAGCCTGGGGAGTCACCGGTGCAAACCCTTTGCTCTCGTTTATCCCAGGGAAGGAAGCGGGTCCGAGTGTTCTGGCTGACCCTTTCCTTCCTGAATAACTTCTGCAAACCCGAATTTCTCATAGTTCCTCTTTGTTCTGGCCAGGACTGAAACACCGCCGGGTTCTTGGCAGAGATCAAACCACAGTTCTTGTCCTCCCACCATCCAGGGAAGGGCTGCTCCTCAGTTCTAACTAAAACCAGGTCGTGGCTCTGTTGAACTCATCCTGGAAGATGTTGAGAGCAGCAGGGGCAGAGTGGCTCTTTCTCCTGTCCCTGTCACCAGGGCTTGTCCCAGATCTGCGCACGGAACAGGGCATTTGTTTGTTCTCAAACGTGAGGCGTGATGTCAAGGGTTGCTGAGCCCAGTAAACCTTGAAGATGCCCTTTTGATAGTTAAGAGTATTCAGAAATGTCACTGGGCTGCTTGCCTTCGCCCCTGCAAAGCTTTGTTGATGCCTGCCTTGCTGACTTGCTGACTTTAAGGATTCTTTTCTTGTCTGATTGTAGTCCAAATGCGTTTCAGAACGTGCACCGCGGCCTGGGGACATGGTAGGTGTTCCATGTGAGCGGGCAGTGCTGGAGGGCTGCCGGCGCTAGTGAACCCTTGCCTTAGAGAACTGGAAATAAAGAGGGCCTGACAAAGCCCATCTGTCACCAGCCCGAGGTGTCAGAAGCACGCCCCAGGACACGCTGCCAGCTTCACAAGCTGCACAAAATAATCGCTACTAACAGCTGGAAAACGTTTGTCGGGATGCGGAAGGCGAGCGGCGAGCGAGGCCCGGTTCTCATTTGGATTTTTACCTTGATTTGCAGAAGGTGGCTGTAACGAAGCTCACTAAGGAGCGCAGACTAAAAGGAAACAAAGTGTCCTGTGCGGTGGGTTTCTCTCCGAGGCTGCTGTCACCCCCTCCAGCATCGCGTGTGACTCTTTGTGCTGCTCTGCAACAGCAGCTGCGCTGCCCAGCACCGCCCCCAGCTCCTCCCTGTCCTTCCGGGGCTCTCTCCCTCTCTCGGTTTAGGAAGAGGAGCTGGTTGCTCCCGTAGTTCCATCTGTGCTCCCTCGGGAATGACCCCGCTGTGTGTTTCTCCCTCCTCTCAGCCCGGGGCCCTTGGCTTGGCTTGCTGTGCTCCCACTGAGCTGAAGCATTTTTGGTGCTTAGCAAAACAAAGGAATTTGTCAGGGTCGGATGGTCAGGATCGATGGGAGATCAGGGCTGGGGGCAGGGTTGTGTTCCACCACAAACATCCACAGTGCCTCTGGGCTCTGCACGCACTGCTGGGTGCAGTTTGTACCACTCCTGATTTACTCCAGAGTGCTGGGTGCAGTTTGCACCATTCCTGATTTACTCCAGAGCGCTGGGTGCAGTTTGCACCGTTCCTGATTTACTCCAAAGCGCTGGGTGCAGTTTGTACTGTTCCTGATTTACTCCAAAGTGCTGGGTGCAGTTTGCACTGTTCCTGATTTACTCCAAAGTGCTGGGTGCAGTTTGTACCACTCCTGATTTACGCCAAAGCGCTGGGTGCAGTTTGCACCGTTCCTGATTTACGCTAAAGTGCTGGCTGCAGTTTGCACTGTTCCTCATTTACTCCAGAGTGCTGGGTGCAGTTTGTACCACTCCTGATTTACTCCAAAGTGCTGGGTGCAGTTTGCACCGTTCCTCATTTACTCCAAGCGAAGCCCCTCTTGCAGCGGTGCTGATTGGTAAATCCCTGAGGATTTTGTGAAATTTGTCCTCTTCTGCTGTGGCCACAAAGCTGTGACTTCTGTGGCTTAATCCTTACAGAAATGTCGATTTTTTTTTAGCTGCTGTCACTTACTCTGTCTGCTTTTATGAATCATTTATGGGGTGGCAGAGTAGCCACTTGCTGATTGACTCACCCAAATATTTGTGGGTCCTGACCAGCAGATCACACAAGCTAAAATATTCCAGCTGGAGCAAATGGAACCTTTCCTTAGCAGCCCTTAAAGTGGTGTTTTATGCCTTTGAATCCCTTGCGATGACGGCAAATGCTCTTCCAGCCGTTCCCATCAAAGGTGGTTATCCTAAATGCTGGCAAATGAGCCCTGGCCTGTTATTCCAGTCGGATGCTGCGTTCTTTTTTTGCTGCACGAGGAATTCCTTGGTGCCTGTTGCTCTTTCACTGTCATGTCCAGTAAATGGGTGAGGAATTGCTGTGGAACGCTTCCAGTTAACACTGACATGGAGTACTTAACTGGGGGAAGAGCACTCGATGTTGGGGTGTTCAAAGACTTCAGTTGGGCGCTGTGTGCATTTCCGTTTCCCACAGCCTCTTGCTTTGGATGCTTCAGATCTCACTTTAGGATTGCTTTGTAGGAGAATGCTTTGCATGGTGCTCCCCTCAAACCTCTGCTAGAGCAGAAGCGCCAGCCCTGCCCTGCCTGCCTGCGCTGCCACGTGCAGCTCCCTGGGAGTGGTCTTTATTTTCCAACTCTCGGATCGCTCCAGCAAACTTCACTGGTGCAAACCTGGGGCTGGGGGCAGAGCTGAGGGGTTTAACTGGGGAGGGTTGAAATCCAACACCCTGGAGGTCGCTGAACCCCGGGTGAAGGTTCGTCCCTTCAGCTCTGTGACACTGGCGTGGGCGACAGCCACCCCTCCGTGCCAAGGTGGATTGAGTCAGTCCATCAGGCTGAAAAGGGAAGGGAGGGATTTATCCTAAAGCTTTTCCTCTGTGGGGTGAGGAAGGAGTGTCTGATGTTGCTGTTCACCCTCTGTGTGTCCCAGTCCTCCAGCAGCGACAGCGGGAGCAGCAGCAGCAGCAGCTGTAGCAGCAGCAGCATCAACAGCCCCGACAGAGCAGAGTCCAGCCTCAACCCCAGGATTGCAGGATCCAGCCCTGTCTCCTCCCAGCCCTTCCACGAGCAGTCTGCACTAAGCCAAGGTCCTTACTTCCACATCAACCAGATCCTGAAGGAAGCCCACTTCCACAGCCTACAGAGCCGGGGACGCCTCCCTACATGATGACCCAGCAGCTCCCTGCCTTCTGTGAAGGGACAGCACTGTGTAGATTTGATATTTCAACTTCAAAGTTTGTTAAAATGGAATTGCACAAAATTGCCTGTTGCCTTTTCAGTCTATATTTGAAATAACAGGTTAACAGGAGATTGTTTACTTGTGGTTTGCTGCACTATTGCAATGCAAAAGGGGCTTTGAAGCAATTTTTATAGGATTCTTTTTGGGGTGGTTCTAAAGTACGTGGCAGGAGGAGACTGAGGAGTCCAGAGTTGTGTGTTATAGGATTGCAAACTGTCCAATTCCAATCGATTGCCTAATCTGTTTGTTAGCAAGTTGTTGCTTTCTGTAAAGTTCTCTTTAAGCGTTCCTCTTCAGTTTTATAAGTCTTTTTTTTAATTTCAATAAACTAGTTAAAAAACGATTTGGGCAACATAATTATTTGAACGTTTAGGGTTAGTGAGAATAGGAGCAGCGAGTGCAGGTCCTCAGGCCTGGGAGCTCCCACCCAGCTCAGGGTGGTGAGTCTTCTCTCAGCAGCTTCACTGCTGCGGGACTGGAAGGGAAATGTGAAATTATGGCCAGGACAGGTCGGGCAGGTGCTGCAGGGGCCGCTCAGAGCAGGCTGGTGGCGGTGCCTGGAGGACACAGGCGTCTCACCCTTCTCCAGCTGTGAAATGTTTTGTTTGCTGTTAGCCTGTAGGTTGTTTTGGCATTATTTTTTTTTTTTCTCTCGAATTTGATTTTTAACAATGTAAGGATAGGAGGTGAAAGAGCAGCTCTGTTCCAGCAGCCAAGGGGACAAGGACAATCCAAGCTGTGCCTGGCTCCCGTGACACGCCCTGCTCTGCCTGAGGATGGGGGAAGCACTGACAATCCCGGAGGTGTCGGGGCACAGAGAGATCTCACTGAAGACAAACACCCAGAGCAGTTTTATTGCTTGCTGCCTCACTTGGTCATGCCCGAGAGCCAGCCCAGCTTGAAGAGCGACGGTGCCGCCGCGTCCTCGTCGTCGGTGATGAGCTGCCGGAACAGGGACCCTGGCCGTGCCCCCTCGTCCTCCCGGGGCAGCACAGCAGCTGCAGCCTGGCCCTTTGGAAAGACAAAAGCGCCTCTGAGCATCACAGCAGCCCCGGGGCTCCCTCTGTCCCCTCAGCAACGCAAGGTGCGAGGTGGAACCGCGGTGGAGCCGCTGCTGCCAGAGCGGTGTCACCGCTGGGTTACTGACAGACACACACAGCACAGCACCTCGCTGCTGGCAGCAACAGGCACTTGGCAGATGTCACTCGATGCTCTTCAAAGCCCTGAACGCTCAGCAAGACCCTGTGAGCAGCAGGGCAGGGGCCGCTGCACCCACAGCAAGGGGTCGCAGCGTGGTAGAAGCACAGCTGGTGCCCCTGCAGGAGCAGTTCTTGGAGAAGTGCAGATTTGAACCTCTCCAGAGGAGTTTTAAGCATTGAAGGAGGAGCAAGCATCTGTCAGGGCTCCTGGGAGGTGAGGCTAGCACAGGACACAGGTGTGCTGAGCACAGCACAGCAGCTGAGGGGAGTGACAGAACGAGCCAGACATCGCCGCACGCGTCTATGCTCTAGTCCAGCTGAGCTGTGAGAGGTAAGGAACACCTTTACTGGGACATTCTGGGCTTTTAAACACCCCTTCTCCTGGGCCTGGTCCTTTGTGGCTCTGGGTAATGGAGAAGGAGAGCTGCAAATTGAACATCATCTCAAATGACACTGGTAAAACCAGGCCTTCACCTCTTTGTCTTGGCTCTTGTCAAGCCTCAACGACTTGTCCCGGTTGCCAAGACCAGCACGGACAGATTGGGCTGGTGATAAGCGAAGGAAGCATTAATTGCTGCTTCCCACAGCACTGAGGTATTCCTTAGCTCTCAGCCAGCACACAGAGCTCCATCTAGGCAGGTGTTTTAAACCGGGGGGGAAACAGAGCAACAGGAAGATTGGCTGCTACGGCTCAGCAGCAGGAGAGCAGCAGGACACTCCTCACACAGCTGGGGTACCTGGCCAGGCCTCCTCGGGGGTTACAGGGCAGCATCCCACTGGAAAGGAGTTCAAGCATTACCTTCAGCCTTTCTTGCAGCCCTATTTAATGAGTTGTCTTTGATGCATTGCCCTCACCCATGTAAACCCTCCCCTGCCTCTGCCACAGAGCAGCGGCCCCAAAACCACAGGGGCAAAGGGTGGGGTTTGGGAGGGTCCTGGAGAAATCCACCCCGTCCCCTGCTGTGCTGCCATAATGATTCATTTTACTGAAAATAAAAATCAGGTGAAATAATGTTTGGCTATTTTCCTCTTTCCCCAAGAACTCCAGTGTTGGGGGGGGACGATGAATGCTGGGAAAATATTCCTGTTTTTACAGCTCAGTTCAAACACCAACCTGGACTCTTTCTGTGCTCCTGGCAGTGGACTTGCTCTTCCTCGAGCTCGACATGCTCAGTGGCAGAAGTCCAAACCTTAAGAAATGGAAGGAAGAAATGTGGGAAGCAGCTTCCCGGAGGCAGGAGAATGCCTGGAAGAGCCGGGTGCCTCACCTGATCTGGCTGGACGCTAAGGGCAGGATGTTGTGGAGCTCCTGCGAGCTCAGAGCACCGCCCCTGCTCGTGTACTGGTTCTCTGTCCCGGTCAGCAGGCCGAAGAGAACCTGGAAAGGCACCAGGAGCTGCTTGGATTTGGGGAAGAGAAGCTGGAAGGCACCAGGAGCTGCCTGGATTTGGGGTTCCTGCAGAGCTGCCCCCGCAGCACGCGGTGAGTCCATGGCACTCCATCAGCACTGAGTTTGAACACCAAGTGTCTCCCTTCCCCCTCTCAACTCTGTGTTTAGTTCTTCCCACAGCCGAGTCCCAGACCTGTTTCAGCACTCCTTAACCCAGTTAAGAGCTGCACAGGCTCCAGTGAGCGCTGTTAGATAAAGCTCAGCCAGCCCCACACGTGGGACCGGCTCAGCCAGCTCCTCTTATCTCCAGCTGGCACTGATGGCTCTTGCCCTTGCCAAGGAAGTGCCAGTGCTTATCTCGAGGCATTAAGCAGTTTAAAGCCACCCCAGCTGCCCTGCTGAAGGCGTTTGCAGCCCTGCTCCCCGCTCCCTACCGAGGTTCTCTGCACCAGGCGGTTCAGGTTGCTGTTCAGGTGTGGGGTGAAGACATCCAGGTCGAAGGGGTCGATGTGTCCCTCCAGGAAGTCGATGACCTTCTCAATCCTGCAGGCAGAGCAGAGGGCTCCTGTCAGGGGTGACATCCCGGTGATGCCAGCTCTGAAGCAGCCAGGGATTTCCTGTCTGGGGTGACTCTGGAGCAGAGCAGGAATTACTCAGCAGAACTGCGGCTGCCCCAAGGGTTTCCAGCTCTTACACAACCCCGGCAGCAGGAACCTGCTCCCCGTGGTACCCCCCAGGGCTGGAGCTAACACAAGGCTTGGCTGGGAGGGGGATCCTGTGGACACAGGGAGGGCAGCTGGTGTTCGTGCAGTGTCAGGGCTTGGAGCTTGCCCTGCTTTAGGGCCCCCCAAAGCCCTGCTGGAGGATGTGAACCCCAGAATGTGCCATACCCGGAGTCCTGCTTGATCCTGCTGGGTTTTGTGTCCTCGCTCTTGGCCGTCAGGATGATGCTGAGGTACCTCAGGTCGTAGAGTAACTGCAGAGCCCTGCTCTGGGTCAGGGGGAAGCTGTCCGGCCTCTGCAAACGGCACAGGCAGGAATGGGGCTCTCCCTGGCACAGGGGAGGCTGCCCAAGGAGGAATATTTGAGAACACCGACCCCAGGGCACAAGCAGAGCGTGAACTCTGGTGTCTGTTCCCCTTCTGCCTCCATTTTGGGGCAGGCAGGGTGAGTGTAAGGCTGTCCCTTTCCAGCTGTCACAGACAGGCATTTTCATTCCAGGAGCTGGATGTGTCCCTGCATTCCCAGCCCATCCCACACCCGGGTACCTTCTCCTGCTTCTGCTGCACCAGCTTTTCGTAGGCAGCGAGCACCTCAGCCATGCAGCTCCTCAGCAGCTCCTGCAGCGTGACCTTGGGCAGGGTGTGACCACCAACCCTGTTCACCTCCTGGCACAGGCTGAACAGGAGGCACTGCACGTGCCACGAGGGCTGGGGAGGAGGAGGGAGTTCATTTGCAGCTGCTCTGTAAACTCCCTTCCCTTCCACGTCCCTTCAGGTGGGCGCTGGGAGCGTCCCGCTTCCTCAGCAGCCACAAAGCTCTGCCCCACGGCTTGGCTCAGGCAGCTCACGGGGTCTGGTTTACTGACAACACGGATTTTGGGGTACAGCAGCTCCCAAAGCGCCCAAAAAAGACTTTACCAGGCACTGAGTGCGGTGAGAAGAGAATTGTGCATCTTCTGTCACCCTGCTCTGCCCACCCGCTCCCTGGGGCTGTTCCTCCCTCATCTCCTGGGCCTCCTGAATTCTCACTACAATTCACTGGAGAAGGTTCAGTGCCTTTCCCTGTCCAGCCCTCCCGTGCTGTGCAAACACAGAGCTCACTCCAGGCCTGGCCCTCTTCCCCCTGCCACCCTCTGAGGTCCTTCCTGTGCCACCAGCTCAGCCCTGGGAAGCCACACGCCCCAGTTCCCTTAGCATTCCACACTCCCACTGCTGCAGCCCCGTCCTGCAACGCATCCAACTTCCATGGAATCTCTCCCCTGGGACTTCTGTGTTTAAATCAGGCCCATGTCCTCCTCTGGCTCAGTTCTACAGGATCTGGGCCAACCTTACTCATAAACAGTGACAATGACCCATTTCCTTCCCCTGACCCCTGTCCTCACGAGGTGAGTGTCTCAAAGAGCAGCACGGAGCGTTTGTCCTCTGCTCGTGACACCAGCCAACCTCCCCAGCAGCTCAGCGAGTGGTTCTGGAACGCAGCGCTGGGCTCCTCCCACAGCCTGTTCCTCATACCTGCACGGGCAGCCGGATCTTGGACGTCACGCTGCTCCCAGACTCGGTTTCCTCCTGGATTTCGATCTCATCCCAGTTGGTGGCCGTGGCCAGGACAGACCCAGCTGTGTCGAGCAGCAACGTGTGGGTGAAGCACTGAACCAGGCCCTGGAGCACAAAAATGAAAGCCTCGATCGCAGGGCAGCTCTACCAGGACCAGGACCAGCCCGCCCTGCCTGTGACCTGCTGCATCCCTGCTCCTCCCAAAGTGAATCCCATGGACACCACCCCACCGGAGCCGCCCCTCTCTGCCCGGGCAGCAGCACAGGGAGCTCTCGGCAGCCCCGGCCCGGGAACCCCTCCCCAAAAATCATCTCTGCGGAGGGAAGCGGCTCCTTACTTTGGTGACAGCCGAGCTCCAGAGCTGATAAGCCAGCAGGCTCTGCTGCAGGAGCTCTGCCTTCACCTCCTGCCACTTGGCCAGCTCGGGGGGCACCTCCTGGGCTTTGCCCTTGCCCAGCTTCTTGGCGGAGCGCGGTTCCTTGGGCGCCGGCTCGGCGCCGCCCGCCCGGCCCAGCACGCAGCGCTGCAGGTGAGGGCACAGCTCGGGCAGCGCCTGGCACAGCCTCGCCATGAAGAGCACGGCGTTGAGCCCGGCGTCCCCGGGGGGGTGCAGCCGGCTCCGGGCGCTCTGCAGCCGCTCCCGGACGCAGCCCAGGAGGTGCTGGACGCAGGCGACGCAGCGCTCGCGCAGCAGCCCCTGCACCGTGCCGGCGTCGGCGAAGCGGTCGAAGGCGGAGCGCGGCGGCACCGCGGGCTCCTTGGGGACCGAGTCGTCCCCGGGGAGGTAGGACAGGACATCCTCCAGCCTCGCCTTCAGCTCGGAGTCCAGCGCGGAGCAGAAGCTCTGCACGCGCGGAGTGAGCGCCCGCGCCTTCGTGGCCAGCCCGCTGCGGGCGAAGGGCCCGCGCTGCCCCACGCTGACCCACGCCGCGTCCCCCGGCAGGTCCCCGGGGCTCTCCGACCACAGGAACAGCGCCACGTTGTGCTCCAGCTGCATCTGCTTGCTCAGGGCGCCGCTGCCCGCTTTCACTTCCAATTCCTGCAGGGCCGCGGCCAGCAGCTGCTTGGAGCTGCTTGAAATGGAGTCGAAGCCTTCTTGGGTCAGAGTCTGCAACAGAACCAGGAGAAAAAAAACTATTTCAGCGTGCCTCTTAAACACAGCGCACTGTGGGCTGGGTGAGACGACGACTGTGGGTGCAGAGCAAGGCTCCCCACAGCGCAGCACCCACCTGCAGCCTGTCCAGGAAGAGCTGCTGCAGCAGCTCCTCCCAGAAGGACACGGGCCTGTCCAGCAGGCGCCGGCACACGGCCTCCCAGTTGTGGCTGCTGGACTCGCTGGACAGCAGCTCCCACACGGCGTCACGGATCCCTGCCAGCCCCTTCATGCTCTTCACGTACACCAGCAGCGTCCTGACCCCCGTCCTGATGTCATCGCTGCACCTGGAGGCAAAGTTTCACCTTGGTGAGGCCCTGGCACAGGTTCCTGGGTGTGCTGTGCTGCCTCTGGCTGTTGAAATGAGGGTGGAGGATGAGGAGGATGAGGCCAGGCTGGGATTGCCCTGTCCCGCTCACATGTTGATCCACTGCTGCAGGGTCTCCCTGAGGTGCTCCTGGCTGATGGGGTGTGCCAGGGTCCGCAGGGCCGGCTGGAATTCCACCACCGACTCGGGCAGGTACTTGAACCAGCTGCTCAGCTTCAGATCCTCCTCCAGCACCCCTCCTCTCCCTGGAATCACAGTCGGGATCAGCCCGGCACGGGGCACCCTCCCTCCTGCACATCTGGGCAGGCGCAGGGCTCACCTGCGGGGTTCTGGCCCGTGGTGCTCTCCAGGGTGGAGAAGAGCATCCCGCAGGGCAGGGCTGGGTCCGGGGCCGTCCCCTCGGGCACGGTGTAGAAGAGAGCGTGGGCCTGGTACAGCGTGGTGGTCAGCAGCTCCATCAGGGAGCACACCTGAGCTTTGATACCTGCGCCTGCGGAGGGGTGACGCTGAGCCAAGGCCGCCCTCCGGCACGGGCCCGTGGCACCGCGTTCCAAGGCCTGTGCTCCCTGCCGGGGAAGGCAAAGGACCCGGCCTCACGCCCCACCTGCTTCCCCACTGCGGCTGGGCTTGGCCTAACCCGAGAGCCGTTCATTTCCCCGCTGTTTTGCGGTGTCCCAGATTTACGGGAATCGCCCCTCCCCGCTGCGGGGTGAAGGGAAGGCTCGCCCCGAGCTCCCCGGGGAGCGGCCCCGTGGCACTGACCGTGGTGCGGCTGGTTGAGCAGCTGCTGGATGGCCAGTTTCCTGGCCAGCAGGAAATCAGCCAGGGCCTGGCGTGGGGAGCTGTCCTCCAGCAGCATGATGGCACAAAGGGCTTCTGCCACCGCCTGGTCCGAGCCCGTCCGGCAGCGCAGCAGGGCCTTGCTCTCCTGCAGGATGGTGGATCTGCCACAGGAACCAGCTGGAGTCACTGCCTGAGCCGCACACTCGGCTGGGCTGGGGCGGTGACGGCCAAAGCACCGCTTTTTCCAGCCTGGCCCGTTTATATCTGGATATTACAGCACCCGTGAGATGCTTTTTGTCCCAGGCTCGTGGAATGGTTTGGGTTGGAAAGGATCTCCCTGAATCCCTGTCAGCCCTGTTACCTGATGGATTCCCCATGTCCCTGTCAGCTGCAGCCCCCAGGATGTGCTTGCTGGCCACAGGATATTCCCTCACATCCCTCCTTCCCTGCCTGCTGGCTTTCCAGGGGCATTCCTGGAGCACTGCTCCCAGCTTTGACACCTCACACAGCCCGGGGACCCTGCCAGTGGCTTTCCTGTGGGATCCAGGGGCAGAGCCTCTTGGGCCAGGTTAGGAATTCTCTCACCTCACTGCAGCTCATTTCCACCCTGCCTTCCCCGGGCTGTGTCTGATCCAGGGGAACGGTTTGGGCCAAAAGGAAACTTTAGGATCAAGCAGTTCCAAACCCCTAGAACCAGGCTGCTCCAAGCTGCCAGGACGCGGCACTGGAACGCTTCCAGGGATGCGACAGCCAAATTTTCTCAGGGTAACCTGTGCCAGGGCCTCAGCCAGCCCTTCCCACCTCAGCCAGCCCGTCCCACGCCCCATCCCCGGCGCACCTGAGATGGCTGGCAGCTGCCACTTGCCGGAGCAGGATGGGGAAGCGGGCGAGGATGGGGCTGGAGCGGGCTCGGGGGGTGTCCAGCTGCAGCTGCCGGCGCAGGTGAGCCCCGAGCAGGTGGAGCCGGGCCGCGGGCAGGTAGCGGCCGCCCTCCACCGCCCCCCAAACCTGCTCGGGAACCTCCAGCAGCAGCTTCAGCTGCGCCGCCGCCCCGTAGAAACTCTGGTGAGCCGCTGGGCGAACCTGGAGAGGGCACGCAGGGGTCGGAGGAGAAAGAGGGGACGAGCGAACAGAGATAAAAGAGGAGGAAAGGATACGGCATGAGTGGAGAGGAGAAGGGATGGGGAGGAGAGGGTGGGAAACGGGGCGAGAAGAGGCAGGGAGGGGGACGGAGTGGGGGAAATGAATGGGTCGAAGGGGCAAAGAGGGACTCGGTGGCCGCCCCTCACCGTGCCGGCGGGGCCGGGCCGGGCCGTGCCGCCGCGCTGCAGCCCCCGCACGGCGCCCAGCAGGCGCTCGGCGCTCCGCCGCATCTCGGCGATGGTGTCGGCCGCCTCGATCAGGTCGCGGTAGCGCTCGCCCACCATCTGCCGCAGCTCCTCCCGCTTCTGCTCGATGCCGGAGCGCAGCCGCCGCTCCACCGCCCGCAGCTCGGCCGCCGTGTGAGCCTCGAACAGCGCCTCGGCCTCGGCGCCGCGGGCCGCCATGGCCGCCACATCACCGACACCGGGCACGGCCCGGGCCGGCGGGGCCGCCGCCGCCATCTTGGGCACGGGAAGGGGACGGCGCTTCCGGCTGGCGCCGCGGGGGGGCGCCGCCATCTTTGTGCCGGGCACAACCGCACCCCGAATACCGCTGCCATGGCAGCACCGCCATCTTTGTGCCGGGCACAGCCACGCCCGAATACCGCTGCCATGGCAGCACCGCCATCTTTGTGCCGGGCACAGCCACTCCCTTATGCCGTTGCCACGGCAGCACCGCCATCTTTGTGCCGGGCACAGCCACACCCCTGTGCCGTTGCCATGGCAGCACCGCCATCTTTGTGCCGGGCACAGCCACTCCCTTATGCCGTTGCCATGGCAGCGCCGCCATCTTTGTGCCGGGCACAGCCGCGTTGCCATGGCGAAGCGGCCAGAGGGCGAAAACGCCGCTTTATTTATTTTTATTTCGTTTGTTTGTTTATTTAATTGCGTTTTCTTTTTCTTCCCCGTTTCCCGGGGAAACGGGTCGGGCTCCGCGGCCTGCGGGTGCCGCTGTCCCTCCACACTCCCCGGGAGGTTTCGTCCTCAGGGCCCTTAAGGTTGGGGGGGTTTGGTTCGAACAGGGCTGGGGGTGTTTGCCCATTCTCCCATTCCAAAAGCACCGCTCTGAGCGCCGGGATATTCCCCCCAAATCCATCCAGGATGGGGTGGAACGGGATTGAGCTTTAAGGACTCTTCCAGCCCCGAAGGGAGAGGCAGATCCATGGCCAGGCAGGATCCGGCTCCATGGGAGATGCTGCTGTAAGCAGCGAACGTGGGTGTGAGATTGTTGTATTCAAATCCCAGAATCCCCCGTTCGTGCTGGAAATTGTGACGGGAAGAAAAAGAATCCCAGGTGTTTTGGAGCGATTTGGTTTATTTGCGTGGACGGGCTCAGAGTCAAACTTTCAGTTCATGGGAGTTGATAAACTCTGCTCCCGAGGACAGCACAAGAGGAAACGGCCCAAAATAGCGCCAGGGGAGGGCCAGCTTGGACAGCAGGAGGAATTCCTTCGTGGGAAAGGCACTGGAAGGGCCCGGGCAGCGGTGGAGACCCCGTCACTGGAGGGGTCTAAAGCTGTGTGGATGCGGCACTTGGGGACGTGGTCAGTTGGAGCCAGCCTGGACTCGGTGATCTTTGAGGGATTCTCCACCCTGAGCAATTCCGGGATGCTCTCCCAGGGAGGTGTCCCTCGTATCCCGCTGCTCCCCCCCAGCTCCACCACGCACAAACAACCAGAAACCGTAGGAAAACTCTTTTATTTCCCTCCCGCACCTTCCCCCATGGCACAGACCGTGGCAGTCGGGAGCCTTCGCTGCGGGAAGGCTCAGTCCCGCACTGGGACACTGAGGAACGATTGCTGGGGAGGAAAACAGGGCTGGGAGCAGGGACACGCCCTGGGATCCACTGACAGAGCACGGACACGGGGGATGGCCGGTGCTGCTGGGGGCCCTGGAGCTCTGCAGGGAGCACAGGGACCTCGCTTCACCTCCCTGGCCCTGCAGAAGTCACCTGGCAGAGTGGCAGCAGCCTCCCTGGTCCCTGCCGGTGTCACGGCACGCGGGGAGGGCGAGGGGGAGCTGAGTCCCCTCTGTGGGGCTGTGTGAGCGAACAGAAAACCCCTCTGGGCACATCCAGTATATACAATTTACATCTATTTACAGTCAGCCATTCCACGTCCCTCCTCCCAGACACAGTGTGGGGTGGGGTGGGGTGGATGGATGGATGGATGGATGGATGGATGGATGGATGCCGTGGTCAGGCTTTGCATCCCTCGGCATCTCCTGGTCAGGACACAGCTGCAGGAGGATCTGCCCAGTCTGGCTCTCCTGCCCTGGCTTTCCACAGTCCACGTCCTGGAGCAAGCCCAAGCAAGGGAGTGGAGCTGAAATCCCACAGGATATGCCAGGCTGGGTGTCAGAGGCTGGCAGGGAAGGGCAGAGGTGCCCTGAGGCTGGAAAGCAGCAGGTCCCATCCCAGACTGGGCAGGAGGAAGGCAGCTTTGGAATCTGCTGTGTCCTTGGCTCGTGCCTCGCTGTGATTCCCCCTTGGAAATGGAGACTCCCTGAGCAGTTTGGGATCGGCTCGTTCACAGCGAGGCCTCTGAGGCTGGGAGCTCTCCTGGCCTGGGATGGAGCTGGATGAGCACCCGGGGCAGTTCTGGGAGGGAAGGGAGCTCTTGGTGGAGTCTCCCACAAAGACGAGGCTCTTCCCACTGTGGCCAGGCGAGGAAACCCTCCGGAGACACGGCAGTGCAGTTTATTTCAGGGGATTATTTCAGTCCAAGGCAGCGCTGGAGCCGACACGAGGAGCTGCAGGGATGCTCTGGGAGGGCTCCAGCTGCAGCCCCAGCAGGATTTGGCTCTGGAGCACGGCGGAGCACTGGAGCCCGGAGCCAGGCTGGGTCCGAGGGGAGCACAGGGGATGCCCAGCCCGGCCACAGCTCTGCTCCACACTCTGAGCAAAGGGACAGCAGGGATGTCTCCGTGCAGGTGGATCCCACGGGATCGGGGAGCTGTGGAGCCTCTCCTCAGCCTGGAGGAGCCAGTGGTGAGGAGGAAAAGGGGAATTGGTTCCCACAGACTCCGGGGAGGCCACGCTGGGGTTTTTCGGCTGGCGCAGGAGTGACCTGCCCCTCGGGGGCATCCCGGGGAGCTTGCGGCACACCCCGATCCGTGCTCCCCATCACCGCGGAGCAGGGAAAAGCCCTTCCTGCCCCTCCAGGCAGGAGCTGTCGCTAATCCCTGCTGCCCGGGGCCAGTCTGGGTGTGAAGCACTCGCAGGCTCTGCAATCACCGGCAGAGATTTCTCATCCGGCCGCCAGCAGCCCTGGGAGGCTCTGCAGAGCAGATCCAATCTGAGGTCGAGTTCCCACTAAAATCAAGTGGCTGGGAAGGAAAACTTCGTTACGGGCAGCAGCGGCAGCGGGGCTGATGTTTATTAGTCAGCAATGAACAGCAGAAGGTTTTATTTTGCTGGTTTTACAGCCTCTCTTGGGCCGTGGCTGCAGCTCCCTCCCAGCGCTCCGAGGCAGCGCATTTTGCTTTCCTGCCCATTTTTTTCCTCGGTGGAAAAGGTGGCCAAGGAGAGCCCCGGCAGCCCCCAGGAGCCACCTCGTGCCCCTGCCCTGTTGTGTCCTGCCTCGGTGGCCTTTGGGGTGTTGGTGGCAGCCCCCCATGCCCCTCACTCCTCACCTGCAGCCCCAGCAGAGCCCCCGGGCGCAAGCGGGGGACACAATTCGGGTCACAGCTCTGAGCACCCAGAGGTGTCACTGCCAGGACAAAGCTGACCCGGGTCCTTCCCAGCGCTAGGAATTCCCAGGATTTCTGTACTTCCACATCAAAGCAGCGCAGAGGGAGGGTGCTCCCAGCTGGAGGCTCCTGCGGGGATACAGCTGGGAGCAGGTGACCCCCTCACCCCCATCCATCAGGATTCTGGTGGCGGGGCTTGCACGGACACGGCTGGGATGGAGTCAGACGCCGGCAAAGCCGGGTTTGGCCCGGCTGCAGGTGAGTTCTGGGCGCTCCACACACATTCCCCCTCCCCGCTGCACGCCCGCTCTCCACGCAGACGCCTCCCCCACGGAGTGCCCACGGCTGCACTGACGCATCTCTGCGGCTGTGACACCCAGCCCCATGCCAGCCCCATGCCAGCTCTGTCCTAGTCCCATGCCAGCCCCATCCCAGCTCTATTCCAGCCCCATCCCAGCCCCGTGCCAGCTCTGTCCCAGCTCCATGCCAGCCCCATGCCAGCTCTGTCCTAGTCCCATCCCAGCTCTATCCCAGCCCCATCCCATCCTCATGCCAGCTCTATCCCAGCTGTATCCCATCCTCATGCCAGCTCTATCCCAGCCCCATCCCATCCTCATGCCAGCTCTGTCCCAGCTGTATCCCATCCTCATCCCAGCTCTATCCCAACCCCATCCCAGCCCCATCCCAGCCCCATCCCAGCTGTATCCCAGCCCTATTCCAGCTCGATCCCACCCCATCCCAGCCGTGCTCCCGGCCCTCCCCCGGCTGCCATTCCCCCTGCCCTGCCCTGCTGCCGGCGCTTCCATCCCCTCGGCGGCGGCGGGGAGCCGCTCCGCCCCGCTGCCCGCCCCGCTGCCGTGCCCAGCGCCCGGCCCGGGCACAGGGAGGTGCCGCACGGTGCCCAGCGGCCCCGGAGCGCTGGCGCTGCTCCTCGGAGCGGCAGGAAAGAGTTAAAGGCCAACAATTGCTGACGCGGCTCTGCTTTGTCTTGCAGTGAACGCCTGAGCCGTGCCCGACTGAGCCAGGAGCGGGTACCCGGCCTGGCACTGAGCGCTTTTTGGGGAGCTGGGATGCCCCGGGCTGGGATTTGCCGCAGGAGCCGGGCAGGGCCATGGGAAAACTTCGGCCGGAGCTGGTGTTCTCGGATGGAGCGCGGCCTGGGGGTCGTGGCCGAGCAAGTGGGACCCCAAAGGCGCTGGCACCTCGTGCTCAGCCCCGGTTTGCGCTGCCGGGTGAGGGCTCCGTGTGTGCCGGTGACACCAGGGCGGGGCGACCGAGCCCCGGCTGTTTCCTCCACCTAAAGCCCCACATTCCCACGGCTCAGCCCTGGAGCGGGGGCCTGTGAACAGCGCCGGCCTCTGGCGCAGCAGCTGCTCCGGGTGCTCCGGCAGGAAGCCGGCACTTCTCCCTCTCCCCTGGGCTCTCCCTGGAGCCGGCACTTCTCCCTCTCCCCTGGGCTCTCCCTGGAGCCGGCACTTCTCCCTCTCCCTTGGGCTTTCCCTGGAGCCGGCACTTCTCCCTCTCCCCTGGGCTCTCCCTGGAGCTCCCGCTGCGCCGGCCAAGGAGGGGCTTGGCTGGGGGGGTCGGGGCTGCAGAGCCCCGGGTTTATTCTGAGCTGGGAGGACGGACAGGGACAGGGACAGAGCCGGGCTCTTCGGGACAGCCTTGGGAAGCCAAATAGGGCGGATGTGGGGCCAGCCCCGCCACCCCTCACACACTGCCGGATTCAGGGGGATGGATGCGCGCTGCCCTGCCCTTCCTCACGCCCAGCTGCTGCGAGCCGCGCCTTCCGCTCTGCCCGGTCCCTCGGGCTCGCACCGAGTCCCCAGCACCGCCCTTGCCGTCCCCAAGCTCTCCGTCACCCCTGCCTCCGGCGTGACTTGCCTGGAAGGAGCAGGGAGGTGTCACGCCGATCTCAGCCGGCCGCGGGAGCCGTGGGGCAGCGCCGGGTGCCCGTGCCAGGCTTCTCCAAACGTGCCACCGCTGCTTAAACACTTCCAAGGATTTCCCAGCAGGGAGCGGATCGCCCGTGCCGCGGGTGCCCGGAGCAGCGATCCCGGCAGATGCGGGCGGTGGGAGGGGCGGCGGCTGCCGGGGAGGGAAAAAGGGGGAAATTCTCCATCCGAGGAGAAGAATCTGCGGGCAGGTGACGCCGCGGCGGGGGCAGCGAAAGGGCTCTGCAGCTGCGGGAGGAGGCGGGGTGCGGTTCCGAGGGGCCGCTGCGGGGGCACAGCTGCTTCCCGTGGGGAAGTCACCTCCGTGCCGGCGTGTCCCCTGCGGGCAGGGATGAGGCTGCGGCAGTCACACGGCTCGGGGGGGCTGCGGGACGCGCGACGGAGCGAGGGATAACCCGGGGAAAACGCAATCCCGAACATCCCGCTCTCCTCGGGAGCGACGCTGGCCGGGAGCTGCCACCGCGTCCCCGCCTTGTCACACGACACCTGCGGCCTCCCGAGGTTCCCCCTGCGCGTCCGGGTGCACCCACCCGGTGCGGGGCAGAGCCCCAAAGCCTGCCGGCCCCGAGGGTGCCACGGGGGAGCCAGCAGAGCCGCCCCGGCAGCAGCTGCGCCCACGGCGGCACTTCGGTGCGGAAAAGCGCCGCGTCGCCGTGAGTTGTCTTTGTTTTCCTGGCGAGGCGGCTCCTCCCGAGCAGGACCCTCCCCGGCACGTGAACGCCGGCCCGGCACAGGACCCCGAGGCCGCGGTGCGCTCAGAGCCGTCCCCTCGGGTGGCACGCCTGCCCCGAGCCCCCGGCGCCGGCGGGGAGAGGAGGGGCGCGGGCAGGACGGAGCCCGCTGTCCCCTCAGATGCTGGTCTGCAGGTCGCCGTTGAGCAGGGTCCTCTGGGTCTCCGTGGTCTCGTTGAGGCGGGATTTGTCCTGCTTGCTGTCGCTGCGGTCGGCCTCGTCCATGCCGCTGACCTTCACCAGGCACAGGACGTTCTGAAAGCTCTTCTTGAAGTTGTCGGACAGGAAGGCGTAGAGGATGGGGTTGGCGCAGCTGTTGGCGTAGCTGAGCACCACCACGAAGTCGAACATGCCCTTGAGGACGGGCGTGGGCACGATCATGACGGACACGGAGGAGACGTTGAAGATGTAGAAGGGGAGCCAGCAGAAGATGAAGACGGCCACCACGATGGACACCATCCTGGTGACTTTCTTCTCGGACTTTTTCCTCTTGGAGGAGCCCACCCTGATGCCCGAGGACTTGACTTTGATGATGATGAACAGGTAGCAAAGGCAGATGATGGTGAGAGGCACCAGGAAGCCCAGGATGAAGGCGTAGATGATGAACCCCGTGTACCAGGCGCCCGACTCTCCCGGCCAGATGATGGTGCAGCTGCTCCTGCCGTGGTTGTGCTGCACCCCGGCGTAAATCATGATGGGCATGATCACCAGCAGGGAGACGCCCCAAACGGCCACGTTGATCATTTTGGCCGTCCTGGGCCGCCTCCACTTGGCCGATTTGATGGGATGGACGACGGCCAGGTACCGGTCGACGCTCATAACCGTCAGGCAGAAGATGCTGGTGAACTGGTTGATGCCGTCCACCGTCATGACGATCCTGCAGAGGGCTTTGCCGAAGGGCCAGTGCACCAGGGCCACCTGCATGGCCAGGAAGGGCAGCCCGAGCATGAAGAGCTCGTCGGCGATGGCCAGGTTGAGGATGTAGATGTTGGTGATGGTTTTCATCTTGGCGTAGCGGAGGATGACGTAGATGACCAGCGTGTTGCCGCACAGCCCGACGATGCACACCACGAAGTAGATGAAGGTGAGGATGGCGTTGCTGGTCAGGTCGAAGTGCTGGCCCGTGGCGTTCTGGGAGGTGTTGGCGGGCGCCTCCAGGGAGAAGTTGTCGAAGGGGGACGCGGGGGAGAACCAGAAGGAGGTGGCATTGGGCAGCTCGTTCTCCAGCTCCATGGCTCCGCCGCTCCCTGGGCGCCGCCGGCTCAGAGGAGCCGAGATGTCATCTTCCCTGGCTCTGGGGAGGGAGGAGAAGATTCTAGAAATCGGGGAGTAAATAGAAGCGAAAGGATTCCCGAGGAGGATCTGTCCATCCTGCCGCCAAGCTCAGCGGGAGAGAGGCTCCCTGCAGCAGGGGGGGGTTCCCAACCCAGCTCCCCGCGTCCCCTCCTGGAGCAGCCTGCCCGAGCACGCCGCAGCTCCTCCCGGCTCCGGCGATCCCCGAGCCTTGACGACTCCACAAATCCAGCCGGTGCGTCCCGGTGGGTGCGACTGATGCCCGGGAGCACCGAGCTCCGGGGGGGAAAACCTCCTCCTCTCCCGGCCGTTCGGCGGGCGCGGCCCCTTCCCTCCCGGCCGCCCCCGGCACACCGAGCCCGGGCGGCTCCGGCGGGCGACGAACCGGCTGCGGGGAGCCCCCCGCGCCCGGCCCCGTCTCTCCGCTGCGGAGGGCAGCGGGCGGTGCTGCCCCGCCGCTCACCTGCTCCGGCCCGGCCCTGCCCTGCCCGGCGGGCGCCGGGGAGGCGCCGGCAGCGCCGGTGCCCCGCTGGGCTGCGCTGGGTTCCGCACGGCCCGGCTCCGCACGGCTCCGCGCACCCGCTCCCGGCTCGGCTCCGCCGCTGGACCAGCGCACCGGCTGCGCCCCGCCCCGTGCGGGGCGGCTCTGCGGGGCTGGGGCGGGGACAGCCCGCAGAGCCCCGGGCTGCCCGCCCCGAGCTGCCCACCCTGTGCTGCTCACCCTGTGCTGCTCACCTTCCCCACACTGCCCATCCTGCGCTGCCCACCTACCCCACACTGCCCGCCCCGAGCTGCCCACCCTGTGCTGCTCACCTTCCCCACACTGCCCACCCCGAGCTGCCCACCCTGTGCTGCTCACCTTCCCCACACTGCCCATCCTGAGCTGCCCACCTACCCCACACTGCCCGCCCCGAGCTGCCCACCCTGCGCTGCTCACCTTCCCCACACTGCCCATCCTGCGCTGCCCACCTACCCCACACTGCCCGCCCCGAGCTGCCCACCCTGTGCTGCTCACCTTCCCCACACTGCCCACCCTGCGCTGCTCACCCTGCGCTGCTCACCCTGCACTGCCCACCTTCCCCACACTGCCCACCCCGAGCAGCCCATCCTGCACTGCCCACCTACCCCACACTGCCCATCCTGCGCTGCTCACCTTCCCCACACTGCCCATCCTGCGCTGCCCACCTACCCCACACTGCCCACCCTGCGCTGCCCACCCTGCACTGCCCACCTTCCCCACACTGCCCACCCCACACTGCCCACCCTGCCGTGCCCACCTACCTCTCACTGCCCACCCCGAGCAGCCCATCCTGCACCGCCCACCCTGTGCTGCTCACCTTCCCCACACTGCCCATCCTGCGCTGCCCACCTACCCCATGCTGCCCACCCTGCACCGCCCACCCTGTGCTGCTCACCTTCCCCACACTGTCCACCCCACACTGCTCACCCTGCCGTGCCCACCTTGTCCTACCCACCTTCCCCACCCTGCCCACCCTGTCCTTCCCGCCCTGCTCTGCCCACCCTGCCCGCGTTCCCTCTCCTGCCGTGCCCACTCTGCCCCCAGCCCTGCCACCCCACTGTCCAGCAGCGTTTCGGTTCCAGCCGTGCCCTCGGCTCCTCCAGAGCCACCAGCACATGGCCAGGGAGGTGGCAGCGTGGTGGCCCCAGTGGAGGGTGACCCAAGAGAGAGACCCAAAGTCTCCCTGGAACGCTGGAAGTGCCCCGGGAGTTGGCATCCTGCCTCCACAGCCGAGCCAAGGCGGGTCCTCGCTGCTCCTCCCGTCTGGGAGAGGTCAGAAGGTGATGCCGAGATATTTGGGGTCTCTGGGGACTTGTGGAGTACAGGTGGCTCCTGCCGCGGCCTCTCCTGGAGGAGGAAGAGCAAACAGGAGAGGTTTGGGGCAGACAACGCCCGCTCTGGGTGGTTTGGGATCTTGAGGGCAATTAACTGATCTCTATTCCTGCCCCTCTTTCCGTCGCTCGTCCAGGAGACAATAGAGAGCAGGAAATTAAGAGTGACTGCGAACAAAGAGCCCCGCGCCGACGCTGCCGAGGGCGGCCGGGAGCTTCTCGTTTTCACTTCGCCATCCGCTTCCCCAGGCGGATCTGAAGACATCAGCTCCTGGAGCAGCGGCAGAGTCGTTATCGGCCTCATTAATCTTTAGGAGGCAGGAAAAAGCTGCTTCTGCTGAAGATGGTGTGGGAATTAATGTCCCGGTGCTCGCGGGAGAGGAGGGAGGTGCGCAGGAGATGCTGTGAGCACCCCGGGGTGCTGCCCTGCTGCTGTCCCGAGGAGTGGCAGTCCCTGCACCGCGCAGGGGAGGAGGGAGCACAGCCCGGGAGAGGGGTTCGGTGCTTTGTGACCTTTCCGGAGCTGTTTTCTCCTCTCCTGGCAGGTTGCTGTGCCCAGCGGCGATGTCCCGGCCGTGCCCTGCCCTCGGCGCTGGGAAGGAAGAGCGCGGAGCAGCCTGGCTGTCAGCATTCCCAGCGCTGCCCCCTTGAATTTCTCCTCGGAGCGGGTGATGCTGCCACCCCTGGGTGCCTCGGTCACCAAGCCCGGGCTGGAGAGAATCCAGAGCAGGGAGCAGGGGGAGCACAGGGATCCCGGGATCTAGGAGCTGCCTCATCGGGGCTCCAGCCTCTCCCTGCCTTTCCTTCCACACCGTCGGGAAGCCGGGGCCAGGGAGCTGCGGGACGCCAGCCAGTTCAGCCTGGCTGAACCCAGATCTGATCTTCATTAAAAACCCCATAAAATTAATGAGATGATGGCCCTGTGGGTATTGAGGGGCTGATCGGAGCTGATCTCCATCCAGGAGCTGCCTGAGTCGGGAAGCCATCCTTGAGCCTTTTGAAGGGATTTTTTTTTTCCTTTTCTTTCTTTCCTTTCCTTTCTTTTTCTTTTTCATTCTGCCTAGTTTTGGGGCTGAATTAAAGGCCTGCTCTGCACCCCTGGGTGGTCCCCGGTTCGGAGGGACGCTGCACCAGCAGCTGCTTTGGTGCTGGCGGATCAGCTCCTCTTTGTCCTTTAGCCTGGGAAGCGTGCACTGCGCTGGAGAGAGGAGGAACGCACAGCCCCTTCCCACACCAAAATAACCCCTGGGAGAGGGCCGCTGGGGTTACGTGACCGCCTTTAAAAGCCCTTCCAAGTTCTCTGCCATTCCCTTCCCAGCTGCTCCACGAGAGTCCCAGCGGGAACGCGGCGCCTTCGCCCCCTGTCCTGGAAATGAGTGTCGTAAGGAGCCGGGGCTGCGGTGCCAACGGAGGGGTAGGGTGAGCTGGCCTTTCTCCCGGATCCCTGGGATGGAGGCGGGAGATCTCCGGCCCTTGCAGGGATGAAGGAGGCTCTGCTGGGCCGGGCTGTGGGGGGGTGCAGCTGCTGTTCCCCAGCTGTCAGAGGGGGAAACGATTTGCTCACAGCCAGCCCGAGGATCCCTGCGGATCCCTTGGAGATGATGATGATCTCACCTCGCAGAGCGTGGCCTCAGAGGGACCCCGCTGTCCCCTGCGGCCGTGGGGACAAGGGACGAGGCCAGCAGAGCCGGAGCGTGGCGGTTCTGCCCCAGGGCTTGGGCTGGCGCTGCCCTTTCCGTGCCCCGGGTGGCTTCGGCGGCTCTGCCTGGAGGCGGCGTGGCCGCCTTTCAGGGGTGCCCGGGCCGGGGGGAGGCTTCGCTCTCCGCTAATTAGCCAGACGAACAGTCTGGGCCGCGTCCCCGAGCCCCGAGGCGCGGCAGGACCCGGCTGGTGCCTGCCAGATCTAATCGGGAGCGTCTGCAGCGCTGATGGATGGGAGAGGGAGAGGCGCTGGCGCCTTCACCTGCGCCCGGGGCAGCGTCCTGCCGGGATCCGGGGCAGCATCCACAGCCTGGGATCCAGGGCAGAATCCAGACCCCGGGATTCGGGGCAGCATCCAGACCCTGGGATCCAGGGCAGAATCCCCGTGTGATCCAGGGCACATCCCCGTGGGATCCAGGGCAGCATCCAGACCCTGGGATCCAGGGCAGAATCCAGACCCCGGGATCCAGGGCAGAATCCAGACCCTGGGATCCAGGGCAGAATCCAGGCATTCCTGGGATCCGGGGCAGCATCCACAGCCTGGGATCCAGGGCAGCATCCACAGCCTGGGATCCAGGGCAGAATCCAGACCCTGGGATCCAGGGCAGAATCCAGACCCCGGGATCCAGGGCAGAATCCACAGCCTGGGATCCAGGGCAGAATCCACAGCCTGGGATCCAGGGCAGCATCCAGACCCCGGGATCCAGGGCAGCATCCACAGCCTGGGATCCAGGGCAGAATCCAGACCCCGGGATCCAGGGCAGCATCCACAGCCTGGGATCCGGGGCAGCATCCACAGCCTGGGATCCAGGGCAGAATCCAGACCCTGGGATCCAGGGCAGAATCCAGACCCTGGGATCCAGGGCACATCCCCGTGTGATCCAGGGCACATCCCCGTGGGATCCAGGGCACATCCCCGTGTGATCCAGGGCACATCCCCATGGGATCCAGGGCACATCCCCGTGGGATCCAGGGCAGAATCCAGGCATTCCCGGGATCCGGGACAGCATCCACACGCTGGGAACCAGGGCACATCTCCGTGTGATCCAGGGCACATCCACTCCCCGGGATCCATCTCCCTTAGCACCCCGGGCCTCTCCCCTCCACACCCCGTGCCTGCTGCTTCCAGCCCTGCCCACAGCCCGTTCCTTCCCCCTCCCTCCCTCCCTCCCCTCCTCGCCCCGCCGTTATTTGCCTCCGTAATTGGTTTATTGATCTCTGGAGGGGCCGGGCAGGGCTCGCCGCTCGCCTTCCCGGTGAATCACGTCCCGGAGCCCCTGACACTAATGAGCCTTTGGCAGGCGCGGCCGAGATCCCGGCTGCTGCCCGCGGCCGTGCCCGCCGTGCCTGGCTCCTGGGAGGGTGCAGCGCATTAAATCCGAGCTGAACAGGCCGGCCTTGGCAGCCGGGCTTTGTTCCAGCTGGAAATGTCACGGCTGGCGACAGCACGAGCTGATCCGCTCCCGCTCGGAGCAGCTGCTGGAGCTCCCCGGCCTCGCAGAGGCTCCCCGGTGTCCCTGGTGTCCCCGGTGTCCCCGGTGTCCCCGGTGTCCCCGGTGTCCCTGCTGTCCCTGGTGTCCCCGCTGTCCCTGGTCCTTTGTGCCCTGTGACGAAGCGGTGACCTCAGCCCGAGGGATGGCACCGTGACCCTGGCCCTGCCCGCTCCCCTGTCCTTGGGGACAGCCCTGGATGTCCTCACTCCCCGTCTCGCCATCCGGGCTGGCTCCAACCTGACAGAGATGGATTTGGGTTGGGAAAGAGCCCGGCCCTGAGCCCAGCCTGCACGGAGGGGACGCGGCAGGGACACGCCGGCGGTGCCAGCCCTGTGCCCCAGACGCTTTTATGGCAAAGAAATCCCCGAGGATTTGGGTCCTGGCTGTCCCTGGAGCTGCCCCTTGCGAGGTCTCCTTCACCTGGATGGGAGGTGGCGCAGGATTTGTGTCACTTTTGGTGTTTAAAGGGCATTTTAGGGGCTCCTCTGTCCCTGCTGGGGCAGGCAGGGCTGTGACACCGAGGGGACAGAGCTGTGACAATGGGACAGGGCTGTGACAGTGGGGGACAGGGCTGTGACACTGGGACAGGGCTGTGACACTGAGGGGACAGACAGGGCTGTGACACTGGGACAGGGCTGTGACACTGAGGGGACAGAGCTGTGACACTGGGGAACAGGGCTGTGACACTGAGGGGACAGACAGGGCTGTGACACCGAGGGGACAGAGCTGTGACACTGAGGGGACAGACAGGGCTGTGACAGTGGGACAGGGCTGTGACACTGAGGGGACAGAGCTGTGACACTGGGGAACAGGGCTGTGACACTGAGGGGACAGACAGGGCTGTGACACTGAGGGGACAGGGCTGTGACACTGAGGGGACAGACAGGGCTGTGACACTGGGGGGACAGAGCTGTGACACTGGGACAGGGCTGTGACACTGAAGGGACAGGGCTGTGACACTGGGACAGGGCTGTGACACTGAGGGGACAGGGCTGTGACACTGGGACAGACAAGGCTGTGACACTGGGACAGGGCTGTGACAATGGGACAGGCAGGGCTGTGACACTGGGACAGGGCTGTGACACTGGGACAGGGCTGTGACAATGGGACAGGCAGGGCTGTGACACTGGGACAGGGCTGTGACACTGAGGGGACAGACAGGGCTGTGACACTGAGGGGACAGGGCTGTGACAGTGAGACAGGACTGTGACACTGGGGAACAGGGCCGTGCCACTGAAGTGTCCCCGCACACAGAAGTGACACTGCGGAACGAGGGTGGGCGTTGATTTTGCTGATGCTCCAGCCCGGAGCCGCCGCAGCTGTCCCCACTGCCACCCACACGTCCCCAGGCAGGGCCATCGCTGCCAGCCGCCCCCGGCCCCAGGGCCCCAGGGCCAGGCCCGCCGTGCCACCAGCTGTCCCCAGCCCTGCCAGCCCCGCCGTGCCACCAGCTGTCCCCAGCCCTGCCAGCCCGGCATCCCCGGGGAGACTGTCCCCGTGTCCCTCCCAGCTGGCACCTCGCCCTGCGTCTGCCTGGCCCCGGGAGCTAATGAAGGCTGCGGCAATTACAGGGCCGGCTTGATTAAATCCTAAACCGGGGAAGGTTTCCTGACCTTTCCCGGCTGGGGCAGCGGGGGCTGATCAAGGGCTGTGTCACATAAACTCGGGAGCCGTGTCCTTGTGCCGTCCCCCGCTCCTCCTGGCGTGCCTGGGGCGGGGACACCGGGGCTCCGCGGCTGTCACCGTGAGCCCCTGTCCCCCGTGCCAGCGCGGGGGGATCGGTGACACAGCTGCCCCTGCCCCCAGCCCGCCCTGCAGGCACGGGTTTGGCGGTGTGCAGGTCGGACTGCGGGAGGAATTCCTGCGTGGGAAGGGTGGTGGAACATCGGCAGGGGCCGCCCAGGGGGGTTTGGAGCTCCCATCCCTGCAGGTGGCACCGGGAGCTCTGGGGTGACAGGGTGGCGATGGGCACAGCTGGCACTCGGCGCCTCGGGGAATCTTTTCCAGCCTCGATAATTCTGGGCTTTTGTGACACCCACCAGCGAGTGACAAGGACAGCCACCAGCCACGAGCGGGGGGTCCCTTCGCCCCCTGTCAGCTCCGCCACGTGCTGCTCATTAAAGCCGCCAATTAGCGGGGCTGATTACAGGGGCGGGCAGCGCGGGGGTGGCGGCACGTGGGGGCTCTCAGGACACTCCAGTCCCAAAGCGAAGCCGTGCCCGGGGGTCTCTTTGCAGCGGGGGGGAGGCGGTGACAGCGACACGAAAGCGACACGACAGCGACACCTCCTCCTTATCGCGCCCGCCCGCGCCGCCCGCCCGCCTCGCTTTGTGTCGGGCGCGGCCGCGCGAACCGCAGAGCCGCGGGCGGCCCGGCCCGCCCCCGCCGCGCTGCCATTGGCTGAGAGCGGACCCCGCCCGCCCCCCGCCGCGCTGCCATTGGCTGAGAGCGCCAGGGGGCGTGGCCGCCCCGCAGACACGTGTGCGCACCCGGAAGCGGCGGCGGGACCGGCTCGGGGTTCTGCCGGTACCGGCACCGCGGGGTTCGGTCCCTGTGCGCCTCCGCCCGGAGGGTTTCTAGCGCTAGCCAGGCCCTCCAGGTATCAGGGGGTCTCGGCACCGCAGCGGGGCTCTGGGTTTGGGGGTCGCGGGACCGGCCGGGGGATGCGGGGGCTCCGCGTTTGGGGGGTTCGGGGGTCCTGGGATGGGTCAGGGGCTGCGGGGCTCCGGGTTTGGGGGGGTGCAGAGGTGCTGGGATAAGCCAGGGGTTCAGGGGTGTCCGAGATTGCGGGGTTCGGGAGTCCTGGGGCTGGCCCGGGAGGTCCGGGACTGGAGGGCTCGCGGGTCCCGCGGTTTCGGGTTTGGCGGTTTGGGGATCCCGGGACCGGCCGAGGCTCCACGATGGGAGGGTTCGGTGCTCCTGGGATCGGCCCCGCAGCTGGAGGGCCCGGGGGTGCGGGGTAACAGCGTGCAGTTCCCTGTGCAGGGCTGGGGGGGGATTTTGGGGGGTGTTTGGGTGCTCCTGGGTGGGCTGTGGAACCCCCTGGAGGAACGGGGAATCCTCCCGGGGAGCTGGGGTGGGTCCGAGCAGGGAAACGAGCGCGGTCTGAGGTCCCACGCACCTGCAGGGGTTGGGAAAAGCGCTGGGACAGGGCTGGCAGAGCCCGCGGAGCTGGAGCCGGGCTGTGTTTATTTCTGATCTGTTTCCACACAAACCGATCATTCCCTGTGTGTTTGATCTATTGCCGTGTCCGTGCAGGCATCTATGAGCGATTTACTCATCTCTATTTCCAGCCTGGGTGTATTTCCATGGCAGTGCTGCTCCCTGGGCCATTCCCAGTGTTTGTTCCCTTTCCTCTCCCTTTTTTCACTTTCCCCCCCCTTTCTTTCCCCCCTCCCTTTTTGTGTCCTTTCCCCCCTTTCCTTCCCCTCTTTTTGTGCCCTTTTCCCCCTTTTTTCCCCCTTTTCCCCTTTTTCTCTCCCCTTTTTTCCTCCTTTCCCCCTTTTTCCCTCCCCTTTTTTCCCCCTTTTTCTCTCCCTTTTCTTTCCTCCTTTCCCCCTTTTTCTCTCCCCTTTTCTTTCCCCTTTCCCCCTTTTTCCCTCCCCTTTTTTCCCCCTTTTTCTCTCCCCTTTTTCCCTCCTTTCCCCCTTTTTCTCTCCCCTTTTCTTTCCCCTTTCCCCCCCTTTTCTTTCCCCCTTCTCCCCGGTGCAGGGACCAGCTGCTGTGAAGGTTTTCACCCCAGTAAATCCAGACTGGGGGGCCACAAAAACGAGCCCAGGGCGAGGTCCGAGCCCCACACCCCTCTGGGGTCGTGCCCCAGGTGGGATTTGCTGTTCCACCAGCTCGGCCTAAGCGGGAGAGGGGAGCTCAGGGGAGCTGGCTGTGACCCCTGCGGGGCAGAGGGCTTTGGGTGGGATTTTGGGGTGCCCCTGGCTCTTCTCCCCATGCTGCTGCCGTCTCCCAGGGCAGCATGATCGCGGGGCTGGGGCCGGTGCTGCAGGCGCTGCTGGGCACGGCGCTGACCTGGGCGCTGACGGCGGCGGGCTCGGCGCTGGTGTTCGTGTTCTCCAGCGGGCAGGTCAGTGCTGGCATCCATCCCCCGGGGCCCTGGCTGCGTCCTCCCGGCTGCGAGGAGCAAAATAAAACCATCCAGCTCCTTTCCCAGCGCAGGAGAGGGGAAGGGAATCAATCCCTGGGCTGTGGAATGTGCAGCCTTGGGAGCGCTCCCCTGCCTCTAACCCGGTTCTGCTGCCGCCTTTCCAGGGCAGGATTTGGGTCAGTCTGTGCTCAGAACTGAGCTTTAAGTCGTGCTGGATCCAAAATTAGAGGTTCCCCCCCCGCCCCTGCCCCTCGCCCAGGGTGTTCCAGATTGCCCAGATGGGTTTATTATTTATGCCTCGGTCTTGTGATGATTTATTCAGGTGGTGGCTGCGAAGCGAGGCTCCCTTTGGAGGAGCACTTGGGTTTTCTTCCTTGGGGAGGGAGTAAAAAACACCTTCACTGTCCCAGGCTGCTCCAAGCCCTGTCCAGCCTGGCCTGGGACATTCCAGGGATCCAGGGGCAGCCACAGCTGCTCTGGGCGCCCTGTGCCAGGGCTCCCCACCCTCCCAGGGGAAAATTCCTGCCCCAAATCCCACCCAGCCCCATCCTCAGGCAGCGGGAAGCCGTTCCCGGTTGTCCAAAGTCCCTTTCCCACCTCCCCAGCAGCGTGGGCAGTGGTTTCACCACACCTTCAAGGGGGTTTGTGTTTGTTTTTTTCCAGAGGCGGATCCTCGATGGCAGCTTGGGCTTCGCTGCAGGGGTGAGTCCATCCTCCTCCTCCTCCTCCTCCCCTGTGTTCCCTGCCCCTCCACGCTTGGTTTGGTTGCCCACTGGAGTTCCAACCCCTGGGATAATTCCCCGAGGGCAGGGAAGGGCTGTGGCTCAGGTTCCTCCTGTCATGGACACCCAGCTGCCCAGGCTGCCTCTGCCTCCCTGCAGTTACACCCTCCTGCTTCCCCTGCCGTTCTGGGGCCGTGGAGAGGGGCAGGAGGGTTCTGCCGGGGTGGCCTGGCTGCTCTGTGCTTCCCCACGGATGCTCCGATCCCTCGGGAGGAGGATGGAACGCGGGCATCCTGGCAGCTTTTCCTGCAGGAGAACCTGGGAGCTGCCGCTGCCCAGGCTCCTCCAGCCTCATTAAATCCCCTTTTTCCCCTCGTTAAAGATCCGGTCCAGCTGCTAAACCCCAGCCCGCGGGTGCTGGAGCACAGCTGGGATGTGCTGTGGAGGGCTCACCCGGGCTCTGCCAGCTCCCCCCGGCTGTGCCCTGCCGCGCCAGGTGGCACCCGGGTGACAGCAGCTGGCTTTGCTCCCTGCAGGACCCTGCTGAGGCCCCTGGGGATCCTCGGTTTCCCCAGGAATCCCGTCAGGGGTAGGAGCTGCCGTCCTTGCTGCGGCCGCCGTGTCACCGGAGCTCTGAGTCACCCCTGGCCGGCCCAGGTGTGGTTCAGGAAGCAGAACTCCTGCAAACATTTGCTTTTCCCGCTGCTCTCTCAGCTGGCAGCGCCCAGAGCTGGAAGGGGGAATTGTTCCTGGAGGGGACAGGCAGCCCTGGTGACACCAGGTCCTCCCAAAATTTAAACTTTCCCAGCTGGGCAGCGTTGCCATAGCTTGGCCAACAGCTGGGTCTCCGTCTTTTCTTTGTCTGAAAGGGTTTAACAACACCAGGAACCTTTTTTCCTGACCCCCCTTTTTTTTTTTTTCCTGGTGTTTGTGTTTGGTGGTTTTGCCAAAAGTCCCTGGAGGAGAAATCCCCTCCCGCCCCACGGCTCTGGTGAGTGGGGTTGTGGACACTGCCCTCGCTGGTTCCTCACCCCCTGCTGAACACTCCCCTGCTCTGAGGGGAGCAAAAAATTAGGATTTCGCAAAGCAAAATAAATCCAGGGTGAGCTGAGACCGTCGGTGCCGGGGCAGGACGTGGGGCAGGGACGTCCCCGTCACCTCGGGGGGTGCAGGGGGTGGTTTGGGGCTCCAGGAGCTTGGGGCTGGGTGCTGCCTGCCCTGCAGCTGCTGCAGCTGAGCCCGAACGGAGCGGGGATGTGCTGGGAGCATCCCGAGGGCTCCAGGCTGTCCCTGCTGCCGGCACTGGTGTCACCTGTGCTGGTGGCACCTGTGCAGCCGGGCCCCGGTGGTGCTGTGGGTGGTTCAGCTCCCTGCAGCCCTGCCCAGTCCCGCCTTTGCCTTTTCCCTGCCTGGAACTCCCAGACAATCCAGGGTTTTGCATGCAGGAGCCTCCGAGGTGATGCGTTTCCATAGAGACAAAGCTTTGCTTGCTGGGGCATCTGATGGGAAATTCTGCCTTTTCTCTTAAATCTTGATATCCTTAAATGAGATTTATTTTTATTTTTATTTTTTTTTTTAATGTGCCCAGCTGTTCAGTGTGGTGCTGCAGGGGCTGGGCTCAGCCACCAGGAACAAACACCTTTTCCTCTGCCTGGGCTGGAGTTTGGTGCTCCCCCGTCCCAGGTGGGGCAGGAAATCACCCAGCCAACCCCTCCCCGGGCACACTGGGATCAAACATTCCTTCAGACAGCATCAGGAATCCCCACAGCTCCGCTGAGGCTGCTCCCTCCTTGCTGGAGCCGGAATGAGGCCAAGTGGGAAAGCTGGGCAGGGAAAAGTGCCCTGCCAGCGTCTCAGCTCCCACCTGCCTTTCCCATCCCTCCCAGATCTCCTTTTCCCGGATTTCCTGCTCCCTTGGTGTTCCCCTTCTCCCCGTGGGGGTCCCACAGGAGCCTGGCCAGCTTTTCCTGCTTCCATGAGGGATTTAATTGGGAGGTCCTGGCTCTGTCCATCCCGGATTTGCAGATAAAATCTCTCTGGCTCCACGGGGGGCTGAGCTGGATCCCTTCCTTTGGGGATTGTTGAGGAGGGTTTGAAGCCCAGAATTTTGGGGATTCCTGCACTGGATCCCTGTGGAAGGAGGTGCCCAGCGCTGGGAGAGATGTTTGGGTTTAAACCCTGCTGTGCTTGGAGGCATTCCCAGCAGAGCGAGGCCACGGGTCTGGATCCATTTCCTGGGCTTGGTTCTTTGTCTCCTGTCCCACTGCTGGAGCCTGGGGAAGGATTTGGGCTCTCCCAGTGATGCTTTGGCTCACTCAGCTGCCTCTGTGTTTTCCCAACAGCTGCAGGATTTATGGCATTTTTGCATCTTTGGAGCACAAAAAGCTGTGAGAACGCCCCAAATCCAGCCTGGCAGGAGCAGGGGGTCCCTGGCTCGGTGGGAAGGTGTGGAAAACCCTCCCCTCCACCCTGGGTTTGTTGATCCAGCGGGATTTTCCTCTTTTATTCCTGCCTTTCCCAGCAGCTGGCTCAGTGACATTGGGACATTTGGGTCGTGTCCGTGGCTGGGCCGTTGCTTTGGGATCAGCGTGGATTTGTCACGGAATGGGGTCCTTGGCAGAGCTCCTCCAGCTGGGAGCTGCACCAGAGCTCTGGCACTGCCCTGGCTGGGCAGGAGCTCTCTGCTCCAGGCAATCCCTGTCCCCAAATCCCTCCTGGGCTCAGGGCTGGGCTCAGGCGGAGCTGCTAAAGGACTCCGGTGGCTCCCTTGCAACTCGGAATTCTCTGTAAATCCACGACAACGACTTCAGCACCTGCGGTTGTGGGGTTGATCTGCATAACACAGGGAAAAAAAAATCACTTTTCCTTCACCTGGGGCTGGCTCTGGGCTGTGCCATCACCTCCCAGGAGCTCTGATCCCAGTGGGATCCTCTGGGCTGTGCCAGCACCTCCCAGGAGCTCTGATCCTGGTGGGATGCTCAGAGCTGTGCCATCACCTCTGATCCCAGTGGGATCCTGGTTGGATCCTCCGGGCTGTGCCATCACCTCTGATCCCAGTGGCATCCTCTGGGCTGTGCCATCACCTCTGATCCCGGTGGGATCCTGGTTGGATCCTCCGGGCTGTGCCATCACCTCTGATCCCGGTGGGATCCTGGGAGCTGCCAGGATCTGGAGGCTGAGCCCTGTCAGGGCTCTGTTTGCCGTGGGGAAATGATATCTTAACGTGAGCTGACAACATAATTCTCCAGAGCCTTTCCCCGGTGCCTGTGTTTCCACGCTGGGGTGTGTGGTTGTTTTTTAAAGGAGGTGGCATTTGAAATATGAGGTTTGACAGCCGTGCTTAAGCCTGACATGACAACCCTCGTTCTTCTTACTCACAGTGAGCTCAGGCTCACACAAGCCCCCAGGGACTGGAGTCTGCAGCACTGGCAGCTCCTTCCTTCCCTCCCTGAGCTCCGTCCTTCCTTCCCTGGGCTCCTTCTGTCCTTCCTTCCTTCCTTCCTTCCTTCCTTCCTTCCTTCCTTCCCTCCCTCCCTCCCTCCCTCCCTGAGCTCCTTCCTTCCTTCCCTCCCTGAGTTCCTTCCTTCCCTCCCTGAGCTCCATCCTTCCATCCTTCCGTCCCTGAGCTCCATCCTTCCATCCCTCCCTCCCTGAGCTCCGTCCTTCCATCCCTGGGCTCCTTCTGTCCTTCCTTCCTTCCTTCCGTCCCTGAGCTCCATCCTTCCATCCCTCCCTCCCTGAGCTCCGTCCTTCCATCCCTGGGCTCCTTCTGTCCTTCCTTCCTTCCGTCCCTGAGCTCCATCCTTCCATCCCTCCCTCCCTGGCAGAGTTTGCTCCGAGCCCTCGTGCTGGGCAGCAGAATCACAGAATAGTGAGGTTGGAAGAGACCTCTAAGATCATCAAGTCCAACCTCTGCCTTAACACCTCAGCTAGACTATAGCACTAAGTGCCATGTCCAGTCTTTTTTTAAACACATCCAGAGATGGTGACTCCACCACCTCCCTGGGAAGACAATTCCAGTGCTTTATTATTCTTTCCGTGAAAATTTTTTTCCTAATATCTGACCTGTACCTTCCCTGACGTAGCTTGAGACTGTGTCCCCTTGTTCTGTCAGTTGCTGCCCGGTGGAAGAGACCGACCCCCACCTGTCTACAAGCTCCCTTCAGGAAGTTGTAGAGAGTGATAAGGTCACCTCTAAGCCTCCTCTTCTCCAGGCTAAACAACCCCAGCTCCTTCAAACGTTCCTCATAGGCCTTGTGTTCCAAGCCCCTCACCAGCCTCGTTGCCTCCTCTGGACACGCTCAAGCATCTCAATGTCCTTCCTAAACTGAGGGGCCCAGAACTGGACACAGTACTCAAGATGTGGTCTCACCAGTGCCGAGTACAGGGGAGGAATGACCTCCCTACTCCTGCTGGTCACACAATTCCTCACGCAGGCCAGGATGCCATTGGCCTTCTTGGCCACCAAGGCACATTGCTGGCTCATATCCAACCGGCTGTCGACCAGCACCCCCAGGTCCCTTTCTGCCTGAACACTGTCCAGCCACACTGGCCCCAGCCTGTAACGCTGTAGGGGATTTTTGTGGCCAAAATGTAGAACTCGACACTTAGACTTATTAAACTTCATGCTGTTGGACTCTGCCCATTCATCCAACCGATCTAGGTCTCTCTGCAGAGCCCTCCTCCCTTCCAATGGATCAACACAAGCTCCCAGCTTAGTGTCGTCTGCAAATTTACTAATGAAGGACTCAATGCCCTCATCCATGTCGTCTATAAAAATATGAAATAGAACTGGTCCCAATACAGACCCCTGAGGGACACCACTGGTGCCTGGTCGCCAGCTGGATGCTGCACCATTCACCATCACTCTCTGGGCCCGGCCATCCAGCCAGTTCCTAACCCAGCACAGAGTGCTCCTGTCCAAGCCGTGGGCTGCCAGCTTATCTAGGAGTGTGCTGTGGGAGGCAGTATCAAAGGCCTTGCTGAAGTCTAAATAGACAACATCCGCAGCCCTTCCTGCATCTACCAGATGAGTTACCTGGTCATAGAAGGAGACCAGGTTGGTCAGACATGACCTACCCTCTGTAAACCCATGTTGACTGGGTCTGATACCCTGGCCATCTTGTAAGTGCTGTGTGATAGCACTCAGTATGAACTGCTCCATTATCTTACCTGGTACTGAGCTCAGGCTAACCGGCCTGTAATTACCAGGATCCTCCTTCCTACCTTTTTTGTAAACGGGTGTCACATTGGCCATTTAACCTCCGATCTCTTGCAACTATGATCCTGAGCGACTCACAATTCATTCTCTGAGAAGCAAAATAGAGAAAAATTTTAAATGATTACAGAATCAATCACCAAGGATAAGGGCAGAGAGGCAGCGAGCACGGAGATCATCAGCTGCATCCACCGAGGCTTCGGTTTGGGAGGACACACCCACATTGCATCGGTTTTTTCCAATTTCATACAAAAAATCAACTTTTTCAGAACAGCGATTCAAACAGAAGCTGAGAGAACCTTTGCCAATGGTGAGGGATGATGATGTTGTTGATGAGGATCACGAGAAGTCAGTTACATCTGCCAGCTCCCTCATCACCCTAGGGTGGATCCCATCTGGTCCCATGGATTTATAAATATCCAAGTGTCCCAGCAGTTCTCTGACTGCCTCCTCTTGGATAACAAGAGGACCATTCTGATCCCTGGCACCACCTACCAACCCCTGAGGACAGCTGTCTTGAGGATAAGCTGTCCTACCAATAAAGACTGAGGCAAAGAAGGCATTAAGCATTTCCGCTTTTTCCTCATCTTTAGTTACTAAGTTTCCTGCCTCATCCAATAAGGAGCCGAGGCTGGTTATACCCTTCCTTTTATTATTGATATATTTGTAAAAACTTTTAAAATTGTTTTTAACAGAAGTTGCCAAGTTAAGTTCAAACTGGGCTTTGGCCTCCCTGATTTTTTTTCTACATGCCCTAGCAGCTCCCTTAAATACTTCCTGAGAAATCAGTCCCTCCTTAAAAAGATGATACATCTTTTTTTTATTTCTAAGTTCCTTCAAAACCTCATTGCTCATCCAGACTGGACGTTTGCCTCGTCGACTCATCTTTCGGCACACAGGGACAGTCTGTTCCTGTGCCCTCAAGATTTCCGTCTTGAAGCACACCCATCTCTCCTGGACTCCTTTGTTTTCAAGGACTGTTTCCCAAGGAACTCTCTGAATAAGTCTCTTAAATAGGCCAAAGTCTGCCCTCTGGAAGTCCAGTGTAGAGATCTTATTGATATTTCTCCTTATTTCACCAATTATCGAGAATTCTATAATTCCATGATCACTGTGCCCCAAGCCGCCTCCAACCTCCACATCACCCACCAGTCCATCTCTATTTGTGAACAATAGGTCTGACATAGTCCCTCCCCTGGTGGGCTTGCTCACCAGTTGTGACAAAAAGTTATCCTCCACACACTCTCAAAACTTTCTAGATTGCTGTTTTTCTGCTGTATTAAGTTCCCAGCAGATATCTGGTAGGTTGAAGTCACCTACAAGAACAAGGGCTGATGATCCTGAAACATGGTTCAGTTGCTTGTAGAATAAGTTGTCCACCTCTTCATCCTGATTGTGTGGACGATAGCAGACTCCCAGGAGGATGTCAGACTTATTGGCTTTCCCCTTAATTTTTACCTATAGGGACTCTACTTCATCATCATTAGTTTCGATACCTGTGACATCCAAAACTCCCCTAATATAAAGGGCCACCCCTCCACCTGTTCTCCCTTTTCTGTCTCTTCTGAAGAGCTTGTAGCCATCTAGCGCAGTGCTCCAACTCTGTGAGTCATCCCACCACGTTTCTGTGATGGCAACAATGTCATAGTTCCGCTGCTGCACCATGGCCTCTAGCTCTGCCTGTTTGTTACCCGTGCTGCGTGCGTTGGTGTACGTGCACCTCAGCTGGGCTGCTGATTTCTCCCTTAACACAGTCTTATCATCCTTGGGCCTGCTTCACACAGCCCAGCTGCATCCCCTTCCCCCTTCAAACCTAGTTTAAAGCCCTCTCAATAAGGTCTGCCAGTTCATGGGCTAAAAACCTCCTGCCCTTAACAGAGAGATGTATCCCATCTGATTCCAGTAGAGCAGGTGCCATAAAGGTTGCTCCATGATCAAAGAATCCAAAATTTTGCCGATAACACCAACCCTTGAGCCATTTGTTAAAGATGTGGGATCTCCTATTTCTTTCATCATTTTTCTCTGCCACCAAAGGAACTGAGCAGAACACTACTTGTATACCTGTCCTATCAACCTCCTGACGCAGTGCCCTAAACTCCCTTTTAATGGCCTTGACACCCCTTTTTTCAATCTGATCACTGCCAGCCTGGAGTATCAGCAGTGGGTAATAATCAGAGGGCCGAATCAGCCTAGGAAGTCTCTCAGTAATGTTCCGTACCTGGGTTCCAGGGAGGCAGCAGACCTCCCTGTGGGATGGGTCAGGTCGACATATGGGGCCTTCTGCCCCCCTCAGAAGGGAATCACCCACTACGATCACCCTTCTTTTTTTCTTGATGTTAGAGGTAATAATCCGTTTTTTAGACGAGTCGTAATTGGAAGTCTCATTGGGCAGGTAATTTTCTTCTAAATTATCTGTCTGGCTCTCTAGATCCAGGGCCTCATACCTATTCTGAAGTGGCACGTGGCTAGGGGATGGAGGGCAGGAGGGATTGTTGTTATTACCACCCCGAGCAGGGACCCGTTCCCATTCCCCCTCATCTCCCAGGTGCCCCTCTATTGCCTGAGAGTGGGAGGCATATGGGTCCTCTGACTCCTGGTGGGCCTCCCGTAAGGATGTAAGGGCTGAACTCCACCAGTCTATTTCCCTTTCACTATCTCTGATACTTCTTAATCTTTCAACTTCCTCCCTAAGCTCAGCCACTAGCGAAAGGAGGTCATTCACTTGTTCACACCGTAGGCAGGCCTTCTCCACAACACCCCCTGAAGCCACTGACAAGCTCAAACACTCTGGGCAGGAATGGGTCTGTACAGACACATCCTTTCTGGAGGGCTCTACTTGGTCACACACACCTGTACCAACCACAGATTTTGACCGGGTTGAAACCATTGTTTAGGAGAAAGCCCAAGATTAATAAACCAATATAAACACTACACCAAACTAGCAACAACCAGCAGCCCCGCCTGCTTGCCCTGTGTCCTGGTTTGGGGCAAATTTGGGAGAAAACCCCTGTATAGGATCCCTCCAAGGAAGAACCCAGGTGGCCCCTCCTTCCAACCAGTCCGGTAAAAAAAAAAACCCTCTTTGGAGAAAAGTGGAAAAAACTATTTTACTAAACAAATGTGCATACAAGTATAAAGAATGAATAATATGAAACAATAAAACCTCTCCTTCTGAAGTGAGATGGCAAATTGAGAAAGTCCTTGCCGTGGGTGAAGCTCGGCTCTCTCTCAGTCTCTCCTCAGTCCCAGTCCCTCCGGCGCTGCTGGAAAATGCCGAGGTCCAGGCCCCGGTGGGTCGCAGGTGCAGCCCCCAGTGCTCCCCTGGGTTTTCAGTCCAGAGTAGGTTTAAACAGTTCCAAGAAAAAGGAAAAAAAAACAGTCCAGGGAACTTCTCTGCCCTAGCTAGCTGAAACTAACTAAAAGCAAAAGAAATCTCTGTCCTGCAGTCTCTCCAAGCCTCCGCCGAACACCCCGTCCAGAGGAGAATGTGTAGGAGTCAGGCAGTTTTCTCAAAACAAACTCCGCGCTTCTCCTTGCTCTTAGAACCAGTCTGAAAGGCACAGGACTCAATATACAGCACAAACAGAACAGACGATTGGGGATACAAACATTATAAAGTTACCCTAGGACACCCTGCCTGCGTGAACTGCTGTGACCCTGCGCTGTGACCCTGCGCTGTGACCCTGCGCTGTGACCCTGTGCTGTGACCCCGCTCTGTGACCCTGCGTTGTGACCCTGTGCTGTGACCCTGCGCTGTGACCCTGCGCTGTGACCCTGTCTGCCTGCTCCTCTTCGCCGCGCTCCGGGTCGCCGCGCTCCTGTTCCCCGCGCTCCGTGTCGCCGCGCTCCCCGGTGGTCTCTTATGTTGAGTCACTCAGGAGCAAAGGAAGCTCCACCTCCCGTTCCTGAATGGCAGCTCCTCTCCAGTGGCTTTGAGCTGGAGGAGAGGAGGTTTGGCTTGGGAATTGGGAAGGAATGGCCCTGTGAGGGTGTTGGACGCTGGCACAGGTGCCCAGAGGAGCCCCTGGATCCCTGGCAGTGCCCAAGGCCAGGCTGGACAGGCTTTGGAGCAGCCTGGGATGGGGGAAGGTGTTCCCAGCCCGTGGTGGCACTTGGAGGTCTTTTCCAGCCCAAACACTTCTGGGATTCTGAGCAGCCTGCAAGGGGAAATTCCTGGGATGCTGGGGGGCTGCTGGGCAGGAACTGGGGTCACCTTTCCCACAGCACCCTCCTGCTGCAGCCTCTGCGATCCCTCCCACTGCATCCCGCTCCTGCAGCCATTTCTCCATTGAATTTCTGCTCCTGCCTCCATTTCTCCATTGGAATTTCTGCTCCTGCAGCCATTTCTCCATTGCAATTTCTGCTCCTGTCTCCATTTCTCCATTGGAATTTCCAATCCCTTCTGTCCCACGGCGTCTCACCACTCCTTTGTGTCCCCAGGTGATGCTGGCAGCGTCCTACTGGTCCCTGCTGGCCCCAGCCATCGAGATGGCCGAGGAATCCGGAGCCTTCGGAGCTTTCTCCTTCTTCCCGGTGGCCGCGGGCTTTGCCCTGGGAGCAGCGTTCGTCTGGGGGGCCGACCTGCTGCTCCCAGAGCTGGTGAGTGAGTGGGAATTCCTGAGTGGGAGCTGATCCCAGAGCTGGTGAGTGGGTGGGAATTCCTGAGTGGGAGCTGATCCCAGAGCTGGTGAGTGAGTGGGAATTCCTGAGTGGGAGCTGCTCCCTGAGCTGGTGAGTGGGTGGGAATTCCTGAGTGGGAGCTGATCCCAGAGCTGGTGAGTGAGTGGGAATTCCTGAGTGGGAGCTGATCCCAGAGCTGGTGAGTGAGTGGGAATTCCTGAGTGGGAGCTGCTCCCAGAGCTGGTGAGTGAGCAGGAATTCCTGAGTGGGAGCTGATCCCAGAGCTGATGACTGAGAATTCCTGAGTGGGAATTCTCCCAGTGTTGCTCAGTGGGAATTCTCCCCGTGTTGCTCGGTGGGAATTCCCAGGCTGGGAGCTCCTGCCCTTCCTCCAGCTGTGAGGAGGAGCAGCTGGACAGGGACGGAATTCTCTCCCGGATTTAAGGAATCTGTGATTTCCCTGAGCCCTGGCAGTGCTGGGTGCAGCTTTAGACTCCCTGAGCTCTGGTTTTTTTAAAATCTTCCTGTTTTTTCCCCTCTGCTTTTGTTCTTTTTGCTGGCAAAGCTCAGGTGTGACCTTGTGTCTGCAGAGCTGCCAAACCCCGGGAGCGCTGCACAACCCGAGGAGGCAGCTGTTAAAAATATAAACAAACACCCTCGATACGATGATACAGATTACATTTATATGTAACTTATACATAATGTAAATGATATCTAATTTTTAATATTATTTTTTGATATAAATTATATATGCAATTTTAAGATATAATTTATATATAATAGAAATAATGGTGAAATTATAATAGGGAAGTGAAGTCCTCGTGTTGGGATGGAGTGACAAGGACAGGCAGGTTATATATATATATATATAAAAATATCCAATATATCCTTAAATCCAGCTTTTCAGGGCTGCTGGGAGCAGAGCTGTTGTCTCCTGTGGGACAGCTCCTGCCACCACGCACTCCTCCCATGGGAATTCAAGGAGGGTTTATGCCCCGTGGAGCTCGGGGAGGGTTTTTAATCCCAAAACTGTGCTGCTGGTGCGTGTTTTCCTCCTGGAAAAGGGGCTGTCCCTGTGCTGGGGCGTGGATAACTGGGCAGGAGTCACCTTGTTGGGGTCTGTCTGATCCAAACCCTGCTTTTCCTCCCTCTGGATTCCTTGGGAAGGGTCAGGAGAGCTGGGAGAGGGTGGGGGGCTCTGTGTGCCCTGCCTGGAGATGGGCAGTGGGTCCAGAATGGGAGTTTTGGGATGCTTTGGGAGGAGAACAGAGACTTGGTGAGACACTGAGAGGTTAGAGCTGAGTGTGTCGCAATGAAAAACAGGTTTGGTGAGGCTTGAGCCATCCCTGGGCAGGGAATGTGGCTCTGGAGCCATCTCCCTTCCTTTGGAGCCCAGAGCTGTGATCTGTTCCATTTCGTGCTGTTTTGGTGCCTTGGGAAAGCTGAGCTGGAACAGAGGCTGGGCAGAGCTGGAGAATAAAGCAGAGATTTATTCAAAGGCCTCCAGGATCCACCTTGGGCAGGACAAGAGCCTGGCCAGGGCTGCACCCAAGGGGGCCCCAAAATGGTCCCCAAATGGACAAAGGGTGACGAGGTCTCCCACTGGGATCAGTTCTGGTGCATTTGCACATTTTGGGGTTGAATTGTGCAATGGCAGCTCCGGGCTGTGAGGTCCCATCCTTCTTGTTCCTCCCTCCAGCCACCCTTGTTGGTGCTTTTGGGGCTGGGAGTTGTCCTTGGTGTGCAGCAGGAGCAGGATTTGTTTAGTGTGGCTGCTGTGTGCAGAGAGCTGAGTGACCCCGAGTGTGAGCTCAGAGCCTGGAACACAGCGAAGATCAAACTCCGGGCATTGCTTTGTGCCCGGTGAGGGTGGGAGGAGGGAGCCTTGGAGCTGCTGCCCTTTGCACGGGGAGCATTCCCAGCCTGGCACAGCTCCAGGCTGGGTGACATCAACCTCTAAAAGCTTTTACCGCCCCCTCCTCAGCCCGGCGCTGCTCCTCTGGCAGCCAGAGGGGTTTTTCTCCTCCCTGCCGGAGCTGGGGCGTCCCGGCGTGGGGAGGGTTAACAGGCACCGATCCCGGGCAGCTGGAGTGCTCACATTCCTCACAAAAGCAGATCTGATCTGTTCCATCTTTATCCCTGCCTCTTTCCCCGGGCTGAGCCTTGAAGGTGTTTGTTCATCCTCCAGCCCGGAGCGGGGTGATGCTGGTGGGGGCTGGCAGACGCTGGGCTCGAGACCGGGGCGCGAACAGATCCCAGGGGTTTTGAAAAATGGGTTTTGCCAAACCTCCTGGCACCGAGCCTGCGGTTTAACCCGTTCATTTTTCTTTAAAGGAGGCTTTCAGCTGGTGCCTGAGGGGGTTTGGGATGCCGAGGGGCAGCTGCTGGGGCTGTGTGAGCCTTTCCTAAAAGGGCTTGGGGCTCCTTGTCTTCACTGCCAAGACCCACAGCCTCTGAGGGAAAGCTTCCTTAAAAAAAACCCTCAGTGCAGCAGGTCCCTGATGGCTCAGCAGCTATTTTGGGTCTGCTGAAAGGCGTAAGAACGCTGGAATTAAGTGTTATTATTCTCATCCCTCAAATCTGTCGTGCGGCTCCGCTGCCTTTGGGGTTTGTTCGGAGTTTGGGGTTTCGTTGGGTTCCTGATGTGCTTCTTGCCCACCCCACAAGGGTCCCGAGGGTTCCTCCAGCCCTGCCTGTGCTGCTTAGGCGATCCCTGGCCGCTTCTGCTGCTGGATTTTCGCGTGCAGGTGGAAATTGGGAGAACTGCAGGGTGGAGTCCCCATCCCTGCGGGGCCTCAGAGCTGTGTGCAGGTGGCTCCTGGGGACGTGGCCTGGTGGCACTGGGTGCCCTCAGGGAGCTCTTCCCTCCTTCCTCGGTGATTTTCTCATTCTCTGCGTGCTGCCTGTGTCCCAGAGCTGCTGTATCCCCAGGAGCTGCCCTGTGGGATTCTGAGGGTGGCTGTTGGGTTATTCCCGAGCCCACGCGGGTCTGGGGGGGCTTTTCGGAGCGGCTGTGGCTTCCAGCAGCTCTCTGGCTCCTGCTTTTTCTGCACCACAGCCTTGGACCTCGGAGCAGGCAGGAATTCCCTGCTGGGACTGGGACAGGAGCAGGGAGAGGGAGGAATCCAGCGGCTCCTGGTGGGATTTGCAAACCCCCAGCCCCACCTCAGCTCCTGCTCCTCCCGCCCCTGTGCCCGGCTCTGCTGCCATCGTTACTAAATGGGATAATGAGGCTTAATGAGCCTCATCTCCTCTCCCTCCAGGCTTCTGGTTTTGCTGGGGAACATCTGTCTGCACTGGGAAGGGCAGCTTCCATCCCTCCCCTGCTGGGAGCGGGAACTGGGGGCGAAAACTGGCACTGGGAATGGGAACTGGGAATGGACAGGGGACACTGGAAATGGACAGGGGGCACTGGGAATGGGAACTGGGGCACTGGGAATGGGCACTGGGAATGGGCACTGGGAATGGGCACTGGGAATGGGAACTGGGAATGGGAACTGGGGCACTGGGAATGGACACTGGGAATGGACAGGGGGCACTGGGAATGGACAGGGGCACTGGGAATGGGCACTGGGAATGGACAGGGGACACTGTGAATGGGCACTGGGAATGGACAGGGGCACTGGGAATGGGCACTGGGAATGGACAGGGGGCACTGGGAATGGACAGGGGCACTGGGAATGGGCACTGGGAATGGACAGGGACACTGGGAATGGGCACTGGGAATGGACAGGGGGCACTGGGAATGGGCACTGGGAATGGGCACTGGGAATGGACAGGGGGCACTGGGAATGGGCACTGGGAATGGACAGGGGCATTGGGAAGGGGAACTGGGAATGGACACTGGGAATGGGCACTGGGAATGGACAGGGGGCACTGGGAATGGACAGGGGCATTGGGAATGGACAGGGGACACTGGGAATGGACACTGGGAATGGACGGGGCGTTGGGAAGGGGAACTGGCACCAGGAATGGATGCTGGTACTGGGAATGGGCAAAGGGAAGGGGAACTGGCACTGGGAATGGACAGTGGGAGTGGACAGGGACACTGGGAAGGGTGCTGGCACTGGGAATGGTCACTGGGAATGGACAGGGGCATTGGGAAGGGGAACTGGCACCAGGAATGGATGCTGGTACTGGGAATGGGCAAAAGGAAGGGGAACTGGTACTGGGAAGGGCACTGGGAATGGACAGGGGCACTGGGAATGGACAGGGGCACTGGGAGTGGACAGGGGGCACTGGGAAGGATGCTGGCTCTGGGAACGGACACTGGGAAGGGGTGCTGGGTCCCCTTGGGAGCAGGGAGAGGAGGGCAGAGGCTGCAGGAGCAGCAGGAGTTAATGAATAATCCAGGGCAGGAGCTGCTGGGCCGTTTCTCCGCTCTAACCAGGAGCCTGCCGATAGCTGGGGTGTAAAGGATGATGGGGAGAGCCAGGGCTGTAATTCCAGCCTGGAAATACCATCTCCATTGGATTTGATTTATTTATTTTATTTTCCCCTTGTCTGCTGGGTACAGGTTTGGTGGCTGGTTGGTTTGTTTTGCTCCTGAGTACAGAGGAAATCAATAAAGCTGCACGTGATGGGCAGAGCATTCCTTGGATTTAAACAAACAGCGGCTAAAGTGCCTTTTAAAAGCTTTTCCTGAGGCCGGTGTTTGTTCCACGGGGGCCAGTGCCGAGCCCTCATCCCACCACGGAGCCAGCAGAGCCGAAATTCCCTCCCTGTGCTCCGGGGTTTGTGTCCCACCCCTACCTGGGGAATAACTCTGCGCATTTCCCTGAGCAGGACGAGGATGCTCCTGGTGGGGGCTGCATCCCCTCCCAGCAGGATTCCTTGGAGAATTCTGTCGCAGGAAAAGCGTTCCTGCCCTTCCCTGGACGTGCAGTTCATGGCTCGGAGCCTCGTTGGGAGCACGGTTTGGGACTGGATGTTGTTTGCACGGCGAATTCTGGGCAAAAAAATCCCTTGGGAAGGTCTGCGAGAGCTGGATGAGCAGGAGGATCCTGTCTGGCTCAGGAAGCGCCTTCAGGAGGAAGGTTTTGCCTTCTAAATCCACACAAGTCCCTTTTTGGGAGGGGAGGCTGGGAGCTGTGCGTGGATGAGGCTCCAGGAGGAGGAGGAAGCACCGTCGAGGTGTTGCTGCTCGTTGTTTAAAATTGGGAATTTTTTTTTTTTTCCCTCAGGGCTGAACCCCACAGCTGGATTAGACCGTGGGGAGCCTCTTTTGTATTTTATTTTTTTTTTTTGGGAGAGAGGCCGTGATTCCTGGTAAATAGCTGCATTTGAGGAGGGATTTCTTCCTGGAAATGGTGCCAGGCATTGGAAGGGGTTGGAGTTTCCACCCCTGGGCTGGGGGCAAGGTGGGGATCGGGCACAGCTTGGATGGAGAGCTTTTCCAACCTCAGCGATTCTGGGATTTTGGAACTCCCTGCCAGCTGGAGGCTCCCTGCTCCGGAGCTGGGAAGCTGCTCGTGCCTTGCAGGGTGTGATGGGTTCATTATCCCGGTGCTGGCTGCTGCTCTTTCCTCTGATGCCGTTTGCCAGGCTCCTGCGGGATGTGCCCGGCTCACGTTCCCGTTTCAATGTGCTTTTTCCTGTGCGGCCAGCCACTCCGAAGGAAGTTAATTAGCTGCACATCCTCAGTGCTAGGTGGAAGCTTTTCAGCCTGGTGGATTTTCTGCTTTGTGGGGCTGGAGCTGGAGCCTTTCCCTCCTGGAGGAGGATGGAGCTGGGGGCTGCCAGCCTGGCTCCCGCGTTCCTGCTGTGCTTGGATTTCCTTTGCTCAGGGCAGAATAAACAGCGGCCCTCGTGTTTGTTTGGTTTTGTGGAGCCCTTTTGCACAGGCTCCAGGAGGAAGGAGGGATCTGGCTGGGTGAAGGAAGAGAAAATATTTGGGGTTGTTTTTTTTTTTTTTTTGGGGAATTGTGGCAAAGCTTTGCGTTGGGAAACATCCTTCCCTTCCGTCTCTGGGTGACCCAGAGTTACCTGGGCGGGGGTTTTATTAATTTATCAATCGACCCTGACCCAGAGGTTACAGATCCATGAGGGGTTCAGCCCTGTCTCCTGTGCCAGGTGGAATTTCAACCATGAAAAAATCCCTGGTGACCACCAAACCCAGCCGTGGGATCCTCTGAAAGACCCCAAACCCCCAATTTCTGTGGGATATCCATGGAAAACCTGGCTGCTTCCCAGCCCTGCCCTGCCCCCGTGCAGAGGTTTAGAGCCTGAAATCCAGGGGTGGCTGGATGGGTCGGAATTATTTGCCAGAAACCCCCACAAAATCCTAATTATCCTAATTTCTACCGGAGCGCTTCATTTTATTAATGGAAGCGAAAGCTTTATTTACTGCCGCAGTGCAATTTGTCAGCTGCTTTTAATTAGAATCCTCTCTCATTATGCATCAAGCATTTCATAAAAAACGTTGTTTGGGAAGCCCCAGAGCTGGAGCTGCAGAGCTCCTCCATTCTGAGCCGGGATTAAATAAATTCCCTCCCACCCTGCTCGGGTTTATGGGATCTGGAGCAGTTTGGTGGGATGGGGTGGAAAAAAAAAAACCAAAAAATCCTCAGGAAAAAAGCAGGGACTGAGAAAAAACCTGGCTGAATCCTCCATTCCACGAGCTCCTGCTCTGGGTGGATCCCTCTCCATCGTTCCCTTCTCCATCCTGAGCCTGGAGCAGGGATTTCCCCCTGGAGCAGGAATTGCTGGGAGGGCTCCTGGTGTTCCACGAGCTTTTCCCTCCTCCTGGCTCAGCCTTTGCTGACGGAGGTTTTGTTTCTGGTTGGGCCCGGCTCAGAGCTGTGAGAGAGGAGAGGTTTCCCAGAAGGAAGAGCACGGAGGGGTCTCCTCCATCCCCTCCCTCCCACTCCAATCCCTGTTTATCCCGGTGCTCCCCCGGCTGTTCTTTGATCTGGAAGCGCCAGCCCACGTTGATTCCTGCAGGGTGAAAAGCAAACCTGCCATTAGAGTGTCAGGGGGAGCAGCACGGCGGGGAGAGCTCCTGTCACTGCCTGCGGGAAAACATCCCCAAACATCGCCGGGAGAGCTCTGAGTCAGCCCACAGCCAGAGCTGCCTGCTGCCAGGGAGCTGCAGGGGCCGCCCTGGGGGATCCTCCGGCATCCCTGGGGAGGACATTCCCCCAGGAGAGGACATTCCCCAAGGAGAGGACATTCCCAAGGAAAGGACATTCCCCAAGGGGAGGACATTCCCCAAGGAGAGGACATTCCCAAGGAGAGGACATTCTCCCCCAGGAGAGGACATTCCCCAAGGATTGGCCATTCCCTCCAGGAGAGGCCATTCCCCAAGGAAAGGCCATTCCCCCCCAGGAGAGGCCATTCCCCAAGGAAAGGCCATTCCCAAAGAAAGGACATTCCCCAAGGATTGGCCATTCCCCAAGGATTGGCCATTCCCCCAGGAGAGGACATTCCCAAGGAGAGGACATTCCCAAGGAGAGGACATTCTCCCCCAGGAGAGGACATTCCCGAAGGATTGGCCATTCCCCCAGGAGAGGCCATTCCCCAAGGAGAGGCCATTCCCCAAGGAAAGGACATTCCCCAAGGATTGGCCATTCCCCCGGGAGAGGCCATTCCCCAAGGATTGGCCATTCCCCCGGGAGAGGCCATTCCCCAAGGATTGGCCATTCCCCCAGGAGAGGACATTCCCAAGGAGAGGACATTCCCTGCTTGGAGCAATTATTCCATTGGATGATGACTTGCTGCCTGTGGCTGTTGAGGTTTTTCCAGGATTCCTGGTGGCAACTCCTGATGTTGCGGGGATGAGGTTTGTTTGCTGAAGGAGCTGTTTTGGTTTGAGGTTTTTTTGGCAGAAAGCAGGGAAAACATTCCTGTGCTTTTGTTTTTGTGGTGGCAGAGGTTATGAAAGCCTCCCAGGAGAGGACATTCCCCAAGGAAAGGACATTCCCTGCTTGGAGCAATTATTCCATTGAATAATGAACTTGCTGGTTGTGGCTGTTGAGGTTTTTCCAGGATTCCTGGTGGCAACTCCTGATGTTGCAGGGATGGGGTTTGTTTGCTGAAGGAGCTGATTTGGTTTGTTTTTTATTTTTTTTGGCAGAAAGCAGGGAAAACATTCCCGTGCTTTTGTTTTTGTGGTGGCAAAGGTTATGAAAGCCTCCCAGGAGAGGACATTCCCAAGGAGGACATTCCCAGGGAAGGCCATTCCCTGCTTGGAGCAATTATTCCATTGGATGATGACCTTGCTGGCTGTGGCTGTTGAGGTTTTTCCAGGATTCCTGGTGGCAACTCCTGATGTTGCAGGGATGGGGTTTGTTTGCTGAAGGAGCTGTTTTGGTTTGAGGTTTTTTTTGGCAGAAAGCAGGGAAAACATTCCTGTGCTTTTGTTTTTGTGGTGGCAGAGGTTATGAAAGCCTCCCAGGAGAGGACATTCCCCCAGGAAAGGACATTCCCAAGGAGGACATTCCCCAAGGAAAGGCCATTCCCTGCTTGGAGCAATTATTCCATTGGATAATGAACTTGTGCCTGTGGCTGTTGAGGTTTCTCCAGGATTCCTGGTGGGAACTCCTGATGTTGCGGGGATGGGGTTTGTTTGGTTTTGTTTGGTTTTTTTTCGTTTTTTTCTGTTTTTATTTTTGGCAGAAAGCAGGGAAACATTCCCGTGCTTTTGTTTTTGTGCCGGCAGAGGTTATCAAAGCCTCCCCTCCCTCGTGCCGTGCCAGAGGAGCATCCCAGGTCCCTCCTCCTGCCCTGCCAGCAGCTCTCCTGCTGCTCTCCTCCCTCCTGGCAAGGGAAAACCCCCGAAGGTGCCGGGGAGCAAACCCAGGCGTTGATTTTGAGCGGGAAATGTTTGATCCAGAGGACGGCTCGGGCCGTGCCCACCTCCCCAGCCATGATCCCTGCCCCTGCTTTGGGGTTCAGGATTCTGAACGGGATTCTTCCCTGCCCTTCCTGGCTTTCCAAGCTTCGGGGGGAATTTTTCTGTCGGGGGCTCCTTTTCAGGAGTTTAAATTCCCCGGCATTCAGGTGGTTTTAGAGTTCTGGCCCTTTGCAAAGCTCTGTGCCAAACGGAGGAAAAGACGGAGTCTTCCAGGTTACATGCTTCTTTTATTAGTTCTTATCTTACCATTTTCTCAGTGTCCAAAAGATGTTTGCTGCGGCTCGGACATCTGGTGACTCCCGACTCCTCTCCTCTCTCCTCTTCTTCTCTCCTTCTCCTCCTTCTTCTGTCCCGTCTCTGGGCTGTCCTTATCTTTTATACTAATTGTTACGTATTCTTTATTTACTATTTCTTACCAATGTCTATCACTATCACTAAAAAGGTCATCTTTACTCTGACCCAATCCTCACTGACTACTTTGTGCCAACGTCACTGCAGAAATGGAGTGAGGGAACGAGAAGGAAGAAGAAGGAGACAACGCCCCAAATTCTCCATCTTGCCCCATTCACTTCAATGCCAAAAATCCCAAACCCACTGTTTTTTCACCCTGTGATATACTAAACTACATTTTTCACACTCTTGTGGCCTGCAATGCTTCCTGCAGTGCAAGAAGCCTTTCCTATGGACTGAAATCAAATCCAGTGTCTCTCTGAGCTCTGGGCTGGGGTCCCAGACCCCCCTGCCCAGGTCTCTGACCCTCCAGGGCAGCCAAAGGAATGCCCTGGACTCCAACATTTTTCGATGGCTTTGCCTCCCTCCTGCCGTGCCAGCTGCTGCACCTGTGGCGGTGCCAGGGGTCTCCCGGGGATCCCCCCGAGCTCAGGCAGCTGCGGTGGCACCCCCAGGTGACACGGAGCGGGGTGAGTGACCCCCCTGCCCTGCCAGGCCGCGCTTCCCGGGAACGCCCAGCGGTGCAGGGGCTCGGCCAGCCGGGAGGGGAAGGTCCTGGCCCTGATAAACGGGAAGCAGCCCCCCCTGACACCCACCTCGGTTCTCAGGGGAGCCCCAGCGTGATGGGAGCTGCTCCTGGGTGGAGCTGCTGGAAAACGCTGGGATTTCGGGCTGTGGGAGCTCCTCTGCTTCCCAGTCCCCGCGGCTCCTGACTTGTGAGATGTAGAGGATTCCCAAATCCTTGTGGGTCTGTAGAGGATTCCCAAATCCCGGCTGAAACCTCGGGGTCTTGCACATCTGTGTGCAAACTCTGAGGTGAGCTGTGCCGGCTCAGAGAGGCCACGGGGTGGAGAACACAGTGTTGAGAGAGAAATCGAGCTGGAAACAAGTTTTAAATGATAGTCTTACGAACAAACCAGGTATTTTGGAGAGTTAGAACTGTGAGAGATGCATTGTAGCGAGACTGCCCAGGGTAAAATAATCGGTGATTGGTGTCAGGAGCTTTGGCAGCATTGTGTGGCAGAAGCTGATGGGCTGGAAAACATTTATTATAAGGGATTGTAAACAAGAAATATCCTGGATTCTGACAGAGTGGCGTGGAGTTTTACATCTCTTGTGTCTCACCCTTCTGTGAGACAGATAATGGAATAAAATCTTTAAAAACGCCCCTCAGCTGCTCCGTCTCTGCAGAGCTGGGTTTTCCCAACACCTCCTGATGCTTGTGGGGCTGGAGGAGCCAGGCTGGAGATGCTGCACGTGGGAAGGGTGAATTGCTGCCCTGGGCTCTGTCCAGATGTGCAGGAGCAGCTCTGAGCTCCTCCTTCCTCCCTCCTTCCTCCTCCTCCCTGCCGGTCCCTGCTGTGTTATCTCCATGTGTTATCACTTTTGGAGTGTGAGACAGGAGCCTCTGGGCTCCACCTGAGGATTTTTATTGTCCCTTATCTCCGTGCCTGCTCCCGGGGCAAGCCGGGGGTTTTAAATTTTTTTTTTAATTTTTTTTTTTTTAAAGAAAGCAGTGAAATGGATTCCGTTTCTCTTTCCCACCGTGGTGCTTCCTCCATCAGCTGGGGCTTTGCAGAGCCTTTCCCAGGGCGTTTTCCCGGTTTAAATCTGGCACAGGGGGAGGAGCAGCCTGGACGAGCAGCACCTCCCGTTATTTCTTCAGGAATTCGCTCTGCTCCCTGGAGGAGGAGAGGAGCAGGTTATTTCTCAGAGGGTGCCGCTCTCCCAATTCTTTTTAAAACTGGCTTCAGATCAATTAAAATCCTGGGCAGGGGGGACGTGATCCCAAACCCTTGCTTTGCCTAAAAGGAAAAAAAAAATAATAATAAAAAAATATATGTATGTATGTGTGTATATATGCACATATATATACATATACACACACATATATATACACACATATATACATATTTAATCCAAAATAACGCTCATTTTGGATCCCAAAGGATCCCTTTTCCCCCACATAAAGGACACCTTTTCCCCTGCATATAAAGGACGTTTTCCTCCCTGATTCCCAGGCACAGCCACGCGTTCCAGCCCCACAACTCCTCCGCCGGAGCAGAGCAGTGGGAGCTCCCGCATCCCAGAATAATCTCCCTCCAAGTCCTTCCTGCCCAAATCGTTCTCCCCCGGCCCGTTGCGCTTTCCAGCGCTAATCGACCCCCGCGGTTATTCCAGCTGACGCTAATTACTGCCACCAACTAATTAATGCCATGAAACAACTGCCTTTCCTCTCGCCTTGGCCGTGTTTCCTGAGGCACGGACGCGTGCTCTGTGCGCTCTCCTGAAGGTCACCGGTACCGTCACAAACTGTCCCCGCCGGCAGGGAGGGTCCTGACCTTCCCAAATCCTTCCCAAACCCTTCCCAAACCCTTCCCAAATCCTTCCCAAACCCTTCCCAAACCCTTCCCAAACCCTTCCCAAATCCTTCCCAAACCCTTCCCAAACCCTTCCCAAACCCTTCCCAAACCCTTCCCAAACCCTTCCCAAACCCTTCCCAAATCCTTCCCAAATCCTTCCCAAACCCTTCCCAAATCCTTCCCAAATCCTTCCCAAACCCTTCCCAAACCCTTCCCAAATCCTTCCCAAACCCTTCCCAAATCCTTCCCAAATCCTTCCCAAATCCTTCCCAAACCCTTCCCAAACCCTTCCCAAACCCTTCCCAAATCCTTCCCAAATCCTTCCCAAACCCTTCCCAAACCCTTCCCAAATCCTTCCCAAACCCTTCCCAAACCTTTCCCAAACCCTTCCCAAACCCTTCTCAAACCCTTCCCAAACCCTTCCCAAACCCTTTCCAAATCCTTCCCAAACCCTTCCCAAATCCTGCTGGAGTTGCCTCCATCTTGCTGTGGGTTCGGGGTTTTTTTTGGGATGCCGCTCCCTTTGAGGTGAAAATCCCTTCGAGCGGGACGGGGAGGATGGAAGGAGGGTTTTTGGGTAAGGGACGGAGGGACAGGACGCAGGGAATGGCTTCCCACTGCCAGAGGGCAGGGCTGGATGGGACACTGGGGAGAAATCCTGTCCTGTGAGGGGGTGAGGAGGTTCTGGGATGGGGTTCCCAGAGCAGCTCCATCCCTGGCAGTGTCCTGGGCCAGGCTGGAGCAGCCTGGGGCGGTGGAAGGTGTCCCTGCTCATGGGATGAGCTTGAGGGTCCTTCCCACCCAAACCATCCCAGGATTCTGTGATAGGATTCCATGACTCCGTCCTTGTTTGGGGAGAGCACCCTGCAGCAGGATGAGCTCCCATTGCCAGACCTTTCATTCCTTATCCAAGCAAAATTCCCTTCTTCCTTTCATGTGTCTCAGCATCCAGGTTTTGCTGGAAAACTCTGTCCATTGAGTGCCTCGGGAAAGCTGAGCTGGAACAGAGGCTGGGCAGAGCTGGAGAATAAAGCAGAGATTTATTCAAAGGCCTCCAGGATCCACCTTGGGCAGGACAAGAGCCTGGCCAGGGCTGCACCCAAGGGGGCCCCAAAATGGTCCCCAAATGGACAAAGGGTGACGAGGTCTCCCACTGGGATCAGTTCTGGTGCATTTGCACATTTTGGGGTTGAATTGTGCAATGGCAGCTCCAGGCTGTGAGGTCCCATCCTTCTTGTTCCTCCCTCCAGCCACCCTTGTTGGTGCTTTTGGGGCTGGGAGTTGTCCTTGGGGTGCAGCAGGAAAAGGATTTGTTTAGTGTGGCTGCTGTGTGCAGAGAGCTGAGTGACCCCGAGTGTGAGCTCAGAGCCTGGAACACAGCAAAGATCAAACTCCAGCAGCAGGAGATCCCAGCTGGGATGAGCAGCTGTGCTGGCAGGGGAGGATCCTCTCCTCCTCCCAAGGGGTTCAATCCCAGCTCCTCAGGCCGGGGTTGCCGGGTTAGTGGAGGTGAGAGCTCCTGGCTGAACTGCAGATATGTGATGAGTATTAACAGCCCTGCTCCGACTCACGACGCCGCTGAGGGCAGAGGAGCCGATTGAGTTATTCATCTTTAACCTTTATTTTGGGTCGCTCTGATCCCCTCTGGGCGGCTCCTGTTGCTGCTCTGCCTCAGGGCTGCTGGCTCCTTCTGCTGCCCTCAGCCCAGCAGCTGCTCCCTGCTCCTGGGGGTGACTCCAGGTGATCCCACCTGCACATCCCACCCCTGTCCCTGCTCCTGGGGTGACTCCAGGTGATCCCACCTGCACATCCCACCCCTGTCCCTGCTCCTGGGGTGACTCCAGGTGATCCCACCTGCACATCCCACCCCTGGGGGTGGCTCCAGGTGATCCCACCTGCACATCCCACCCCTGGGGCTGCTCCTGGGGTGACTCCAGGTGATCCCACCTGCACATCCCATCCCTGCCCCTGCTCCTGGGGTGGATTCCCAGCCCTGGAGGTGACCCCAGGTGACAAATCGCTGCCGCCCAGGTGTGTTCCCTTCTCCCAGCCCTGCTCTGGTGCCTCTCATCCTGCGGTTCCTCCTGCTTTTGGTAGCTCCAGGTGGGTTTGAGGAACCTGAGGACATCCAGAAGCACCGAGCTGGATTCCTTTTTGCGGGGAGCTGCAGTGGCAGGACACAGGGAATGGCTTCCCGCTGCCAGATGGGAAGTGGGATGTGGAGTCTCTCCTGTCACATCCCAAGCGCTGTGAGGGGCTTTTATCCTGCAGGGAATTCTTCAGTTCTTCACTGGCTCAGGACTGGGGTGGGATCCTGGGAACGGGGGGATGCCCTGGGAAAGAATTCCCAGAGAAGGCTGGGAACGCATCCTGCTCGTCCCAGCTCAGGTTGGACGGGGCTTGGAGCCGCCTGCGACAGCTCAGGGTGTCCCTGGCGTGGCAGGGGGTGGCACCGGATGGCGTTTGGGGTCCCTTTAATGTCCCCCCTCGGCGCTGTGCCGACACCTGCCCGAGGATCCCGAGCAATCCCGGAGCCCCGAGGGGCAGGGGGAGGCTGTGGGGCGGCTCTGGGCCGTGCTGACGCCTCTGTGTTGCCTTGCAGGGGTTCTCTGGCCCTTCCCCGAGCTGCGAGCAGCGAGCCGCCAAGGAGAAGCAGGAGCGGGATTTCGGCGGCGAGGCGCGGCCCCGGAGCGAGCTGGCCATCAGGATAGGTAGAGCCGGGCTGCAGCCAGGCAAGCATCCCGTCAGGCAGCACCCTGGCACCGGGGCTGGCACGGGAGTTCCTGCTCGCGGTCCCTTCCCCTTCCCCTTCCCTCTCCTGCCCTGCGTTCCTCGGGTTTCTGCTGCTGCTCCCGGAGCCTCTGGCGCTGTCTGGGCTGTTACTGAGACACACAGAGCAGTCACACACAGACAAGAGATTTTCTTCTGATCCAGCTCCCAGCTGAGAGAGCCGAGAGAAGAAGAGACCCCTTTGTTTATTTCTTACTTTTTATACATTTGTGGGTCCAGCAGAAGATTGGCTTTTTGGGGTTTCCACCCCTCAGCCTCAGTGGCCAGACCAATTGTCAGTTACAATTGTTTTCAGGTTAGAAATGTGCAAACAAAGGACAGAGAATAAAAAACAAGGGATTTGTTTATGTTACATCTGTGGAAAAAAGGTAGAAAACTGCTCTTAATATTGCACAATAACTAAAAAGATCTGACTCCATTTGGGAAAATCAAAAGGCTCAGAAAAACCAGGGTAAGGCTGGGCCATGAATTATAGAGCAGGAGCTCTCTGCTGGGCTGCAGCAGTGCGACCCTCGGGTTGTTTCCAGCTCTGCCTCTTGGCCCTGGTGGGTTCCCCGCTCCCAGCTGGGGCCTGGCTGTTCCTCCTCCTTCCTGGGGTGGATCTGTTAGGAAAATGAATCCACGGAGGCCGGAGGTTGATGTCCGGAAAGGAGACGGAGGAGTGCTTGGCTTTATTGGAATAAAGGGAGAGGCCGGGGGCGTTTCCCCTGCGGTCTCTCAGGGTTTATCCCAATTTCCCGGCCGCATTTCCCTCTCTCCTTCCCCATGGGCTGAGGCACTTGAGAGCTACAGACTTCCCGAAATGCCTCAGATTCCCCTTTTCATGTATAACCCCCTAATTTTTAATTTTGATGGGATTGATGGGTTTTTCCCCATTGTTGCTTTCATCTTTCAATACTCAATTTCACGTTTGTAAAGGCGAATTTCTTCTTTTCCATCCATCCATCCATCAGTGGAATCCTTCCCGTTGTTTCACTTATCAGCTCTTTCCTCCTCCAATTTAAATTTTTCCCCCTCTCAGGTTTTGAAGAAGGAATTCTGGGTGCCCCCTTGGGCTCCGCCAGCCCCCGGGGTGTGTTTGGGGTGGGCACAGTCCCAGTGGGAGACAAAGCAGACGCAATTCAGTAAATGAGGGTTTTATTTCTCCCCCTCATTATTCGGTTGGGATTGTGGCTTAAAACACGCATGGATTTGAAGGAATGATTCCTTCCTTTCCTCTTAAATCAGCCTCTTTATTTAACCACTCGGTTTAATTACACGTTTCCTAAAGTGCTGCAAATCCTCAGGATCCCAGACAGCAGCCTGGGTTTTTCCGGAGGGATGGGAGGATTCCTCTCCTGCTCCAAAATGAGCTTGGAGTCCCTGGGAGGCAGCTGCAGGGAGGGTTTGATGGTTTTTGTCAGGTGGAAACTTCCCATCTCAGGTGCAGTTTAATTTTATCCTTCAAGGGGAAGCACAAGTGCTCGGCCCTACAGCTGGAGCTGCCGAGGTTTTTATGTTCCCATCTCCTTTTAGCTGCAGACAATAACAGTGCAGACGGTTTTGGGAATAGAAAATTTCCATTAGGCTTTGTTGGTTTGTGGTTTGTTGTTTTTTTTTCCCCCCTTCTCTCCGGGGAAATGGTATTAAGGCCTGCAATCCATTCATTCTTTTATTGTCTTTTCCTTTTTTCTTTTTTTTTTTTCCCCTCTTTCTTTCTTCCTGCTGGAACAAACTGGGTATTTTTCACAACCTCATCCTTCCAAGAAAGCTGTTTTCCCCAGAGCTGCCTTGCTGGGCTCCGGGGAGGCTCTGGGAACATAATGGGTGTTTTCAAAGTCTAATGGCTACTAAGTGGAATATTTCAGGCTTAATCACTGTTGAATCATTGACCCTTCCTTCATATTTACATCTTTTTAAATCGCTAAAGCTGTGAAAACAAAGGAAAATCCCCGAAGCAGCAGCTGCCTCGTTCTGCCTGGGGATGGATGGGGGTGAGGAGCAGGGAGCTGGGGTGGGAGATGCGGGCAGCTGAGTCTCGGTGTGGGGCTGGCAGTGACGCTCCAGCCCGGCTCGGGGGGTTTTGGGGTGTCCCTTGAAGGTGGCAGTGACACCTGTCCCTCACCTGCTTTGGGCTGAGGAAAAAATCCTCGCTCTGGGTTTGTTTTCCTTCTCCCCTCGATCAGCAGCGTTTTGGAGCAGCTCTGGCTGGTGGGAAGGGATGGAGAGGGACGAGCTTTGAGCTCCTTCCCAACCCGAACCGTTCCCTGGCTGTCCTTCCCCACCACCCCAAACCCTCTGGGTTTCCAGCGCTCCTGGCTGCTGCTGCAGCCTGTCCTGAGCAGAGCTGAGACCTTCTGCGCGTTGCTAAAAGCTGGCTGTGCCTCGTGGTGAGGCGTGTGTGCATCCCAGGACGGGTGGAATCGCCTCGAAGTGCGCTGAGAATTCTGTCTGGGCTCTGCTTGATGAGTGGGATCAATCACCAGGCGTTAATTGCTCCACGGGAGAGGGAACCCTGCCTCGCTCAGGGCTCGGGCTGGGCTGTGAGCTGGGTTTCTGTGCTTTGGGGCAGGAGGCCGGGACTGACCCCGCCGTGTGCTGGGACACTTCCCAGAAAGGATTTCCAGGCAGCAGAGCGCCCGGGAACCCGAGCTGGGCCCGGGACAGCTGGGTATGGAACAGGCGACGGCTCAGCCCGGCCTCGGCCGCTGGATCACATCCCGGAGCCCAGTGGGAGATGCTGTTCCAGCTGTCCCTGCTCCGCCTGGAGCATCCCCTGCTCCTGCAGCTGGGAGAGCTCTGGGGAGCTGCTGGGGCGGAGCAGGGCACAGAAACGTGGGTGCAAAGCTGCATAAAATCCCAAAGATCCCCTCGGAGCCCAGCCAGGAGCGGCCACAGCGCCTGGATCAGCTCCAGGGAGGGAAGTGATCCCTTGGGAAAGCTGAGCTGGAACAGAGGCTGGGCAGAGCTGGAGAATAAAGCAGAGATTTATTCAAAGGCCTCCAGGATCCACCTTGGGCAGGACAAGAGCCTGGCCAGGGCTGCACCCAAGGTGGCCCCAAAATGGTCCCCAAATGGACAAAGGGTGACGAGGTCTCCCACTGGGATCAGTTCTGGTGCATTTGCACATTTTGGGGTTGAATTGTGCAATGGCAGCTCCAGGCTGTGAGGTCCCATCCTTCTTGTTCCTCCCTCCAGCCACCCTTGTTGGTGCTTTTGGGGCTGGGAGTTGTCCTTGGTGTGCAGCAGGAAAAGGATTTGTTTAGTGTGGCTGCTGTGTGCAGAGAGCTGAGTGACCCCGAGTGTGAGCTCAGAGCCTGGAACACAGCAAAGATCAAACTCCAGCAGCAGGAATTTCTGTGCTGGCTGCTGACCTGAACCCCAAATGGATCTCTGAGGGAGCAGCAGGAGAAGCTGCAGCGTCTCTGCTGCTCCTCATCCTCCCCAGGGCCAGGGATGTGTCTCTGTCCCCTGGAGCGCCAGGACCAGGAGGAACAGCTTCAAGCTGGGGATTGATGTTCAGGAGAAATTCTTCCCTGGGAGGACAAAACCCATCCCTGTGAGGGTGGGGAGGGGCTGGAGCTCCCAGAGCAGCTGTGGGGCCCCTGGGTCCCTGGCAGTGCCCGAGGCCGGGCTGCCCAGGATCAGCTGGATCACCTCTCCTCTCCCTCCCCTGATCCCGTGGTGGCTGCAGGGGTGGGAAATCGCTTTGGAGCCTCTCAGGGTGTTCCTGCCGGGATGACTCCGGTGGATTTGGCTGTGATTTAGGAGGTGGTGTCCTGGCATCCCTGCCTGCTCAGGGAGCCAACCCAGGCTGCAGAAATGACCCCGTGCTCGCAGCAGCGTCTGTAAGGAATGAAATGTTGGGAGACTCGTTACTCAAACGAGCCGGGAGAGCTCTGGGTGCCTCCCACAGAAAACTCATCACGTAGAAGTTGTATTTTTTCACCTCAAATTGGAGCTGCTGAGTCAGACCGGAGGCCCAGATCTGAGCCCTGCTGTGGTGCCAGGACCTGCTGGGCCCCTCTCAGCAGCAGCACCCCCTTCCTAACCTCATTCTTCCCATTTTTTCCCGTATTTTTTCCCCTCCAAAGGCAGTTTCCATGCCCCAGGGCTGCCGAGGGGGCTGCACTGGAGAGGAAGCAGAAGCTGCTGGTGGAGCATCTCCTTTTATCAGTGCACTGAAGTGAGCTGGGGAGATACGAGGAGACCAAAAACCCCCTTGGGAGCCGCCACAAAGAGAGCAGGAGCTGAGTTCCGTGCTTGGCACCGGGCGCCGCGTCAGTGGGGCTTGTCCTTAGAGCCAAAAAATCCCCATTTCCCCTGTTTTTTCTGGATGGAACACCTGGGCTTGAGGAAGTCTGTTTCTGCCCAGTCAGGGACGCCAGATGTCGGGGGCTTTCCCCAACATTCAGGTGGTTTCAGGGTCCTTTGCTCCCCTGCACAGCTCCGAGCCGAAGGAAGAGATGGAGTTCTCAGGTTTAGATTTTTCAGTGTTGCACACTTCGTTTATTGTTTCTTATCTTACAATTCTCTCGGAGTCCGACAAGATGTTCGCAGCTGCATGGATTCCTCACGTCTCCCCCCGAGCTGGGCTGTCCTTATCTTTTATACTAATTACTACCTATTTCTTGTTTACTATTTCTTACCAATGTCTATCTCTATTACTAACAAGGTCATCTTTACTCTTTACCCAATCCTCACTGACTACTTTGTGCCAACGTCACTGCTGAAATGGAGTGAGGGAAGGAGAAGGAGAAGGAGAAGGAGACAACGCCCCAGATTCTCCATCTTGTCCCCATTCACTTCAATGCTAGGAACCTAAAACTATTATTTTCTCACTCTGTGATAATCTAAACTACTATTTTTCACATTCTTGTGGCCTGTAAACCTTCTCTCAGTGTAGGAAGTTTTTCCCATGGACTGAAATCAAAGCCAGTGTCTCTCTGGGCTCTGGGCTGGGGTCCCAGACCCCCCTGTCCAGGTCCCTGACCCTCCAGGGCAGCCAAAGGAATTCCCTGGACTCCAACAGAAGTCCAGGCCTGTCCCAGGTGTTTTTTTTATTTATTTATTTTGGTACTTCTTTTAATTATTTTAAAATCTATTTAATTTTTAAAAAAAAAATTTAAAATTTTATTTTGGCACTTACTTTAATTTTTCTTAAAATTTACTTTATTTTTATTTTAATTTTTAAATTTTTATTTTGATAGTTACGTTAATTTTTTTAAAATTTACTTTATTTTTATTTTAATTTTTAAAATTTTTATTTTGATACTTATTTTCATTTTTCTTACAATTTACTTTATTTTTTTATTTTGGTACTTATTTTAATTTATTTTAAAAATTATTATTATTTTTTTACTTTTATTTTTAATTTTTAAAATTTTTATTTTGATACTTATTTTCACTTCTCTTACAATTTATTTTTATTTGTTTATTTTGGTACTTATTTTAATTTTTTCTTAAAATTCACTTTATTTTTATTTTTTTATTATTTTGGTACTTATTTTATTTTTTTAAAAATTATTTTAGTTTTAGTTTTGACCTTTCTTTTTAATTTTTAAAATTTTATTTTGATACTTAATTTTTTATGATTTTTATTTTTAATTTCTATTTTGACTTTTTTTTTTTTTTTTTTTTTCTTTTTTTTTTTTAAATTTTATTTATTCTTATTCCGAGTTTGAGTTTGCTCGGGTGCCTCTGGAGAGGGATTTCTCCCCTCCGGGCCTGGGCTGGAGCTGCGGCAGCAGATGGTGTGAGCTGCCTGAAAGTCGGCGGTGAGGCAGCGCTGAATTCCCAATTAACTGTAATTAAAGTGATTCGTTTCTTTGGCTGCCGAGGGCCTCGCTTCCCTTTGAACCGGGGCTGCCCCGGAAAGTGAATCCACGGAAAATGAATCCACGGAAAATGAACCCACGGAGGCCGGAGGTTGATGTCTGGAAAGGAGACGGAGGAGAGCTTTGGCTTTATTGGAATAAAGGGAGAGGCCGGGGGCGTTTCCCCTGCGGTCTCTCAGGGTTCATCCCAATTTCCCGGCCGCATTTCCCTCTCTCCTTCCCCATGGGCTGAGGCACTTGAGAGCTACAGACTTCCCGAAATGCCTCAGATTCCCCTTTTCATGTATAACCCCCTAATTTTTAATTTTGATGGGATTGATGGGTTTTTTCCCCATTGTTGCTTTCATCTTTCAGTATTCAATTTCACGTTTGTAAAGGCGAATTTCTTCTTTTCCATCCATCCATCCATCCATCAGTGGAATCCTTCCCGTTGTTTCTCTCATCTCTCAGTGCTGGTTTTATCTACCAGCAGACTCAGGGCTTGTTTGTAAAGACAAATCTCATTCCTCTCACCGGGAGCTGGGATGGGACTCATGACATTGACCTCGCTGGGATTTCAGCTGAAGCGTTTGTGGGGTTTTTCCATCCCTCTGTGGGGTGGGGACGCGGCATTCCCGCCGCCCCAGCCCGGGAAAGGGAACTTCGGGGAATTTGGTGCTGTAGGAAATGGGGCTCGGAGCAGCCCGGCGTGGGGAAAATCCCCTGCTGGCTCTGGGGTGGGTCCGGATGAGCTCAGGGTCTCTCCCAAGCCGTGCCGTGATTCCATCCTTTCCCAGCGGATCTCAGCACCGGGGCAGCTGGGGGTGTTGGCTGTGCCCAGGGTGCCAAACCCCTCCAGAGTCTCCATTTCCCGCTCCCTGTCCGTGCTTTGGGAGTGCCAGAGCCATCCCCATCTGCGTCCCTGTCCCCATTCCCATCCCCATCCCCATCCCCATCCCCATCCCCACTCTCTCATCCCCATTCCCATTCCCATTCCCATCCCCATCCCCATCCCCATCCCCATCCCCATCCCCATCCCCGTCCCCGTTCCCATCCCCATCCCCACTCTCCCATCCCCATCCCCATTCCCATCCCCATCCCCATCTCCATCTCCATCCCCACTCCCCCATCCCCATCCCCATCCCCATTCCCATCCCCGTTCCCATCCCCATTCCCATCCCCATTCCCATTCCCACTCCCCCATCCCCATCCCCATCCCCATCCCCACTCCCCCATCCCCATCCCCATCCCCATCCCCATCCCCATTCCCATTCCCATCCCCGTCCCCATCCCATCCCCATCCCCATCCCCACTCCCATCCCCATCCCCATCCCCACTCTCCCATTCCCATCCCATTCCCATCCCCATCCCCATCCCCACTCCCCCATCCCCATCCCCATCCCCATCCCCATCCCCATTCCCATTCCCATCCCCATCCCCATCCCCATCCCCATCCCCATCCCCATCCCTATTCCTATCCCCATCCCCATCCCCATCCCCATCCCCATTCCCATCCCCATCCCCATCCCCATTCCCATCCCCGTCCCCATCCCCATCCCCATCCCCATCCCCATCCCCATCCCCATCCCCACTCTCCCATCCCCATCCCCATTCCCATCCCCATCCCCATCCCCATTCCCATCCCCATCCCATTCCCATCCCCATCCCATCCCCATCCCCATCCCCATCCCCGTCCCCATCCCCGTCCCCATTCCCATCCCCATCCCCACTCTCCCATCCCCATCCCCATCCCCATCCCCATTCCCATCCCCGTGCAGGGCTCAGGGATGGGAGCAGCAGCAGCCTGAAAGGATCCTTTATGGAATCACACCCAGCAAGTGGAAAGAGGAGGATTCTTTAATTTTTTATTATTTTTTTTTTCCATGTGTGCATCCCGGCTGAGTCATCCCTGCATTCCCACCTCGGGCTCGGGGACATCCGTTTGCTTGGGGTTCTGAGGAGGAAAAAGAGCCCAGCTCCTCCTGCCATAAACGCCAGGGCTGCTTCAGATCCTGGTTTTTATGGGATGGATTTTGGGACTGTGTTTGCTGCTTTCTCCCAGATCCATAAACCAGATCCAGATCCATAAACCCCAGGACTGGTTCAGATCCTGGTTTTTATGGGATGGATTTTGGGGTGGTGTTTGCTGCTTTCCGTTAACCCCAGGGCTGGTTCAGATCCTGGTTTTTATGGGATGGATTTTGGGACTGTGTTTGCTGCTTTCTCCCAGATCCATAAACCCCAGGGTTGGTTCAGATCCTGGTTTTTATAGGATGGATTTTGGGACTGTGTTTGCTGCTTTCTCCCAGATCCATAAACCCCAGGACTGGTTCAGATCCTGGTTTTTATGGGATGGATTTTGGGGTGGTGTTTGCTACTTTCCGTTAACCCCAGGGTTGGTTCAGATCCTGGTTTTTATGGGATGGATTTTGGGGTGGTGTTTGCTGCTTTCCGTTAACCCCAGGGTTGGTTCAGATCCTGGTTTTTATGGGATGGATTTTGGGGTGGTGTTTGCTGCTTTCTCCCAGCTCCGGGGCTGTGCTCGGAGCGGCCCCTGGGATCTGGGATTTGGGATTTGGGGTTGTTGTGAGGATGTTGTCCAAGCCCTGGGAAGTGACGTGTCCCTCCTGCAGGGCTGGAGTGAGGGAATGCAGCTGGAGCCATCCTGGAATTCCGGGCTGGGGCCACAGCCTGGTCCTGCTCCTGGAGACACGAGCTCTCGTTTCGGAGCCCGTGGAAGGAAAATTCCCAGGCCCTGAGCCTGAGCTTTGTCTTCCCAAATCCTCCCTTTGGCCACGTCACTCCCGGCCCTGGCTTTGCTGCTTTCATCCCTAAAATAGGAACATGAAACATTGAAGAGGGCTGGAGGGAGCTGCACTGGGAATGAACCCGGGATCCTGTCAGGAATGTGGGAAGTGTCTCCTGCTCAGCCAGCAGAGCTCTCTTCAAATCCATCCCCCGCCCCGTGTCGGTGTTTTCCTGCTGCAGGTTTTTCCTGAAGTGGGAAATCAGGAATCTCCTGCTCTCCTTCCCGTGGGATTTGTTGGGAATTCAGGGATGTGGCTGCTTCACATCCCACGGGAGGGATTTGGTGGGATCCCACCACCGGCTCCCATCCAGGCTGTCCCGGTCTCTTCCTGTCCCACAGTCCCTTGGAAATCCATGGTTTGTGTGCAAAACTCCGGTTGTTCTGCTGGAATGTGATCCCTGTGGATCAGGGGGGTGTGTGTGGGATTCCTTCAGGGGGATGGGGCACCCCCAGGGTATCCCACTCCCCATCCCGCCTGGATGATGGATTGCGCTCCTGGAAGCAGCCTCGTGCTTCGGTTATTCCTGGAGAACGGGCAAAAATCCAATCTTGGGTTTTTTTGTTCGTCCCTCCAGAGGGAGCTGGGATTGATTTTGCGAGTCTGAGAACAAAGGAGCACTGTACTTATTTTCCTCAGGAATCGATTCCCTGTTTTATTTTTCCAGCCCGGAGAGGGGCCCCTTTGCCCGGGCGCGTGCTGGGCCCTGGGCTGGGTGGGGATGAGGATCTGGGAGCTCCAGATGTGTCTCACCAGATGTGGATTGATCCCAGAGCGCCGGGAGCTGCTGAGCAGCAGCCTGGGACTGCAGGAATTCCTCCTAGGAATTGGCGGTGTGCAGGGAGAAGGAGTTTGAAACTGCCAGAGGGAAGGGATGGGCGGGATTTTGGGAAGGAATTCCTGGCCCTGGAAAAGAATTCCCAGATTTGCTGTGGCTGCCCCTGGATCCCTGGCAGTGTCCAAGGCCAGGCTGGATGGGGCTTGGAGCAACCTGGGACAGTGGGAGGTGTCCCTGTGGAACTGGGTGAGCTTTGAGGTCCCTTCCCACCCAAACCATCCCATAATTATGGGCACCACTCCATTGGTCGCTTCCACATCCACTTCAGCCTCCGGGATCCAATGCTTCCATTAATTTATTTTCATTTTTTTAAATTAACCTAATTTACCTGCAAAGAGGAGAGATTTTCCAACTGAATCCAACATTATCATCCCAGCCTGGTGCTCCTGGTTCCTCACCGGCTCCTCATCAAATCCCACTTTTCTTTTTTCCCGAGTGGGGACGAGGCTGAGGGTTTTCCCTGCCTCCCCTCCGATCCCTCTCCCGTCAGGAGCTGCTCCCTGCCAAGGCTGGCAGCGCTGCGCAGCCCTCGGAAATGAAGTGATTAAATTAACCGGGATGTGCAAAAATTCGGCATCAAGTGACTCAGCCGAGCGCTGCATCTGCTGGGAGCTCTTCCAGGAGCTCTTGGAAGGGAGCAGGAATTCGTTTGCTTGAAAGGGCCCTGGTGCACGTGATGGCACTGAGCGTGGAGTTCATCCTGAAACACGGGGCTGGGAGGCTTTGGGAATTAACCCCGGGCGCTGCCAGCCCCTGGCACCTCGGCTGGGCCACGTGGTGTCACTCAGGCTGTGCCACCTCAGGCTGTGTCACCTGGCTGTGTCACCTCAGGCTGTGTCACCTGGCTGTGGTGACACACCTTCACTGGGAGCTGCGGCACCCTGAGCTCCTGAGCCCTGCCAGGGAAATTCCGCCCAGCCAGTGGGGGATCATGGGGGTGCTGGAAGGTTCTGGGGACCTTTTCGGGCTGGAATGGTCCTGGAGGGATGGGGTGGGATTTGGGTGTTGTGCTCTGGGTGATGTTTGAGGTGGGATTTGGGCATTGTGCTCTGGGTGATGTTTGGGGTGGGATTTGGGCATTGTGCTCTGGGTGATGTTTGAGGAGGGGTTTGGGGCTCGAGCTCTGAGTGTTTTTTTGAGGCAGAATTTGGGTATTGGGCTCTGGTTGGTGTTTGAGGTGGATTTTGGTGTTGAGGTCTGGTTGATGTTTGGGTGGGATTTGTGTGTTGTGCCCCAAGTACCATTCAGAAAGAATTTGGGCGTTGTGCTGTGTTTGGAGTGGGATTTGGGTGTTGGGCTCTGGGTGATGTTTGAGGAGGGATTTGGGTGTCATGCTCCGAGTGATTGTTGAGGGGAGGTGTGAGGGTCGAGCTCTGGGTGAATTTTTGAGGAGGAATTTGGGGGTTGAGCTCTGAGTGATTTTTTGAAGAGGAATTTGTGCGTTGTGCCCCAAGTGCCATTCAGGAAGGATTTGGATATTGGCTCTGGATGATGTTTGTGGAGGAATTTGGGTGTTGAGCTCTGGGTGTTTTTTAAGCTGGGATTTGTGTCCCAGGTGCCATTCAGGAGGAATTTGGGTGTTGAGCTCTGGGTGTTTTTTGAGCTGGGATTTGTGTTTTGTGTCCCAGCTGCCATTCAGGAGGAGTTTGGGTGTTGAGCTCTGAGTATTTTTTGAGCTGGGGTTTATGTTTTGTGTCCCAGGTGCCATTCAGGAGGAGTTTGGGTGTTGAGCTCTGGATGATGTTTGGGGATGAATTTGCGTGTTGAGCTCTGGGTGTTTTTTAAGCTGGGATTTGTGCCCCAGGTGCCATTCAGGAGGAATTTGGGTATTGAGCTCTGGGTGTTTTTTGAGCTGGGATTTGTGTTTTGTGTCCCAGCTGCCATTCAGGAGGAGTTTGGGTGTTGAGCTCTGGATGATGTTTGGGGATGAATTTGCGTGTTGAGCTCTGGGTGTTTTTTAAGCTGGGATTTGTGCCCCAGGTGCCATTCAGGAGGAGTTTGGGTGTTGAGCTCTGAGTATTTTTTAAGCTGGGATTTGTGCCCCAGGTGCCATTCCGGAGAGTTTGGGTGTCGATCTCCCTGTGTTTGCTGGGTGCAGGATGGAGCTGCTGGGGCCCAGGCTGCAGCTCCAGCACCCTCCAAGCTGCAGCCAGACCCCAGGAATAATCCCTGGGGGCAAGGGGGAGTCAGCCCTGCTGAAGGGAGCAGCGTTTTCTGAGCTGGGTGGAGGCTCCTAACAAACCCCTGAGTCCCTGCTGCGCTCCCTCTGAACAGCACAGGCTGTTCAGATCCTCTTGGATCTGCCAGAATCCTTGGAAAAATGAGTATTTTCCCTGTGGGGGCTGCAGTCACACACCCTGCACAGGGGGCTCCTGGCTGTCCCATTCCCACTGAATCCCAGGGCTCCGGAGCATGGGAAGCCCGTGCTCTCTGCCCAAGCACCCTGAGCTTTCCTAGCAGTAAATAAAAGCTATTTTTAAAAAGAAATCCTTATTTTGACCATAGTTGGGCAGCTCCGGGGAGCCTCCTCTCCGGAATTTTTTTGTTGCCGGAGCATAAACTCCCCAAGAATTTGGTTCCCCCAGCTCTGGGGGGCTCATTCCCGGCTTTTTCTCCCTGGCAGTTTCATTCCCAGCTCCGCGCTGTGCATCCCGGGGTTTCACCTGGCTGGGATCCCGTGGGATGTACCTGGCAGCCATCCCCCCCCTAGGACGTGCTGTGCTTAATTACTGGCAGTAATTAAAACCTCTTCTGGAGGTGGGAGATAAGAGCAGCGTTTCCTGGGTGGCAGCAGATGCTCCCGAACATCCATCTGCTCCTCAGCATCCTTCTGTGCTCCCTGGAGAGGAGGAGGGAAAAACAGGGCTGGGGGGAAGTTTGGAGGAGGAGATGCCAGCAGGGAATGGCTTCGGCTGCCGAGGGGCACGGGGAGAGCCCTGGCACTGGCGGCTTCAGCCCTGGGAGCTGCCAGAATTCCTTGGAAAAAGCCTTTAAAGCAGGGAAAGCTGAGGGAAGATGTGGCTGGAAACCTTGGAAAGAGCTTTTAAACAAGGAAAGCTGAGGGAAGATGTGGCTGGAATGGTGGAAAAAGCCTTTAAAGCAGGGAAAGCTGAGGGAGGGCACAGGTGGAATCCTTGGGAAGAGCCTTTAAAAAACAGGGAAAACGGAGGGAATATGTGACTGGAATCCTTGGAAAAAGCTTTTAAAGCAGGGAAAGCTGAGGAAAGGCTTGGCTGGAATCCTTGGAAAAAGCCTTTAAAAAATGGGGAAAGCTGAGGGAAGGCATGGCTGGAATCCTTGGGAAAAGCCTTTAAAAAACGGGGAAAACTGAGGGAATTTGTGGCTGGAATCCTTGGGAAAAGCTTTTAAAAAGCAGGGAAAGCTGAGGGAAGGCATGGCTGGAATCCTTGGAAAAAGCATTTCAAAACAGGGAAGGCTTGGCTGGAATCCTTGGAAAAAGCCTTTAAAAAACAGGGAAAGCTGAGGGAAAGCACAGGTAGAATCCTTGGAAAAAGCATTTCAAAACAGGGAAGGCATGGCTGGAATCCTTGGAAAAGCTTTAAAGCAGGGAAAGCGGAGGGAAGATGTGGCTGGAATCCTTGGAAAAGCTTTAAAGCAGGGAAAGCCGAGGCAGGCACGCCTGGATTCCTCGGGAAGCAGAGCGCGCAGTGCCGTGGTGTGGAGCGCTCCTGGGACCCCGTGGGGCTCCAGTCCCCAGGGCTCTGGATTTTGATCCAGTTTCCCATCGGGGGCTTCCTGACGGGCCAAAAACGCCGGAAAAGGAGAGGCTGGGGAGAGGGGGGAGCTGTGGGTGCGGTGTGCAGGGGATGGAGCCGCCCTCGGAGCTCGGGTGGATGGATCCCCAGGGATTCCGTTCTCCTCCAGCTGCTGGAGCACCCAGGGTTTGTGGAGAGGAGCCGAGCGCAGGGCTGGGATCGTCTGGGCAGCCTTTGGGAACACGGAGAGGTTTTCCCGAGTGGTTCTGATTCACCGCAGCCCCTAAGGGTGAGGATTTGGCTGCGATTCCTTTGCGTGGCTGGGGAAGGGATGCCAGCTCCTGGCGTTTCCTTTGGGGAATTGTTCCTTCTCCCGCTTTCCCCGTGCCCAGGCAAGGGTCAGGCCGAGCTGTGCAACCCTCCTGGGACAGCAGCAGCGCAGAATTCCAGCTGCAGGGAACGGGGAGGGTGTTTTGGGGCCTTGGAAGGGAATCTGGAGCAGCTTCTTTTGCTGCTCTCCGGGCGCCACCTGCTCCGGTGGAATTAGAATCACACAACGGAAGAACATTCCGGGGCTTTCCTGCCGTCCCCGTGTTCCTCAGCACCGAACGGTTCCCGCAGACAGCCGGGGAGCAGCAGTTAATTAGGGATTTTAATTAGGGTGTGGTGCATCCCTGCTTGGCACCGCCTCTGCTCCCCTTCTCCCACGCCTCGGAGATGGGAGCTGGAATCCGGGGCTGAGGCTTCTCCAGAGCCCTTCCTGCTGGGACACGGCCTTGCTGGGAGGGATGGGATGGGGAAATGCACAGGGAAAGCTGGAGGGGAAGGGTCTGGAGCTGGGAAAGGTCTGGAGCTGGGATTGAATTGGAGCTGAGATTGATTTGGAGCTGGGAAAGGTCTGGAGCTGGGACGGGTTTGGAGCTGGGATTGAATTGGAGCTGGGAAGGGTTTGGAGCTGGGAATGGTTCGGAGCTGGGAACGGTTCGGAGCTGAGATTGGTTTGGAGCTGGGAAGGGTCTGGAGCTGGGAAGTGTTTGGAGCTGGGAAGGGTTTGGAGCTGGGAATGGTTCGGAGCTGAGATTGATTTGGGGCTGGGGAGGGTCTGGAGCTGGGAATGGTTTGGAGCTGAGATTGATTTGGAGCTGGGGAGGGTTTGGAGCTGGGAATGGTTTTCCTCCTGGCTTCCAAGGGAAGCTCCAGGTTGTCCTTGTTGAGTTCTTCCAGCGTGGAGAGAGGAGATTTCTGGGGATGCTGCCTGTGCCAGGGGGAGCAGCCCCTCCTGCCCCCGGGCTGTCTGTCTGCAGGGGTTTTACAGCTAAGCCAGGACTAAAACTGCTCCTGAACCGCTCAGAGCGCTGCTCCCAAGCTGTGCCAGCGGGGTTTGGGCAGCGCCACAGCCCGGAGCGCTCCGAAATCCAAAGCTTTTGGATTTTGGCTAAAGCCAGGCCTAAGCAGAGAGGAGGAGAAGGGCTCTGGAAAACCAGGGAGCTGCCCGGGTTTGGATTTGGAGTGCAGGAGCTTTGCGGGCCAGAGTCAACAGAGCCTCGGTCTGTTTGTGCACCAAAGCTGCGCTCACGGCTAATGCAAACAGTTTTCATTAAGAAATAATCAAAAATAAAAAGCCATTTCGCACGCTGATAAGGAGCCAGCCGGGTTTGGGGTTTTTTGTTTTTTTTTTTTCTCACTTCAGCAGCGGTTTAAGCCACGCTCAAAGCCATTTATCTTTTCTCCGGCGCTGGCTGCAGAGGATATGAAAAATGCAGCAGGCTGCACACGTGTAATTAAACTTTTGGCAGAATCTTTGCCCCGCAGCTTTGCTGAGAAATCCAGTAATGATAAATCGAGTGGGATATCCAAAGGACTTTTTTGTTTTGTTTTTTGTTTCTTTTTGTGCACGAGATCTAAGACAACGTCCGTGGCGCCGAGAGTTAATTTGCCACCTAATTGCCTTGGCACGGCTCTGGGAGCAGCCCAGCCCGTGGTGTCAGCTCTTCTTCCAGCCCGGCCCTTGTTCTGCTCTTATCTGCGCTCCAATTTGCCATTGAGGCTTTCCTGGTCCCCGGCCAAGCCCGTGTTTATCCCTAATGGCTGTTTTGTTCCCCCAGCCCCGGCGCTTCCAGCTGGGAACGCTCCTGGGTGTGAGGCTGGCAGCGGCGGCGTCGCTGGCTCCGTAATTATCCTTTCCCTTTTTATCCTTTTTGATCCTTTCTCTCCCCTCCTCCGGCAGGACTCGGAGCCCATCCCTGTGTGTGACGCTCCTCTGGAATTGATGCCGGGATTGTCTCCCTGCTTTTGGTCTCGCTGCCTTTATCCCGGGCTGGTCCGGGGATCGCTGGTGGGAGAGGTGATTTGGTGTTCAAACCGCCCCTCCAGCGCTTTCCCTGAGGAAATTCTTCTCCGTTTCCACAGGTTTTCCCTGTTTCCCTCACCCCCGTGGCGTTCATCCCATCCTTTGTCACCGCTGGCTTTGGAGGGGTTCAGATCTCCTTGGAAAAGGCAAACTTTCGTCATTCCCCCCCCTAGGCAGACTAATTAAAGATATAAGATATAAAACATAAGATATAAGATGATATAAGATAAAAGATAGAAGATGATATAAGATGATATAAGATGTAAAACATAAGATATAAGATGTAAAACGAGATATAAGATAGATATAAGATGTAAGGTGTAAGATGTAAAATATAAGGTATAGGATATATCAAATATAAGGTATAGGATATAAAAGATAAAATATAAGATATAAAGTATAAAATATAAAACATAAGATATAAGAGGATATAAGATGTAAAACATGAGATATAAGATACAAGATATAAGATACAAGATATAAGATACAAGATATAAGATATAAGCTATAAGAGATAAGATACAAGATATAAGCTAGATATAAGATGTAAGGTGTAAGATGTAAAATATAAGGTATAGGATATAAAAGATAAAATCTAAGATATAAAGTATAAAATATAAAACATAAGATATAAGATGATATAAGATAAAAGATATAAGATGTAAAACATGAGATGTAAGATACAAGATGTAAGATACAAGATATAAGAGATAAGATACAAGATATAAGATAGATATAAGATGTAAGGTGTAAGATGTAAAATATAAGGTATAAGATGTATCAAATATAAGGTATAGGATATAAAAGATAAAATCTAAGATATAAAGTATAAAGTATAAAATATAAGATATAAGATGATATAAGATAAAAGATATAAGATGTAAAACATGAGATATAAGATATAAGATATAAGATATAAGATGATATAAGATATGAGATAAGATACAAGATATAAGAGATAAGATAGATATAAGATGTAAGGTGTAAGATGTAAAATATAAGGCATAAGATCTATAAAATATAAGGTATAGGATATAAAATGCAAAATATAAGATACAAAGTATAAAACATAAGCTATAAAACATAAAACATAAAATAATGAGGTATCTGGTGGACGTGGGCTGGGCCTGAGCTCCTGAGGAGGTGGCACTGAAGCTTTTGTTTTTTTTGTTGCTTGGCCTCAAACTGAAGGAGAGGAGGATTGGATGGGATATTGGGAAGGAATTCCTGGCTGGGAGGATGGGGATGCCCTGGAAAAGAATTCCCAGAGCAGCTGTGGCTGCCCCTGGATCCCTGGCAGTGCCCAGGCCGGGCTGGAGCAGCCTGGGTGCGACCCCGTGGCCCCTTCCCACCCCGGCCGTTCCATAATTCCGCAATTCCCTTAAACCCGCCCTGGCCGTCGCGGCATTTTGCGGGAGCTCCGCGGGGTTCTGTGCCTCGGGGGTGACGCGTCGGACGCTCTGTCCCGCCGGGATCCCCGGCTGGCAGCGCGGATTCCCGCTTCCCGTGGAAGGGCAGCGGGGCTTTGCTGGGCCCGTGTCCGTGTCGTGGGTCTGCGGGGGCAGCTGGGGGCCAGGCGGGTTTTGGGGACGTGTGCCAGGCGGGGACGCGACTCCCGAGGCCGCTCCGTGCCTGGGCCGCTCCGTGGGATCTGTTGGAACTGGAATATTCATCCTCGTCCCCGAGGGCTGGGACAGAGCTGCCACCAAAGGTCACCACCTGGGCTGGCGATGAGGACGGCGTGTTGCCCTGGTTTTTCTGAGTTTTTCTGAGCCTCCAGATGTCACCGAGACACACAAAGCAATCACACGCAGATTTTTGCGAGGCGGAGGTCCTTCCAAACCAGCTCCTAGATGAAGAGAGCCGAGAGAAGAGACCCCTTTGTTTATTTCTTACTTTTTATACATTTGTGGGTCTGGCTGTGGATTGGCTTCTGGAGTTTTCACCTCCCAGCCCAGTGGCCAGACCAGCCGTCAGTTACAATTGTTTTCAGGTTAGAAATATGCAAACGAAGGACAGGGAATGAAAAACAAAGCATTTGTTTATGTTACATGTGTGAGAAAAAGTGAACTGCTCCTAATATTGTACAGTAGCTAAAAGGTCTGACTCCATTTTATGAACAATCGAAAGGCTTTAAAAAACTCAGAAAAACCAGGGTGACATCTGGGACAGAGCTGCCACCGAAGGTCACCGCCTGGGCTGGCGACGAGGACGGCGTCTGGTGTTTGCGGAGCGATGCTGCTGGGGCCACCCAGGGGTGCTGCTGCCACAGCGGAGCCGGCACCAGGGAATTCTGTGGCCTCAGCTGGCCCCAGGGGAGGCTCAGGTTGGGATTTCCTCCTGGAAACGGCGGCCGGGCGTCGGAAGGAGCTGCTGGGGGAGGTGTCACCACCTCGGTGCTGCGGGGACAGGGTGGGGATAATAATTAAACTGCAGAGTATTCTGTGCAAGAGAAGGAGACAAAGAAATTGGAACAGCAAAGCGTAACCATTAAAAGGATTTTTTTTTTAAGCAATGCTTGCATGTCTACCTATGCATACTGAATAAAATGGTAAAAATGAAAGCTACGACAGCAAATTTTACAAACTCCATTGGTCAAAGCTGTGGAAAAAGATAGTGAGAAGTCTGTCCTGAGAAGGGGTCCTATATGCCTTCAATACCTTATCTGAGGAAGAAAGAGTAATTCTATCCTGTTCTTACTGAGACAAAGCACAGCAACATCTAGTTGGTGCACCTGGTGCTCATCTGATACATCGTTCCATACAGTACTCAAATTCTGAGCTGTAATCACACATATCCACTCACATTCCATCTTTTCATCTATTTTAGCTTTCTACTGCCCTTGACAGGAGGAATGTTTTCCCACACTTTTTTTTTCTTTAAAATCTAATTCCTAAAAATATATCCTACTTCCCTGAAGATATATCCCGTTTAAGTGCAGTTTCTCAGGTATTCCTAAGGATTCAGTTTAATAGAGGCAATGCTGGGTTCTCAGCTCTATGGGGTATCTTCTGCTTAGACACTGGTGATTATCTCAAGTGCCAATTGGCCATTTGGAGATTTTATGTAAATATATGCCCTCATGGGATGCTTTGAGATTCTACATATTCCTTATCAGACCACTCTCCCATGAAGGGTGGGGATGGGTCATGGTGATCTTGGAGGTTTTTTCCAGCCTGGGTGGTTGTGTGAGAACGCCTCCAGTCCTCGCCCGTGTTCCCTGTGCTGCTGAGCACCGCGGCTGTCCGGATTTGTGTTACAGCTGGCACCGTGCGGGTGACGCCCTGCCCTGCCGAGGTGACATTGGCAGCCCTGGTGTCTCAGAATGGCTTCAGACACCTCCCTGCACCGTCCAGACAAAAAAAACCCCATGGAGATGAGGGGTGAAGGGGCAGGAGGGAGAATTTTATAAATCCAGAGGGGGAGAATGACGGTGCCTGAGTGTCCAATCTTCCTCTGGGAGCCGTGGCTGGGGGGGATGAGGAGGCTGAGCCCCTCGTTTCTTGCCCTGGTCCTGCTGAAGGTGGTGGCTGGGCTTTGCCTGGGTGGTTCCACCCCTCCCAGCCCAGATTTGGCCGCGAGTTTTTGGGGTGTGGTCCCAAATAGCTGACTGGAAAGGAGCTGAGAGCGCCAATCCTGCTGGGAGCAGGGGTTTGGGAGAGCCTGGAGTTACCCAGGGATGCAAAGGGGAAACATTTTAGGTGGTGGAAGAGAATCGTGGTTAAACGCAGCTTGTTGGGGAGGGGCTGAAATGCCAGGGAAGTTCTTTGGGGAGGGTTTTCCTTCATCAGCAAAGGCGATGGGACTGCAGCTCCTGGCAGGTTTGGGATGGAGGGCAGGGGCTCGGCAGCTGTGTCCTCATCATCCTCATCATCCTCATCATCCTCACCATCCTCATCATCCTCATCATCCTCACCATCCTCATCATCCTCACCATCCTCACCATCCTCACCACCCTCATCACCCTCATCATCCTCACCATCCTGATCATCCTCATCACCTTCATCATCCTCATCATCCTCATCACCCTCATCATCCTCACCATCCTCATCATCCTCACCATCCTCATCATCCTCACCATCCTCACCATCCTCACCACCCTCATCATCCTCACCATCCTGATCATCCTCATCACCTTCATCATCCTCACCATCCTCATCACCTTCATCATCCTCACCATCCTCACCATCCTCACCATCCTCACCATCCTCATCATCCTCATCATCCTCACCATCCTCATCATCCTCACCATCCTCATCACCCTCATCATCCTCATCACCCCCATCATCCCCTGACCTTGGCCCAGCCAGGCTGGAGCTTTGCTGGGTGGCACCAGGAGGAGGAGGAGGAGGAGGAGGCAGAGTCTCGGGGTCTCCCTGGGCTCTGCAGCGTGGGGCACCCGCTGCTCTGGCTGCTTTTGTTCCTCTCCTTTCCTTTTTCCTTCTGGCAAGGGAGGCAGGAGCTGCCCAGCTGTGGGAAGGGATGTCAGCTCCTGCCATTCCCTTTGGGAATTCCTTCCCTCTCCCCTTTCCCGTGCCCAGCCACGGGTCAGCCCAAGCTGTCCAACTCTCCTGCTTTTCCTGGGACAGCAATACCCCAGAACTCCAGCTGCAGGGAAGAAGGAGGGTGTTTTGGGCCTTGGAGAGGAATGAACCTGACCCCGGTGATTTCTGTCCCCTCCTTGCCTGACCCCGGTGATTTCTGTCCTGTCCTTGCCTGACCCCGGTGTTTTGTGTCCCCTCCTTGCCTGACCCCGGTGATTTCTGTCCCCTCCTCACCTGACCCCGGTGTTTTCTGTCCCCTCCTCACCTGACCCCGGTGATTTCTGTCCTGTCCTCACCTGACCCCGGTGATTTCTGTCCCCTCCTTGGCTGACCTTGGTGATTTCTGTCCTCTCCTCACCTGACCCCAGTGTTTTCTGTCCTCTCCTCACCTGACCCCGGTGTTTTGTGTCCTCTCCTCGCCTGACCCCGGTGTTTTGTGTCCCCTCCTCACCTGACCCCAGTGATTTCTGTCCCCTCCTCGCCTGACCCCGGTGTTTTGTGTCCCCAGACAAGGCTGAGAACGGGGAGCCCTACCAGCGGAGGAGGGCAGCGGGTGCCCCCGTTCCCGAGATGCCCCCGGCGCCGCGGGACGGAGCCGGCGTGGCCGGGCGCAGCAGCTGGAGGAGGATCACGCTGATGATCCTGGCTATCACCATCCACAACATCCCAGGTGAGCTCCGGGGCGCGCTCATCCCGCCGGGATCCTGGCTCCCTCCCTTCTCCCGTGTCCCTGGCAGACGGCACCAGCCGAGCGGGCGCTGCCGGGCAGGATCCTTGCCAAAAGCAAGGTTCGCTTCCTTAGAAAAATTTATAAGTTTAATAAAAATAATAACAATAATAATAAAAAAAATTAGGCAGTTAGGAGAGACAAAAGCAAAATACAGTTTCTGGGCCGAGGATGGTTGGTACCTGGCCAGCCAGCATCCCTGCTGGCAAACAGTTTGCTCCTTAAAAGTTTTACCCTGTTGCGTATTTATAAATTCACGTGCATCGCCCAAACATTCCTTTTGAGTGTGGATCTCTCTGTTCGGTTTGAAGCCCCCTCCGCAGTCGTTTTATCCGGCAGATCCATCTGCGGGTGGCTCCGTCCCCTCTGGTAGCACAGCTCCCATCAGTTCTCCTCCTGGGGTTTTGCTCATCTTCATTCGGACAACGGAAATTCAAACAGCGTTTTTTGGTCAGCGGGAATGAAGGATGACTTCTGGCTCGGCCGGTTTAGGCGTTACAAAACAAAACAAAAACCCCCAGTCTTTTCCTTTTAGCGCTACATTACAATCATAAAAAAAAAGAAAATATCTGTATTTATACCTTCGTCGCATTTCTCAGCTCCGTTAATGAAGGAAAACGCGGCCCAACCTCCCCGCGTCAGACGCGCAGCGTTGGCGTTGATATTTGCGAGAAGCCAGCGACACAAAACACGGTTACAACGATTTATAACGATTGGAACCATTTATAACGATTAGAACCGTTTATAACGATTAGAACCATTTATAACGATTAGAACCGTTTATGACGATTAGAACCGTTGATGACAGGAGCTCTTGCAGAGCTCTTTGGCAGCGCAGCCCCCGGTGGGGAGGGGGCTCGGGGGGAGCTCGCAGCAGCTGCGGCCGGCTCCTGCCAGCCCAGCCTGGCTGGGGATTGCCGGTGCCGAGGGGATTTGGGGACAGGCGACAAACCCCGCTCCCTCTTCGCCTCTCTAGTCGCTGGAGGACACGAAAAGAACGGTGTCACGCAGTCGAGCGGTCGCAGCAAAAAGATGGGGAGTTTATTTTTTACCTTGATTTATGTAGGTCCAGGACAATGCCCAGGGGTTGGAGGATGAGGTTTCCACCTCTCCGACCCCACTGGCCGAACTAGAAGCCCATCGGTTTTCCCTCCTCCAAGGAGGAACGTGAGAACAATCACTTTGTGACAAAACCGCGGAGGACGGGACGGCGCTGTCCCCCGTGAGCAGCCAGAGGCGCCTTTGGGTCCCTGCTTCCCTCGGGCAAGGTGTGCATTTGGACAGTGGGTCCTGGAGGGCTGGGTCCAGCCAGGCTGGGCGTTGTGCTGCTGCGAGAGGAGATCCGAGGATGATGGGATCAGTCTGGGACAGCTCGGGACGTTGGGCTGCGTTGTGATTCCTGGGGATGTCGAAGGAAAAGTAAGGCAGCGTTTTCCAGGGCTTTTTTTTCCTGATTTCTTTCCTCCTCCTCCCCTTCCCTCGCCTTTCCTTCCTCCCTCCTCTGCTCTGTGCCTGGCTCAGGCCCGGGTGCGGGCAGGGAGAGGCTTCTGGAGCTGTGAATCTGGGAAGAAACAAGGCAGGTTTTGGGAAAAATCCCTGTTTTCCCAGCCCTGGGTATCGGCAGCGCGGAGCTCGCCGGGACCCTCGGGTGTCTCCTTGTGCTGGCTGACTTTGGGAGTGGCTTCTGTCCAGGGTGGGAATTGTCTCCTCCCAGCCGGCTGTGGGCACCTTTGGGTGCTCCTGGACTGGGAATTTCCTCCTCCCAGCCGGTTCTGGGCACCTTTGGGTGCTCCTGGGATGGGAATTTCCCCCTTCTAGCCGGCTGTGGGCACCTTTGGGTGCTCCTGGGATGGGAATTTCCTCCTCCCAGCCGGCTGTGGGCACCTTTGGGTGCTCCTGGACTGGGAATTTCCTCCTTCCGGCCGGCTGTGGGCACCTTTGGGTGCTCCTGGGATGGGAATTTCCTCCTCCCAGCCGGCTGTGGGCACCTTTGGGTGCTCCTGGGATGGGAATTTCCTCCTCCCAGCCGGTTCTGGGCACCTTTGGGTGCTCCTGGGATGGGAATTTCCCCCTTCTAGCCGGCTGTGGGCACCTTTGGGTGCTCCTGGGATGGGAATTTCCTCCTCCTAGCCGGCTGTGGGCACCTTTGGGTGCTCCTGGGATGGGAATTTCCTCCTCCCAGCCGGCTGTGGGCACCTTTGGGTGCTCCTGGACTGGGAATTTCCTCCTCCCAGCCGGCTGTGGGCACCTTTGGGTGCTCCTGGGATGGGAATTTCCTCCTCCCAGCCGGCTGTGGGCACCTTTGGGTGCTCCTGGACTGGGAATTTCCTCCTTCCGGCCGGCTGTGGGCACCTTTGGGTGCTCCTGGACTGGGAATTTCCTCCTCCCAGCCGGCTGTGGGCACCTTTGGGTGCTCCTGGACTGGGAATTTCCTCCTTCCGGCCGGCTGTGGGCACCTTTGGGTGCTCCTGGGATGGGAATTTCCTCCTCCCAGCCGGCTGTGGGCACCTTTGGGTGCTCCTGGACTGGGAATTTCCTCCTCCCAGCCGGCTGTGGGCACCTTTGGGTGCTCCTGGGATGGGAATTTCCTCCTCCCAGCCGGCTGTGGGCACCTTTGGGTGCTCCTGGGATGGGAATTTCCTCCTCCCAGCCGGTTCTGGGCACCTTTGGGTGCTCCTGGGATGGGAATTTCCCCCTTCTAGCCGGCTGTGGGCACCTTTGGGTGCTCCTGGGATGGGAATTTCCTCCTCCCAGCCGGTTCTGGGCACCTTTGGCTGATCCCGGTGGTTTCTGTCCCCTCCTTGGCCGTTCCCGGTGTTCTGTGTTTTCTGGGTGCTGCTCAGCCCCTCTCTGGGGCTCAGTTCAGTTCAGCTCTGTCCCTGCTGACCCTTCACCCCCTCCTCTCCTTCCCAGTGTCATTCCAGCGGCCCCACGGCGCTGCTGCTGCCACCGGGGCCCCCCAGCAGTGACAAATCCCTGCCCAACGCCCTCCTGGCCGCGGGGATTTATCCAAAGTCACCAAAGATCCCAAATCCCAGAGGTTGGGCCGGAGCCCTGGTGCTGCAGAGCCCTTCCCGCAGGGCACGGGCTGAGAGGAATAATTCAGGCTGGGCATAAATAATTGAGGCTGGGATGAAATCAGGTGAGCGGCGATTTGGGGCTCTGAGTTCCTCCTGCTGTCCCAGGCGGAGCAGCTTTGGAGGCACGGGGGATCTCTGCCTCAGTCGGCAGCCCTGCCAGAGGAGAGGCTGGAATTAAACGGGATTTAATTCCAATCAGCACGGGCTCCTCGTGCTGGGGATGCCCTGGGAGAACGCGCTCCCTGCTCCTCAGGGAGCCATGGAATGGGTTGGGTGGGCTCGGAGCTGACCCAGCGCTGCCCCTGCCGCCTCCCGCTGTCCCCGGGTGCTCCAAGCCGGCCTCGGACGCTTCCAGGGCTGGAGCAGCCGGAGCCGCTCTGGGAATTCCATCCCAGGGCCTCCCCAGCCTCGCAGGGAGCTGCTGATCCCGAACATTTCGTGTTCCCCGTGTCCTGTCAGGAGCTGCCCGGGCACGAAGCCGCTCTCCTGTGAGGAGCATCAGCGTCCGTAAAGTGCTGGAGCTCGTCCCGAAGCCGGGAATGCCGGTGGAAAGGATAAATTGGTAATGACAGGAGATGCCGAACTGCCAGGCTCTTCCTGCTAATTAATATTCATGCACGCCGGCTTCAGCGGAACATTAATTATGCATTTAATCAAGCCCTGTTCATTCTGGTTTCGCTTCGTACCTCAGGCGGCTGCTGCGCCCAAGACTCCGGGTTAATTAAAACGTCTGTGGCGTTATCACAAATAACAATTAGCGAGGGGAGGGCAGGGCGGGGCGGGATCCTGGGAAGCTCCCGGGGTGTTCCCGGGGGGCTCTGCCCTGCTCCCGCCTCCTTCTGGGGCTCCCCCACCCCGCAGGTGCTGCAGGAGCTCCAGGAGAGCACCGGGGCCGTGTTCTGCTGGTCTTCGTTCCCCTGGAGTCTCAGAATTCCCTGGAGGTTGGATTCCAGGATTCCCTGGAGGTTGGGAGAGCCTGCCGAGGTCCCCAGCCCTGAGCGTCACCTCCAGCATCCCAAGGCCAGGCCACCCTTCCCTGGGAGAATTCTTCCAGCCTGGGGCTGTTCCCGTCCATGTTCCCTGGGAGCAGATCCCAAATCCCTCCCGGCTGTCCCCTCTTGTCAGAGAATTCCAAAGAGGGGAAAAAAATCCCTCTGGATCCACCTTTTCTCCAGGCTGAGCCCCTTCCCATCTCCCTGAACCTCTCCTGGTGCTCCAAACACTTCCCATCTCCCTCAGCCTCTCCTGGTGCTCCAAACCCTTCCCACCTCCCTCAGCCCCTCCTGGTGTTCCAGTCCCTTCCCAGCTCCCTCAGCCTCTCCTGGTGCTCCAAACCCTTCCCAGCACCCTGAACCCCTCCTGGTGCTCCAAACCCTTCCCAGCTCCCTGAATCCCTCCTGGTGCTCCAAACCCTTCCCAGCTCCCTGAGCTTCTCCTGGTGCTCCAAACCCTTCCCAGCTCCCTGAACCTCCCCTGGTGCTCCAAACCCTTCCCATCTCCCTGAATCCCTCCTGGTGCTCCAAACCCTTCCCAGCTCCCTCAGCCTCTCCTCAGAGCAGTCCCAGGGATCTTGTGGGGACTTTTGGTGGCTCAGCCAGACCCGAGTCCCTTCCCAGGTGTGGCAGCGAGGTCTGGAGGGGTTGCAGGTGCTGGTGGTGACGATTCCCTGCCCTGCTTCCCCCTGGCAGGTGGGAATGTGCCTTCCCACCCTCAGACCCGCTCGGGTGACAGCAGGGACCGGCCGGGACCTGCCCCATCCCTGCCCCGGGAGAGGCAGCAGGGTGCTTCCAGCCAGGCACGAGCTGGTGCTTCCAACCCCCAGAATGTTGCCAAGGAAACCTGAAATTCCCATTTTTTCTTGGTGCTGTGCTGGGCAGAGCCAGCTGAGCCCATCCCGGGATCTCCCCTTGGCTCCAGCCTTTCCACTGATCCTTGGGCAGCTGAGCTGGAACAGAGGCTGGGCAGGGCTGGAGAATAAAGCAGAGATTTATTCAAAGGCCTCCAGGATCCACCCAGGGCAGGACAAGAGCCTGGCCAGGGCTGCACCCAAGGTGGCCCCAAAATGGTCCCCAAATGGACAAAGGGTGACGAGGTCTCCCACTGGGATCAGTTCTGGTGCATTTGCACATTTTGGGGTTGAATTGTGCAATGGCAGCTCCAGGCTGTGAGGTCCCATCCTTCTTGTTCCTCCCTCCAGCCACCCTTGTTGGTGCTTTTGGGGCTGGGAGTTGTCCTTGGTGTGCAGCAGGAAAAGGATTTGTTTAGTGTGGCTGCTGTGTGCAGAGAGCTGAGTGACCCCGAATGTGAGCTCACAGCTGCACCTGGGCAGCAGAATCTGAAAATGCCCTCGGGATTGGGCTTGGAGGGCGATCCTGATCCGTGGGGTTTGTGCCTCATCTGTGGGGTTTGTACCTGTTCCCTGGGGTTTGTACCTCATCCATGGGGTTTGTTCCTGTTCTGTGGGGTCCGTACCTGATCCGTGGGGTCCGTACCTGATCCGTGGGGTCTGAACCTGATCCGTGGGGTCTGAACCTCATCTGTGGGGTCCATACCTGATCCATGGGGTTTGTACCTCATCCATGGGGTTTGTACCTGATCCGTGGGGTCCGTACCTGATCCGTGGGGTTTGTACCTTGTTCTTTGGGGTTTGTACCTGTTCCCTGGGGTTTGTACCTGATCCATAGGGGTTATACCTCATCCATGGGTTTGTACTTTGTTCTTTGGGATTTGTACCTTTTTTTGGGGTTTGTATCTGATCCTGTGGGGTTTGTACCTGTTTTGTGGGGTTTGTACCTGATTCACGAGGTTTATACCTCATCCATGGGGTTTGTACATGTTCTGTGGGGTCCGTACCTCATCCATGGGGTTTGTACCTGTTCTGTGGGGTCCGTACCTGATCCGTGGGGTCTGAACCTCATCTGTGGGGTCCGTACCTGTTCTGTGGGGTTTGTACCTGATCTATGGGGTTTGTACCTCATCTGTGGGGTCTGTACCTGATCCATGGGGTTTGTACCTCATCCATGGGGTCCGTACCTGATCCGTGGGGTCTGTACCTGATCCGTGGGGTCTGAACCTCCCAGGCGAGCTCCCTCAGCCCCTCGTGCTTCAATCCATGCTGTTCCCAGGTGGATTTCTGGACGCTGCAGCTTTTCACCCCTCAGCCCAGCCCCGCTGAGCTCCCCCCTGTGCCCGGGGCTTCCCGAGGGTTTGGGGGTATCAGGGGGAGCGGGGGCTCCGTGCTGCGCCGGCAGATTGGAGTTCCTGGGAAGGGAGGCGATTTCCAGGCTGGCTGCGTTGTCATTAGCAAAAATTGATTGGATTTGTCCTCCCGGGACGGGCGCTCCCGAGGGAAGGGCGATGAGGGCCGGATCGCATCTCAATTACGAACGGCGCTGATTGTTCGCGTGGATCTTCTCCCAGATCCATTAAAAGGCCGGGAACATCCATTTGGAACGACGCTTTGTTGTTGGTTTGGTTTATTTTCCCCTGCTGGGATTGAGGCTGTTTTCCAGCTGTTGACTTTAATGAGGGTTTGGGAACCCACCGGGGCTCGGCAGAGCGTGAGAACGGGAGCTGCTCCCATCAATCCGTGCCTCGTCTGGGCGATGCCTCTTCCTGGAATTCCGGCATTCCTCCTGCCCTGCCCGCTCCCGGCTCGTCCTGGGCGCTGGGAGCACCCTCCGTGGTTGTTTTTAGTGAGGGAAAAGGAGGAAAAGGCTTCCCTGGGAAGGGGAGGCGTTGGTGGGTGCAGGGAGCAGCTGGCAGCAATTCCAGGGGATTTCAGGGAAGCGGAGCAGAGTGCTGGTCCCTCCCTGGGCACAGGTGCCATCCCCAGGGCTCAGGTGCCATCCCCAGGACCCAGGTGCCATTCCCAGGGCTCAGGTGTCATTCCCAGGGCCCAGGTGCCATCCCCAGGACCCAGGTGCCATTCCCAGGGCTCAGGTGCCATCCCCAGGACACAGATGACATTCCCTGGGCACAGATGACATTCCCAGGGCCCAGGTGCCATCCCCAGGGCCCAGGTGCCATTCCCAGGACCCAGGTGCCATTCCCAGGACACAGATGACATTCCCAGGGCCGAGGTGCCATTCCCTGGGCACAGATGACATTCCCAGGGCACAGGTGCCATCCCCAGGACACAGATGACATTCCCAGGGCACAGGTGACATTCCCAGGGCACAGATGACATTCTCTGGGCACAGATGACATCCCCAGGGCCCAGGTGCCATTCCCAGGGCTCAGGTGCCATTCCCTGGACACAGGTGCCATTCCCAGGGCCCAGGTGCCATCCCCAGGGCTCAGGTGCCATTCCCTGGGCACAGATGACATTCCCAGGACCCAGGTGCCATTCCCAGGGCTCAGGTGCCATCCCCAGGACACAGATGACATTCCCAGGGTGCAGGTGCCATTCCCAGGACACAGATGACATTCCCAGGGCCCAGGTGCCATTCCCAGGACCCAGGTGCCATTCCCAGGGCCCAGGTGCCATTCCCAGGACCCAGGTGCCATCCCCAGCCCGGCCGCTGCTCTCAGGCCGGTTTTGGCTCTGTGCCCCCGGCTCAGCTCCCTCAGGGCTCCCAGGCTCTGGAATGGGGGCAGCTGGAGGCAATTCCGTGTTTTCCGGGGTGGGGAGTTTTCCTCCCAGCCTCACCCCGTTGAGGAGGGGACAGGGGGGTCCCTGGTGTCACAGACTCACTTGGGGGCAGCCAGCGACAGGCGCCGGTAACACAGGGGCAGAGGCGACAAAAGCCAGTTGAATCCAGGATTTTCACCAGCTGGGAGGAAATATTCCACTGAAATATCCGTGTGGGAGCCGCTTTCCTGCCTCGTCCCCATCGGATCTCAGGTCTGTCGCATTGAAACCTCGCTGGGCAGCGGCCTGGGAAAGCTGGGAATGAAACTTCCAACGTCTCCGGCGGATTCAGGGGTGCTGGGGGCTCAGGAGAGCGCAATTCCTGCAGGGTCAGGCCCTGATTTTAGCTCAGCTCTGCTTCGGGAATTTGGGGAAGAGGCTCAGTGCTTCCAGAGAAGCATTGCCAGGATGGGGGAGTTCCGGGGCGTTGGGCAGTTGCGTCAATTCTCTCAGGTCAGCTGGAATTCTTTCAGGTGAGGTGGAATTCTTTCAAATCAGGTGGAATTCTTTGGAATCAAGTGGAATTCTTTCAAATCAGGTGGAATTCTTTTAAATCAGCTGGAATTCTTTCAGATCAGATGGAATTCTTTCAAATCAGGTGGAATTCTTTGGAATCAAGTGGAATTCTTTCAAATCAGGTGGAATTCTTTGAAATCAGCTGGAATTCTTTCAAATGAGGTGGAATTCTTTCCAATCAGTTGGAATTCTTTCAGATCAGGTAGGATTCTTTCAAATCAGGTGGAATTCTGACAGGTCAGCCAGAATTCTTTCAAATCAGATGGAATTCTTTCAAATGAGGTGGAATTCTCTCAGGTCAGCCAGAATTCTTTCAAATCAGCCGGAATTCTTGCAGGTCAGCTGGAATTCTCTTTCAGATCAGGTGGAATTCTTTCAGGTCAGCCGGAATTCTCTTTCAGATCAGGTGGAATTCTTTCAGATCAGGTGGAATTCTTTCAGGTCAGCCGGAATTCTTTCAAATCAGGTGGAATTCTTTCAGATCAGCCGGAATTCTTTCAGGTCAGGTGGAATTCTTGCAGGTCAGCTGGAATTCTCTTTCAGATCAGCCGGAATTCTTTCAGATCAGGTGGAATTCTTTTAAATCAGCCGGAATTCTTTCAGATCAGCCGGAATTCTTGCAGGTCAGGTGGAGGCTGAGTTGTTCAGCCCCTGTTCGGCTGCTGCAGCTCCATGGATCGAGGACTGAGGATTGAATTGCGGATTTGCTTTTGTGGAAGGAGGAGAAAAGAGGAAAGGGTGGGATGAGGATGGGCTGGCTCCCCTGGGCGTTAAACCAGGGTTAGGAACCGGCAGGATTTCCTCCTGCCTGCCAAATTCCACCCGAATTCCCGCCAGCCCTCGGCTGCTGGGGACCTCCAAACTGGGGAATCCCTGGAATCCGCTCATCCTCGAGCAATAACGGCAAAACAAACTTCCCTGGGCTCAGACTCCGGGAGAAATCCGAACCTCCTTATGGCAAGATGAATTTCCCACTGGGAACTCAACAGCTCCTCCAAGAGCGGGATGAATAATGGATGAGACCTGGAAAAGCTTCCTGGAGGAAAGCTCTGCATGCGCTGAGCCGGGAGAATCAGCTCCGGAATCGCTCTGGGAGGGGGCAGCGGGGTCCCGGCAGGAGCTGGGGAGCGCTGGGCTTTTGTTTCGTCACAGGGATGAATTTTTTGGGGGATGAGCTCCGTGTTTCCGTGCAGAGGGGTTTCTTTCAACATCGCAAACTCTCCTCACAAAAATGAAAAAAAAAAAGGCGTTTCCTGCTGTTAAATCCAGAATTCCTGCTGCTTTTCCCCAAGCCCCGCTCCCCTCACCTGCCCTGGAAACCCCTCAGGCACAGCTGGGTTTTGTTCTTTTGGTTTTTTGGGGTTTTTTTTCTGACAAATCCTGCTTTTCCTTCCAGTCCTGCCTTCCCTCCAAAGCCGAGGGTTTTGTGGGATTTACGAGTTGCTTCTCGTTTTCCCATTTCCACGGATCCTCCTCTTCCTCCTCCTCCTTCCCTGCCCTGCCGCATCCCCGCAGGAATTTCCTGCAAAGGTATTTTCTAGGCAAATTCCCTGCACGGATATTTTTTCAGGCCAGATTCCTGCAAGGATATTTTTTCAGGCAAATTTCCCGCAGGGACTTTTTCTTTTAGGCAAGATTCTTGCAATGGTGATTTTTTATTTATTTTTTTTTTTTTAGGAACAAAATTCCTGCAGGGATGTTTCTCAGGCAAAAAAAGAAAAAGGTGTATTTTATTCTGATTATTCTGGTTATATTCGGATTCTTCTTATATATATATATAAATCTTATTATTCTTATTATATATTTAATATTTAATATTTAATATTTAATATTTAATATATAATATATAATATATAATATATAATATATAATATATAATATATAATAAATAATATATAATATATAAGATAAAAGGTAAAAGTTAAAAGTTAAAAGATAAAAGATATATAAGATATATAAGATATAAGATATGATATATTATATGATATATGATATAAAATAGAATATATAAAATAAAAATAATATCTAATATCTAATATAACATATAACATATGAATTTATATAAAATAGTATATTATATATTATAATAGATAATATTATAGTAATATATATTATATATATAAAATAATGTCTATCATAATATTGTAATAACAAATAAAATTTTATATAATTATATATAAAGTATATAATTATTCTTATTATATATATAAAAAACCACAATTATTCTTTTTATATATATATATATATATATATATAAAATTCTGATTTTATTCGGATTCTCCTGATCCAGGGCTGGTTTGGGGCTGGCAGCACTGGGAAGCATCCAGGAATGCCAGGATTGTCCCACATTTCCCCTCCAGCACAGTTACCCCTTCCAGACCCAGCTTTTGGAGCCTTTTTTCCCCCTTTCCTTGGAAGATGAGCAGGGCGGGAACTGATCCCTGATGGAGCCCGGGATCATCGGGATAAACCCCTCGGACTGGTCATTTCTCTCTTTGTTCCGCCAAGAGGAGCTCGGGCCTTTTCCAGGGAGTTCTCCAGAAAAAACTGGGATGAGTGGAGCCCGAAATCCTTGGGAAGAGGCTCTCTGCTGTGGGAAGTGGGATGTGGATTCTCCCCCGTCCCTCCCAAGCTCGGGGGCCTGTGGGGAATCCTTCACTGGCTCGGGGCTGAGGTGGGACATTGGGAAGGAATTCCTGGCTGGGAGGGTGGGGAAAGGAATTCCCAGATTTGCTGTGGCTGCCCCCGGATGCCTGGCAGTGCCCGAGGCCAGGCTGGAGCAGCCGGGGGCAGCGGAGGTGTCCCGCCACGGCAGGGGTGGCACCGGGTGGATTTAAGGTCCTTTGGATCCCAGCCATTCCAGGACCTTGCGGCTCCTGTGCTCGGGGTGGTTCCAACACCCACAGACTCCCTCGGGCTCTTCGGTTTTCCTGCTGCTCCGGAGCCTGCAGCGGGGGGAGCTTGGGAATGAAAGATGGGGAGTAAACCACAGCGCTGGGTCGAGAGCATCCCGCAACTCCTGCTGCATCCCGCAACTCCTGCTGCATCCCGCAATCCCTGCTGCATCCCACAACTCCTGCTGCATCCCGCAATCCCTGCTGCATCCCACAACTGCTGCTGTATTCCTGCAATCCCTGCTGCATCCCGCAATCCAGCTGCATCCCGCAATCCCTGCTGCATCCACAACTCCTGCTGCATCCCGCAATCCCTGCTGCGTCCCGCATTCCCTGCTGCATCCCGCAACTCCTGCTGCATCCCGCAATCCCTGCTGCATCCCGCAACTCCTGCTGCATCCCGCAATCCCTGCTGCATCTTGCAAAATCTGCTCCATCCTGCATTCCCTGCTGCATCCCGCAATCCCTGCTCCATCCCGCATTCCCTGCTGCATCCTGCAAAATCTGTTCCATCCCACAACTCCTGCTGCATCCCGCAATCCCTGCTGCATCCCGCAATCCCTGCTGCATCCCGCAATCCCTGCTGCATCCGTAATCCCTGCTGCATCCCACAATCCCTGCTCCATCCTGCATTCCCTGCTGCATCCTGCAACTCCTGCTGTATCCCACAATCCCTGCTGCATCCCGCAAAATCTGCTGCATCCCAGAATCCCTGCTGCATCCCACAATCCCTCCTGCATCCCGCAAAATCTGCTGCATCCCAAAACTCCTGCTCCATCCCGCAATCCCTGCCCCATCCCACAACTCCTGCCGCATCCCACAACTCCTGCCCCATCCCACAATCCCTGCCCCATCCCACAATCCCTGCTCCATCCCACAACTCCTGCCCCATCCCACAATCCCTGCCCCATCCCACAGTCCCTGCCTCCATCCCACAGTCCCTGCTTTAGGATCAGGTGTTTCCCGGCCCACGCACCATCTGCTGCCTCTCCTTCCCTCCCCAAATCCCCCAGGCTTTGGGATCTGTGCTCCCTGGGAGTTCCCTCTCCCAGCAGGGACTCGCCCCTCTGCCGCAGCTATTTTTTTTCCTTCCTCACACGAACCGTTTCCAATGGGAATTATTAAAAAAAAAATAAAATATATATATATATATTTATATATATATATAAAAATTAATTGTTAAATTTTCTTTTCCCCTTCGAATTCCGCGAGCCACGCTCCCGGAGGGATCTTTGGGAAGAGCCGTGCTGCTCCGTGGTGGGGCAGGAAATTCCCTTTTTTCCCAGGCTGGTGCCTCATTTCTGCTGAGCCCCGGATCCCCCGATCCCTGCGGGCTGGGTGGTTTGGGAGCACTGGGCAGGAGCGTGCCAAATCCCCGGCTCTGGCCTGTGCCACGACCCCCGTGCCCCTGGGGGTTTGGGATTTGGGATCTGGGGCTGGGTTTGGGCTCTTCTCGCCCTCCAGCTCCGCTTCCCTCGGCTCCGGGCTCCGCGGTGGGCTCGGGGATGGGAATGTTGTGATTTTCCTGCTGTTTCCAAGGCAACCGGGAACTCACGGGGCCACAAACACAGGCACGGTGCCCTTCCTCCTCCTCCTCCTCCTCCTCCTCCTCCTCCTCCTCCTCTCCTCCTCCTCCTCCTCCTCCTCCTCCTCCGGGACGTTTCCCACCTGTCGGGATGCTCACCTGGGTCCCTCCTTGGAGGCTCCAGTTTTCCTTCTGTCCTCTGAACATTCCCCCCATCCCAAAGCGAGGCCACCAGGCTGCAAAAAAACCCCACAAAAAAACCCACAAAAAATGGGATTTTTAAACCAAAAGGGGAAAAAAAAACCAGCGAGGCTTTGGTGTTTCCTGAAAAAAAAAAAAAAAAAAATATATATATATATATATATTTATTTTTTTTTTTTCCCTGGGAAGGCTTTTCAGCTCTTTTGTGGGATTAACTAAAATTACGGGATTAGCTGTGATGCGCAATAATCTGCAAAGGCAGGGGTTTCCTCGTGGAATGTGGGGTTTTCCTGGAGCTCAGGAATCTCCTGGTGGGGTTTGGGTTTTCCTGAGCCTGTCCATACAGGTGTGGGGGGCACTGCTGGGACCCTGATCCCGCTTTAGCCCAGGATCCCGGGGGACTCCTGGGGTTTGGTCCTTCTGGGAATCCGCCAAGATTTGCTTTGGGAGCAGCTTTGGTGTTTTGCTCCTTGGTAAAATCCCATTCCAGCTGCTGGGGTGGGGTTTGGGATCTTTTCCCTTTTCTCCACGCTCATCGATCCAGAACTTTCTCTCCGTGCTGGTTTGGCTCCGTGGTGGGAACGTGGCACTGCTGGATGGAATTCTCCTGGATCTGAAGGAGCAGGATGCTCCCGGGCTGGGCTCAGGGCTGCTCCTCACCGCTTTTTCCCTGCTCTTCAGAGGGCCTGGCGGTGGGAGTTGGATTCGGCGCCGTTGGAAAATCCGCGTCTGCCACGTTCCAGAGTGCCAGGTAAGACCTGATCCTGCTTTTTTTGTGTGTGTTTCTTTGCCCCCGGAGCCTCGGCTGCCCCACCTTGCCCCGTTGCCAGGGCGCTGGGGATCCGTGCCTTGCTGGAACTCGCCTGGAAGCACGAGGGGGGCAGAGGGAGCCGGAGGAATTCCCGGCGCCGCTGCCTTTCCCTCGCTCTGTGATTCCCACAGCCGGTGGCTCCACGGTTTTTGTTTTCCCTTCTCTGGGATCACTGGAGCTGGGGAGGAGCAGCTGAGCGTGCTGCTGGCTCTCAGGAGGGGCACACAGGGATTTTTGGGATTTATCCCGCTCCCTTCTCCCTGTCCCGCATCCCCAGGGATTCTTGGCTCAGCACTGGCGGCTGCTTTGCTGTGGGGAGCTCCAGGGGAGGGAGAGGGCAGGGAAAAGGGATGAGGGATGGGGATGGGTGAATCAGGTGGGGAAGAGTGAGGTCTCAGCCTGGTGAATCCCTTTCCTTGGAGCTGGCAGCAGGAAGGGTGGAATCTCCACCCTCCTCTTCCCAGTGCCCCTGCCCGGTGTCTCCATGGCTCCCTGCAGGATTCCTCCTCCTCCTCCTCCTGTCCCACCCGAGCTGGGAGCAGCCCTGGTTCTCCTGCCCATGGATCCAGGCACGGGGTAATGTTTTTAGGGGAATTTTCCCTAAAAGCAGCGTCCGGTGGCTTTGTCTCCCATTCCTGCCAGGCAGGGCCACGGGATTCTGGAGGCTGGTGGCAGGGAAGGCCTCTGGGTCCTCCTGAGTGCTGGCATTCCTGCTCCTGGCGGCGATCCCAGGAAAACCCTTCTGAGCTGCCCTGACCTCGGGGGTTCATCCCGCTCCCCCAAAGCCTGGGATTTGGGGCCCTGGGGATGTTCCCTGCTCCTCCCAGCGGGAGCACAACCCGGCTGACAGCACCCGCTGGGCGCAGCTGGAGCCGGGCGGGAGAAATGGGAGACGGGGATGGAGCCGGAGGAGCTGCCGAGGCTTTGGAAAAGCTGCTGGCACCTCTCGGTGGCCGCCTTGCAAACGGCACCTCCCTGCCCGGCCTTCGCTTTTCCCTGGGATTTGCACCTGCTGTCACCTTGCCCCCGAGGAGAGCGGGATCAGGTGGGATTTGAGGGAGAAATCCAAAATCCCTGTGAGGGTGGGGAGGCTCCGGCATCCCTGGAGCGTCCCAGGCTGGTTTGGAGCAGCCTGGGATAGTGGGAGGTGTCCCAGCCCTGATCCTTGGGGGTCCCTTCCAACCCAAACCATTCCAGGATTCCTGCTGCAGGGTCTCTGGGCTCCAGGGCTGGTTTGGATCCACCCAGGCAGATTTCTGATCCATCCAGGATGATTTCAGATCCCTCCAGGATGATTTCAGATCCCTCCAGGATGATTTCAGATCCCTCCAGGCTGGTTTGGGATCCCTCCAGGCTGATTTCAGATCCTTCCAGGCTGATTTCGGATCCATCCAGGATGATTTCAGATCCCTCCAGGCTGGTTTGGATCCTTCCAGGCTGATTTCAGATCCCTCCAGGATGATTTCAGATCCCTCCAGGCTGGTTGGGATCCCTCCGGGATGATTTGGGATCCATCCAGGCTGGTTTGGGATCCCTCCAGGATGATTTCAGATCCCTCCAGGCTGGTTTGGAATCCCTCCAGGATGATTTTGGATCCCTCCGGGATGATTTTTGGATCCCTCCCGGCTGGTTTGGGATCCCTCTGGAATGATTTGGGATCCATCCAGGCTGGTTTGGGATCCCTCCAGGATGATTTCAGATCCCTCCAGGCTGGTTTGGGATCCCTCCAGGATGATTTCAGATCCCTCCGGGATGATTTCAGATCCCTCCAGGCTGGTTTGGATCCTTCCAGGCTGATTTCAGATCCTTCCAGGCTGATTTCAGATCCTTCCAGGGTGATTTCAGATCCCTCCCGGCTGGTTTGGGATCCCTCCAGGATGATTTGGGATCCCTCCAGGCTGGTTTGGGATCCCTCCGGGATGATTTGGGATCCATCCAGGCTGGTTTGGGATCCCTCCAGGCTGATTTCAGATCCATCCAGGCTGGTTTGGGATCCATCCAGGCTGGTTTGGGATCCCTCCAGGATGATTTGGGATCCCTCCAGGCTGGTTTGGGATCCCTCCGGGATGATTTGGGATCCATCCAGGCTGGTTTGGGATCCCTCCAGGCTGATTTCAGATCCATCCAGGCTGGTTTGGGATCCATCCAGGCTGGTTTGGGATCCCTCCAGGATGATTTGGGATCCCTCCAGGCTGGTTTGGGATCCCTCCGGGATGATTTGGGATCCATCCAGGCTGGTTTGGGATCCCTCCAGGCTGATTTCAGATCCATCCAGGCTGGTTTGGGATCCATCCAGGCTGGTTTGGGATCCCTCCAGGATGATTTGGGATCCCTCCAGGCTGGTTTGGGATCCCTCCGGGATGATTTGGGATCCATCCAGGCTGGTTTGGGATCCCTCCAGGCTGATTTCAGATCCATCCAGGCTGGTTTGGGATCATCCTGGCTGGTTGGGATCCCCTCCGGGATGATTTCAGATCCATCCAGGCTGCCCATCCCCTTTCTCTGTGCCTCACAAGGACTCATCCCAAACCTTCCATTCCCAGCTCTCTGTCACACCCCAAATTTCCACACACTGGGATTGCCACAGACCCTGGGGAGAAAAGCAGGATACTCCAGCTTTTCCCCGCTGCCTTTCCCGAACCTCTGGAAACAAAGGGCTCCTCATAAAGCTCTAGAGATGCTGGAACAAAAGGGGGTTTATTCTCCCCCCTCGGCCGAGGAGGCAGGAGCAGCTGGTGCTTTCTCTGGATTTCCAAGGGCGTTGGAAGATGAAAGGTGGCACCTGGAGCAGGAAAACCCCGCTGCAAATCCGGCCAGGCGCAGAGGGGACGGAGCGTCTGTCCCACGGGGAATCCTTCGGGAATCCCCGGGAGGGCTCCAGGCGGTTCCTGGGTGTCCTTGGAGGTTTGGAAAAGAGCTGGGATCAGGTTTGATGTCACTCCTTGGACACAGCTCCGGGTCGGGATCCCCCTCCCATCCATTCCTCTGGAATCGCGTTTTCATGGAGCAGCTCCGTGACTCAGTTTCCCTCCTCCGTTCCACTTTTCCTTCCTCCTGGGTAGGTGGCTGAACGCCGGCCAGCGCCGGGCTGAGCCCCTGCGGAAGGCTCATCCCGAAAAGCTGGGCCTCCCTCCTCCTCCCGAGATCCCGGGATTCTCCCTCCTGCCCAGGATCCCGAGATTCTCCGTCCTTCCCAGAATCCCGGGATTCTCCATCCTGTCCAGGGTCCTGGGTTTCTTCCTCCTGCCCATGATCCTGGCTCATCCAGAATCCTGGGATTCTCCATCCTTTCCAGAATCCTGGGATTCTCCATCCTGCCCAGGGTCCTGGGCATCTCCATCCTTTCCAGGATCCTGGAATTCTCCATCCTGCCCAGGATCCTGGCTCATCCAGAATCCCGGGATTCTCCATCTTGCCCAGAAACCTGGGAATCTCCATTCTGGCCAGGATCCTAGCTCATCCTGCCCATGATCCCGGGATTCTCCCTCCTGCTCCTCATCCCGGCCCTTCCTGTTCTCCTGCGTTTCTTTGCTGCCACCGGGTGTGCAGGCTCTGCTCCTGCCACCGGGATCCTCCGGGATCCTCTGGGATCCTGCGGGAGCTGGAGCTGGATCCAGCCCCTGACCGGGATCTGGCCAGGATTTTCATACAGGGAGAGGCTGGGAATGGGAGTGGGAATGGAATGGGAACGGGAATGGGAACAGGAATGGGAAGGGGAATGGGGACGGGAATGGGAATGGAATGGGAACAGGAATGGGAACAGGAATGGGCACAGGAACAGGAATGGGAACAGGAATGGGCACGGGAGCAGGAATGGGAACAGGAATGGGAATGGGAGTGGGAATGGGAACAGGAATGGGAACAGGAATGGGCACGGGAGCAGGAATGGGAACAGGAATGGGAATGGGAACGGGGAAGGGGAACAGGAACAGGAATGGGAATGGGAAGTGGGAATGGGAACAGAATGGGAATGGGAGTGGGAATGGGAACAGGAATGGGAATGGGAATGGGCACAGGAACAGGAATGGGAACAGGAATGGGAATGGGAACGGGAAGGGGAACAGGAACAGGAATGGGAATGGGAACGGGAAGGGGAACAGGAACAGGAATGGGAATGGGAACAGGAATGGGAGCAGGAATGGGCACGGGAATGTCTCCCCACTGCCATAGGGCAGGGTTGGGTGCGATATTTGCAAGCTGCTCTCTCAGGGGCTGGGATGGAATTCCCAGGGAATTCCCAGGGAAGCCGTGGCTGCCCCATCCCCGGAGGTGTCCAAGGGCAGCTTGGATGGCGTTGGGAGCAGCCTGGGATGTTGGGGTGCCCCTTTCGGGATGTTTTCCATGGGGGATGAGCTGTTCCCGGCCCCGGGCAGAGAGCATCCCTGGCTGCTGTGGGGCTGCGCTGCGGGCAGGGCTGGGAATGTCGGGAATATCCACGGGGTGGAAACAGCAGCTCAGGATAAAGTGCAAAGGAGAGGAGCCAGAGCCAGGGCAGTGCCAGGACAGAAATAAAGCTGGATCAGGGCCTGGCTGCTGCAGGGAATAACTCGGCTGTTGCAGGCAGGAAATAAAAAAAATTCCCTGCAAGTCTGACTCAGCCTGACAGGCGGGGACAGAACAGGGATGGATTTGCTGCGCTCTCGCCCTGCGCAAAAGCACGCGGAGGCTTTTGTTTTCCGAGCTCCTGTCCCAGTGGATGGATTGCAGAGGTGTCTGGGATGAAAAATTCCCGTCCCGCTCCTCTCCACAAATTCGGGATTGGTGCCCCGGAGGCAGCAGCATTCCCAGGTGTGCCTTTTGTCCCTGGAAAAGCCCCTGCTCTTCCCGAGGCCGGGGGAGGTTCAGACAAGTTTTGACACGAATAACCACAGCCTGATTTCTCATCCCCATCCTCAATTCCCTCCCTGAAATCCCCTCCGGGGACGGAGCAGGAGCCAGCAGGGAGGTGATGGAAACAGGAATGTTTTTTCCCCCGTCCCCGCTCTGGAAGTGATGCTGGGGATGTTTCCTCGGGCCCAGCACAATGGTTCCCATTCATCCTTCCCTTCTGCCGGCCTCCTTCGGATCTCTCGTGGCCCACGGGATGTTTCCTGCCCAGCCTTGGTGGGACAGACAGCAGAGAGGGTTTTTGGGATGACAGGCGGCTTTGAGGAGGGCTCGGAAAATATTATTCCATGGGACAGCCGTGCTTCCCACGCCGCGTCTGTCAGGCTGGGAGAGGGGGGAGGAAAAGGAAAAAAGGAAAAAAGGAAAAGGAAAAGAGAAAGGAAAAAGGGAAAGGGAAAGGGAAAGGGAAAGGGAAAGGGAAAGGGAAAGGGAAAGGGAAAGGGAAAGGGAAAGGGAAAGGGAAAGGGAAAGGGAAAGGGAAGGAAAGGAAAGGAAAGGAAAGGAAAGGAAAGGAAAGGAAAGAGGAAAGGAAAGGAAAGGGAAAGGAAAGGAAAGAGGAAAGGGAAAGGAAAAGGAAGGAAGAGAAAGGAAAGAGAAAGGAAGCGAGAAAGGAAAGGAAAGGAAAAGGAAGGAAAGGAAAGGAAAGGAGAGGAGAAAGGAAAAACAACAAAAAGAACCACAGCGAAGATAAAACCCCCAGGCATCAGAGGGATGAGGAGGAATCATTGCAAGCGTTTGGAATTGTGCTCTCAGCTGATGATTCCCAGCGGGATGCAGATGCGGATGGGGTGTGAGACCTCGGGTGCCCCCCTGGCACAGCAGCCCTGCCTTGGCATCCTGGGCCTGAGGGCACCTCAGAGAGGGTGGGGAAACACATCCTTGATTTTAGCTCACATCCCTGATTTTAGCTCACATCCCTGGTTTTACCTCACATCCCTGATTTTAGCTCACATCCCTGCTTTTAGCTCACTATCCCTGTTTATCTCACATCCCTGGTTTAGCTCACATATCCCTGGTTTTACCTCACATCCCTGCTTTTAGCTCACATCCCTGATTTTAGCTCACATCCCTGATTTATCTCACATCCCTGGTTTAGCTCACATCCCTGATTTATCTCACATCCCTGATTTTAGCTCACATCCCTGCTTTTAGCTCACATCCCTGATTTATCTCACATCCCTGGTTTAACTCACATCCCTGGTTTAACCTGAAATCCCTGGTTTTACCTCACATCCCTGCTTTTTAGCTCACATCCCTGGTTTATCTCACATCCCTGGTTTACCTCACATCCCTGATTTTAGCTCACATCCCTGATTTTTAGCTCACATCCCCGGTTTTGTCATTCATCCCTCCTTTTGTCATCCCTATTCTTCACCCACATCCCCGTTTTTATCTCTATATCCAGCTGGCCTCTGATTCCCTGCGGGTTCTTCCCACCCTTTACCAGGAAGGAAAATCAGCTTTAATCAACCTCACTCGTCCTCCTTCCCTTCCTTTTATTTTCTGTAAAGGAATGTGATCCAGGCAGTAAATCCCAAAAAATACCCCAGCACGTCCTTTACGCTCGGATTTCACGGCACAATTACCAAACGATTTTCTCTGTAAAATGTGCTCCCAGTTTAAAGATTCCGGACAAAAAAAAAAAAAAGGGAGAGAATTGACGTTTTTTGCACAGAGCCATAAACGTTAATAGGGAATTTTTTTTTTTTGGAATACCTGGGCCAGAATCCCAGCCCTGCTTTTAGACCACCCAGCTTCTTGTGGGTGTCCAATTAAAATATATATATGTATTTAATGGCCTTCACAACGTTTCTGTGGTCTCCCTGCAGCTCCAGCCCTGCCCCAGATCAGTGCAGCCCCCTCGTTAAAATCCCGCTTTATTTCAGGGCTGCCCCACTGTGGGACCCTCAAAAAAGTGAAAAGATTTGTGTGCCGGCGCTGTTTAAATGGAGTTACCGAGGTCTCACGCGAGGATTGTCTGAAGGTGTGTTTTAAGAACAGGGGGTGGTGAGGGCTTTGCTGAACCCTCCTGGTGCTGCGTGGGGTTTGGGAGGAGCTGCCAGGGAAGGGTTTGTGCCGGGAAAACGGCGGAATTCCTGCCAGGAACCAGCTCTGGCGAGGTGGGAGCTCTCCCCGTCCCCACAGGCTCTGGGTTTTGGGGTTGGTGCCGATCTCTCGTGGCACTTTGGGGGGTCGTTCCTTGGAGCTGGGGCTCTGCAGGGCGCGCGGGTTCCCGCCGAGGCTAGTAACCTGCCTCTGGGAATATTCGGGATATCCCGCCATGCCTTTCCTCGGCAGGATTTCAGCCCAGCACGGGGGCCGTTCTCTGCTGTTTTATCCAGTTGTGGTGTGTCCAAGGCCGGGCTGTGCAGGGACTGGACCCAACCTGGGATCGTGGAAGGTATCCCGGATGAATTCTGAGGTCCTTCCCACCCATTCCATGATTTTATGTGAGCACCCTGGGGAGCTTTTCCTCTCGGTAGAGCAGAACCCGTGCAAGAGGGAAATTTTCTGGATCCCTTTCCTGCTGTGCCCCCGGCAGCGGGACCAGGGCAATTCCACCTCCTGCAAAGGAATTTTCCAGGAAGCAGCTCCGGGGGCTTCACCTTCTGCCGGTTTTTGCAGCCCCGGAGAGCTGGAGCCTGGCCAGATCCTGAGCTCCCGGGCCAAGTTTCCTGCTCTTGGAGAAGGAGCTGAGGCTCCCCGAGCTTTTCCCGCTGCTCGGCGGGGTCAAGGGCACGGCGGGAGGAGAAATGAGACGTGGCTTTGTGCCTCCCACCCCTGGCAGAGGCTGACTCAGAAATCAAACAGTTCCTGAAATAACCGGGCAGATACGGAGCGAGGCCCGAAAACGGCGCAGGAATAAACGTTCCCCGAAGAACGGGATCCATCCTGCGGGATCTGGCCGTGGATTCCCGGCCCTGACAGGGAAATGGGCTCCGCTTGCTGCCTCCTGTGGCCCCCCCGGGCCAGCACGGAGGTGCTGAGCTGCAGGAAGGAAGGGAATGAGTGGAAGGGCCCTCTCCAGGACAGGGACAGGAGGAAACGGCCTCGAGAAGAAACCAGGGGAGGGAGATCTCATGGGATGGGAGATCTCCTCATGGGAACGGAGACTCCTCATGGGAAGGGAAATCTCCTCATGGGAACGGAAATCTCCTCATGGGAAGGGAGATCTCCTCATGGGAAAGGAATCTCCTCATGGGAAGGGGAAATCTCCTCATGGGAAAGGAGATCTCCTCATGGAGAGGGAGATCTCCTCATGGGAAAGATCTCATCATGGGAAGGGAGATCTCCTCATGGGAAGTGTGGCTGAGCCCTGGCACAGCTGCCCAGGGCAGTGTTGGAGGGGTCAGGATGCTGCTGGGGGACATCAGATGTCTGGGGGACATCTGGGCCGGTTCTTCTGATGCCTTGGGAGGCTCCCTGGGACAGAGGCTGGGCAGAGTTAAAGGGATAAAGCAGGGATTTATTAAAAAGCCTTCAGAGGATGCACCTGGGGCAGCACAAGAGCCTGGCTGTGGTTCCACCCAAGGTGGACGCCGGGTCAGGAGTTTCCACACTTTGGGTCCATTTCCATGTTGGAGTTAATTGTCTAATTACAGCTCAGGTGATGCAGTCCCACCCTCCCAGTTTGCTCCCCCCAGTTCGCTGCTGTTGGCACTTTCTGGGCCTGAAGCTGCAGCGGTGTCCTTGGTTCTGGGGCTGGAGAAGGATTGTTCTGTCTAAACTGTGAGGAGAACTTGCTAAGGCTTTGTATGAAATTCAGAGTTATAAATCAACACAGTGCTGAATGTGGAAAATACGAAAGCTAAACCTTGAACCATCGGGGTGTCCTGGGGGACGTTGGGTCTGGTTCTTCTGATGCCTTGAGAGGCTGGCCAGGGTTAAAGGGATAAAGTGGATTTATTAAAAAGCCTTCAGAGGATGCAGCTTGGGCAGAGCAAGAGCCCAGCCATGGCTCCACCCAAGATGGACCAGGGGCTTGTGAGTTCACAGGTTTTTCTTTTGTCTAAACCCTGAGGAGGACTTGCTCACAGTCTAAATGAAGTTCAGAGCTGTACACCAAGGCAGTGCAGAATGTGGACAATACAAACTCTAAACCTCGAGCCATCGGGGTGTCCCGGGGACGTCGGGGCCGGTTCCTCCGGCGCTCCTGGAGCCTCCCGCTCCGGGAGGAGCCGGGGAAGGAGCGGCCGCGCGGAGCGGGGTCTAACAGGTAGGGCAGGTCTGGGGAGGGGGCCCCGCCAGCTCCTCGCCACCTGCCAGCCCTGATCAAACACCTCGGCGGGCGGCCGTGATGTAATCGCGGCAGCCGCAGACAATCGGGCCTTTCACGGCGGCCCCGATAACAATCCCGCCAGCATGGAAGGGCTGCCATGCAAGAGCACACACGCGCATTCCCCGCCGCGGGGGAACTGAAAGCCCGAGTGAAAAGGGGGCTTGTTAAGAATATGTAGCCTGCTTTCATAATCGCCCCGTCGAAGAATAGGCCCTTGAAAACAAGGCTTTAGGCTTAGAGAAGGGCTTTCTGTGCCTTGACCTTGCAAATATGCGGGGATGCCAAGTGGGTTTTTTTCTTTTTTTTTTCTTTTTTTTTTTTTTTTTCTTTTTTTTTTTTTTTTTGCGGGTGAACTCGGAGTCTCCCAGCGTGGTGCCGGAGCGGTTGGCAGGAGAGGGGGGGTAGGATGTTCCCCAGGGACACGGAGCCTTTCCCTGGGGGATTTACCTTCTCCTCCTGGAAACCGGGCACGAGAGGATGAGCCACGAGCTCAGCTGTGGGTGACACATATCCTGGGGTGATGGCTTGGGCAGCTGAGCTGGAACAGAGGCTGGGCAGGGCTGGAGAATAAAGCAGAGATTTATTCAAAGGCCTCCAGGATCCACCTTGGGCAGGACAAGAGCCTGGCCACGGCTGCACCCAAGGTGGCCCCAAAATGGTCCCCAAATGGACAAAGGGTGACGAGGTCTCCCACTTGGATCAGTTCTGGTGCATTTGCACATTTTGGGGTTGAATTGTGCAATGGCAGCTCCGGGCTGTGAGGTCCCATCCTTCTTGTTCCTCCCTCCAGCCACCCTTGTTGGTGCTTTTGGGGCTGGGAGTTGTCCTTGGTGTGCAGCAGGAAAAGGATTTGTTTAGTGTGGCTGCTGTGTGCAGAGAGCTGAGTGACCCCGAGTGTGAGCTCAGAGCCTGGAACACAGCGAAGATCAAACTCCGGGCACCGGGGGTTCTGTGCCCGGATTGGGATGATTCCAAAGGATTTGGCTGTCCCTTGGCTGTCCTCAGCCCCGTTTTACAGATGGGAGGCTGAGGCAGAGCTCACACATCCAGTGTCTGTGATTCCTTGATGCTTCCAAGGACACCGAGTGGAGGAGTCACCCTGTGACGTTTCCGTGCTGGTGACAGCCACCAAAGGGACACACACAGAGCCCGGTGTGGCTTTCCCTGGATGTGCTTCCGCTGTAGGTCGGGAATGAGCCACGAGCTGTCCAGCTGCCCCATCCACAGAATCCCAGGATCCCTGAGGCTGGAGAAGATCTCCAAGATCTCCAAGTCCACTCTGTCTTGTCACCAGCCCAGAGCACTGAGCCGCCTCCAGGGGTGGTGACTCCAGATGGGATCTGATCCCACCTTTTCCTCTCTTTAGCGACCCCAAACCCTTCACCCCGCGGGTTTTCCCTCTGGCCGCGCTGGCTCATCCCCGTTTCCGTGTGCCCCGTGTCCCTGTGCCGCCCAGGCCGGGCTCCCCGGGGCCGGGCTGTCTCGATGCCGTGTTTTACAATGTATTCCCTTGCAGTCGGGGAAGCCTTCCAAGAATCCCCACCTATTTCTGTCAAAAGGCGCCTTTGTTCCCCTCGGACACAATGCGGCTTTGATTCCCGGGAGCTGCGGGGAAGGTGTGAGCTGTGCACGGCCAGGAGGGATGGGAACGTCCCCTGGGATGGGAGAATCCCTTGGGATGGGTTTATTTGGGGCTGGAGGTGAATTTCCCCTTTCCTTTCCTTTCCTTTCCTTTCCTTTCCTTTCCTTTCCTTTCCTTTCCTTTCCTTTCCTTTCCTTTCCTTTCCTTTCCCTTTCCCTTTCCCTTTCCCTTTCCCTTTCCCTTTCCCTTTCCCTTTCCCTTTCCCTTTCCCTTTCCCTTTCCCTTTCCCTTTCCCTTCCCTTTCCTTTTCCCTGGATGTGAATTTCTCCCGAGGTGTCCTTGGCGTGGTGACCCCAGGGAGGCTCAGGTGTCCCCATCCCTCCAGGCTGGCACGGATTGATCCTCATCCCTCTGGGATCGGTGTCCCTGGGAAAGGCTCAGCTGGTCCCACAGGCTGGGAAATGTTCTGCTTTTGGGGACCCTGGATGGATTGTCCTGGGGTTGTTCCTGGATTTGGGGACACTGGATGGATTGTCCTGTGTCTGATTCCTGGATTTGGGGACACTGGATGGATTGTCCTGTGTCTGATTCCTGTACTTGGGATGCCCAGATGGATTATCCTGGGGTTGTTCCAGGATTTGGGATGCCCGGATGGATTGTCCTGGGGCTGATTTCTGGATCTGGGATGCCCAGATGGATCGTCCTGTGGCTGATTCCAGGATTTGGGATGCCTGGATGGATCATCCTGTGGCTGATTCCAGGATTTGGGATGCCCGGATTGTCCTGTGGCTGATTCCAGGATTTGGGATGCCCGGATGGATTGTCCTGTGGCTGATTCCAGGATTTGGGATGCCCGGATGGATCGTCCTGGGGGCTGTGTGGGAAGGGGAGGAGGAAGAGAGCAGGGACAATCCCCTGACGGGTTTCTTCCGGATCTCCGCCGGTTCCATCCCTTCCTCCTGCCCCTGGGGGCTCAGCCTGGGGGTCCCTATTCCCGGTGGGATCGGGATGGGGGGGATCTCCCCACCCTTCCCGCACAGACCCCTCCATTCACATAGCAATAGCCGCTTTGTGCTGAGCGAGGGAAGGAGGGGATAAAAAAAACAAAACAGAACACAACAAACCCTGCCCAGACAGCGGCTCCAGTGTTTTCCAGCAGGGATGGTTTTCCCCCTCCATCCTCCCTCTCTCTGCCTGGAATAATGTTTGTGATTGTGACGGCTTGGGGAAGCCCGGAGCCTCTCCCCGCTCCCCTCCCCTCTTCTGTAAACCCTGGGAGAAGTTTAAACAGCTCCGAGAGGTTTTTCTCACCGGGCTTATTTTACTCACAGGAAACGAGGGGCTGAGAAAAAGGGAGCTGGGAGCTGTGGGCAGGAGAGGAATGAGCTTGGGAGAGGCTCTGGGATCTCTCTGGAGATCCCTCACCCCTCACTGCTGGAGCCCCCTGAGGATGATCCCGCTCCCGGTGTCCCCCAGTGCCGCCAGCGCGGCCCGGCCAGGCTGGAGAAACGCTCCAGGGATGGGACTGGGATGTTCCTGGAGCCCTGTTTGGTGCCTGAAACATTCCCCCAAAATCCCAAACCCCTGCAGAGCTGGGAGGGTGTGGGGTGGGTGTGCCAGCGGAGACCCCATGGGAGCTTCTGGGGAAGGAATTCCTCCCTGTGAGGGCAAAATCCTTCCCTGTGAGGATTCCCAGAGCAGCCGTGGCTGCCCCTGGCTCCCTGGCAGTGTCCCAGGCCAGGCTGGATGGGGCTTGGAGCAGCCTGGGATGGTGGAAGTTGTCCCTGCCATGGCAGGGGTGGCACTGGATGAGTTTTCTCATTCCGTGATTCTGTGATTCCACGGCAGCCCCGCTCTCCCCTCCGCTGGTTTTGACCCTGGAAGTCCGAGTGTTCCCTTCCCGCGGGATGCAGGAGGGGGAAAGGAGAAAGCAAAGCCCGGTGGTGTTCAGGCCCCTCTGGCAGAGCCCCCCGAGGGAGGGAGCTCAGCCCTGGGCTGCTCCAGCTCTGGGAATTCTGCAGCTCCCGGGAATCCTCGGGCTGGAATCCACTCAGGGATCCTCTCAGGACAGGGCTCTTCTCCTCCCTCTGGTCCCTGTCGCTCCGTGGCCGGTGCTGGAGCTGGTGGAAGATGGAATTTGCTGGGATCCTGTTCAGTTTGAGCCCGGCTCCTGGGGCCGGGAGCACTTCCACTGAATCCTGAATCGTGTCCCCTTTTCCCTGCTCCCAGCAGCCCAGCAACCCGGGCTGAGCTTCGCCCCTAACATAAACAAATGGATTTGTCTGTGCTTTCTTTTAGGAACTTAGCCATTGGGATTGGGATCCAGAACTTCCCGGAGGGCCTGGCTGTCAGCCTGCCTCTGCGTGGCGCCGGGTTTTCCACGTGGAAAGCCTTCTGGTGAGCTCTTCCCTCTGCTCCCCGGGAAATCAACCCTCGGCAGCACCTCCTGCCCCCGATCCCCTGCCGCATCCGGGTCTTGCTCCAGCGTGGAGTTGCCCTTGGGATCTGCTGTGTTCCCTCTGGAATCACGGGGAGCTGGGAGTGCTGCAGCTTTCCAGCGCTGTCCTGCTCCTTGCACGGCCTCCAGGCTCAGACCCGAGCCCCTGAACCCCAGGGGATGAATCCATGATCCCCAAAAATCACCACATCCCAGGGGATGAATCCCTGATCCCAAAAATCACCACATCCCAGGGATGAATCCCTGATCCCAGCAATCACCACATCCCAGGGGATGAATCCATGATCCCCAAAAATCACCACATCCCAAGGGATGAATCCATGATCCCCAAAAATCACCACATCCCAGGGATGAATCCCTGATCCCCAAAAATCACCGCATCCCAAGGGATGAATCCCTGATCCCAAAAATCACCACATCCCAGGGATGAATCCATGATCCCCAAAAACCACCACATCCCAGGGGTGAAACCCTGATCCCCAACAATCACCACATCCCAGGGATGAATCCCTGATCCCAGCAATCACCGCATCCCAAGGGATGAATCCCTGATCCCCAAAAATCACCACATCCCAGGGATGAATCCCTGATCCCAGCAATCACCACATCCCAGGGGATGAATCCCTGATCCCCAACAATCACCGCATCCCAGGGATGAATCCCTGATCCCCAAAAATCACCGCATCCCAAGGGATGAATCCCTGATCCCAGCAATCACCACATCCCAGGGGTGAATCCCTGATCCCAAAAATCACCACATCCCAGGGATGAATCCCTGATCCCCAAAAATCAACCACATCCCAGGGGTGAATCCCTGATCCCCAAAAATCACCACATCCCAGGGGTGAATCCCTGATCCCCAACAATCACCACATCCCAGGGGATGAATCCCTGATCCCCAAAAATCACCACATCCCAGGGGGTGAATCCCTGATCCCAGCAATCACCACATCCCAGGGATTCATCCCTGATCCTGACACATCCCATTTCATTGCCTGTGCTGAGCTCCTTTATTATTATTATTATTATTATTATTGATAATAATAATAATAATCGATATTGATATTGATATTTAATTTCTATGTCACTTCACTTCTCTTTCCCTTCAGGCTGGATCCCAACCCCACTTCTGTTTTTATTCCCCTTTTCCCCGGGGTGCAGGAGCCAAGGGCACAAACCCTGGGAGCAGGAGCTCCGCTCCCGCCCCTGCCCTGCTCCCAAACCGCTCCAGAGTTTTGTTTTCCTTTCCTCCCACACGCCTCCATAACTGCTGGGACTTGCAGCAGGATTGCTGCTGCTGGGAAGGGAGTTCCCATGGCCCAGGGAGCGGGGAACAATCCTGGAGGGAAAGACAAGGAGAGGGAAGGACGTGGCTTTATCCCGCTTGCGGCCGTGGCCGGGCGTCCTCTTCGGGATCGAGTTGTGCTGCTGGGAAAGGTTTCCTGTGCCTGGCAGCTGGATCCCCAAATCCCACAGAGCTCTTGGGGGCAGGAATTAGATCCTGCCTGGAAAACTCGGCTGGCTCAGGTCAAATCCTTGCCTGTTACCATAATCCAGGTGCCTCGGGTGGGCACGGCCTGTCCGAGCTCCTCCGGGCACCGGGAATGGGGGGCGGTGGGGATTGGATTGTCCTGGGGTTGTTCCTGGTTTGGGATACCTGGATGGATTGTCCTGGGGCTGTTCCTGGTTTTTGGACACTGGGTGGATTGTCCTGGGGTTGTTCCTGGTTTTTGGACACTGGATGGATTGTCCTGGGGTTGTTCCTGGTTTGGGATGCCTGGATGGATTGTCCTGGGGTTGTTCCTGGGTTTTGGACCCTGGACGGATTGTCCTGGGGTTGTTCCTGGTTTTTGGACACTGGGTGGATTGTGCTGGGGCTGTTCCTGGTTTTTGGACACTGGATGGATTGTCCTGGGGTTGTTCCTGGTTTTTGGACACTGGGTGGATTGTCCTGGGGCTGTTCCTGGTTTGGGGACACTGGACGGATTGTCCTGGGGTTGTTCCTGGTTTTTGGACCCTGGATGGATTGTCCTGGGGTTGTTCCTGGTTTTTGGACACTGGATGGATTGTCCTGAGGCTGTTCCTGGTTTTTGGACACTGGGTGGATTGTCCTGGGATTGTTCCTGGTTTGGGGACACTGGGTGGATTGTCCTGGGGTTGTTCCTGGTTTGAGGACACTGGATGGATTGTCCTGAGGCTGTTCCTGGTTTTTGGACACTGGATGGATTGTCCTGGGGCTGTTCCTGGTTTTTGGACACTGGGTGGATTGTCCTGGGGTTGTTCCTGGTTTTTGGACACTGGATGGATTGTCCTGGGGTTGTTCCTGGTTTGGGATGCCTGGATGGATTGTCCTGGGGTTGTTCCTGGGTTTTGGACACTGGGTGGATTGTGCTGGGGCTGTTCCTGGTTTTTGGACACTGGATGGATTGTCCTGGGGTTGTTCCTGGTTTTTGGACACTGGGTGGATTGTCCTGGGGTTGTTCCTGGTATGGGGACACTGGATGGATTGTCCTGGGGTTGTTCCTGGTTTTTGGACACTGGGTGGATTGTCCTGGGGCTGTTCCTGGTTTTTGGACACTGGGTGGATTGTCCTGAGGCAGTTCCTGGTATGGGGACACTGGGTGGATTGTCCTGGGGTTGTTCCTGGATTGGGAAGCCTGGATGGATTGTCCTGGGGTTGTTCCTGGTTTTTGGACGCTGGATGGATTGTCCTGGGGCTGTTCCTGGTTTTTGGACACTGGGTGGATTGTCCTGGGGTTGTTCCTGGTTTGGGATGCCTGGATGGATTGTCCTGGGGTTGTTCCTGGTTTTGGGAATAAAAACAGAAGTGGGGTTGAAATCCAGTCTGAAGGGAAAGAAAGATGAAGTGACATAGGAATTAAATAATAATATTAATAACAATAAAGGCAGTGCAGGATCTGGGAGCTCAGCACAGGCACTGAAATGGGATGTGTCAGGATCAGGGATTCATCCCCTGGTTTTTGGGAAGCCCAGATGGATTGTCCTGGCGTTGTTCTGGTTTTTGGACACTGGATGGATTATCCTGGGGCCGTTCCTGGTTTTTGGACACTGGATGGATTATCCTGGGGCTGTTCTGGTTTTTGGACACTGGGTGGATTATCCTGGGGCTGTTCTGTGTTTTGGGAAGCCCAGATGGATTGTCCTGGGGCCGTTCCTGGTTTTTGGAAAGCCTGGATGTGTTATCCTGGGGCTGTTCTGTTTTTCGGGATCCCGGGCGGCGCTGTGAGCCCCGCTGTCCCCCTGGCACGGCTGTGCCACCCCTGCTGCGTGTCTCCAGGGGTTTTTGGGCCGTGTTCCCGGCAGGTACGGGCAGCTGAGCGGGATGGTGGAGCCCCTGGCCGGCGTTTTCGGCGCCCTGGCCGTGGTGCTGGCGGAGCCGCTGCTGCCGTACGCGCTGGGATTCGCCGCCGGCGCCATGGTCTACGTGGTGATGGACGACATCATCCCCGAGGCGCAGACCAGGTGAGCCCCCCTCACCTGAGGGACCCTCCCGGCCACCCCTGGCTGTCCTGGCAGCTCAGCAGAAATCAAATCCAGCTCTGCTGAGTCGCCAAAGTTTCGCTTCTTCTGAGTAATTCGCAATTTCCCACGTGGAAACAACAATCTCGGTATGAAAACTCGATGGCACAACTTATTCCTGGGTTAAACAGCAAACGCAGGAACAAGGGGTTTGTGCCATGAGAATCAGTAAAGGAAATACTCCAACAATCCAAGAATTCGGAGATTTGGCGGGCGAGCAGAATGACTTTGGCTAACCAAGAGAGCCATTGCCAAGAAAGCCGTCAGCCAATCGAAGGTGCGCACGAGGCCGGTGAAAACGAGTTTTGTGAGAATAAGAAATTGGCTTTTTCCCGCATGAAGATGACGGAGCGGTTCCTTTGCCTCGAGTGGATCCAGAGCTCTGTAATTTACCCAGGCGATGGGATTCCTCGGCTCCGCAGCTCCGGCTGCCTTGGCCTCATCTTTCCAGGGCGGATCGAGACTTTTCCCCTCGGTTGGCTTCCACAGATCCGCCAACTTTCCGTTTATGTTTATTTCAGAAGCGTGTCTCCAAAGGCGATGGAGTCTCGCCTAATTTATTACGATCCCTGGGAACAAGAAGCGTCCGTGGGAAAGGGGGGAATTTGGGAGCAGGGGGAATATGAACACCCAGCCAAGGCCTGGAACGTGGAGATGGGCTGGGAATCCTGCAGGGAGCAAACCGGAGGGAAAAGGGGAGAGTTATCCCGTGGGGTTTGGGATGCTGGAGGGTCGGGATGCAGCCAAGGGATTGCCGATCCCTGCTCATCCCAGGGCGGCTCGGGACGGGACGCGAGCGGCGGCAGGGAACGTTCCCTCCTGCCAACATTCCTCTCTCCCCGCAGCGGAAACGGGAAGCTGGCGTCCTGGACGTCCATCCTGGGCTTTGTGGTGATGATGTCCCTGGACGTGGGGCTGGGATAGGGCCGTGCCGCATTCCCAGGAGAAGACTTCGGAGCCCCGCGCGCCGCGGGATCGGGAGCGGGACGCGCGCTCGCCCGGGACTGGCTGTGTACATAGATTTTTGGGATCTGGTTTGGTGTTGATTTCCTGCGATTTTGTATCTCCCCCTCCCCTCCTGAGTTCCTGGCGATGGTTTCCGAGCACAAACGCGGCTGGCTCCTCCCAGGTCCTGGGTTTGGGCTTCCTCCTGGAAGGGGCGCTGGATGACGCTTGGGCTGGTTTCTCCAAGGAAAGGCACTTTGGGAATTTGATCCTCTCGGTTCCGTGGGAGGTTGGGAATTCCCTGTCCCGTGTTGGGGCTGGTCCGGGGTTCAGCGCTGAGGCGTTGAGATGGAGTGAGCTCCTCAGGGAGTCTGGAATCCCGCCCTTTGTTGGGAAAAGGGCCGTGATAAGCCATGGGATCACGGCTCTCCCACATCCTGCTGCTCCTCGGGAACGCTGCAGGGAATTGGTTTGGATGGATGGAGATTGTCCAGGCAAATAAAAATGAATTTTCTTGGGATCACTGCAAGAGGGAAATGTCGTTTTTTTTCCTAAGTGGATCTCAGAGAGGCACTGCTCCAGTGTGCTGTGCCCAGGGTTCCGGGGTTTTCCCTGGGAACAAAAAACCAGGAAAGGAGGATTTGGGTGTTTTCCAGCAGGTCCTCTGTGGCAGGCCAGGTGTGGGCTCCACACCGTCCCTGCCTGGGTGCAATTCCATGCCCGGCCTTCCCAAGGGATTGCTGGATTTCGGCTGCTGCTCCCAGTGATCCAGAGCTCCCGGAGGAGCCAAGCCAGGGTTATCCTGCTCACCCTCCACCTGCAGGGAGAGCGGGAGCCGGGCCAGCACTGCAGCATTCCAGGATGAACGGATGAATGGATGAATCCCTCGGGATGAATTCACTGTCCCACCTGGAGAGCCAGAAACAGGCACGGCCTCTTCTGCTGATGCTTCCCAAGGATTTCCTGTGGAATGGCTCTTCCTGGGAACTGAGGATTGATCCCGGCTGAGGAGCGAATCCACTGATCCAGGCTGAGTGAATCCATCATTCCAGGCTGAGGAGCGAATCCACTGATCCAGGCTGAGTGAATCCATCATTCCAGGCTGAGGAGTGAATCCACTGATCCAGGCTGAGTGAATCCACTGATCCAGGCTGAGTGAATCCATCATTCCAAGCTGAGGAGTGAATCCACTGATCCAGGCTGAGTGAATCCATCATTCCAGGCTGAGGAGCGAATCCACTGATCCAGGCTGAGGAGCGAATCCAGTGATCCAGGCTGAGGAGTGAATCCATCATTCCAGGCTGAGGAGGGAATCCACTGATCCAGGCTGAGTGAATCCATCATTCCAGGCTGAGGAGCGAATCCACTGATCCAGGCTGAGGAGTGAATCCATCATTCCAGGCTGAGGAGTGAATCCACTGATCCAGGCTGAGTGAATCCATCATTCCAGGCTGAGGAGCGAATCCACTGATCCAGGCTGAGTGAATCCATCATTCCAGGCTGAGCAGTGAATCCTGCCCATCCCTGTGCCCGAGGCGCTCCAGGGAGGAGGGAACTGCCAGGTTTGGAAGGATCCCAGCTCCCCCTCGCTCCGATCTCTGGCACAAAGGGCTTCCCTGGACTCTCCTGTGGGTCACCTGGCTGCCTCCTGCTGCTCAATCCCTCTGGAATTGGGGCTGGAATGTCCAGGATCCTGCTGGAGCCAAAGGGAACAGGTTGGAATAAACGGAGCTGGAGCTGTCCCTTCTTGTTTGATCCTTGGGGTTTGTTTGGGTTGGATTTCCTTCACGTGTCCCTCTGGATGATCCGAAGCTCCTGTGATTGCTTTCAGTCAATGGGAAATGGAGTTTGCAGGGGGTTCTTTCCATGCCGTAAATCCATGGATTTGCTCCTCCTGCCTCCACTCCGCTGGTTTCCCTCTCCCCAGCCTCGGTGTTCCTGGCTTTCCAAAGTCCTTCCTCTCGGCTGGGGAGGCAGCTTCCCTGGGGATGGGAAAAGGGGAGAGAAGCCAAGGAGAGGCAGTTCCACCCTGGTGTGCATCCCGCCTTCCTCCAGGGGAAATTCGGGAATTCAGCCTTTAGCAGGATGAGCAGGGGGTGCCAGGCCCTTCTTTTCCAAAGGTGAGAGCTGTCCCTGCCTCCCGGGGCAAAGGGAAGGGATGTCCCACTGCTCTCCCGAATTCCACCCACGCTGAAGGCTCTGCAAAGCTCTGACCCCTCTGTTTCCAGCCAAAAGCCTTAAAAAGCTTCAAATCCTCCGGGATGTCCACGGCTTGGGATTCTCCAGCCTGTCAGGGATGTCTCCTGCTTTAACTCCCGGCGTGTGGCACAAAAATAAATCCATTAGGGAGTTAAAGGCGGCCTCGTAATCAGATCCCTGGGAGATAAATGCCACGAAAAAAGCGTTTAATCCCGCTTGGATGCAGCCAGGCCGGACCAGGATGGAGCCCTGGGCGAGGAGCAGGGAGGGAGGGATGCAGGAATCCCGGAGGAAAATCCCTTTTTTTCTGTTTGTCCCCGTTCCTCGGTGTGAGGGGAAAGCTGGCACGGGGCCAGGACTGAAATCGCCCCCGTGGACGAGAAACGTCCGTGGAGAAGTGGGAATTTGGGAGCAGAGGGAAAATAAACACCCAGGCGAGGCCTGGAACGCGGAGATGGGCTGGGAATCCTGCAGGGGAGAGTTATCCCGTGGGATTTGGGATCCTGGTGCTCGGGATGCGGCGCAGGGATTGCTGTGATCCCTCCCCATCCCAGGGAAGCTCATCCCGTGTCCCTGCCTCTGGAAAACGGGCAGAAACCCCTGGATCAGCCCTGGATGGCGGCGGCCACGCTGATGGTGAGCGCAGGGAAGGTTGGTGCCTCTCTTTCCATCCTTTTTTTGGGAACGCTGAGCCTTGGGAGGTGTTTGAAACATCCCGTGAGCCGCCTGCGAGTGGAACACCAAATTTTATCCGGGGATTTCTCCTTTCCCCTGCTCCTTTTTTCAGTGAAGCCTTTCCTGGGCAGGAGAGCCCTGGATTTGCTTTCCTTTGGCTGCAGAATCCTTTCCCTGCCATAAAACCTCCGGCGGGAGCCAAGGGAAGGTGAGGTCATCGGGAAAACCGCGGCCGGGGGAACAATGGAGGGAGGTGCTGCTAACGGCTGGGGAGGGGGGGACATCCCACAGCCCGGAGCGTCCCGGGAACCCCGGATCCCACCGGGAACCCCTGGATCCCACTGGGAACCCCCGGATCCCACCGGGAACCCCCGGATCCCACCGGGAACTCCTGGATCCCACCGGGAACCCCCGGATCCCACCAGGAACCCCCGGATCCCACTGGGAACCCCCGGATCCCACCGGGAACCCCTGGATCCCACTGGGAACCCCCGGATCCCACCGGGACCCCCAACCTCCGTCAGGACCCCCGTCTCTTCCAGGATCCCAGCTCCTCTGGGATATCACTCTCCGCTGGGCCCCCTATCTCCTCCAGGACCCCAATCCTATTGGAATCCCCCATCCTGCCATTCCTAATCCCACTGGGATCTCTCATCCTGCCATTCCCAATCCCATTGGTATCCCCCAATCTCCTGCCATTCCCAATCCCACTGGAATCCCCCACCCTGCCATTCCCAATCCCCGGCTCTGCTCCCCTGGCCCTGTGCAGTTGGGATGAACTGGGATGGGCTGGGATGGGCTGGGATGAACTGGGATGGGCTCAGATGAACTGGGATGGGCTGGGATGAGCTGGGATGAACTGGGATGAACTGGGATGAACTGGGATGGGCTGGGATGAGCTGGGATGAGTTGAGATGAGCTGGGATGAGCTGGAATGAGTTGGGATGAGCTGGGATGAGCTGGGATGGGCTGGGATGAACTGGGATGGGCTGAGATGAACTGGGATGGGCTGGGATGAGCTGGAATGAGCTGGGATGAACTGGGATGGGCTGGGATGAGCTGGGATGAGCTGGGATGAGCTGGGATGAGTTGGGATGAACTGGGATGAACTGGGATGAACTGGGATGAGCTGGGGTGAACTGGGATGAACTGGGATGGGCTGGGATGAACTGGGATGAACTGGGAGGGGCTGGGATGAACTGGGATGAGGTCCCTGTCCCTGGGGTGCTGTGGGGAGAGCTCCCAGTCCTTCCCAGTGGGTTCCAGTTCCTTCACGGACCCTGGCTCCCAATCCGAGCCCTTTCCCGCTGCTCCGCCAGGCTCCCTGGGAACATCCCACTGGGAATGTTCTTCCCTCCGAGCAGAGGAGCCGCCTCCCCCGAACACCTGCCCGGGGCATCCCGAGCTGCGGAGGGAAGCGGAGCGGGATGTGCTGCGCCTTTCCTTCAGCCGAGCAGAGGTGGGAAATTCCCCGGGGGGATCCGTGCCCGGGCAGGAGAAGCACCGGGATCTCCTCGGATCCACCACGGGCACGGGAATCCTCAGCTCCGCTCTCCTGGGGGCTCAGCCCGGGCTATTCCTCAGGGATACCAACCCTCGGAGCATCACCCAGCTCTGATAATCCCAGAGGGAAAACTCCCTGCCGCGGGAATGCTGCCCGCCGAGAGGGGGTGGTGCCCCTGCCGGAGTCAGAGTGAGTCCGGAGGGTTTGGTTAATAAATATAAATATAAATATAAATATAAATATAAATATAGAATAACCCCAAATCTGAATATAAACCTAAATGTAAATGTAGATATAAATAGAAAAGTAGATATAAATGTAGATATAAATGTAGATATAAATATAGATATATAGATGTAGATATATAGATATAGATATAGATATAGATATAGATATAGATAGCTATCTATATATATAGAGAGAGATAGATAATATAAATATGAATATAAATATAGAATAACCCCAAATCTGAATGTAAATGTAAATGTAGATATAAATAAAAAAGTAGATAAAAATGTAGATATAAATATATATATATAATATAAGTAGATATAAATGTAGATATAGATATAGATATAGATATAGATATAAATATAAATGAGCTTTATATATATAATATAATATAATATAATATAATATAATATAATATAATATACTATTATTATTTATTATTATTAATTTTATATTAATTATGTATAATATAATATATATGTATATAAATACAGAATAACCCCAAATCTAAATATAAGTGTAAATGTAAGTGTAGATATAAATAGAAATGTAGATATAAATGTAGCTATAAACGTAGATATAAATATAAATACAATTCCAAATATAAAATGTAGATACAAATATAAATATAAACCCAAGATGTATGTATGTATGTATGTATGTACGTATTCTGAATGAAATAATTATTTTTCCGCAGCCAGGACCGGCTGCAGAGCACTGCTGAACCCAGCCCGGACGCGGCCAAGCCGCAGGGAGCGATTCCCATCGGGAACGGGCTACGGAGAATCCCGAGGGGGCTGCGCAGGTGGGGACGGTGCGGGGCAGCTGAGATCCCCCCCGCGCCGGGGATTCCTCCCCTCCGCCTTTCCCCCCGTCCCTCCTCCTCTCCCCGGAGCTCTCCCGATCCAGCTCCGCTTTCCGGCGCCGCCTTTCCCAGCTGCACAAAGGCGGCCTTGTGCCCGCCGAGCTCCAGATGTTCCACATCCCACCAAACCTCCAGCACCGGCTACCTGCTCCCCGCGGCACCGCCCCGGGGCTGCTGGAGTTTGATCTTCGCTGTGCTCCAGGCTCTGAGCTCACACTCGGGGTCACTCAGCTCTCTGCACACAGCAGCCACACAAAACAAATCCTTTTCCTGCTGCACACCAAGGACAACTCCCAGCCCCAAAAGCACCAACAAGGGTGGCTGGAGGGAGGAACAAGAAGGATGGGACCTCACAGCCTGGAGCTGCCGTTGCACAATTCAACCCCAAAATGTGCAAATGCACCAGAACTGATCCCAGTGCGAGACCTCGTCACCCTTTGTCCATTTGGGGACCATTCTGGGGCCACCTTGGGTGCAGCCCTGGCCAGGCTTTTGTCCTGCCCAAGGTGGATCCTGGAGGTGTTTTAATAAATCTCTGCTTTATTCTCCAGCTCTGCCCAGCCTCTGTTCCAGCTCAGCTTTCCCAAGGGATCAGGCTGGCCTGGGAGGGAGGCAGAAATACTGAGCTTTATGTTCCAGCTGTGGTTCTCCCCAGGGTCCCAGGGAGGTGAGATTCCGTGATCCCTCTGCTGTGGGCGCAGGGCTGGGCAGGGAGGTGCCCCCCACCCCGGAGGGTGTCTGGGGATGGGCTGGATCCCTCCTTTCCCTGCAGGTGAGCCCAGGATCGGGTGTGGATTGGGTGATCTGGGGGGGCTTTTCCTGGGACAACGGGAAACGCCCGCAAGCTGCAAGAGAAGGCTGAGGTTGGATTTTGGGAAGAACTCCTCGGGAAGGGTTGCCCAGCCCTGGAGGGATTTGAGACCTTGTGGATGTGGCACTTGGGGACATCCGTGGTGGCACCGGCGGTGCTGAGGGGAGTTGGACTGGGTGGTCTGAGGGGGCTTTTCCCACCTGCACTGTAATTCCTGGGATGGCTTCCTCCCCAAATCCCTGTGGGGAAGGTGAGGGTGGCAGGCACACAGGGAATTTAGTATTTTCCATGGAAAGGGACGGTGGAGGAGCGGGTGAAGGGCGTGGTGATGGCCAGGGGAGACCCTGACCCACCCTGGGGCTGGATCTGATCCTCGGGATGCAGGGTGGGAATCCAGGGCTGGATCTGATCCTCAGGGATGCAGGGTGGGAATCCAGGGCTGGATCTGATCCTCGGGATGCAGGGTGGGAATCCAGGGATTGGATCTGATCCTCGGGATGCAGGGTGGGAATCCAGGGATTGGTTCTGATCCTCGGGATGCAGGGTGGGAATCCAGGGCTGGATCTGATCCTCGGGATGCAGGGTGGGAATCCAGGGATTGGATCTGATCCTCGGGATGCAGGGTGGGAATCCAGGGATTGGATCTGATCCTCGGGATGCAGGGTGGGAATCCAGGATCTGGATCTGATCCTCGGGATGCAGGGTGGGAATCCAGGGATTGGATCTGATCCTCGGGATGCAGGGTGGGAATCCAGGATCTGGATCTGATCCTCGGGATGCAGGGTGGGAATCCAGGATCTGGATCTGATCCTCAGGGATGCAGGGTGGGAATCCAGGGATTGGATCTGATCCTCGGGATGCAGGGTGGGAATCCAGGGATTGGTTCTGATCCTCGGGATGCAGGGTGGGAATCCAGGGATTGGTTCTGATCCTCGGGATGCAGGGTGGGAATCCAGGGATTGGTTCTGATCCTCGGGATGCAGGGTGGGAATCCAGGGATTGGATCTGATCCTTGGGATGCAGGGTGGGAATCCAGGATCTGGATCTGATCCTCGGGATGCAGGGTGGGAATCCAGGGATTGGATCTGATCCTCGGGATGCAGGGTGGGAATCCAGGGATGGATCTGATCCTCGGGATGCAGGGTGGGAATCGAGGAGCTGGATCTGATCCTCGGGATGCAGGGTGGGAATCCAGGGATTGGATCTGATCCTCGGGATGCAGGGTGGGAATCCAGGATCTGGATCTGATCCTCGGGATGCAGGGTGGGAATCCAGGGCTGGATCTGATCCTCGGGATGCAGGGTGGGAATCCAGGGCTGGATCTGATCCTCGGGATGCAGGGTGGGAATCCAGGGATTGGATCTGATCCTCAGGGTGCAGGGTGGGAATCCAGGGATGGATCTGATCCTTGGGATGCAGGGTGGGAATCCAGGGCTGGATCTGATCCTCGGGATGCAGGGTGGGAATCCAGGGATTGGATCTGATCCTTGGGATGCAGGGTGGGAATCCAGGGATTGGATCTGATCCTCAGGGTGCAGGGTGGGAATCCAGGGATTGGATCTGATCCTCGGGATGCAGGGTGGGAATCCAGGGATTGGATCTGATCCTCGGGATGCAGGGTGGGAATCCAGGGATTGGCTCCATCCCCTCTGCCGGGTCAGGTCACCGCGGGGCTCTCCTGGCCGGGGCGGTGTAGGGACACCTGGAAAACGCTCCCAGCGCCCGCAGCGCCTCATTCTCATGGAAAACGCTCCGGGAGCAGGGAATGGCTGCAGGTGGGGAGCACAGAACCCCCGTATCCTCTCTTCCTTCCCTCCCCTTTAACCTTCATCCCCTTTTGTCCCTCCATCGTCCCCCCCTGCTCCCTCAGCCCAGCCCAGCCCGGGAGCTGCTCCACCTGTTTTGGTTTTTTTTCCACGTCCTTTTCCAGGACACCTGACGTGTTTATTTTTTCACCGCCGGTTTGTTTCCTTTATTTTCATTTAATTTTTATTTTTTTAGGCGCCCGGCGAGGTGGACGGGAGCCGCGGTTAATGAGTAACCACGGCGAGCTCCGGGGCAGCTGCCTCGCACAAACCGACCGAGAGGTTTTGTTGTTTTTTTTTTTGGGTTTTTGTTGTTTTTCTTTTTTTTCCTTTGGAGCCGCATAAGGGAGCGTTTGTTCTGCAGCCTCTCAATGGATCCTTGTGCGGGAGGCGAGGAGCGTGGGGAGGGAAGGAGAGGCACTAAATCACCGCCCTGCTCCTCCCAGGAGAGCCGGGCCCCCGGGGATGGATGTTTTTTCCCTCGGGATGGGGTCTGAGCCGCCTTGGCGGGTTCGGAGGATGGGTTTATCTCCCCGGTTTAACTTTAAGGCTCCTTTGAAGCGGCTGAAGGATGGAACCCTCGGCCCAGCCAGGCGCTGGCGTGGCAGGAATTGGGATTTTCTGTGTCCCTGTCCCGCCGAGGAGCGAGTTTGGCTCAGGGGCTTCACGATTTCACCCGTTCCCCTTCCCCTGCTTTGGGTTCCCGGTGATTTTGGGGGGTTTATCCCATATTTGGGGCTGTTTCCCTTCCCCGGCTGACGGGGCAGGGTCTGGACGGGTCCCGTGTGACCTCGGCTGTGACATTTACCCTCTGTGCCCCGCAGTGTTGCTGAGCAAACAGCAAACCGTGCCTTTGTCCTCCCGCCCGCTGGGAACCTCCCGGAGCCCGCCCGGGATCCCGGGAGCGGGCAGAGAGCACCCAGAGCTGCTGGGGATGCCTCTCCCTCTCTCTGCGGCTCCACAAAAACGTTGGGAAAGAAATCCAGGACCTCCAAGCCCAGGCTCTGACCAAACACCGCCCTGTCAAGCAGAGCTGATGGAGAAGAGCCACCTCTGCTCGTTTTTGGGGGACGGGGGCTCCCCCACTGCCCTGGGCAGCCATTCCAGCTCCTGACCACTCCTGCAGGGAAGGAATTTTCCTTAACATCCATCTGGGCTGTTCCCTGTCCCTTTTTTCCTGGGAGCTGATCCCACCCCAGCCCTGTGCGCTCAGGATTTGAGGGGCTCAGAGCCCAGGGCTGGCAGCGGATCCTTCTCATCTTCCCGGGACAATCCCAAACCGGGATCACTCTGTGTCCTGTTGGAACCCCGGGCGCTGGGAATTCCAGATTTCTGTGCTGGCCCCTGAGCAAACGCTGCATTTGTGGAGAAGGCTTCCAAAAGGGAGTGACAGCGCCGGGATTGTGGGTGTGGAGTTCAACAGGAGTGTGCGACAGCACAGGGTGCAAAACTCAGAGCTGCAGGGTTCAGAACGCAGTGACACAGAGATAAAGCACCACGGAGGGGTCAGGGCGGGGGCCAGTCCTTCTTCTTCACCTTCTCCTTCCTGGGCCTGGGTGGGATTTTGGAACTGGGGAGAAAAATCCGCACTGCGGGCCGGGGGTGGTTGGATATTGGGGTAAAAGTAAAAATAATTCAGGTGTCATCTCTTAATTGGACAATTTACCCTTAAAAGGCCCCATAGAGACAGAGAGGGCTCCGTTTTTAGTTTGTGAGCCAGAAGCGCTGCAGAACTCACGGTTTGTGAGACTGAGACAGAGATAAGAATTAATAAACATCTGAGTCCGAACACAAAACACCACGTGGCACATTTAATCCCGACCCTGGCAGGACAAAGGAGATAAAAGCTTCAGTGTCCCTTTGTCCCCTGGGCACAGCGGGGTGTGCAGGGCTCAGCAGTGTCCCCAAGGTCCCCATCCCTGCTCCAGCTCCCTCCAAGGACGATTCCCAGCGCTCCTTCCCCAGGCCAGGCTGGGATCCAGCACCAGGCGAGAGCTAAAACCACGGTACCACATCCTCTTTCACAAACCTCAGCTCTGAGGCTGGGCTTTAGTTCCATTTTTTTTTTTTTTTATTATAATTATTTGAAATTTTGGGGATTGGCTGCGGTTTCGGGGGAGGATTTGGGCTGTTTGTGTTTCACCTGCCGCAGCTCCCCGCAGCAGCAGCTCTTCACCGGCTCCCGCGGCACTTGGCACTCGCAGCGCTGCGAAGAAAAAGCTTTTTGTTCCCACATTTCCATATATTTATATGGATTTGACTGGGCTGGGGAGGGTATTTGAAGGTCAGAGGACTTGCAGAGGTCACCGTGCTGGGAACAGGGAGCAGCCGTCCCGTGGGAACGCGCTCCCAGCTCACCCTTCCCTGCCTCTCGGTTTTCCCGATGCTGCCCAGCGCTGAACACTTGATTCTCCTGGTTTGTTTTTTGGTTTGTTGTTTTGTTGTTTTTTTTCCTGGGGAAAACCACCAGCAGATTCCACGGTGCGGATTTCTGGATGTGCCATTCCCAAGCTGGAATGGGAAAAGCAGCGCGAGCCGGGGCTGTGACCCCAAACTGCCCCTCAGAGCCTTGGTGCCAACAGAGCCTGGAGAGAACCAAGAGTTTTCCTGGCTCCCCCTGCCCAGGGCGGGGCTCCCGTTGCTTCCCGGAGCTTTCCCTGTTTTCCTGCAGGAGTCACCAACCCAGCCCTTCCCCCTTGGCAGTTCCTGGCCTCGGGAGCTCCACATCTTGGGAATATTTCTCTGGAGAAGAGCCAGTCTGTGCTCCTGGTGGTCTCCTTGGGAGCCCCAGAACCATCCCTGGAGTGAGGAACGAGGCTTCCCTTTCCAGGAAAACCCTTCTTCCTTTCCCAGGAAAACCAGGAAAACCCTCTTCCTTTTCCACCAAAACCTTCCCATTCCATCAAACCCCTCTTCTGTTCCTAGGAAAAACAGGAAAACCCTTTTTCCAGGAAAACCCTCTTCCCTTTCCACCAAAATCTTCTTCCCATTCCATCAAACCCCTCTTCCCTTCCTAGAAAAACAGGAAAACCCTTTTTCCAGGAAAACCCTCTTCCCATTCCATCAAACCCCTCTTCTGTTCCTAGGAAAAACAGGAAAACCCTTTTTCCAGGAAAACCCTCTTCCCTTTCCATCAAGCCCCTCTTCCCTTTCCTTGGCCGTTGCACTGAGGATTTCCTCCCTTAAAAGCTCCCCCAAAGCTCGGATCCAGCAGATCCCGTGGCCACATTCCCGTGCTGGATTTGACCTTTTCCAGGTGGACCCGATGACCTCGGGGTTCTTTTCCAGCCTGGATCATGCCGGGGTTCCGTGCTCCCCACGCCAGCAGGAGCTGCAGATCCCCGTGGGATAAAGGACGATCCCGGCTGCTCCCGGGGGATTTTTCACGCCTTGGGAACGTCTGGCTGTCACTCTCCCACCCCCGGGCCCTTCATTCCCTGCTCCCCGGGCAATCCTGCTCCTTCCCCGCCCACCCCAGCATTCCAGGGCTTTTCCCCGCGGCTCCGGAGCGCTGAGCTCTCCAAGGAGCCGGGAAGGGGCACGCCTGGGGCTGGCACTTCCCGGCGATGCCAGCAGTGTTTGCAGGGCCGGGAATGCTGCCCCGCCCGGAGCTGGATCCCATTCCAACATCCCCCCACACATTCCACCATCGAGGCAGCTTCTGGCACAGCCAGGGCTGGGAGCATCCCAGCAATCGGCAGCATCCTGCAGCTTTCCATGGGAATTCCGTGGGAATTCCTTCTTTCCGGGGGCCTGAGCAGCGCCCAGGGGCTCTCGTGGTCCCTTGCACCCATCAAAAGCTGTGGCAGAGCCTCGGAGAGCTCCAGGGGTTTGGATTTATTTTTGGGGGAGGCGATGTCTGACAGCTCCGTGTCCTGCGGGCTCGCGGCTCTGGGGGAAAAACCGCTGGGAAAAAAGAAAGAAAAAAAAAAAGGAGCAAAACTTGGGAATTAAATTGTAAAAAGGGGAAATTTGCCTTGGGAAATCCCAGACCTCCAACGCCGCTGTGAGCCCGCAGGAGCCTCTGGACGCCCAGCTCGGGTGGTGCTGGATCAGCGACGCTTCCACCGCCCCAGGGCGCTCCGGGGGCCGCGGGCACCGCCAGGGACCCCGAGCTCCATCACCCGGAGCCTTCTCCCAGCTCTTCCCTCTCCGCCAGCCCCGTTCCGCCTCTCGCCAAACAGGTTTGGGTTTCCAGGCCGCGGCTGCGGGAAGGGAGCTCAGCGCCCTGCACAGGGCTTTCCCCCCTTTTCAATATCCCCTCCACCGCGACCTTTTCCCTCCTTCAGCAGGCAGCCAACACAAGCACAACAACGCGATCCGCGCAGCGCTTCAGCTGCGGTTTCCTCAAGAAATCCATCTGCTCTCCAAGCAATTACGGGCAGGGAAGCATTTCCACTCCGGCTCCGGGCCCTGAAAAGCTGCCAGGAGCGATTTATTTTTTTTTTCCTTTATTTTTTTTCCCCTTCCCTCCTCTCTCCCTCTTGCTCCCTCAGCCTCTCTCCTCCTAGAAATGCTCGGTGTTTTCTCTCCAGCCGCAGTTCTGGGGGTGCGGGATGGAAAATCCCAGCGGGTTGGGGAGGGGCTGGATCCGTGTCCCTGTCCCTGTCCCTGTCCCTGTCCCTGTCCCTGCCGGGGCGCACATTTCCCACCTGGGCCAGGTTTGTGCGGGATCATCCCCACCCTGGAGGTGACCCTGCCGCAGCTGCCACCCGCTCCCGGTGCCCGCTGTGCCCTTCAGGATCCTCCCCGGAGCTGCGAGCGGGGACGCGGCTCCGTCCCGCCCGGTGACTCCGCCAGCGCCCGGACCTTGGGAGAACCCGGCGCGGTTAATCGCTCCTTCGTTCCTCGGGCCCGGTTAATAATTAAGTTCAATTAATAATTGGGAGAATAATTAAACGCGAGGAGAAAGCGGCGCCCGGCGCGATTGAAGCTCTCCGCCGTTCGCGCCGGGTTTTTGGGGTTACTCATTCACTTTAGGGCCGCGCTGGCGTCGGGCTGGCTGCGCCGGGGGCGCCGGGATCCCCTGGAAAACCGGGATTTTCCCAGGCAAAGCCACCGGCTCTTCCCTTCCCAGCCCCCGCGGAGCGGCGAGGAGAGAAACCGCGGAGGGACGGACGGACAGAGGGACAGGGGGAGGGCCAGAAGGGCGAGGGGAAGGCGGCTCCGGGCCGGGGGGGAGGAACTACAAATCCCGTGGAGCCGCTCCGCCCGAGCGGGGCTATAAAAGCGGGAATGGCGCGGCGAGCGCAGCCCGAGCATCCCCGGCCCAGAGGAGCCGCTCCCGGCTCCGCATCCCGGGATATTCCCAGCGGGACAGGGCACCGCCGGAGCGGGCTGAGGTCTGGAGGAGGAGGAGGAGGAGGAGGAGGATGCGGACGATGCCGCTCCGCGCACCGGGGGAGCCGCAGCGCCGGGAGGCTTCGGGAGCTGCCGGAGGAGATGGAAGCGGAGGTGGAAGCCGAGGTGGGTGCCCCGCAGGGCTCGGGGGCTCAGCACGGGGGTCCCGGCTCGGGGGGGCACTGCGCGTCCCCTCGGTGCCGCCAGCCGCTGTCGCTTTTCCCCCTGTTCCATCCCCTTTGTGTCCCCCCGGCCTTTCCCCTGCCCGGGATGCTCCCGGTCCCGCCGAGCGCCGCTGAATTTCCTCCTTCTCTCCAAGGAAAATTCCCCCCTTTCTCTCCGTTTTTGCTTCGTCGTTGGCGTTGGTGGTTGTTGTGATTTTTTTTTTTTTTTTTTTTGGTGGTTTTTGGTTTATTTTTTTTAGGCACCCGCGCGCGGGTTTTCCCTTCCCTGCCGTGGGAATTGGCTCCCCAAAAGCCTCGCCCCGGGGCAGGTGTCCTTGGGCAGGGTCTGCAGCCCCTCCGAGCGCTGTCCCCAACCCCCGGGGCGGGGGATGCACAGGAGCACTTTTGTGTGAATCCCTCCCCCCCCAAAAAAAACCCCAAAAAACCAAAAAGTACAAAAGAAAAGAACGACTCCCTTCTTTTGCTGGCTACAACAAAAAAACCGCCCCAGTCCAGACCCGCGGCACACGGAGAAACGAGAAACGAGCTCCGGCTGCTCCGGGCACCCGGGGGAGCTCCGGGATCCCCGCGGAGAGCCGGGGATGCTTGTTCGGGGAAAAGGATGGAGGAGCTTTCCTTGCCCGGGGGTTGTCGGTGCTGCTCGCTGCCGGCTCGGGGCTTCTCCGGAGGCTGCGGGAATTGCTGAGCTCTCGCTAATTGAGACATCTTTTTATAATGGGGAACGGGAAAGGGAAAGGGAAAGGGAAAGGGAAAGGGAAAGGGAAAGGGAAAGGGAAAGGGAAAGGAAAGGAAAGGAAAGGAAAGGAAAGGAAAGGAAAGGAAAGGAAAGGAAAGGAAAGGAAAGGAAAGGAAAGGAAAGGAAAGGAAAGGAAAGGAAAGGAAAGGAAAGGAAAGGAAGCAGAGCCGCGGTGACTCAGGCTTTGGGGGGAGGCTGAGTTTCGGCCGTTGTGGAGGGGAGATTCCAGCTGGGAAGGCGGAGCGGGGCTCCCTCTCTGCTTTCGGGATGTCACGTTCCTCGTTTCCCCGCCGAGCTGGGGACAGAAATGTTCCTGTTCCGCCCCAGCCCGCCCCAGGTGCGGGATCGGCGGTGTGAGGGGAGCTGGAGCCCCGCCGTGGCCGCGGTCGCTCTGTGCTCGCCTTTCCCGAGGCTCGCCTGCGTCCGCTCCACCCGGCTTGTGAAAGTTTTGGTTTTTTATCCGGCGCTTTCCATGCTGAGGTGTCCCAAAAGGGAGGCTGGGGAGATCTGGCAGCCCTGAAACTCCCGTTGGGGCAGTGGGGTCACCCTGGATGTGGGAATGTCAATCCTTTGGGAAGAGGCTGCCAGCCGAGGTGTGAAGGAGCTTTGTGGAGTGGGGAAAAAAACCCCAAATCCCATTTCTTGTGGGGTCAGGAGGAGGAAAAATCCCGCGGTGGGCAGGAGTGGTGACACCTGTGTGGTGTCTCCCAGGCAGGAGGGATTTTGGGAATGCTGAGGTGTTTCCTGAGGCAGGAGGGATTTTGGGAATGCTGAGGTGTGTCCCAGGCAGGATGGATTTTGGGAATGCTGAGGTATTTCCCAGGCAGGATGGATTTTGGGAATGCTGAGGTGTGTCCCAGGCAGGAGGGATTTTGGGAATGCTGAGGTATTTCCCAGGCAGGAGGGATTTTGGGAATGCTGAGGTATTTCCCAGGCAGGATGGATTTTGGGAATGCTGAGGTGTGTCCCAGGCAGGAGGGATTTTGGGAATGCTGAGGTATTTCCCAGGCAGGATGGATTTTGGGAATGCTGAGGTGTGTCCCAGGCAGGATGGATTTTGGGAATGCTGAGGTGTGTCCCAGGCAGGAGGGATTTTGGGAATGCTGAGGTATTTCCCAGGCAGGATGGATTTTGGGAATGCTGAGGTGTGTCCCAGGCAGGATGGATTTTGGGAATGCTGAGGTGTTCCCTGACACAGAATGGATTTTGGGAATGCTGAGGTGTGTCCCAGGCAGGAGGGATTTTGGGAATGCTGAGGTGTGTCCCAGGCAGGAGGGATTTTGGGAATGCTGAGGTATTTCCCAGGCAGGAGGGATTTTGGGAATGCTGAGGTGTGTCCCAGGCAGGATGGATTTGGGGAATGCTGAGGTGTGTCCCAGGCAGGAGGGATTTTGGGAATGCCGACCCGGGCAGGGGGAGCGGGCTCTGCAGGGCTCAGGGGCTCTGCTCTCACAGGTTCAGCCCCAGGAGCTGCAGGTGCTGCTTCTGCCCAAGGGACCTGGGAGCAGGAAAATCCCTGCTGGCTCTGCTGAGCCGGGAATTCGGGGCTGTGGAGCCCAGCAGGATCCTCCTGCCTGCCGAGAGAGGGGAAAAATCCCAGATGGGCTCAGCACACTCTCGGGGATTTGGGGGAGCTGAACTGGGGCTGCTCCCCTTGGCTGGAGGGATCCCCCAGACCCCTTTGGAATGGCTGGGAACTGCTGGGAAAGGAGGATTCACCCTGAAAGGACAATGAGGAATGTCCTGGGGAAGGCGGATTCACCCTGAAAGGACAATGAGGAATGTCCTGGGAAGTGGATTCACCCCCAAAGGGCTGGGAATCGAGGAATGTCCCAGGAAAGGTGGATTCACCCTGAAAGGAAAATGAGGAATGTCCTGGGGAAGGTGGATTCAGGAATGTCCTGGGAAGTGGATTCACCCCCAAAGGGCTGGGAATCGAGGAATGTCCCAGCAGCCTGGGGCAGTGTGGGTGGCCACACCAGCGGGGCGGTGTCACCTGCAGAGTTTGAGGGGCAGCTCTGACATTTTGGGGTTTTTTTGGGGGGGGTTCAGGGGTCTCTGAGCTCAGGTGCTCCCTCACCTGCGGCTGGCTGAGCTGGGCTCGGGGCTGCAGGTGCGGGGAGGGTTTGGGGAATGTCGGCTCCTGGCTTTTCCTTCCGTTTCCCTCTGCCTGTGAGGTCGGGAATCCCTGGGCTCTGAGCCGGCTCTTCCAGCTTTTCCCATTCCCCATTCCTGCCTGGTTTTAAACAGATCCAACCCAGCAGCATCCCTTCTCCCTGGGGATTTTGAACAGCAGCTGCCCGGGACCTGGACGGCTTCGAGCTCAGGCTGCTCCACCTGGGAATTCTGCGTTCAGGAACCATCGGAGCGCCTGAAATTTTCGGAGATCAGAAGTGTTTTGGGCCACACCCGGCCCCTCCCTGCGGCTCCCGGAGCCCGGGGGGGATCACGCCGGGAGCACAATGCGGTTCCCGGGGGGGTTGTTTGGACTTTGAACAGAAAAAAGCGAAGCAACAAAAGGGAGGCTGAGGAGCGGCAGCGAGCGCGGGAGGCGCCTCACAAAGGGCGCCCTTGTTCAGCCGGGCCGATTGCAGCAGGAGAGATGGATTTAAGGCAGGAACGAGGGGGCAGAGAACGCCCCGGGCTGCTGTAAACACGGCCAGGGAGCGCTTTTATCGCCTCCCGACCCGCGCTGCTCCGCTCGCACCGAGGCTCTCGGAGCAGGGTTCGGGTTTGCTCGGCGTCCCTGGGGCTCTGTCCCGCTCCCAGCCTGGTTTTAGAGCTCCAGGGTTTCCCTCTTGTTGAGTTTTATCTTCTTTTTCTGCCAGGGCTGGGATTAAATGGGCCAGGCTGTATTTCTTCAGACTCAGATGTTTATTAATTCTCATCTCTGTCTCAGTCTCACAAACCGTGAGTTCTGCAGCGCTTCTGGCTCACAAACTAAAAACGGAGCCCTCTCTGTCTCCACGAGACCTTTTAAGGGTAAATTGTCCAATTATGAGATGACACCTGAATTATTTTTACTTTTACCCCAATATCCAACCACCCCCGGCCCGCAGTGCGGATTTTTCTCCCCAGTTCCAAAATCCCACCCAGGCCCAGGAAGAAGGTGAAGAAGAAGGACTGGCCCCCGCCCTGACCCCTCCATGGTGCTTTATCTCTGTGTCACTGCGTTCTGAACCCTGCAGCTCTGAGTTTTGCACCCTGTGCTGTCGCACACTCCTGTTGAACTCCACACCCACAATCCCGGCGCTGTCACTCCCTTTTGGAAGCCTTCTCCACAAATGCAGCGTTTGCTCGGGGGTCAGCACAGAAATCTGGAATTCCCAGCGCCCGGGGTTCCAACTTGTCACCTTTCCCATTTTTGGGTTTTCCCTCTTCTCTCCCAAAACACTGGGATTGCAGGAAGAATTGGCGGCTCCATCTTCCAAACCGCAGATAATTTTTATTTTTTTTTTAACTTTTTGAGGGCTAAAACCTAAGCCTTCAAAGAAACCTGTTTGATCCCTGGGTGGCTGAGCAGCTTTCCTGAGGCGAAAAAGAAAAATAAATCTCGGAATTGGTTTTGTATCAGGAGCAAACGTCGTCTGCTCAGGGCACATCTAAAGCTGATTCCTCCGGGGTTTTATTCCTGTTTTTTCTCCCTGGCAGGGGATTGGAGCTGCAGGAAAACCCCTGAGGTCTCTGCAAGGAGCAGGAGGGGCTCTGCTGGGTAAAGCTCAGCCTAAGGCAGCCCTGGGCCTGGCTGGGAGCGGGTCTGGGTCAGTGTGTGCGGGAGCTTCGGGCGGCTCTGGGATCCTGGGACGGGCTCAGGTGGGAGAAACTGCTCGGGGAATCGGTGTCACACTGTCACAAATCTGGGTTGGATGATTTGGGACCTCGGTGTCACACTGTCCCCAATCTGGGGTGTGGGTGATTTGGGGACCTCGGTGTAACACTGTCCCAAATTTGGGATGGCTGATTGGGGACCTCGGTGTCACACTGTCACAAATTTGGGATGGCTGATTGGGGACCTCGGTGTCACACTGTCACAAATCTGGGGTGTGGCTGATTGGGGACCTCGGTGTCACACTGTCCCAAATCTGGGGTGTGGGTGCTCGGGGACCTCTGTGTCACACTGTCCCAAATCTGGGGTGTGGCTGATTGGGACCTCGGTGTCACACTGTCCCCAATCTGGGTTGGATGATTTGGGACCTCGGTGTCACACTGTCACAAATCTGGGGTGTGGGTGATTGGGGACCTCGGTGTCACACTGTCCCAAATCTGGGATGGGTGATTTGGGACCTCGGTGTCACACTGTCCCAAATTTGGGATGGCTGACTGGGGACCTTGGTGTCACACTGTCCCCAATCTGGGGTGTGGGTGCTCGGGGACCTCGGTGTCACATTGTCCCCAATCTAGGGTGGCTCCTCAAGGACCTCGGTGTCACATTGTCCATGGTGTGGCTGCTTTAGGACCTCAGTGTCACATTGTCCCCAGGCTGGTGTGGCTGATTTGAGACCTCGGCATCACACCGTCACAAATTTGGGATGGCTGATTTGGGGTCTCGGTGTCACATTGTCCCTGGTGTGGCTGATTTGGGGTCTCGGTGTCACATTGTCCCCAGGCTGGTGTGACTGGGGTGTCACTGTTGTCCCTGGAGCTGGTTCAGCTCCTCTGCTCCTTTCAGCTGAGCTCTCAGGCCGAACCCTGAGGATGTTTGGAAGTTTTTCCTGGGTTTGGAAGCGAAAAGCCATTTTTGGGGTGCCGCTGGCAGGCTGGAGGCGCAGCCAGGGGCTCTTCAGGAGCTGTGGGTGACAGCCCAGGGAGCTCCTGTCCCTGAGGCCGGGAACTCCAGGAATTCCAGCAGCTTCCCCGCAGTTCCAGACCCTGGGGAGCTGGTCCCTTCCCTGAGGGATGAGCGTTCCTCACAGCCAGCTCTTCCTCGGGCTCGGTTTGGCTCTTGTTCCAGCATTTCCTGAGCAAATGGAGGGGAAGAGGGGCTGGGGTGGCAGCGGGACGAGCAGGGCTCCACTGGGGGGTCTGGGGAGGGGATGGGGACAGGAGGGTCCTGCCTGGATGGGCTTGAGGGGATTTGGCCACCAGTGGCCCCAGGAGGGGAATGGGAGCTGAATCCATCACCCCGAGGGGCTGGGGTCTGTGCTGGAGCCGGGCTGGAGGTGAAGCTCCCCAGTCCTCTTCTGGGCTGAGGGAGGCTGAGGGTGTGCAGAGAACATCCCGTGAGCTGGGCAGGAGGAGCCGCTCCCCTGGCAGGGCCCTCTCCAGCTGTTTTCCATGGAAATGCCATCCTCAGGCTGCAGGGGCACGGGCAGGAATCTGGGGAACGCAGCTCCTGCTGGCTGCTGGCATCTCTGGGGGTTTCACCCTGGGGTCATCCCTTCTTCCTGCCGAGGCAGAAGGAGCTGGAGGCAGGAAAAGGCGGCCGTGAGAGGGGGGACACGGAGCAGGACAGCTCCTGCTGGCAGGGTCTGGGTGATGCCTTGGGACAGAGGCTGGGCAGAGCTGGAGAATAAAGCAGAGATTCATTCAAAGGCCTCCAGGATCCACCTTGGGCAGGACAAGAGCCTGGCCAGGGCTGCACCCAAGGTGGCCCCAAAATGGTCCCCAAATGGACAAAGGGTGACGAGGTCTCCCACTGGGATCAGTTCTGGTGCATTTGCACATTTTGGGGTTGAATTGTGCAATGGCAGCTCCAGGCTGTGAGGTCCCATCCTTCTTGTTCCTCCCTCCAGCCACCCTTGTTGGTGCTTTTGGGGCTGGGAGTTGTCCTTGGTGTGCAGCAGGAAAAGGATTTGTTTAGTGTGGCTGCTGTGTGCAGAGAGCTGAGTGACCCCGAGTGTGAGCTCAGAGCCTGGAACACAGCGAAGATCAAACTCAGGGCATCGTTTCCCCCATTTCGAGGCAGTGCCCTCAGTAAACTGCCCGTGACCCTCCTGCCGCCCCTCTGCCGGTCCCAGTGGGATCTGTGGGATCTGCCCAGCCCGAGGCTCGGAGGGGGAGGGAGAAGCTTCCCAGCCCGGCGGCCTGGACGGGGAATAATGCTCCCCTTTTTATGGCTTCTTCAATTGTTCCTGAAAATCCTTTTTAAAAAGGAGGAAAGTTCCTTCCTTCCTTTCAGCTCCCGGTATCTTGAAGAATTCGCTCCATTGTGAGGCCAGGACAGAGACCCTTCTATGAGGGCTCTCCTCGAGCCCCCCTCCCCGTGCCCCCTCCCGCCCCATCCCAACAAGCCCCCATTCTCCTCTGAAGAGGGTCCCTCTGTCTAACGCCAAGTAACTCTTAAGGGCAGCATTTATCCCGGGGCACTCGGCTCACAAAGAGCGCCGGAGTGTCAAATAAACTCCCCGCAGCCTGCAAAGAGCGGAGGGAAGAAAACACAAAACCCCCTTTCTTTTCCACCCCTGCGGGGAAACAAATACGGACTTTGTGCCGGCGGCAGCGGCTCCTAACGAGCCCGAGCGGGGCTGCTGCGAGCCCGGCCAGCGGGGCGGCCGCGCCGGGGGCTCCGGGGGGAGCTGGCACACGGCAGGGACTCCAGCCCCCCCGAAATCCCTGCTGGCCGCCCCCCGGCCGCGCTCCTCCGGGGAGGAGCCGCTCCTGTGCCGCGGTTGGCACCGGAGGTCAGCGCGGGCTGCGCCCGGCCGCATCCTCCGCCGCGCCGCGGAGCCTCGGGGGGCTCGGCTCCTGGTGTCCCGAGGGGAATTCAGCTTGGGAATTGTCAGCTCCGAGCGCCGGCGCTGTTTGCTGTGAGAGGGAGAGGCGGCGACTGCGAGGAATCAGCGCCGGGATCCTTGTACTGGATGGATTCAAACGGGAATCCCGTATTCCAGGATGGATTCAAACGGGGATCCCGGGTTCCAGGATGGATTCAAACGGGAATCCCAGGTTCCAGGATGGATTCAAACGGGAATCCCAGGTTCCAGGATAGATTTAAACGGGACTCCCGGGTTCCAGGATGGATTCAAACGGGAATCCCGTGTGCCAGGATGGATTGTAACAGGGATCCCTGGTTCCAGGATGGATTCAAACAGGGATCCTGTGTGCCAGGATGGATTCAAACGGGAATCCCGTGTGCCAGGATGGATTCTAACAGGGATCCCGGGTTCCAGGATGGATTCAAATGGGAATCCCGTGTGCCAGGATGGATTCAAACGGGGATCCCGTATTCCAGGATGGATTGAAATGGGGATCCTGTGTGCCAGGATGGATTCTAACAGGAATCCCGTATTCCAGGATGGATTCAAATGGGAATGCCGTGTGCCAGGATGGATTCAAATGGGAATCCTGTGTGCCAGGATGGATTCTAACAGGAATTCCATGTGCCAGGATGGATTCTAACAGGGATCCCCGGTTCCAGGATGGATTCTAACAGGGATCCTGTGTACCAGCATGGATTCTAACAGGAATTCCATGTGCCAGGACCGGTGGGACCAGTCCTGAGCTCAGCTCCTGGTGTCCCGAGGGGAATTCAGCTTGGGAATTGTCAGCTCCGAGCGCCGGCGCTGTTTGCTGTGAGAGGGAGAGGCGGTGACTGCGAGGAATCAGCGCTGGGCTCCTTCCCCTGGATGGATTCAAACGGGAATCCCGGGTTCCAGGATGGATTCAAATGGGAATCCTGTGTGCCAGGATGGATTCAAATGGGAATCCTGTGTGCCAGGATGGATTCTAACAGGGATCCCGGGTTTCAGGATGGATTCAAACGAGAATTCCATGTGCCAGGATGGATTCAAACGGGAATTCCATGTGCCAGGACCGGTGGGACCAGTCCTGAGCTCAGCTCCTGGTGTCCCGACAGGAATTCAGCTTGGGAATTGTCACATCTGAGTGCCAGCGCTGTTCCTTGTGAGGAATTAACCCTGGTCTCCTTCCCTTGGATGGATTGAACCAGGAATTCCATGTGCCAGGATGGATTCAAATGGGAATCCTGGCTTCCAGGATGGATTCAAACAGGAATTCCGTGTTCCAGGATGGATTCAAACAGGGACCCTGTGTTCCAGGATGGATTCAAACAGGGATCTTTTGTGCCAGGATGGGTTCAAACAGAGATCCTGGGTTCCAGGATGGACTCAAACACGAATTCCATGTGCCAGGATGGATTCAAGTGGGAATCCTGGGTTCCAGGATGGATTCAAACAGAGATCCCGGGTTCCAGGATGGATTCAAACAGGAATTCCATGTGCCAGGATGGATTCAAATGGGAATCCTGGTTTCCAGGATGGATTCAAACAGGGACCCTGTGTCCCAGGATGGATTCAAGCAGGGATTCTGGGTTCCAGGATGGATTCAAACAGGGATCCCAGGCTCCAGGATCGGTGGGAGCGAGGAAGTGGCCAGTGCTCCCCGGGGCTGTGGCCGCCAGCACTGCCAGCGTCTCTGCCCCGCAGGGTGGGAGAATCCAGCCGGCTCCCCGGGCCTGGCAGGGCTTGGATGCTGGATTTGGGATCTCGGGATGGGTTTGGGGATCTCCCTGGGATGTGCTCGGGCTGCCCGAGGACAGCAGAGACTGCACACGAGGTCGTGCTGCAGTGACCGAGGTCGCTCCCGTCCCTCATCCTGACCTTTGTTTCCCCGCAGGTTTTGGCGTTCCTGGAGGGAATTCCTGCTGGGATCTCCTGGAGAGGACCCCGGGGCCTGACCACGCCCAGGACTGGCGCTCGTCCCCTCCACCGGGATCCTCCCGAGCCAGAGTTTGTCCCTGGATGCTTCCTCTGCGCTGGGATCCCCAGCCCGGATTTGGGATGGGATTTGGATGCTCCCTTCTGTCGGCAGCTGGGAATGGCACGGCCGGGAGGCTGCTCCTCCCAAACCCCGTGGATTTACTGCTCTTGGCATCATCCTGCTGCCACCGGCTCCGGCACGGGGAAATTCCCGAGGGACACACGTGGAAAAGCAGCACTCACAGCCTGAGGCTGCAACTCCCGCTTTTCCTGGGCTACTCTGAGCATCCTGGCTCTGGAGAAGGATTCCCTGCACTCCTGGAGGACAAATCCTGCTGCTCCGAGGTGAGTCAAGAACATTTTCCCTTTTTTCCTGTCTTTTAATATTTATCTATTTATCTATTTATTTATCTATTTATTTTAAGCTCCTTTTTGTTGGTTGTCTTGGAAAACTATATTTTCCCTGCCTCGAGGAAAAAAAAAAAAATAATTCCGAGTCCAGGGAGCTGCTGTGAGGGAATGCGGAGCAGGCAGGTTTGTTCTGACATCTGGACTGGCTGCTTTGATCAATACCTGAATCTTTCTAGTGCCGTTCCAGCCCCAAATCCCCAACAGGAGTTTTCTTCCCGGAGTTTTCTTGCTGATAAAAGGTTGAAGGCTGCAGCTTCCCGGGAGGTTTTCCCTCCTTTCCCTCCGGAGAGGGATCCTGCTGGTTTCCCACTCTCCCAAGGCAGCGGTGGCTGCAGGGGGGACCCTCGGCAGGGCAATGTCCTGGGGGCTCCCTTTGGCATGGGGAGCTGCTCCGAGCCTCCTTGGGATGGAAAATCCCTTTTCCTGCTAGGAAACCATGCCAGACTTGGGATTTGGAGGGGACTCGTGCTGGTGTTGTCGCCTGGGCGTGGCGTGGGACAAGTGCCTGAGGAGCTGCTGGGAGCAGCTCGGGGTGGAGGCTGGGAACAGCCTGGGAGGAGGAGGAGGAGGATGGAGCGGGATTTCTTGGCTGGGGAAGGAGCTGCTGCTGGCCACAAACCCAGGAGGATCCGGCGTTTGCTCTTCCCAGAGGGGGAGAATGCAGAGCTGGGGCTCCGGGTGGCCGGAACAGCTCCTGATTCCGGACTTGAGGCGCTGCAGCTCCCGTGTGAGCAGAGCCGGGGAGCTTCGCTTTCCTCTCAGTGGCTCCCAGGCCCGCGGGGTTGTGGTGATCCCAGGGATTGTGGTGTTCCCTCGGAGATCCCAGGGATTGTGGTGTTCCCTCGGAGATCCCAGGGATTGTGGTGTTCTGATCCCAGGGATTGTGGTGTTCCCTTGGAGATCCCATGGATTGTGGTGTTCCATTGGTGATCCCAGGGATTGTGGTGTTCCATTGGAGATCCCAGGGATTGTGGTGTTCCATTGGTGATCCCAGGGACTGTGGTGTTCCCATGGATTGTGGTGTTCCCACGGTGATCCCAGGGATTGTGGTGTTCCCTTGGAGATCCCATGGATTGTGGTGTTCCATTGGTGATCCCAGGGATTGTGGTGTTCCCTTGATCCCATGGATTGTGGTGTTCCATTGGAGATCTCAGGGATTGTGGTGTTCTGATCCCAGGGATTGTGGTGTTCCCTTGGAGATCCCATGGATTGTGGTGTTCCATTGGTGATCCCAGGGATTGTGGTGTTCCATTGGAGATCCCAGGGATCGTGGTGTTCCCTCGGTGATCCCAGGGATTGTGGTGTTCCCTTGATGATCCCATGGGTTGCTCTATTCCCTTGGTGATCCCATGGGTTTTGCTGTTCCCCTGATGATCCCATTGGGATCATCCCATGGGTTGTGCTGTTCCATTGATCCCCTGGATTGTGGTTTTCCCATTATGACCCCATGGACTGTTGCTTTCCCTTGGAGATCCCATGGACTGTGACGTTCCCATGATGAACCCCTGGACTGTGGCATTCCATTGATCCCATGGATTGCTGTTTTCCCTCAATGATCCCATGGATTGTGGTGTTCCCTCAATGATCCCATGGATCGCTGTTTTCCCTTGATGATCCCATGGATTGTTGTTTTCCCTCAGTGCTCCCATGAGTTGTGGTGTTCCCTTGGTGATCCCATGGGTTTTAGGGTTCCCTTGATTGCCCCAGGGACCGCTGTTTTCCCTTATGATCCCATGGATTGCTGTTTTCCCTCGGAGATCCCATGGATTGTGGTGTTCCATTGGAGATCCCAGGGACTGTGGTGTTCCCTCGATGATCCCATGGATTGTTGTTTTCCCTCGGTGATCCCATGGATTGCTGTTTTCCTTCGATGATCCCATGGATTGCTGTTTTCCCTCGATGATCCCATGGATTGTTGTTTTCCCTCGGTGATCCCATGGATTGCTGTTTTCCTTCGATGATCCCATGGATTGCTGTTTTCCCTTGATGATCCCATGGATTGTGGTGTTCCCTCGATGATCCCATGGATTGCTGTTTTCCCTTATGATCCCATGGATTGTTGTTTTCCCTCGATGATCCCATGGATTGCTGTTTTCCCTTGATGATCCCATGGATTGTGGTGTTCCCTCGATGATCCCATGGATTGCTGTTTTCCCTTATGATCCCATGGATTGTTGTTTTCCCTCGATGATCCCATGGATTGTTGTTTTCCCTCAGTGATCCCATGGATTGCTGTTTTCCCTTATGATCCCATGGATTGTTGTTTTCCCTTATGATCCCATGGATTGTTGTTTTCCCTCGGTGCTCCCATGAGTTGCGGTTTTCCCTCACGATCCCATGGATGCACCGAGCCCTTGGCCTCACCCCTTTCCAGCAGGAGTCTCCCTGTGCTGTCCCTGCCTCTGGAAGAGGAGGAGGAGGGCTGGGATTCGTGCCCGTGATCTCGCCGTAGTTCCGCATTTTCCAGCGGAGCGCTTTGGGCTGAGCTGGGGCAGGGATTTCCTCCCTGGATCCTCTGGGATGTGGGGCCGGGTGATATCGGGGTTTGGTTCGGGGTTTTTTGCGTTTTTCCCCTTTTCCTGCGGAATGTCCTCTGGTTCCTGGGGCTGTGGTGCAGATGTTGCTGCTGGTGGTGGCCGAGCCCTGTCCCAGTGCTGAACTTCCTCCTGGAACAGTTTGGATTCGGAATTTTCAAGCTTTGCAGGGATCCTCACCCGGAGCCGCAGGCCAGGTCTTGATCAGGATCTTCAGCAATCCCATTTCAAACCCTGCCCCTGAGATCTTCCAGCTGTCAATTCCCGGGCATCCCAGGGCAGGACGTGTCCCTGAGGGAAGCTCCAAGGAAGCCCAGGGATGCTGGGAGCAGGCGAGGATTGGGAGCAGGGAAACCCACATGCAAAATATTTGGGGACTCCCTGACCCTGCTCAGCCCCCGCAGCATCCCACGGAATCACGGAATCATTCCAGCTGGGAAATGTCCCTGAGTGCAGTCATTCCCACAGCGCTGCCAGGGCCACCCGTGTCCCCAGGGCCTCAGATTCCCTTTGGAAGGGTTTCCCATGGATCCGGAGCACATCCCGGGGACGAGGTGCTGGATCCCGGTGTGGGGCTTGGGGGCACATCCTGGGTGGGAAATGTGGGATTCCAGCGGGGATTCCAGCGGGGATTTCAGCGGGGTTCCAGGGTGATTCCAGGGTGGTTCCAGGGTGGTTCCAGGGGGGTTCCAGAGGAGTTCCAGGGGGGTTCCAGAGGAATTATTCCAGCGGGATCGGGGGTCTCTCTCCCGGGCTCGCGCTGACCCCTGGCGGCGGCAGCGGCAGCGCCTGCAGTGCGCGGCGGGGCCAGCAGGGGGCGCGGGATTCTCTGGGATGGGATGGGATGGGATGGGATGGGATGGGATGGGATGGGATGGGATGGGATGGGATGGGATGGGATGGGATGGGATGGGATGGGATGGGATGGGATGGGATGGGATGGGATGGGATGGGATGGGATGGGGTCCATGGGACGAGACGGGACGAGACGGGACGGGACGGGATGGGATGGGATGGGATCCATGGGATGGGATGGGATGGGATGGGATGGGATGGGATGGGATGGGATGGGATGGACCCTAAATCCCATCCAGTGCCACCCCTGCCATGGACAGGGACACTTTCCACTGTCCCAAGCTGCTCCGAGCCCCATCCAACCTGGGCTTGGACGCTGCCAAGGGACATCCAAGAATTCCTCCTCAATATCCCATCTCTCCCTGCCATTTCCTGTGTCCTGCCACTCCATCCCTTGTCCAAATCCCCTCATCAGCTCCTCTGGAGCCTCTTCAGGCACTGGAAAGGGTTTTAAATTTCCCCTGGAGGTCGAACATTCCCGGCTTTCCCAGCCTGGCTCCAGAGCAGCCCGCTGCTCTCTGAGCTGAAAAAGCTGGAAAAAGGCGCAAAAGCCCCATGGAGGGACCAATATCTTTGGGAGCGGCAGTTAAACCCTGCAGGGCTTCTGCGGGCCAGGTGGGATATCGGGAAAACCCATCCGGGGGTGCTCGCTGTGCCAGGAATCGCGCGGGAGGTGACAGCGGATTCCAGCCAACCCACGGGAGCGGCTGGAGCCGCGTCCCGCGGCCGCTGGATGGCAGCGGAGCTCCGCGGCATTCCCGACCTGCGGCATTCCCGTTCCTGGCGCTGCCTCCATCCCCCGCTCCATTCCCGCTCCATTCCCGCTCCATCTCAGCTCCATTCCAGCTCCATTCCCCGCTCCATTCCTGCTCCAGCCCCCGCTCCATTCCCGCTCCATCTCCTGCATCCATCTCAGCTCCATCTCAGCTCCATTCCCAGCTCCATTCCCGCTCCATCCATCCCCTGCTCCATCCCAGATCCATCTCCTGCATCCATTCCCAGCTCCATCCCCAGCTCCATTCCCGTCTCCATTCCCGTCTCCATTCCCAGCTCCATTCCCGCTCCATCTCCTGCATCCATCTCAGCTCCATCTCAGCTCCATTCCCGTCTCCATTCCCGTCTCCATTCCCAGCTCCATTTCCGTCTCCATTCCCGTCTCCATTCCCAGCTCCATTCCCGTCTCCATTCCCAGCTCCATTCCCAGCTCCATTCCCGTCTCCATTCCCAGCTCCATTCCCGTCTCCATTCCCATCTCCATTCCCGTCTCCATTCCCAGCTCCATCTCAGCTCCATTCCAGCTCCATCTCAGCTCCATTCCCAGCTCCATTCCCCACTCCATCCATCTCCTGCTCCATCCCAGATCCATCTCCTGCATCCATTCCCAGCTCCATTCCCAGCTCCATTCCCCGCTCCATCCATCTCCTGCTCCATCCCAGATCCATCTCCTGCATCCATTCCCAGCTCCATTCCCAGCTCCATTCCGGTCTCCATTCCGGTCTCCATCCCCCGCTCCATTCCCATCTCCATACCCAGCTCCATTCCCGTCTCCATTCCGGTCTCCATTCCCGTCTCCATTCCCCAGCTCCATTCCCGCTCCATTCCCCAGCTCCATTCCCGTCTCCTGTTCCACCCGCAGGGTGCCCATGGGTGCTGCTCCCAGGGAAGGGCAATTCCCGCCCTCCCAGGATTCCCATGGAAGCACAGACCCCAAACCCAAGCAGTTATTTGGGAGCTGGACTTGATCCTTGTGGCTCGCTTCCAGCTCTGGATATTCCGTGGTTCTGGAGAAGCCCGGTCTGGTTCTCGGCTCCCCGGGAGCAGAGCACAGAGGGAATGAGGGAATGAGGGATGAGGGAATGAGGGATGAGGGATGAGGGATGAGGGAAAGAGGGAATGAGGGATGAGGATGGAGCAGATCCGAGGTGATAAAGGTGACTTTTGTGGATCTGCCTTCAGCCAAAACCCTGTGGCCCTTGGGAAAACGCAAACTTTCTCCGGAACGCTGCCGATCCCTGCGTGTGAGCTGGGAACGTGGGATGTGGGGAATTGTGCACAGGGACAGGAGGACGCTGGGTGAGGTTTGCCTCGGGATGTCTCCAGCTTTCCCGGAGCTGTGCTCCTCATGGCACGGCTCAGCGTGCTCCCTTCTCCCGAGGAGAAGCTTGGGAAGCTCCCGCTCCGCCTGTCCCGCTCCCTTTTGCTTCCCGCAGCTCCCCGGGATGAGCAGGGATCGGAGCCGGCTCTGGCTGCGCTTCCGCACGGCTGCGCCTGGGAATGGGTGCATTTCTGCGGGATAATCCCGCGGCTTTGGGAGCGATTCCCCGGCGCTCCCAGGCTCCCGGGCTGGCTCTTCCCGAGCTGAAAGCTTTCCCTGTCCGGGCTCCTCCCGAGCTGCAGCCAAGGGCGAATTCCAGCGGCGATACCAGCCCCGGCCCGGGTTTCCATGGTGAAGGCATTCGCGGGGGTTTGCTCCGAAAAGCCTGGATTTTGGGAAGTTTTTAGCCGGGAACCGCACAGTTTGTCCATCCCCGGGCTGCTCCCGGTGGGGGCAGAGCTGTGGAAGGGCTCTGGGAGCCCTGGGGACACCCGAGCTCAGTTCCCACACTGCTCCGCACTCCAGGATCCCCGCCGGCCCTGGGATGCTGGGAATTGTCCTGGGATCTGCTTTTCCTCACCCAGGAACCGTCCCAGCTCCTTCCCCAGCTCCTTCCTCCTCCCGCTCTTACAGCCCGCGCTGAACGCGATTTATTCCATTTCCCGAGGCGCTGCTCCAGGCGCTCCCGTGTGAAAACCGAGGGAAAATGTGGAGCCGGGGATTTCGCGAGTCGCGCCTCCGTGCCAACGAGATCCGGTTAAAAACCCGGTTCAGGCTCCCCGAGCGCTGCTCACCCGCCTTTCTAACAAATATATATATTAAAAAAAAGTGTTTTTTTGAGGTGATATTTTTGTGCCTCTGCCCAGCCAGGACATCTCCAGCGCCCTGGGAGCTGCGCTGCGCCCTTGGACTCTGGAATGCTCTTTTCATTGATGTTTTCTGGGAACAACAACAACAACAAAAAAAAAAAGGAAAAAGAAAAAAAAAGAAAAAGAAAAAAGAAAAAAAATAAAAAAGAAAAAAAGAAAAAGAAAAAAGAAAAAAAAAAGAAAAAGAAAAAAGAAAAAGAAAGAAAAAGAAAAAAGAAAAAGAAAGAAAAAGTGCCTTTGTGTCCACTGCCCCTTTCTTTGCCCACGCAGAAGGGGAGGGAGGAAAAAAACCAAAAAACAAACAGAACAAAGCCCTCAAATATTTTCTCGTAACAAAAGGCCGCGGGTGGATCTGGATCAGCCTCCCCGCTCCGTTTCGGGCCAGATCTCCAGGGTTTTCAGCGGAGAAATTGAAACACTGGAGCTTTCTCTTTTCTCCCGCAGAACAAACAGGAGCGGTTCCCACTTCCTCCCGCCCGTAAACAAAACCAGCCCGACGTCTCCGGGAGGAACCCTGCCAGGAGACTTTTCCTTCCTAATTGTTGGGGTTTTTTTTTTTTGGTTTTTATTTTCCCTCGGCTCTGATTAGTATTCGGGAGCGCCCGGCACGCGGGCTGTGAGTTCCAGGAGCGGGCTCCCAGCGAATCCTTCGCTCCGCTCCCATCCCCCTGGTTCTGTTTCCCGTCCCTCTCCCCGGGCTGGTGGCGGATTTTGGCCACCAAATGCCTGGCGGGGGGTTTGGGACTGGGTGATGCTTGGCGTCCCCTCCAAGGCAAACCATCCCAGGATCCCGTGAAATTCCCGCTTTTCCCGAAGGAAGCGTTGCTGCCCTTGCAGGAGCTGCCCCGAGGCTCTCCGGGCTTTTCCCTGCCCTTGGGAAGGAGCCTGGGCTGGCCTGGCTGCTCTCTTTTCCACCAGGAAAAGGGCAGGATCAGCTCTGGGAATGCTCCGAAGGGATAAAAGGGTGCAGAGGGATGGAATTTGCCCCTCATTGGGAGATCTCCTCCTGTCTCCATGAAGTCTGTGGAACGATGGGATCCTGGGAGCCCTGCTGGCTGCACCGTGGGACCGGGACTCTGCCAAGTCCCTGGGGGAGCAGCCGCCTCCTCCAGCATCCTTCCCGGGATCCTGCTCCTGGCATTCCCACCCGGGGACAGGAGCTGCTGCCCCCATCCCGCTTTCCCGAGCCCCTTCAGGAGCCGGGGAAATGCTGTTCCCACATCCCAGCCCCGGGGCTGCCTCTCGTGTGCCCAGCTCCGCTCCTGCCTCGTGTGCTGCGCGTCAGGGATCGGGATCAGGGATATCCCGGGAGTGGGGAGGGCCGCGGGCAGGAGCAGGGACCAGCGGGGTTTAAAGGGCGAGGGAACTGTGTGATCCCAGGGGCACCGCCCTGGCAGGGATGAGCCCGGCTTTTCCCTCCTCTGTTTGCTGGGATGAGCCCGGCTTTTCCCTCCTCTGAGCCCAGATCTTCCCTCCTCTGAGTTCAGCTTTTCCCCATCTCTTCTGGCAGGGATGAGCCCGGCTTCTCCCTCCTCTGAGCCCAGCTTTTCCCTCCTCTGAGCTTGGCTCTTCTCTCCTCTCTTTGCTGGGATGAACCCGGCTTTTTGTTCCTCTGAGCTCGGCTTTTCCCCATCTCTTCTGGCAGGGATGAGCCCACCTTTTTCCTCCTCTGAGCTCGGCTCTTCTCTCTTCTCTTTGCTGGGATGAGCCCGGCTTTTCCTTCCCCTGAGTCTGGCTTTTCCCTCTTCTTTCTGCCAGGATGAGCCCAGCTTTTCCCTCTACTGATCCCAGCTTTTCCCCACATCTTTTTGCTGGGATGAGCCCGGCTTTTCCTCATCTCTTCTGGCAGGGATAAGCCCAGTTTTTCCCTCCTCTCTCTGCCAGGATGAGCCCAGCTTTTCCCTCCTCTGAGCCTGGCTCTTCCCTCCTCTGATCCCGGCTTTTCCCCATCTCCTTTTGCAGGGATGAGCCCGGCTCTTCCCTCCTCTGATCCCGGCTTTTCCCTCCTCTGATCCCGGCTTTTCCCCATCTCCTTTTGCTGGGATGAGCCCGGCTTCTCCCTCCTCTGAGCTCGGCTTTTCCCTCCTCTGATCCCAGATTTTCCCCACATCTTTTTGCATGGATGAGCCCAGTTTTTCCCTCTTTCTTGCAGGAGGGCACCTGTGGGATTAAAGGCCTCCTTTGGGGTGGTTGGGAATGCTCCTCTGGGAAGTTTCGGGAGGATCTGGAGTGTTTGTCCCCTCCCAGCTGCCCCTGCCCTGCCGGATCCCCGGCACCTCGGGGCCCTGCTGCTCTGGGATCAGCTCCGGAATCCTCTCTGGAAGCAGTTTGCTGGGAGTCCAGTGCCCTCCTGGGGACGCTGAGCTCTGGCTCCGTGACTCAGCCTCAATTTCTTCATCCCATGAACGACCCACGGGGGCTCCGGCTGCTCTCACGCTTTTCCTGCCTCTTTTCCCAAGGATTTTGGGATGCAGTGGGGCTGGAAACCAGGCAGGTGAAGGGGTGTTCGTGTCCTTCCCCCTGATCCAGAGGGGAAACTGAGGCCATGAGGGGTGAAATAACCGATCCAAAGTCACGCAGGAACCGCGGGATCCGATGGGTTTGGATCCCTGGCTCTGGAATTTGGGAATGGCTGAGCTGTAGGGAAAGGGATCCCGAGGAAAAGGAGCTGAGTTTGGGGAGCAATTCCCTTCCCAGCTGCTTCCAGGCTCTTTCCAGGGCAGGCTCTGAGCAGCTCCAGGCTGATATTCCTTTGGGATGAGGAGATATTATCCCGTTGTTACAGCAGGCACGCAGGGATTAGGGCTGGGATTTCCTAAAGCCTCCTGCTTAAGGAGAAAGGGACTTGCAAGTCCTTAAATTCCTCAGGAGCTCCTGTGTAAAATTCCAGGCCGGGATGGAATACTGAGCTCGGGATCTGTCACATCCAGGGCATCCCAAATCTCCGTGAGGAAACCACTGAGGCGCCTCAGTGTTTGAAAATCCCTTAAAGTTTTAAAATTAAATCACTTTAAAGTTAATTAACTTCAGAATTCGACAGCTTTAAAATGAAACAACCGCAAAATCAAATAACTACGAAGTCAAACAACTGCAAGTAACTTCAAAATGAAAATTTTAAAATGAAAGCTCCAGCTCCTTCCTCCTGGAGTTTTCCCTTGAGTCATTCCCGTTTTGTTTTCGGTCTCCTGCTGTTTTCCCACCCGGGAATGGGGGATGATGAGCAAATCTTGGAAAACAAAGTCCAGGCAAATCCGTGGGCAGGTGGAGAAGCAGCTTCCTCTGGGTGGGGACACATCCGGGAGGGGAAGGAGCAGCTCTGGATTTGGGGGGATTTTGGGGGGCGCCTGCACAGGGAAGGCAATTCCTGTTCCCCTGGAGCTGTTGCTCAGCTCTTCTCTCCAGGTTTGAATTTTGTGGGCGCTGCTTTTGCATTCCGTGGGAAAATAACCTCTTTTCCATGAGGAAATTGCCCCTTTTCTGTCGGGCTCCCAGTTTATCCAGTTAAAATTCCAAAGGAGCAGGAGCAGAGGGTGGGAGCTGCTGGGGCTGCTCCTGCTCGGGCGCTGGGGTAAAGCTGGAGCATTCCATGGAGAGGGGTTTTGGTGTCATTTGTGGGATTTGGGGTTGGAGCTCCGCGCTGACCTCCCCTGCTTGGCTGGGATTTCTCTGGATGTTCCTAAACCCGGCTGTGTCCAAATCCCAAAACTCCTCTGGATGCTCCCAGACCTGGCTGTGTCCAAATCCCAAAACTCCTCTGGATGCTCCCAGACCCATCTGTCTCCAAATCCCAAACACTTCCAGGAGGATTTGGCTGGATGGGGCGGATTTGGGATTTGCAGGGCAGCAGGGAGCAGCGCCTGGAGGTTTGGGAATTGCTCCTCACCTCCAGCCCTGCTCCCTCAGCCCCATCCCCGTGTGGAGAAGGGATCTCAGCTCCAACCTGCCTGGAAGACGAGGAGATTTTGGAAATGTATCCAATGAGCCACTCCTAATTCCTTAAACTCAGGAACTCCTCAGTTCCTTAGGAGGAAGGAATTCCTCATTCCTTAAACTGAGGAATTCTTCAATTCCTTAGGTGGAGGGAATTCCTTAATCATTAAATTGAGAAATTCCTCAGCTCTTTAAGAGGAAGGAATTCCTTATTCCTTAAATTGGGGAATTCCTCAGCTCTTTAGGAGGAGGAAACTCCTCATTCCTTAAATTGAGGAATTCCTCTGCTGGGAAGGAGCTGGGAGACGTCAAACCTTCCATCCCGGTGCTGGGAATGCCCAGGTGTGGAGCAGGGATTCCAGCAGGAATCCCACCTTGGAGCAGGACCTGCTCTGGGTTTCCAGCAGGAATCTCCACCCCAGAGTGGGAACGCTTCCACATCTCCTGCTTCATTTTTATTTTATATATTTTTTAACCGATCATCTCCAGTGTGACCCCAAAGCTGTCCCGCGGGGGTGGCGGCTCGGGGCAGGTGAGGACGGGGAAGGATTTTGGGATTTTGGGATTTTGGGATTTCTGTGCTCCGGGGTTCCCTGGCCAGGTGTCGGTGCGGGAGCCCCGGCTCGTAAAGCGGCGCTCGCAGGGGATTTCGGGGGGTTATAAACAACGGCCGGGCTCTTTAACACCTCCCACGATGCCCTCCCTGCCCTTCCCGGAGCTTTCCCGGCCCTGGGATGCGGCCTCGGAGCCTGGGAATGCGCTGGGATGGGGACAGGGATGGGACAGGGATGGGACAGGGACGGGGACAGGGACAGGGACAGGGACAGGGACAAGGACAGGGACAGGAACAGGGACAGGGACAGGGACAGGGACAGGGACAGGGAAGGGGGACAGGGACAGGGACAGGGATGGGGGACAGGGATGGGACAGGGGCAGGGACAGGAACAGGGACAGGGACAGGGACAGGGATGGGACAGGGACAGGGACAGGAACACGGGCTCCACTGGAGCTGGGCCCTCCCCGTGCCCTGCTCTTCCCCCCAGGAGAGGATTTAAGGGATCAGCGAACCCCTCCAAGGGCTGGGGAAGGTTTTTGGGGACCCAGTGGTCCCTGCTCCAGCCGGGAATTCCCATCTCCCGGGAGAAGGGAACTCCTCACACAGAGGGGAAACATCCTGGGGTTGGGGTTTGTGGTGTTTGGGATGTGGTGTGAGCCTTCCCTGCAGGGATCTGATCCTGCTGGGACATTCCCAGCTGGAATTTGGGACACCGTGTGAGCCCTTCCTGCTGGATCCGAGCAGATCCCACTGAGACATTCCCTGCTGGAATTTGGGACACCGTGTGAGCCCTTCCTGCTGGATCCGAGCAGATCCCACTGGGACATTCCCTGCTGGAATTTGGGACACCGTGTGAGCCCTTCCTGCTGGATCCGAGCAGATCGCACTGGGACATTCCCAGCTGGAATTTGGGATGTGGCGTGAGCCCTTCCTGCTGGATCCGAGCAGATCCCACTGGGACATTCCCAGCTGGAATTTGGGATATGCTGTGAGCCCTTCCTGCTGGATCTGAGCAGATCCCACTGGGACATTCCCAGCTGGAATTTGGGATGTGGTGTGAGCCCTTTCTGCAGGGATCCAAGCAGATCCCACTGGGACATTCCCAGCTGGAATTTGGGATGTGGTGTGAGCCCTTCCTGCTGGATCCGAGCAGATCCCACTGGGACATTCCCTGCTGGAATTTGGGACACGGTGTGAGCCCTTCCTGCTGGATCCGAGCAGATCCCGCTGGGACATTCCCTGCTGGAATTTGGGATGTGGTGTGAGCCCTTCCTGCTGGATCCGAGCAGATCCCACTGGGACATTCCCTGGCTGTTTACCCTCTGCTTTTCCAGCTCCGTTTCATCTCCCGTTGCGGAATTCCCCTGCGGTTCCCACCTCCCCCTGGCGCTGCCCCTTCCCACGGAGGACCGGGGCAATTAAACACTGCGGTAATTAAACGTCGGGGTAATTACCCGCTGTCCGGGGCCGGGCGCGGAGCGACCCCGCTGTTTGCGCAGGAGATAAGGGACGGGAGATAAGGGGGAGCTCGCTGCCGGCCCAAGGACAGCGCCGGCCCGGGCGGGACAGGTCCCGGCCCCGCGGGGACACCTGCGGGGACACCTGGCGCTGCTCTTCCCGTGGTCACGGCCGGCCGGAGCTTGTTAGGGAAAAATGGGGAGCGACCCGTGCCCTTGGGATGTGTCGATGAGGTTAGAATCCCACTGCGGTTAGAATCCCACTGTGGTTAAAATCCCATTGATAAAATCCCATTGATAAAATCCCATTGTGGCTAAAATCCCACTGTTTAAATCCCACTGTTAAAATCCCACTGTGGTTAAAATCCCACTGTGGTTAAAATCCCATTGATAAAATCCCATTGATAAAATCCCACTGTGGTTAAAATCCCACTGATAAAATCCCACTGTTTAAAGCCCACTGTGGTTAAAATCCCATTGTGGTTAAAATCCCACTCATTAAATCCCAATGTGGTTAAAATCCCACTCATAAATCCCACTGATAAAATCCCACTGTTAAAATCCCCCTGTAGTTAAAATCCCACTGATAAAATCCCACTGTGGTTAAAATCCCATTCATAAAATCCCACTGATAAAATCCCATTGTGGCTAAAATCCCATTCATAAAATCCCACTGATAAAATCCCCCTGTGGCTAAAATCCCACTGTTAAAATCCCACTGTGGTTAAAATCCCACTGTAGTTAAAATCCCATTGTGGTTAAAATCCCACTCATTAAATCCCATTGTGGTTAAAATCCCACTGTTCAAATCCCACTGATAAAATCCCACTGTGGTTAAAATCCCACTCATAAAATTCCCCTGTAGTTAAAATCCCACTGATAAAATCCCACTGTGGTTAAAATCCCATTCATAAAATCCCACTGATAAAATCCCCCTGTGGCTAAAATCCCACTGTTCAAACCCCACTGATAAAATCCCCCTGTTGAACTCCCCCGGTGCTGTGTCCTCAGGGAGTTTGCCCAAAGGAAAGATCTGCTCCCAAAACGAGCTTCCCTTTGCTGTGTGGATTTTTCCCTGATTTTCCTGTCCCCACAGCCGCATCCTCCCTTTGGGAATGTTGGTGGGGCTCTCACCGTTCACTGTCACCCCTGGAGCCGCCCTAAATCCCCCAGCACATCCCGGTTCCTCTCGCTCCCAACGGATGGATGCCAGGGATTAAAAAATTCCCAAGGTCTCCATAAAGGCCCAAGCCCATCCTGCTGGGATTTTTCTTCTTCCCAGTCCGTGCCGGGTTTGGGGCGAGATGAAAGGGCCCCGCCCCACCTGGGGCACACCTGGAGCACAGCTGTCACCTCCCGGCCCTTTGTGGCCCTTTGTGGTGCCGCGGGCTGATAAGGGCTCACCTGGGGGTGTTTGATAAGGACTCACCCGAGGGAAGGCGGAGAGCGGGTTTTGGTCCCTGACCTCGGGAACATCGGCCCTGGAGCTGCTCCTAAAAAAGATCCCAGTGACGGCTGAAATCCCCGGAGTTCTCAGCTCCAGGAGGGGGAAGTTTCCTTCCCCCCCCCCCCCAAAAAAAAAAGGGATTTTTGTTTTTGGGATCCTCTGGGATAATGAAGCAGTGCGTCAGAGTGGGATTTGATCCTTACTCAGGGGCTAAGCCGCCTTTGGCAAGGCAGCGAGATGTTGTCTGTGGGGAGCTCAGGAGGAGGAAAACTCCCAAACTGCGATGTCTGGATCCCCTTTAGTGTCAGGGATTGGGAGCCCAGTTCCTGCCTTTCTCCACGCTGCCATGAAGGGGTTATAAATTCAGATTGCTGCCGGGGGAACGGTGCTGCCAGAGCTCTGGGTGCTGTCCTGGCCTCACCTCCGCACAATCCAGGGAATAACCTCGAGTTCCCCTCGGCTCAGGACGGGAGTGTGAGCAGGAAAATCCCGAGCTCCGTGAAATCCATCCCAGCCCGGCTCCCTCTGGATGGGCAGGAGCCAGAGCTGGGATCTCTCCCGGCTCTAGGGCGGTGGTTTCGCTTAAAATTGGAGATCCTGCTGTCGGCTGAGCGCTCTGCAGCCTCATTTTTTCTTTATTTATTGAGGACTTCGCGGCTTTCCTGTTTGCGAGTCGAGTTTGGTAACGCAGCGGCAAGGAAAGGAAAAGGAGCAGGATCCGAATTTTCTCTGCGGTCAGGCCTCGGGATCTCTTTTGCTTGGAATAATCCTGGTTTTTCAAAGCTTGAGGAGTTGATCCAATTACCAGGAGCCCGGTGCCATCCTCCAGCGCCCGGGGAATCCTGCCATTGATGTGGGGTTAGCCCGGAGATCCCTAATTAAGATTAGCTCAAGCCTGAGCTGCTTCTGCTGCACTTGGCAGCGCAGGAACTTCCCTTTCCTACAGCACGAGCTCCAAGGTGGTTGGGAAGGAATTTTGGGGATGCAGCAGAGGCGCTGCACGTTTTGGGGTCCAGCAGAGTGGATACAGCCTCTCCCCCATCCCAAAAAAACTCCTGTTGGAGCTGGGCCGGCATTGAAGGCTCCAGCTTTGCTCCAGCCTAATCCTGACCTTTCCCCCCCGGCCCCGCTGCAGATTTTAGGATTTCTCCCCAGATTTTGGGATGTCTTCCCGGGTGATTTTTATTTTTATTTCATTCTGAGCAGCAGCCGATGCCGTTTGGGGCTGTTTGAGAGGACTGAGGCCCCCGAGCGCTGGCTCGCTCCCCGGGCCACGTGAGCATCCTGGCTGGCACTGCCGGCTCCCATCGGCTCCTGGAGGACAAATCCCGGATTAGCGGAGCTGGTGGCCGTGCTGGAAGCGGAGCCCTGCTAATTAGGTTTATGTAACCGGGCTCCCTAATCGGGGAGCCTTAATTGGGAAGCGCGCCGGGGGCAGCCGCGGCCTCTGGAGCTGCTGAAGGCCAGGCTGCTGCAAATTCCCAAAAAAAAAGTTGTTAAAAATAGCGGGGCAGAGCCTTGTTCCTGGCGGGATGGAGAATCCCGCTGGTGTCCACCTGTGGCCGGGACAGGAGGTGTCAGAGCATCCCAGAACCTCCAGGGTTGGGAGGGATTCACAGGGGGCAAATTCCCAAAAAATGTTGTTAAAAATAGCGGGGCAGAGCCTTGTTCCTGGCGGGATGGAGAATCCATCTGTCTCCACCGGTGGCTGGGACGGGAGGTGTCAGAGCATCCCAGAACCTCCGGGGTTGGGAGGGACTCATGGGGTGCACCCGACTCTTGGCGCTCTGCTGAACGTCCCAAAGGATTCCCAGCTTTTCCCGAGGCTCCCAGGAATTGTCTGCTCCGGGAGGGATTGGGCTGCTGCAGCGCCCACCCAGTGCCAGAGGGGTTTATCCCTCCACCACTGAGCTCTGGGTTTTCCCAGGCCCAGATTTGGGCAGATTTTATGGGAATTCCGCTTCCCAGCCCGGCTCTTCCTGCACGAAAAAAAACCCCAAAACACCCAGGAAAAATGACAGGAGCAGCCAAAGGCTGGAACACCCCCGGGAAACTCAGGTTAAATCCCTGCAGCAGCCCGAGTTTCCTTCCAGCTGGGATCCAGGCGGGAATTTTCCCCTCCCCAGCTGCTGCTGCCCCTCCTCTGGCGGCGGGGGAGGTGGCACAAAGGGACAGGGACATCCTTGGCACCCCGCTGGCCCCGGGACAGCTCCGGGGGTGGATCTACCATTTGTAGCGGTTTTGGGTTTTGTTTTCCTTTTGCTAAGGTCGGGATGAACAACGCCGTTTGTTCACAACCTTCGGTTTCCAGGTTGGATTTGGATGTTTGTTATTTTTTTTCAGCTGTTTACCGGCTCATGAGCCCCGAGCTCTGAGTAGCAAGGTAGAACATGAAGGTAAAAACGGAGAGCCTCTAACCCTTCTCGAGGCTCCTTAAGCTCTAATTACCCAATAACGAGGTAACGGCCGTGTTATTTATACTTTTGACCCAACAATGACCACCCAAGGCCCGCAATGCGGATCCTTTTCACCCAGTTACAAAAATACCCACCCAAACCCGTGAGGAGGAAAGGAGAAGGTGAAGAAGGAGGACCCAGACACCGCCCGGACTCCTCCATCTCGCCTCGCGTGTATTTCTGTGTACTAAACCCCTAAATCTGAGTTTTCCACCCTGTGAGATCACACGGCGCTGCTCAAACTGCTCAAACTCACGGCTCTCCGCGCTGTCACTCAGTTTCAGAGAGCCCGTTCCAAGGCCTCGAGTCAGATGTGGAATTTGCGCTCCTCCCGAAATTCTCAGCCTGCAGGGAGAGCCTGAGCTGCTCCTCCTGCACAGGGCCATGGAAACTGTTTCTGCCCACCCAGGGTCGCCAGTTGTCGGGGGCTCCTTTTCAGGAGTTTAAATTCCCCGGCATTCAGGTGGTTTTAGAGTCCTGGCCCTCTGCAAAGCTCTGTGCCAAACGCAGGAAAAGACGGAGTCTTCAAGGTTACATGCTTCTTTTATTAGTTCTTATCTTACAATTTTCTCAGTGTCCAAAAGATGTTTGCCGCGGCTCGGACATCTGGTGACTCCTCTTGTCTCTGGGCTGTCCTTTTATACTAATTGTTACGTATTCTTTATTTACTATTTATTACCAATGTCTATCACTATTACTAACAAGGTCATCTTTACTCTGACCCAATCCTCACCGACTACTTTGTGCCAACGTCACTGCAGAAATGGAGTGAGGGAACAAGAAGGAAGAAGAAGGAGACAACGCCCCAAATTCTCCATCTTGCCCCATTCACTTCAATGCCAAAAATCCCAAACTCACTGTTTTTTCACCCTGTGATATACTAAACTACAATCTTTCACACTCTTGTGGCCTGTAAACCCTCTTGCAGTGCAAGAAGCCTCTCCCATGGACTGAAATCAAATCCAGTGTCCCTCTGAGCTCTGGGCTCTGGGCTGGGGTCCCAGACCCCGCTGCCCAGGTCTCTGATCCTCCAGGGCAACCAAAGGAACGCCCTGGACTCCAACAGCAAACTGGGATCAGCCCAATCCCACCCAGCCGGGGACGCTTCCAGGGCAGCCACCCTCCTGGGGAAGGATTCCTGCTGGGATCCAGGGCGCTCCCGACCCTTCCCCACGGGAATGCCGCTCCTCATCCTCCCTCCCCTCGGCATTCCCGTCCTTGGCATCCTGGAATCCCCAACGCCCGTAGCAGTGCCGTGCCAGGAGCGGCCGTTCCCGCAGGTCAGGCTTTTCCTGCACGTCCCGGCTCTCTGATCCCCGCGTGTCCGGCCCACCAGCGACGCTGCTGCCGAGCTTTGATCTGCTCCCAGTGATTAAATTCCTATCATCCAGACTGACAGCTTAATATTCCGTAATATTCCTCAGCCAGCCCGTGCTAAATTAGTTGTGTCTGTCTTGCCAAAGCTGCAGAAATCTTTCTGACAGCTCCAGGCACTTGATACATTTTTCTTCCCCTTTTTTCTCTTTTTTTCCCCTTTTTTTTCTTTTTTCCCCTTTTTCCCCTTTTTTTAAACTTTTTTCCCTTTTTTTCTTTTTTCCCTTTCCCCCCCTTTTTTCTTTTTTTTCCTTTTTATCTCCTTTTTTCCCCTTTTTCCCCTTTTTTCCCCTTTTTACCCAATATTCCCGCTTCCCCCCTTTTCCTCCTTTTATTCCTCTTTTATTCTTCCTTTTTTCCCCTTTTTCCCCCCTTTTTCCCCTTCCCCCTTTTTCCCCTTCCCACCCCCCTTCCCCCCCCTTTTCCCTTTTTTTTCCCTTTTTTTCTTTTTTTTTTTTCCTCCATTTCCCCCTTTTTTCTCAGTGTACAGTAGGAGTTTTCTTTGCTCCGTTCAGGGAATCCTTTCCCGAGTTTCCCCACAGGCTGCTCCAGTGCTGCTGGGGTCACTCTGTGCCTCTGGAGTGGGAACAGCTGCCCTGGAGTTTGGGACTGGGATCTGCACGGGACCAGGCTGGGTCTCCATCAAAAATCACGTCCTCATGTTTTTGGAATGATTTCCTCTCTAAGCCTCGGTTTGGGTTGAGTTGTTCCTGTTCCTGTAGCTGAAGGCTTTGGGCTTTTGGGATTCCTTGGAGCGGCTGATCACATCCATGTCCCTCTTGGATCCCCTATTGGATCTCAGCTGTTTTGGGGTGAAATGTGGCACTTTGGGGGGTCCTGAGCCAGAGGAGGAGGAGCAGATTTTGGCGAGGGTCCCTTGGCAGCAAATCCATCCCAAATCTTCTCCCAGGACTGGTGATGGCTTGGGAGGGCTGAGCTGGAACAGAGGCTGGGCAGGGCTGCAGAATAAAGCAGAGATTCATTCAAAGGCCTCCAGGATCCACCTTGGGCAGGACAAGAGCCTGGCCAGGGCTGCACCCAAGGTGGCCCCAGAATGGTCCCCAAATGGACAAAGGGTGACGAGGTCTCCCACTGGGATCAGTTCCGGTGCATTTGCACATTTTGGGGTTGAATTGTGCAATGGCAGCTCCAGGCTGTGAGGTCCCATCCTTCTTGTTCCTCCCTCCAGCCACCCTTGTTGGTGCTTTTGGGGCTGGGAGTTGTCCTTGGTGTGCAGCAGGAAAAGGATTTGTTTAGTGTGGCTGCTGTGTGCAGAGAGCTGAGTGACCCCGAGTGTGAGCTCAGAGCCTGGAACACAGCGAAGATCAAACTCCGGGCATCGCTGGGACAGCTCCTCCTCTCCTCTCCCCACCAACAGCAGCACCTTTGGGTGCCCTCGGAGCACGGGTGGCACAAGGGACATCCCGCCCTGCCGAGGCTCCGGAGCCTGGCTCAGAGAGGGGAAGTGACACGAGATCCACCCTGACCCAAAGTGCTCTCCTCGCCAAGAGCTTAAAGAAGAGGGGAAAAAAAACACAACAAACCACCCACCCCACCAGCAGCAGCACCTTTCCTAATCACCACATCGAGAGGCAGGAATTCTAAATCCAGAGCTAATCTCCGGCGAGGATTAGCGGAGCATGCGGCGTCTTGTCAGATGTGGCGGCAGCGGCGGGGGCCGTAATTCTTCCAGACAAGGGGGAGGTTCCTGCTGGAGCCCGGCCCAGTGACCCACTGAAGGCCAGGCTGCTGCAAATTCCCAAAAAATGTTGTTAAAAATAGCGGGCAGAGCCTTGTTCCTGGCGGGATGGAGAATCCCGCTGGTGTCCACCTGTGGCTGGGATGGGAGGTGTCAGAGCATCCCAGAACCTCCGGGGTTGGGAGGGACTCACGGGGTGCACCCGACTCTTGGCGCTCTGCGGGACATCCCAAAGGATTCCCAGCTTTTCCCAAAGCCCTTGGAGCAGAGCCCGAGGCTCCCTGGATCCCAGTATTCCCAACTGCTCCATCCCAGTGCCGACCAGCGGCCTCCAGCTCCGTGTGGGAATCCTTCATCTCCGCAGAGAATTCCTCATCCCGGATGCTGCTCTCGGGGCTGGAATCTTCTCTCCCGGAGAAGGAGGCGGCTGCAGCATCCCGGGATCCGCGGGAGGAGCTCCCTGCATCCAGCGCCCTTGGCTTCGGGAGGTGCTGCTTTTGGCAGCTCTGAGGAGCCCGCCGCGGCTTTGGCAGGGCCCGAGCACACGGAGTTAATTAGTGGCTGTTAATTGCGCTGGGAGGTTGGGAATTGGACACCTCCAGAATTCCAGAGTTGCTGTTTCCAAGCGCGGCAGCTCCGGTGAAACTCCTGCTCCAGCCCTGGAAAAGGGCCACGTTTTACCCAGGGGAAAAGAAAAATAACCCCAAAAAAGAGCAGCGTTTGGGAGGCTTGGTTCCCTTTCTTTCCTCCCTTCCTGAATTCCTTTGGAGTTTGGCCACTGTCTGCTCCATCTCTGCTTCCCCACCGGCGATATGCAAACCTCGGGATGCAAATCCTGGATAAAACTCCTGGGGATGTTGTGGAGTCCTGGCATCGCAGGAACTCCAGCCCGCAGGGCTGGTGCTGGGAGGCTCCCACAGGGAGAGGATGTTTTCCATCACTCCGCGCCTCTCCAGCGTCGAATTCCAGCTGGGACAGGCAGAGCTTTCCTGTTATCACACACCCCTGGAGGGGTTTGGCTCGGAAAGGACCTGAAATCCCATCCTGGCCCTGGATCCTCTGCCCCAGGCTGCTCCAACCTGGCCTGGGACGCTTCCAGGGATCCAGGGGCAGCCGCAGCTTCTCCGGGAATCCCATCCCAGGTCCTCCCCACCCTCCCGGGGAAGGATATTTTCCTGTTATCGCCCCTATCCCTGCCCTCCGGCCGCGGGAAGCGTTCCCTGTGTCCTGCTGGGACGGGGATTGGGCTGCTCCCAGGGCTCCGGCTGCTCCATGGCTCTGCTTTCCCTGGATTTTAGCAGCTCCCTTCGGGCTCTGGAAGGGCTCTGAGCTCTCCCTGGAGCTCTCCCTTCTCCAGGTGAACATTCCCGGTCTCCAGAGCTGCTCCATCATCCCTTGGAGCATCCCCGTGGCCCTGGGACTTTTCTAAACATTTAATTATAATTATAATTATTTACTGCTCCTGTCAGCTGGTCCCTGAGCTGAGAAGGCTGGGAGAGGCTGGAATGGCTAAGCTGAGCCCTGGGGACACTGGGGGACACTGGAGGGGCCACTGAGGGGACACTGAGGAACACTGAGGGGACACTGGGGGAACACTGTGGGACACTGAGTGACACTGGGAGGACACTGAGTGACACTGGGAGACACTGGGAGGATAATGAGAGGATGCTGGGAGAATGCTGAGGGGACACTGAGAGGGCCCAGAGGGGACACTGAGGGGATGACACAGAAGGACACTGTGGGGACACAGAGGTGACACTGTGGGGACCTTTTTGCTCCTCCCCAGCCCAGCCCGAGGCTGGGTGCCGTTCCTGCGCCTGCCGGAGGTTCAATCCTCGCTCCATGCGGGTTCAATCCTCGCTCCATGCGGGTTCAATCCTCCCCGTGCGGGTTCAATCCTCGCCCCGTGCGGGTTCAATCCTCGCTCCATGCGGGTTCAATCCTCGCTCCATGCGGGTTCAATCCTCGCTCCATGCAGGTTCAATCCTCGCTCCATGCGGGTTCAATCCTCGCTCCATGCAGGTTCAATCCTCGCTCCATGCGGGTTCAATCCTCGCCCTGTGCAGGTTCAATCCTCGCTCCATGCAGGTTCAATCCTCGCTCCATGCGGGTTCAATCCTCCCCGTGCGGGTTCAATCCTCGCCCTGTGCAGGTTCAATCCTCGCTCCATGCAGGTTCAATCCTCGCCCCATGCACGTTCAATCCTCGCCCTGTGCAGGTTCAATCCTCCCCATGCAGGTTCAATCCTTGCTCCATGCGGGTTCAATCCTCCCCGTGCTGGTTCAATCCTCGCCCCGTGCGGGTTCAATCCTCGCTCCATGCAGGTTCAATCCTCGCCCTGTGCAGGTTCAATCCTCGTCCCATGTAGGTTCAATCCTCGCCCTGTGCAGGTTCAATCCTCCCCGTGCAGGTTCAATCCTTGCTCCATGCAGGTTCAATCCTCGCCCCGTGCGGGTTCAATCCTCCCCATGCTCACCCCCTCGGCTGCCCGAGGCATGAGGAGCTGTCAGCGCCTCGGGTGCGGATTTATTCGGGCATTAAAAAGGGCCCGGGGCGGGCGGATGCAGACGCTGGGCAGCTCGCTGGAAAACGTGCCGGAGGCACAAACCCGGCCCCTGCGCCCTTTAACAAGGGCGTTTAATTAAAGTCGTATAACTTTTTCTTTTAAATTTTTTTTATTGTTATTGTTATTATTATTAAAACGGAGGGAGAGGAGGGGAGGGATAATAATAATAATAACAATAATAATAAAAGGAGTGGGGCCTGCCGAGCTGCGAGCAAAGCTGGGATACAAGGGGGGGTTTGGAGTTTGGGTTTAATGGAAAAGTCATCAACAAGGCGTTGTGTTGCTCCTAATTTCCCAGCCTTGCTTGGGGTTGGGGATTTGAAGGGGTTTCTGAATTTCCAGGCTGTTTTCCCCCCTCCTCTCCCCACCCACTTCCCCGCTGTTGAAATTTTGCGGAGCTATGAATTTTTCCAAACCCGGTTGCCAAAGGCTGTTGCTCTTGGATGGAGCCGCCCTTGCTCTCTCGGCTCGTTTAAACTTTTCCCTCTTTTCCTTGGATCCGGGGGGGATCCTGGAGCCCCCAAGCTGGTCGTGAGCACCTCGAGCGCCGCTCCCTGTGCGGGAGGAGGGGGAAGAGGAGGAGCTTTGGGAAGGGGCTGTGGGGTGGGAGAGGTTCTGGGACCCTTTATCCCTGTGCTGCTCCCTGCTGGGGATGATTCCCTGTGGGATGGCCCCAGGCGCGGCCACCTTGAGGTGCTGCTCATCCCTCGAGCAAGCGTTTCAGCCGGGTTTAATCCTCGCTGTAAGACAGGGCTGGGGCTGGTTCATCCCTGGAAGTGTCCCAGGATGGGCTGGACGGGGCTTGGAGCACCCTGGGATGGGATGGGATGGGATGGGATGGGATGGGATGGGATGGGATGGATGGGATGGGCAGGGATGGGATGGGATGGGATGATGGGATGGGATGGGCTTGTCCTGCTCTCAGGGAAAGATTTTCCCACCTAGAAAGCACCAGGAGCTGTCACTTCCCAGATTTCTCCTGGAATGCCGTCAGCACTTGCAGAGCTGTGGCTGCTGAGCACTCAAAGGGGGATTAATGGGGTTTTTCTGCCTCCCCTTCCCAAATCCCTGCTCTGCTGGCAGCTGTGACCATCCCAGAGCCGGGATGAACAAGAAAAGACAAGTATTTAGTATTTATTTAGTATTTATTTAGTATTTAGGAGTATTTGGGGTTCAGCATTTGCCCAGCTGCATCCTCCCTGCCTGCTCCTTGCCAGGGTCGCGGTGCCGCTCCTGCTTTTCCCGATTTTCCTCCTGGAGAGGACAAGATTTCCCTCAGGATCAGGAATGTACCTCACTCACATCCACGTGTGCTTCCCCTCTCCTGCCCCTCCGGGCATTTCATGGAATGCTGGCTTCGACATTCCCAGTTTATTCGCTTCCCCAAGGGGGTTTGAGGGGGACAAAACCCTGCTGGGGAGGGCTGGTGCCTTTTCCAGGGCTGGGATCTGGGATCTGCGATCCGTGGGATGCGGGGGTGCTGCAGGCACGGACACGCAGCTGGGGCGAGGGAGGTTGCAGCTGTTCCTGGAATTCCCAAGCCGGATCCGAGCAGGATGCGTCGAGGGCGCTTGCCAAGAGCCTGACATCAGGGCAGGATGGCGCTCTGCCTTTCCGACGCCTCTGGGAATCTCGGGGCGCTTGGAGAGCAGGGCTGGAATCCTGCGGGATGCACGGCAGCATCCAGGGAATCCCATCCAAGGCAAACAGAACAAGATATGAGCACGATATTTGATTTAACTTCACTTTTTTTTTTTTTTTTGGGTTAATTTTTGATTTGAGGTATTTCCTTTTTTATTTTTAATTTTTAAGCAAATCTTCTGGCACTTTTATTTTGTTTTTTCCTAAATTCTCTGGAACTGCTCGAAGATACGGCGCTGAATTGTTTTGTTCGCACTCAGCTCCACATATTTAATTTTTTTTTCTTTTGGATTCCCTTAAAATTTTTCTTCTACATTAAGGGCAGGAAGACGAGGACAGTTTTCCTCTTGGTGACTTACCGTAACTAAAAATTTGATGTCTTTGTGCTTTGCTTGGGTTTCTAAACGATGTGCACCACGCTTGTGCCGACGCCAGCGATTCCCACGCTTTTCACCTTGACACAAAACTCAGCTCTTGCGTGCGGGACAAGAGACGTCTGCTCTCAGCTGCAGCCTCCTTAGCGTTGTCTAAGGTAGAGGATTATTGGATTATTTTAATATTATTATTAAATTTATCCTCAAACAGATCCTGGTGTGAGAGTTTTGGAGAGACTGGCGGCATTGGGGTGTTGGAGATAACGTTTTGAAGTTTGGATGGCCTGAAATGTTTCGGCTCTGGGTGTTAAAGCACGGGTCAGGTCTTTGGGAGCTGTGGGAAGGTCTGAGCTCTGGAGCCGGCGGAAAAACTGTGGTGCCTGATTTTGGTTTGTTTGTTTGCTGAGGATGGTGACGGGCACGTGTTCTCCCAGCCTCTGTTCGTTCTCCCAGCCTCTGTTCGTTCTCCCACTCCGGCGCTTTTGTTTCGTTTCCTGGCTCCTTAGCAGGTGATTTCCTGGGAGGTCTCCTGCTCACCGCCAGCAGCTGAGCACCGTGCCTCCATTAAAGGATTAAAACTTCGATTCAGAACTCATTCTAAGTGCTGAAATGAACCTGTCTGCAGCTTGGTGTGCAGCTCACCCCTGCGTGCCTGCTTCTCTTGGTCGGCAGCAGCAGCTCTTGGGACACAAACCCTGTGAGGAGCGGCTGAGGGAGCTGGGGGTGATCATCCTGGAGAAAAGGAGACTCAGAGGTGACCTCAGCACTCTCCACAGCTCCCTGAGAGGTGCCTGTGCTCAGCTGGGGTTGGGCTCTGTCTCCAGGCAGCACTGACAGAAGGAGAGGACACAGCCTCAAGCTGCGCCAAGGGAAATACAGGCTGGATATCAGGAAAAAGTTTTTCATGGGAAGAGTGATAAAGTACTGAAATGGTCTGGCCGGGGAGGTGGTGGAGTCACCATCCCTGGATGTGTTCAGACAAAGACTGGATGTGGCACTCGGTGCCATGATCTAGTTGGGGTGTTGGGGCTGGGTTGGACTCGATGATCTTGGAGGTCTCTTCCAACCCAGTGATTCCATGAATTCTGTGATCCTGTGATCCCATGAATTCTGTGATCCTGTGATTCTGTGATTCTGTGATTCCGTGAATTCTGTGATCCTGTGATTCTGTGATTCCATGAATTCTGTGATTCTGTGATTTTGTGATTTTGTGATTCTGTGATTCCGTGAATTCTGTGATCCCATGAATTCTATGATTCTGTGAATTCTGTGATCCTGTGATCCTGTGATCCCGTGAATTCTGTGATCCTGTGATTCTGTGATCCTGTGATTCCATGAATTCTGTGATTCTGTGATTCCGTGAATTCTGTGATCCTGTGATTCTATGATTCTGTGAATTCTGTGATCCTGTGATCCTGTGATCCTGTGACCCCAGCTCGGCCCCTGGGCATTCCCAGGGCTCATCCCCAGCCTCTCCAAACCTCCCCTCTCTCCTCCCTGCACAGCCTCCCCAGAGCTTCTCAGGCTGTTTTCCCAGGAAGATCAGCTGTGCTCATGCAAACCAGCCGCCGTGTCCCAGAACCCTTCTCCCCTTATCATTCCCGTGCTTCCTAAATCCCTGTGGGCCGGGGCTGCCCTGCACTGAGGGAATGTCGTGTCCATGCCTGCGCCCCTTTCCAAGGGTTTTTTCCTTGGATTATCCTCACTGCTGAGGGGTGGGATGGATTTCATCCCTGCAGGGGATGCTCTGGCTCATCCCTGCTCGTGTGGGGCCGGCACCAAATCCATTGGAAAACAAAGTGCAGGAATTGGGAATCCCGTGGATTGGGAGGATTTGTTCTGCAGGAACTGGGAATGGGAATCCCGTGGATTGGGAGGATTTGTTCTGCAGGAACTGGGAATCCTGTGGATGGGAGGATTTGTTCTGTGTTCTGTAGGGACTGGGAATCCTGTGGATTGGGAGGATTTGTTCTGCAGGAACTGGGAATCCTGTGGATGGGAGATTTGTTCTGTGTTCTGTAGGGATTGGGAATCCCGTGGATTGGGAGGATTTGTTCTGCAGGAACTGGGAATCCTATGGATGGGAGGATTTGTTCTGTGTTCTGTAGGGACTGGGAATCCCGTGGATTGGGAGGATTTGTTCCTGTCCCTGCCAGGAATCCCAACATCTGCACAATTCCTCAGCAGGAAATGGTGAAATCTGTGCGAGTTCCCCGAGGTGAGGAGGGAAAGGGTCTGTGCATCCATCCTGGATCTGTGCATCCGTCCTGGATCTGTGCATCCATCCTGGATCTGTGTCCCTGGGGCGGGGTTGGAGCCCCTCAGCCCAAGGGACAGTGACACCTCCAGGGGATTCCTGCCCTGTGCCTGGAGTTTTCCTGCATTTCCAAGGGTTCCAGGGTGGCACATCCTGTTGGAATCAGCCGCTCAGGGCACAGGAGGGGCTCCAGCAGGGATGGGGGGTGGCTCTGCCGAGGGGACACCGGGATGGGCGCTCCCCCATGGCCTGATCCCCGTTTTCCTGCTGCCAGGCAGCTCCAGAGCCCAGAGCTGGGGAATTCCAGGGCAGGAATGGGGCTCTCCCTGCTCCTTCCCAGCAAACAGGACCTGGGGCTGTGGCCTGCCACCGCTCTGGGTGCGAAAAGCAGGGAATGTCACCCGGGTGACCGGGCTGGGATGGCACCCAGGGCTCCGTGCGCCGATTCCCCGGGATTCCCGGGATGCCAGGAGCTCAGCCAGGCTCTTCCTGCAGCTGCAGCCTCCTCCAGACCCCCCGTGCTCCAGCCCCGAGGCTTTTGGCCAGAAGGGGCTCCTGGGGGTTCCAAAGCAGATGTTCCGGGCCAGCAGAGTGTCCCCTCCGTCCTCCCAAACTTCCTGCGAGGCTCCAAATGGGAAAAACAGCTCGGGACTGTTGTTGTCTTGGAATGAAATCTTCCCCGGATCCCGGAGCAGTTTGGGAGAGGGGCTGTTGTTCCTTGGGGGAGCTGGGATGATCGTCCTGATCCCACCGCTGCTCCTGGCCAGGGGTTTGTGTCAGGGGCAGAATTCCTGCCAGGAACAGAAATACAGGGAGGAACTGGCTGGGCAGGAGCGGCAGGAGCAGGGAATGGCTGCAGCAGCTGATTAATGGATTTATTAATTGGTTAATCGTTACTGCTGTCGTGCAGGGGATGAGGTGAAGCTCCAGGAGAGCTCTGCCTGTGGGAGCTGGGGAAGAACAGATCCAAATTCCGACAGCCCTTCCCTTGGGATGAGAGGGACGGGGAGCGATGGCTCCGCAGCCTTGTTGGGTTCAGGGAGACCCTCTGGATTTGCTCACTTCCCCGTGCCTCAGTTTCCCCGTTGGTGTGACGTGGGCAATGACGCGAAGCGGAAGACTGAGGTGGAGCTTTATCCTCGTGCGACCGAAAATCTGGGAATCCTGTGGCAGTGGAGGAAGGTGCTCGGGAACGAAACGCTGGAGTGAATATTTGGGAGAGCAGCAAACCCGTGGGTGGGAGGGAAGGGTCTGCAGGGGGCTTCTCCAGCCCTAATTAACGGGGACAGAAGAAACCGGAGGGGTTTTGCCATCCCCGGGCTGCTCCCGGGTGCTCTCCCTCACCCTGCCTGGCCGGAGCTCCTGGCTGGGCTGATCCCAGGACATCCCAGTGCATCCGTGGCAGCTCCCGGTCACCGCAACCCCTTCACGTCCCCCGGTTCGTCCCTTCCGGAGCCTGAGGGGCGGCTCAGTCCCAGACAGGAGGGGAAAAACCCGCAGGAGGTTTTGGGCCCATGAGCAGAGGACCCTGCTGTCCCCGAGGCACCCCTGGTGTCCCCCCTTTTCCCGGCCAGCTGGGAGCGAGGACACAGCGTCCCCTCTGTCCCTGCCCCGGCCTGGAGCGGGGATGTGAGCGGGGAACGGCTCCATCCAGGAAAAACCCTCTTCCCGCCGGGAACTCGCTGGACCCGTGCCTTGGATGGAGCTCAGGAGCTGCGGCTTCCCCCCGTTCCCTGCCCGGGGGTTTGGGCACACCGAGCTCCTCGGAGCGCGTCCCCGGGTGGGGTTCGGCGGCCGGAGGCGACTGGAGCCTCCCTGTTCCCGGGTGCTTTGAAGGGTTTGTGGCTGCCCACGGGGGCCGTGCCCGGGCTGAGAGGCTCTGGCTGCTCCTTTCGGGACCACCGGCGAGCTCAGGGACGGGGCTGCGGCCGCCTTTTGATATCAAAAGATATCCCAAAGGCAAATATTGAGGGATGTCTGGGCGGAGGGAGGCGGGCCGGGATTTTGGAGCGCTGGGAGCCCCCGGCTGCAGCCAGGCAGAAACGCTTGATGTATTCCCACGGGTGGCACATGAAAGGCGAGGCCAGGTCGGTAATTTGGGGGGCTGGAGACTCTGGCTGGCTCTGGGAGACCACCAGAGCTCCGTGGGGTGTTTGGACAGAGCAGCTCGGATCCATCCTCCTCCTCCTCCTCCCTTCATCCTCAAACGCCACCCCGCAGAGAGCAGGGAAAAAATAAATCAGCTTCAGACGGCCCCGTCGGGTGGTGCCTGCAGCACTGTTTATACTTTGATTGCTCCCCAGGGCTTGATGGAAGAGCCTTTTCCATGGAAACACCGGAGTGGGGTGGGAATAATGCAGCCACCGTCCTCAGAGAGCCGCGTTAGAGCTGGGGGGGTGAGCAGATCCCAGGTGATCCCAGATCCCAGGTGATCCAAGCTCCATCCGGAGCTGATCCGGTTCTCAGGCTGTGCTGGAGGTTCCAAGCTTGGTTGGGAGAGTTCTTCCTCCTGGAATTCCCATGATATCCCAGGATAACGCATTTCTCAGGGTGAGATAAGTTAAACGTCCACACCCGACCCAATTCCCGCCCAGCAGGATTTTGCCTGCGGTTTTTAGGGATGAGGGGTGGATTTTGGGGTTGCCCCAGGGCTAAGCCCTGGCACCCTCTGCTCTCCCATTCCCCATGGGAAGTGTTCCCAATCTCCCAGTTCCCCCTGGAAGGTGGAGGTGTTTCATGTTTCCAAATATCCCGGAGACCTTTTCCTTCCTCTTCCCACCGGGAGCATCCAGGTGTCCCCTGGATCTCTCTGGAATGCTGGGCTCTGCCCCACTGTGAGATTTAACCCTTTGGCACAACGGTGACATCCGAGGATGCACCAACCCCTGCCTTGTGTCAGGGGACTTCCAGCAGCTCCCAAACCTCCTCCTCCGGATTTTTCCTGGGCTCCCAGGAGGATTGGCCAGGAAAATGGTGATTTTTGGAGAGAAACCACCCGGTTCTTCGCCACATCAGCCACACTTGGTGCTCTGACCTTCATCCTCCGCCCCTCCCCGCATCCACACAGCCCCTGTGGAATCTCCACTGCTCCCATTCCATAAAAACCCACCCGGAGGCTCTCGGGGCTGGGATTCCTTCACTCCCAGCTCCAAACCCGCAGAGCTGGGGTCACCTCCCTGCCACGGGGACCCCGGGAGGGCTGGGCAGGGCTCCTCGGGATCGGGATCAGCTCCAGGGTGTTTGTCTTGGAGATTAAATCTGGAGAGCCTCCGGTCTCCAGTCCATGCCGGGAACGAGGGGCAGGAGGGAGGGAGAGGAGCCCAGCCCCGAGGGAGAGCACACCTGTTAACCCTCTGGAAGCTGGAAAAGCCGCGCATGGAGGGCAAGGGCAGGGGCAGGGAGACAGGAGAGGGGGAAATGGGGCTGGGCAATCCCTCGGGAAAGGCTGGTGCAGCTGGAATTGCAGGACTTGCTCGGGAAGTTTGGGCAGGAACCCTTCCCGTGCTCCCTGCGCACAACGGGGTGTCCGTGTGGGGAGCGGGGATGTTCCAGCCAGGAAAATCCATCCTGGGAATGCTGATCGTGGAATCCTGGAGTGGTTTGGGTTGGGAAGGAGCTTAAAGCACATCCAGACAAGGGCAGGGACACTTTGGGCACTTCCTGGGATCCAGGAGCAGCCACAGCTGCTCTGGGAATTCCATCCCAGGGCCTCCCCACCTTCCCACAGGGAAGAAGTTTTTCCTAATAACCAACCTAACCCTGCTCTGGCAGCTTGAATCCGTTCTCAGCCCTGCTGCAGGGTCAGGGTGTGAGATCCCAATCCTGAACTTCCTCTGCTCCGGGGATTTTCCTGCAGCTCCTTTTGCGCCCGTTCTGAGGGCTGGATCCCCCCCTGCATCCCAGCCCTGGCTCTCCTGCCTGCCCAGCGTGGTTTGTGCCTCCCCCAGAGGTGTGAGGGACATGGAGACATCCCCACCCGCCTGTCCTGCACCCCCAGGTGGCTCAGACCATCTTCATCCTCCTCCTCCACCACAAGAACTCTGCTCGTTCACCAACAAGCTTCTCTTGGCGTCCTCATTTTCTTCCCTGATGCTTTCCTGAGCTGCAGCCTCCGATTCAAGATAAAACATCGACGGATCCGCCTTGGTTTTTCTACTTCATGATGTAAAATACTCTGATTCCTCACACGTTCTAAGAGAAAAACCTGAATTCTGCCCTTGTGGGAGTTCTGGCCGAGCCAGGTGTTTTCAGCTCCACCAGGGTCCTCACAGAAAACTTAAAGCAATCTGCCAGGCGGCGTGATGGAGAGCGTCCTGAAAAAGCAGAAAGGTTTTAATAAAAGATGAAAACGTCACAAAACCAAAGGACAAACGAGCCTCGTGCTGGGCTTTGCCTTTAAATCCCCTCGGAGCGCCGAGCCCGGGGCGGGCAGGACGGAGGGAGGAGGGAAAGCATCTCCCGGTGCTCCAGCCTTCCCAAACACTTCACCCGGCGCACGCAGCGCTCTCCGCGTTCCCGCGGGCTTTGCAGGGATGTTTATCCAAAAGGGATCGTGCCTCCGAGCCCCTGGCACTTCCCAGGCCAGGCCGGGCTGTGTTTGTCCTGGGCTGGGAGCTGGGGCGCAGCCAGGGCCGGGGCTCCTCCAGGCAGAGAGGATTTCAAAAAGCGCCGATCGCGAGAGGCCGAACCCGCGGCAAAGGCGGCTCCCGGCAGCGGTGCCCAGGCTGAACTGGTGGAACTGGGCCAGAGGGAGCTGGGGGAGCTCCCCCTCCTCTGCCAGGGCAGGTCTGACGTCCCCACCTTCAGCGGCATGGTTTGACTGGAATGCTTCGGGCTGGAGCGGCCGGAGCTGCTCCGTGCCCAATTTTCCACCCTGATATTTTTGCTGTGTTTAACCTTCAGTGGGGTCGGGATCCCAGATGATCCCAGTTTGGGACTGGGGACAATCTGTGGGAGCCCACAAAGCTGGGAAATCACAGGGGCTGTTCCTCACATGGGAAGGATTCTTCCAGACTCTTCCAGACTCTTCCAGACTCTTCCAGAGTCCTTCCCTCCACATCGCAGTGCTGGGGCTGGCACTGCTGGCTCGCACTGGGGGAACTGGGCTGCCCACGGATCTCCATCCCGAGTTCTCACCCATCCTCTCTGTCCATCCCAGAGGTCTCCAGCTTCTCTGGGCACCCCCCTGGATGTGGAGCCTCCTTCTCCTCTGGCTCCTGAGTCCAACCTGGGAGGGAAAACCCAGCCTGGGCTGGGCTAGGGTTGGGTTAGGGTTTAATCTCTTGTTTAATCCCAAAGGAACAAATGAATTTAGGGAGCTGGGAGCTCTCCCTGCAGGCTCCAGGGCCTGGATCCTGCCCAAGGGAGAGGAGGAGGAGGAGGGAGGAAGGCTGGACACTGCTGGGCTCCTTTTCCCGTGCTCCAGCACCGGCCAGGTCCCTCCTCAGCTGCCCTAAGGGATGGAGCTGTTCAGCCCCTGGGATTCCCCTCCCAAATCCCAAATCCCACTTCCCACTGAGGTTTTATGGGTTCAACCCTAAAGCAGCACAGCCAGGAGGAAGCAGGGAGCAGGGTAGCTTGGAAACAATCACGTTTTGTGCCCGCAGTCCTTTTGTGATCCCGTGGAAATATCTCCCGTGGGATCTCGCTTTGCCGTAGAGTGGATTTTGTTGTGGGGACGGTGGGAGCAGAGGGCTGGAAGGTGTCGGGAAGGGGGACGAGCAGGGCTGGGGACGGAGGGTGCAGCAGGATCCGGCAGGGATGCAGCTGCACCCAGCTCCTCTCCTCCTCAAATCCAAGGGATGCTGTTGGGAATGGACTCTCTGGACACAGCAGGACCCCCCCAAATCCCTGCCCTGCAGGAAACCCCCCGGCTCCAGCAGGGAGAGCCCATTAAATGGGAAAGGGCCGATCAATAAATCAAGGCAGCTGAAAAATGAAACCTGGGGGTTGGGAGAGGAGTTTTGAGGTTTTTTCCAGTTTTTGTTTTTTTTTTTTTCTTTCCCCCCTCAATTAAAGCAAACAAAATTCCCGGTGCAGGCGGGTGCTGAGCTCGGGGTGTCGGGGAAATGAGCTCCGTAAATTACGGCTGGGATTTGTGGAAGTGTTGAAAAGGGATCAGCAGCTCCCCAGCTCGGCAGGGGAGAGCGCTGGGAGAGCCCAGTTCTTCAGGAAGGTGGGATTGTCTCCCCCAAATCCATCTCCAGCTGGATCTTGCATTGATGGCAGTGAGGGGAGGGAGACACTTGTGAAGGTTGTGCTGATGGGATTCGGGATTTTCCCAAAGATCTGCGCTTTGCCATCGGGATTGGGTGGCAAATCCTTGCCTTCATCCCTGTCCTGAGCAAACCCTGGGGCATTTGAGGGCTCTTAAACGGGACCCGAAACTCGCTGGGATTTTGGGATCAAACCTCGAGGCGTGGCAGCACTGCCCTGCGTGGGGACGGGGTTCCGTGGTGGCCTCGGCAGCGCCGGGGTTGTGGCTGGGCTGCAGGAACTCATTTTCCAACAGGAATCATCCTGGGATTGCGTGGGGAAATGGGGATTGTGTGGGGAAATGGGGATTGTGTAGGGAAATGGGGATTGTGTGGGGAAATGGGGATTGTGTGGGGAAATCAGAATTGTGTGGGGAAATGGGGATTGTGTAGGGAATGGGGGTTGTGTGGGGAAATGGGGATTGTGTAGGGAAATTGGGATTGTGTGGGGAAATCTGCTGCCTTTCAGTTCTCCCCTCCTTGCAGTGCCCCAGGGCAAGCTGGAAATGCTGGGATGATGGGATGGATGGGAGCTGGGATGATGGGATGGATGGGAGCTGGGATGATGGGATGGATGGGAGCTGGGATGATGGGATGGATGGAAACAGGGATGATGGGATGGATGGAAGCAGGGATGATGGGATGGATGGAAACAGGGATGATGGGAGCAGGCGTTAATGGCTCTGCTGCAGCCTATGCCTCAAACTGAGCAGCGGAATCCCTGGAAAAACCGGGAAAACCTTGGAAACAACACAAAACCCCGTGGTTCAGCCCATGGCTGGGTGCTCCCTCTGGCCATGGGCTCCTCCACGGCTCCTCTGCCCCATCAAACCCCGCGGTCTGAGCCCTTTTCCAGGCGCTCTTCCCTCCCCGCCCTTCCCAAGCTTTTCCCCCCGGGATGGCACCGCTCGGGAGGAACAAGGAGCTTTTCACTCGGGGGTTTGTTTTCCTGACCTACATTTTGATATTCCTGCGTCCAGTTCAGGTTTCAACCCGCTGGCATTTCTCAGCCAGCGACAACTTCAAAAAAATTCCCGATAAATCCTAGGACAGGCCGGGCTTGGGAGAACATTCCTCCGCGCCCTCCGCCGGGGTCACTGCGTGGTTTCCTCTCCTGCTGGGAAGGGCCCTGTGGGGTTTTGGGGGTCACCCAAACCCTGGCTGTGACGCTTCCCTGTCCCAGGGATGAGTTTCGATTCCGGGAATTCCGGGTGTTGGCGCGTTCCGCGGGGGACGGCACGCGGTGTCCCCGCCGAGCTCCGCCTCCGGAGGGATCAGCCCGGTGGGTGTGGAATAAAACCTCCTTTTTTTTCCCCCCTCAAATCCGTGAAAATTATTTTTGGAGAACTTGCTGTAACCCACTTTGGACAAACCTGAGTGGGAACAAAGCCCTGCTTCTTGAGTTTTGGGTTGAGGTCAGGAGGGAGCGAGGAGAGCTGGGAACGGGGATCCAGGTGGGATGAAGGCTTTTCCCAATTCCTTTCCAATGAGGATGGGTTTGGGTTGTGTTTTTGAGGATCATTTGATTCTTTCAGCTGCAAGACTTGGATGTTTTATCCATGTTTTATCCATTTTTATCTGTGTTTTATCCATGTTTTATCCATATTTTATCAGGATTTTGTCCATTTTTCAGCTGTGTTTTCTCCATATTTTCTCCATGTTTAATCTCTGTTTTATCTGTGTTTTATCCATATTTTATCAGGATTTTGTCCATTTTTTAGCTACGTTTTCTCCATATTTTCTCCATGTTTTATCTCTGTTTTATCTGTGTTTTATCCATATTTTATCAGGATTTTGTCCATTTTTTAGCTGCGTTTTCTCCGTATTTTCTCCATATTTTCTCCATGTTTTATCTGTGTTTTATCCATATTTTATCCATGCTTTATCCATTTTTTACCCATCTTTTACCCATGTTCTTTCCATATTTTAGCCGTGTTTCCTCCATGTGTTATCCATGCTCTACCCATGCGTCACCCCAGTTTTCTGTTCCACTAGACGGGAAGCAATTTAAAAGGAATCCTGTTCAAATTCCCCACATTTAGGCCTCGCCAGCGATCCTGTGCCTCAGACCCTGCCCTGCTCCGTGCTCCTGAAGAATTTGTGGTGCCGCTCTCCAGTTTCAGGCATCCCAAAAGGACAAAGAGCCCCAAATCCGCTCCCCTCGGAACACCAAATTCCAGGTGAGTCCTGAATTTTCCCTCCTTTCTCCAGCCCCTAATCCCGACCCCTCCTCGCTGCAGCTGGGAGGGAATTTTGCCTCTCGATCCAGCCGAGGTCGGGGTGGGGATTAAGCAGGAATTAATTTCCCGCTGTTGGGTTCTGTCATTATCTTTTGAAGGGGAAGGGAGTGTTCCCCGCTTTCCTGCCATGCCACACCTGGCTGTGCTCCGTGCTTTGGGAATTCTTTGGGAATTCTTTGGGATTGGGATGGAGACACCCTGGGGGCTCCCTGAGGGCTGCGTCTTTTGCATCCCCCAATCCCGAGCCTCCAAAATTCCTCCTTTAAGGAGCGAACCCTGGAGCATCCCGGGGCTCACGGGGAGTGACAGCTCTTGGAAAAGGAGATTCCTGCCTGGATCGTGCTCTTGGATGTGTCCCACCAGCACTGCCAGGACCAACAATTTCCCTTTCACTGGGAGAGCGATGCTGGCGCCTCGCCGTGACCCGCTGGGATCGTGGACAGGGAGATTTCTCCCTTCCCTCAGGGATGTCAGATCCTTTGGGATGAGAAGATGAGGACTGTGGTGGTAGGAAGCTCCGCAGGGAGGCAGGATCCCATCGGGCTGGGGCTCCCTCTGCTCCGCTCGGCCTTGGCTCGTTCCACCGGGATTTCATCCCCTCATTTTCCGTGGAAAGAAGGAAGGGAGTGAGGGGAGAAGGAAGGGGGAGAACAGAATTAATCAGCTTAGGGTCAGCACAGGAAAAAACACTGCTTTAATTGGTAATCCCCGGGCTGGAAATCAGCTCAGAGCTGCGAAATCAAAGCGCAGCCGGATGGGTTTTCCTGCCTCCCTCCCTCCCTCCCTGCCACCTCCAAGGACAGGGCAGCACTCCACCGTGGCTTTTGCACCCTTGTTTGGTGCCGCTCCCAGATCCAAAGCTTCCCAGAGAACACCTGGGCCCAGATGTGCGGGTTTGGGACATCCCCAGGCCGCAGGGAGCGGAGGGAGGAAACCTGGGAAACGGGAATTGGGATCCTGCGGGATGCACAGCCACACCCATCCCCTCCCTGGGGACGCACACGGAGCGTTTGCAGCGCTCTGCCCACCCTGTGAGCATTTCCTTCTGCCCTGGAATGGGAGACAGGTGCGGGAATGACGGCGATCCCTCCTGGAATCGCTTTTCTGCTGGGGATCCCATCCCTGCTCACCTCGGTGGGGGCAGGAGGGACCTCAGAGCATCCCTGCTCCACCTCGCCGGCAGCAGGCGGAGATCTCCCCGTTGGTGAGGAGGGGGCAGAGCCCTCCAGCTCCTGGGGAAGATCCGGGGATCTCGTGGATCACCGGGAGCTCCTGCAAGGGGAGCTGCTCTGCCCCTGCCTGCCCCCAGCCAGGGGCTCCCAGCAGAAATGCTGGGAAACCAGCAGAGCTCCTGCTCAGGGAATGTCACCGCAGGGCTTTGTCACCGCGGGGACGCTTTAAAAAACGACCCAGAAGTGTCAGAAAGTGCCAGAAATCCCGGGGCAGCGCGGGCCTGACGTCACCCCGCGCTCATCACCCGGCTGCAAAAATGAGGGAGAATGGGATTTTCTTCATTCCTGGCCCTGCCTGTCAGGCGTCACCCCCGGGTGACACAGGCGGCTGTCAAGGAGCGGGGTGGCCTTTTCCTGCGGGGGAGGAGGGGGAATTGCTCGAAAGAGCGGGACGGGCGGGAGTGTGTGAAGCAGAAAGCGCTCAGGGCTGCGGCTGGGCGGGTGAGAGCTGCTATTTTTAGGCCTCCACCTGTGCTCGGGTTTGGGGGGTTTGGTCAGGGCTGGGATGGAGGAGGAAGCTGCAGATGGAGGTGGGAGCGGTGCTCGGGGAGCAGCTCCGAGCGCATCCCGCTGGGAATGAGCCATGCCAGGCCTCACCTGCGGCACCCCGGGGTGCAGCCAGGACACGCCTCAGCCACCCCCTCCGCACCTCTGGGTGCTGCTGGGCCGTCCCGGGCTCCTTCCTGCACCTCAGCTCCCCGAGGTGTCTGTGATGTCACCCCTTAGGGGAGCTCGCCACCTCCCGGCGCTGTTTTGGGGTTAAAGAGGAAGAATTTGGGGAGGGTCTCACCCAGTCTGACCCCAGCGCTGAGCACCCCCTGCCCCGGGGCTGCCAGTGACTCAGGGAGCTGTGGTGATCCCTCTCTCCTCAGGGAGCTGTGGTGATCCCTCTCTCCATGGAGCTGTGGTGATCCCTCTCTCCATGGAGCTGTGGTGATCCCTCTCCCCATGGAGCTGTGGTGATCCCTCTCTCCATGGAGATGTGATGATCCCTCTCTCCATGGAGCTGTGGTGATCCCTCTCTCCATGGAGCTGGGATGATCCCTCTCTCCAGGGGGCTGTGGTGATCCTGCTCTCCATGGAGCTGTGGTGATCCCTCTCTCCATGGAGCTGTGGTGATCCCTCTCTCCATGGAGCTGTGATGATCCCTCTCTCCAGGGAGCTGTGGTGATCCCTCTCTCCATGGAGCTGTGCTGATCCCTCTCCTCAGGACACAGGGAGAGAGGGACGGACACATGCAGCGGGACGGACACAGACATTCCCGTTTTCCAGGTTTCTGGGGCCAGGCTGATCCTGCCTGGGTGGGTGCAGGGCTGGGGCAGGAGGTGCTGCAGCAGGACCAGTTCCTGCGATCGGGCTGTGGCTCTCCAGCTGCATTTTTGCAAATCCAGCCCTTTGGATGGGAGGAATTCCGGCAATAAAAGTGGAACTGGGGCATGTCTGAGCAGGGCCGGGGTCTGAGGGAGCAGCAGAGCGCTGGGAGCTGCTGGAATCCTGTCCCTGCCTCTTGGATCCCTTCCCTGTTTGTGCTCTCGCTGTCTGCGGATGCTCCCACCCTCCACAGCCCGAATTCCCGTTTTATTCCTGCCCTTTGCTCTGCTCCTGGAGAACGCGGGGTTTGGGGAGGGCGGGAGGCAGATCCCCATCCCAAAACTCGCGGATCCCGCTGCAGGCTCAGCACCTCCCCTGCCGGCTCGGGGAGGATCCTCTCCTCTTGCCGGGATGCTGCTGAGCCCTCGTTCCACCCCTGCTCTCCCGGGATGTTGTGGGGGCTCCTGGAGAGGAAAAGACCCCCGGGGCTGGCGCGCAGGGGACGCCGGTGTGGCCTGGCTGTGCCGCTCGTCCTGGGGGCACAGGGAAGCAGATGATCCCTCCTGGGGAATGCGGGGAGAAGTCAGCTGTGCCTGGAATGTGTCTGGCTGTGAGGGTTCAGTGCCGGGGGGGAAGGTGTGGGGTTTTCAGTGGGGTTTTTAGTGGGATCTGGGTGATTCTTCCTTGGGGGAAAGTGAAGGGCTCTGTCGTGCGGGTTAAACTGGGGAGCTGAACCGAATTCACTCATTCAGGATGTGCTGATGTCCCCAGGATGGGCAGGGGACATTCCAGGTGACATTCCCGGTGCCTACATCCCCTCAGTGCTGCGCTGATGTCCCCAGCACACACAGGTGACATTCCCGGTGCTTCCATCCCCTCAATGCTGTGCTGATGTCCGCATGATGGGTAAGGGACACTCCAGGTGACATTCCCAGTGCCTCCATGCCCACATCGCTGTGTTGATGTCCCCAGAGGCACAGGTGACCCTCCAGGGGACATTCCCGGTGCCTCCATCCCCTTCCCGCTGTGCTGATGTCCCCATGATGGGTAAGGGACATTCCCGGTGACATTCCCGGTGCCTCCATCCCCTCCCCGCTGTGCTGATGTCCCCAGCACACACAGGTGACATTCCCGGTGTTTCCGTCCCCTCAATGCCGTGCTGATGTCCCCATGATGGGTAAGGGACATTCCCGGTGACATTCCCGGTGCCTCCATCCCCTCCCCGCTGTGCTGATGTCCCCATGATGGGTAAGGGACACTCCAGGTGACATTCCCGGTGCCTCCATCCCCTCCCCGCTGTGCTGATGTCCCCATGATGGGTAAGGGACATTCCCGGTGACATTCCCGGTGCCTCCATCCCCTCCCCGCTGTGCTGATGTCCCCATGATGGGTAAGGGACATTCCCGGTGACATTCCCGGTGCCTCCATCCCCTCCCCGCTGTGCTGATGTCCCCAGCACACACGGGTGACACTCCCGGAGCGTGTCCCCCTCTCCCTGCCCCACCCTCGCAGCTCCGGCCGCATCCCGCGGGCTGCTCGGGGCTGGGGGCGGCAGGAAGCGCCTTTGATCGGCGGGTGTGTCCCGGAGCTGGGAGCCGAGATAAGGGACAGATAACACATCAGAGTTCCGCGCTATCGCCGCCCCAGCCTCTGATCGCTCCCGGCCGCGGCTCCTTCAATCGCGTCCCGCCCGGGCGCACCCTGAGCGCAGCGGGGCCGCAGCGTCACCCCCGGGCTTCGGTGGAGCTTCGGGGCCCCCTGAGGGGGTGTGAGCTGCCAGCGGCCGGGCCGGACCCGCTGGGTGTTCTCCTGGGGCGCTGGGTGCCGCTGGGATGTCAGCACCATCCCTGCCTGTCCCTGATCCCGCTGTTCTGTGCTCCCCAGAGCCGGGGAATTTGGGGTTGGTGCCCTACAAACCCCAGTGATGCTCATGAGGTGCTGCTGGGATGTCGGCACCATCCCTGCCTGTCCCTGATCCCGCTGTTCTGTGCTCCCCAGAGCCGGGGAATTTGGGGCTGGTACCCTCCAAACCCCAGTGGTGCTCCTGATGTTCCTCTGGGATGTCGGCACCATCCCTGCCTGTCCCAAATCCTTCTGTTCTGTGCTCCCCAGAGCCGGGGAATTTGGGGTTCATGCCCTCCAAACCCCAGTGATGCTCATGAGGTGCCACTGAGGTGCCACCACCAGTGTTTGAGCTCCCTGCCTGTCCCAAATCCTGCTGTTCTGTGCTCCCCAGAGCTGGGGAATTTGGGGTTGGTACCCTCCAAACCCCAGTGATGCTCATGAGGTGCTGCTGGGATGTCAGCACCATCCCTGCCTGTCCCTGATCCTGCTGTTCTGTGCTCCCCAGAGCCGGGGAATTTGGGGTTGGTGCCCTCCAAACCCCAGTGGTGCTCCTGAGGTGTCTCTGCACCATCTCAGGGGTCACTGGGTGCCTCGGGGATGCGCCCGCCGGTGCTGGAGCTCCCTTCCCATCCCAGATCCCGCTCTGCAGGGATCCCCAGGGCCGGGGAGTTTGGGGTCAGCACCCTACAGAGCTCTGCCATGCTCGTGGGGTGACAGCGGCAGGGTTTTACCTCCCTGCCTGTCCCAGACTCTGGGGATTTGGGCTCAGTGCCCTGCAGAGCTCCACGGTGCCCGGGATGCTCGGGGCAGGCAGGAGGATCTGCAGCTGCTGTGGAGTGCACAGGAGAGGCTGGGAAAGGAGGAGGAGGCTCCGGGGCTGCTGCTCCATCTCCTCCTTCCCACATCCCTGCAAACATTGGATTTGGTGCCGAGGAAGGATCAGCCCCTGCTCCACAGCACGGCCCTTCCACTAACGCTGCTTTTCCTCCACAGGGTCCCTGCTGAAGGCTCGGGTGAGGGACACAGAACAGCCAGGAGCAGCTCCTGAGGATGGACACTGCAGCCCAGGGACACAGAACAGCCAGGAGCAGCTCCTGAGGATGGACACTGCAGCTGAGGGACACAGAACAGCCAGGAGCAGCTCCCGAGGATGGACACTGCAGCTGAGGGACACAGAACAGCCAGGAGCAGCTCCTGAGGATGGACACTGCAGCTCAGGGAACAGCCAGGAGCAGCTCCCGAGGATGGACACTGCAGCTGAGGGACACAGAACAGCCAGGAGCAGCTCCTGAGGATGGACACTGCAGCTGAGGGACACAGAACAGCCAGGAGCAGCTCCTGAGGATGGACACTGCAGCTGGGGGACACAGAACAGCCAGGAGCAGCTCCTGAGGATGGACACTGCAGCTGAGGGACACAGGGGACAGCCAGGAGCAGCTCCTGAGGATGGACACTGCAGCCCAGGGACACAGAACAGCCAGGAGCAGCTCCCGAGGATGGACACTGCAGCTGGGGGACACAGAACAGCCAGGAGCAGCTCCTGAGGATGGACACTGCAGCTGGGGGACACAGAACAGCCAGGAGCAGCTCCTGAGGATGGACACTGCAGCTGAGGGACACAGAACAGCCAGGAGCAGCTCCTGAGGATGGACACTGCAGCTGGGGGACACAGGGGACAGCCAGGAGCAGCTCCTGAGGATGGACACTGCAGCTGAGGGACACAGGGGACAGCCAGGAGCAGCTCCCGAGGATGGACACTGCAGCTGAGGGAACAGCCAGGAGCAGCTCCCGAGGATGGACACTGCAGCCCAGGGACACAGAACAGCCAGGAGCAGCTCCTGAGGATGGACACTGCAGCTGAGGGACACAGGGGACAGCCAGGAGCAGCTCCTGAGGATGGACACTGCAGCCCAGGGACACAGAACAGCCAGGAGCAGCTCCTGAGGATGGACACTGCAGCTGAGGGACACAGAACAGCCAGGAGCAGCTCCTGAGGATGGACACTGCAGCTGAGGGACACAGAACAGCCAGGAGCAGCTCCTGAGGATGGACACTGCAGCCCAGGGACACAGGGGACAGCCAGGAGCAGCTCCTGAGGATGGACACTGCAGCCCAGGGACACAGAACAGCCAGGAGCAGCTCCTGAGGATGGACACTGCAGCTGGGGGACACAGAACAGCCAGGAGCAGCTCCCGAGGATGGACACTGCAGCGCAGGGACACAGAACAGCCAGGAGCAGCTCCTGAGGATGGACACTGCAGCCCAGGGACACAGAACAGCCAGGAGCAGCTCCCGAGGATGGACACTGCAGCTGAGGGACACAGAACAGCCAGGAGCAGCTCCTGAGGATGGACACTGCAGCTGGGGGACACAGAACAGCCAGGAGCAGCTCCCGAGGATGGACACTGCAGCTGGGGGACACAGAACAGCCAGGAGCAGCTCCTGAGGATGGACACTGCAGCCCAGGGACACAGAACAGCCAGGAGCAGCTCCTGAGGATGGACACTGCAGCTGAGGGACACAGAACAGCCAGGAGCAGCTCCCGAGGATGGACACTGCAGCTGAGGGACACAGAACAGCCAGGAGCAGCTCCTGAGGATGGACACTGCAGCTGAGGGACACAGGGGACAAGCAGGAGCAGCTCCTGAGGATGGACACTGCAGCTGAGGGACACAGAACATCCAGGAGCAGCTCCTGAGGATGGACACTGCAGCCCAGGGACACAGAACAGCCAGGAGCAGCTCCTGAGGATGGACACTGCAGCCCAGGGACACAGAACAGCCAGGAGCAGCTCCTGAGGATGGACACTGCAGCTGAGGAACAGCCAGGAGCAGCTCCCGAGGATGGACACTGCAGCTGAGGGACACAGGGACACAGCCAGGAGCAGCTCCCGAGGATGGACACTGCAGCCCAGGGACACAGAACAGCCAGGAGCAGCTCCCGAGGATGGACACTGCAGCTGAGGGACACAGAACAGCCAGGAGCAGCTCCCGAGGATGGACACTGCAGCCCAGGGACACAGAACAGCCAGGAGCAGCTCCTGAGGATGGACACTGCAGCTGAGGGACACAGAACAGCCAGGAGCAGCTCCCGAGGATGGACACTGCAGCTGAGGGACACAGGGGACAGCCAGGAGCAGCTCCTGAGGATGGACACTGCAGCTGAGGGACACAGAACAGCCAGGAGCAGCTCCTGAGGATGGACACTGCAGCTGAGGGACACAGAACAGCCAGGAGCAGCTCCCGAGGATGGACACTGCAGCTGAGGGACACAGAACAGCCAGGAGCAGCTCCTGAGGATGGACACTGCAGCCCAGGGACACAGAACAGCCAGGAGCAGCTCCCGAGGATGGACACTGCAGCTGAGGGACACAGAACAGCCAGGAGCAGCTCCTGAGGATGGACACTGCAGCTGAGGGACACAGAACAGCCAGGAGCAGCTCCCGAGGATGGACACTGCAGCTGAGGGACACAGAACAGCCAGGAGCAGCTCCTGAGGATGGACACTGCAGCTGAGGAACAGCCAGGAGCAGCTCCTGAGGATGGACACTGCAGCTCAGGGACACAGAACAGCCAGGAGCAGCTCCTGAGGATGGACACTGCAGCTGAGGGACACAGAACAGCCAGGAGCAGCTCCTGAGGATGGACACTGCAGCTCAGGGACACAGAACAGCCAGGAGCAGCTCCTGAGGACAAATCCTGCATCTGGAGCTCAGGGACAGCCGCTCCTCCCTGGCAGCGATGGAACATCAGGGTGGGAGAGGTTCTTCCCCCAGCTCCAAACCAAAGCTCCTCAGCCGCTCCTCCCTGGAAGTCCAGATCCCTCCCCGGGAGCGGCATTCCTGCCGGAGCTGAGCTCCTCCCACATGGACTGACAGGGCTCCATCGGTGATTTTCGGCTGGGCTCTGGGAATTGTCCCGTTGGATCCTGGCCATGGATGGATGGATGGATGGATGCTGAAGAGCTCTTGGGTCAAACAGGAGCTCAGGGATTTTCTCTGTCAAGGACCAAGCGCTTGCCCCGTTTCCAGTGGATTTTTTGTCATTATTTTTATTTTCACCCCTCTGCACTTTTTGCTTTTTGCTGCTTTTTGGGGGTTTGGGTGTTTCCCGAGGATGCCGGAGCTGCAGTGGATCCCGTGGTGGGAGCTGGAGCCTCTGGAGGAGCAGGAGCTGGGCTGATGCTGGGGTTTCAGACTGTCTGGCAGAGGCTGAGCGGCCTCGGGAGGCTCCTTCTGCCACACCTGGAACATCCCAGCGGATCCCAGCCCAGGTGGGACCGGGGAGGAGGAGCAGGAACGGGGGAAAGCCGAACCACAGCGAGGGGAACGTCACCACGAGGGGAATGTCAGCCTGAGAGACAATTAATTAAATTGGTTTAATAAACCCCCCTGGCTCCCAGAGTGCTGGATGTTGTTTTCCATTTCCTACGTTTCCAGGGGATTTTGGGGATGTTTTGGATTGTCCTGAGAAACTCCTGCCCTAAACCCTGGGGTTTAACGCCTTCATTTTGCAGGAAGGTTCTCCCCTGTCCTTCCCCTCTTCCCTTCCCGGCCTTTCACCACCACTGCCATCCCTCCTGCTCCAAAAGCCACTGAAATGCAAATTATTTCCCCTGAAATCCCCTTGTTAATTGTCCCTGGATTCTGTTCCCTCCTGCCCTGCAAGCACCGGAAGGTGCCGTTTGGAAATAAAACATAAAAGGGATATTCGTGTCGTGGAAATACCCGTGTATGAGAATTGGTTTTTGGGGGGGATTTAAAACTTTATTTAACAGAGGAAAAAAAAGGAGTCCTGCCATCTAAAAAGCGCAGTGAGCCTCGTGAGCATGGATTCAAGTGAATTATTCGGGAGAAGCCAGGGTGGCTGGAAGCTTCTCCCGGGATCGTTTAGGTTGGAAAAGTTTAGTTGGAAAAGTTGAGTCCAGCCTGTGATTGATCCCCAACCTCCTTTTCCAACACAATTCCAACCCAAATCCTGCATGGATCCATTGACTGGCACTGGGGCTGCCCCTTTGACCCCAGGGACGCGTCCAGGGATGAGCTGGCGGATCCCAGTGTTTGGATATGGGATTTTTGGGGTTCCTCAGGAATATTTCCCTCAAAGGCTTTGGATTCCCCAGCCCCGACCTGCTCCCAGCAAACACGGCCAGGGCAGGGTGGGAGCAGGCCTGGATTTACCTGGGAGAGCAGCTGGAAAAGCAGCCTGGCCCGACTGCCGGGAAACCCGAGAAAGCCGCGGGGATTTATGAGTTTGCTCTCCCAAATGCAAACATCAACCCTCGGCGGCCGGGCCCAGCGGTTCTGACATCCTGCAAGGAATTCCCCGGCTCCTCCTCCAGGCTGTTCCCAAAACCTCTCCAAGGAAGGGCTGGGCAGGCTGGAGCCCCGATCCCCCAGGAACGGGAATTACCCAAAGCTGCTCCGAGCTAAGCTCATTTTCCCTCTAAGCCTCCGCGCTTTGGTGGCCCTCGAGGAGAGGAAATTCCGCTCTGCTCCCTTCCAGCAGGGATTTCTTGGAGCGTGGAGCCGCCAGCAGGATGAGCCACCCCCAGTTCCAGCTCCGGGAGCGCCGGTCCTGCTCCCGCCGATGTTTTCCGGGCGCTGGGAACGGCAAAACCTTCCCGGAGCGCGGCCTGACGTCCTCCCCCCTCTCCAAATTAAACTGCCTCAGCCTAATTAAAACCAGCCAAGAGGACTGGGCCAGGCTGTAAAATTCTAGGACGGTTTTATGTGGAGCAATTAAAAGGAAGGTAAAAAAAAAAAAAAAAAGGGGAAAAAAATTGTTAAGAAATTAAACACTAATTAATTTTTTTTTTTTTTTTAATTTTTTGGCCGGCTGAGGCGTTTTGGCAGCGGGGGCTGTGAGAGCGGGGGATGCAAAACCTGGGATGGTCGGTTCCCTGCTGCCAGAAATCTGCGGGATCAAATGTTCCCCCTGCTTTCGAGCGCTGTAACTCATCTGCTGCCAATTAACCTAAATCACGTTTTTTCAATTAAAAGTCCCGGCCTGGCGGGGAGGGGGGTGGCAGAGGCAGGGCCTGGGCGTCGAGGCGAGGTGGAAATGTCTGTTCTAAAAGGTGTGATCCCGGTTTAGTGTTTTCCATATTAAAATGGGATGTAAATGCCGGGGCTCTGGGGAGCTGAGCGAGGATCCCTGGGATGAGCAGGGAATCCCACCCGGGATGAGCAGGGAATCTCACCCGGGATGAGCAGGGAATCCCACCTGGGATGAGCAGAGAATCCCACCTGGGATGAGCAGGGAACTCCACCTGGGATGAGCAGGGAATCCCACTCGGGATGAGCAGGGAACTCCACCTGGGATGAGCAGGGAATCCCACTCGGGATGAGCAGGGAATCCCACCTGGGATGAGCAGAGAATCCCACCTGGGATGAGCAGGGAACTCCACCTGGGATGAGCAGGGAATCCCACTCGGGATGAGCAGGGAACTCCACCTGGGATGAGCAGGGAATCCCACTCGGGATGAGCAGGGAATCCCACCTCGGATGAGCAGAGAATCCCACCTGGGATGAGCAGGGAATCCCACCTGGGGTGCTCGGAGTGATGGCAGCTCCCTGCCTGCAGGAAAACCCCTTTGGGGTGGGATTTTCGCCCGGATTCCAATTTTTTTTGGGATGGACGTTCCCATTTCCAGGGGCTGCCCGAGGTGTGAGGGCTCCAGGGAGGGCAGATCCCGGTGTTTGGGATGGGAACGGTGCCTTGCACAACACCTGGGATAATTTGCCTTGGATGGGGAAGGAAGCCGCTGCTTCCTCTCTCTGTGTCTGGTCTTGCTCCCGAGCGGTTTTTTGCTCGCGCTTGGGAAAGGAAAACAGGCAGTGAAGTGTTGGGAAAGAGCGGAGGGAGGGCAGGGCTTGGAGCGAGCGGCTCCTTTTGTACCCACCTGAAAAAACCCCATAAAGGCGGATAAAACCTTCCCTGGGCTGGGAAGAGAGGATGAGGAGCCGCTGCCGGCCCCGGGAGGAGGAAACGTTCCCTGTCCACTCCTGGAGCTCGGTCCCCGCAGGATCCGGGCTGTGTTGGGAATGAGTGATGAGTAAATCCTGGGGGGTACAGACACAAAAATCCCTCTGGATGATTCCAGCTGGGAATGGAGCTCCGTCTCCCTGGGATGAGGAGGACACTGGTGGTCCTTCCACCTCTCCCCGCACCAGGACGTGCTTCCAAGACCTCTGGAGACCCCATCCCGTAATTTCAATTATTCCCCCGTCCATCCGGCCCCAGAAATCGCCCCGGGGCTCCTTGTTCCTCCAACAAGCCCCTGCAGGTTTTCCTCTTGGGAAAGCCGGGCTGGTTTATTAATATCCAGAGCGTTAATTGCCGTAATTGGGAGGCTGGCTGCCCGCTGCCGGGGATGTGGGTGTGGAAAGTGCAGGAATGTTCTGGCGGAGAGGGGACGATGCTCCCGCGGTTGCTGCGGCTTTGGGCTCAGGTGCAAAAAGGACAATGAAAAACCCCAACGTGTCTCCTCGGTTTGGATCAATAAATACATCCCGGGGGGATTTAAATGTTAATTGGGGCCCGATAATTAACCAGCTCCCCAGGCAAAGGGATTGGATTTCACCCTCCCTCAGTGGTCGCCCTGCACCCCGAAGGAGCCCCAGCCCCAGGGTCACCCCCAGCCTGGCGGTGCCACCAGCTCTGCACCCAGCTGAGGATTTTTTGGCTGGTGGGGAGGATTATTCCAAGTGGAGAACGAAGCATTTCCTGATTTCCCTCCTCTCAGTGACGACACCGGCCCTTCCCCGTGCCCAGCCAGTAGAATTCCTGTCGGGAAAGGGCAGCGAGCGAGGGGAGGGGGGCGGTAAATCTGATTTAATCGCGGTGACACCAGCGCACGGCCCCGCAGCCCGGCGGGGTTAATCTGCTCTGGCACGGGCTTAGGGCAGTGCCAGGCACGGGCATTCCCCAGCAGGGGGGTCCGGGGTGGGAGAGGCGATCCCTTGGGAAAGCTGAGCTGGAACAGAGGCTGGGCAGAGCTGGAGAATAAAGCAGAGATTTATTCAAAGGCCTCCAGGATCCACCTTGGGCAGGACAAGAGCCTGGCCAGGGCTGCACCCAAGGTGGCCCCAAAATGGTCCCCAAATGGACAAAGGGTGACGAGGTCTCCCACTGGGATCAGTTCTGGTGCATTTGCACATTTTGGGGTTGAATTGTGCAATGGCAGCTCCAGGCTGTGAGGTCCCATCCTTCTTGTTCCTCCCTCCAGCCACCCTTGTTGGTGCTTTTGGGGCTGGGAGTTGTCCTTGGTGTGCAGCAGGAACAGGATTTGTTTTGTGTGGCTGCTGTGTGCAGAGAGCTGAGTGAGCCCGAGTGTGAGCTCAGAGCCTGGAACACAGCGAAGATCAAACTCCGGGCATTACAGGGAAAGGAGAGGGCCGGGGCTCCTCAGCTCTGCTCTGAGGAGAGCTCTGCTGGAGGTGCTGGGATCCGGGCAAAAGGAGGGTTTGCTTGGAATTTCCACCCCTGGAGGTGTTCAAGGTTCCTCAAGAGAATTCCTCAAGGGGCAGGAGAAATCCCTCAGGGAGCAGGAGAAATTCTTCAAGGGACAGGAGAAATTCCTCAAGAGAATTCCTCAAGGGACAGGAGAAATTCCTCAAGAGAATTCCTCAAGGGACAGGAGCAATACCTCAAGAGAATTCCTCAAAGGGAGAGGACAATTTCCTCAAGAGAATTCCTCAAAGGGACAGGAGAAATTCCTCAAGAGAATTCCTCAAAGGGAGAGGAAAATTTCCTCAAGAGAATTCCTCAAAATGCAGGAGAAAATTCCTCAAGAGAATTCCTCAATGGGCAGGAAAAATTCCTCAAGGGTCAGGAGCAATTCCTCAAGAGAATTCCTCCAGGAGCAGGTGAAATTCCTCAAGGGCCCCTTTTCCTTGTGGAAGCTCTCACCCAGGTTGCTCCATGGTTTTTAAGGCTCTGGGCCTCCTCCTCCTCCTCCTCCCTCCCTCGTCGACCCCGATCCCCGTGCCAGCAGCTCCATCTCCAGCTGCGGGGTCCTGCCCGGCCGGGCCCTGGCCGCGCTGCTCCCGGTGCTTCCCGCTCTCTTTGCAGGGAATGTCCTTCTCTTCGACATCCCGGGATGATTTTTGGGGGGAAAACCTGCTGCTCCCTCCCGCCTGGGCTCTGAGGGGAGCAGCTCTCCGTGGGAAGGAGAAAAGCTCCCAAGAACCCCGAGGAGAAACCGCTGGGCTGGAAATGACTGGGAAGAGGAGGAGGAGGGTGGGAGGAAGGATTCATCCACGTGAATATGGATGGACAGCGAACAGCCCCTGGCAGCTCAGAGGTGTCCACGGAGCCCCAGGGATTTGCCCATGGATGGCACAGCCGGGCGGGAGCTCCTGTGCCGGCGCTGACCCATCCCCGGTGCCCCCGGCTCCTGTTTGCCCTCGGGCAGGGTGCTGGTGCCTCCCCGGCCGCATCCTGGAGGGTTTTGTGTGGATTCTGCTCCTGCCAGGATGTCTGGCTGTGGGAAAGGTGCCTCGCCGTGCTCCTGCTAATGCCTCGATAAACAGCGACTGTTTGCTGCGCCTCGTCCTGGGGAACCGGGGCTGCTCGGAGCGAAAATGAGGATTTCTTCTTTTTTTTTCTTCCCATTTCTTCTCCCTGCCCGTGTCCCAGAAGGGTTTGAGGGCTGCCAAACGCAAATCTCTGCTGGGGTCGTGAAGCGAGGCTGGCACGGGGAGCCCTCACCTGTGCACGGGGAGGGAACGTTCCTCTGAAATCCAAGGAAATCGGGAAATCCGATCCTCAGGAGCTGAAAAGCTGAAAAGCAGTCCTTTGCAAATGCAGCAGTTGCTTGGGTGGGTGCAGGAGCAAAAGCAGATTCCCTGAAAATTCTCCCACTCCTCATGCTCTAAAATGTACAAGATAGGCGGAGAAAACCCAATTAATTTCCTCTTTAAAGGCGATTTTGGGTCATTTTTGATTTGCCATCAAGTATCAGCCCTTTATATCCTAATAATCACAGAAAAAAACATCCTGGCAGTGACAGAAATATCATTCCGTATTTTTAACCCAAATCCTAAAACTGGGATTCTCTTAGTTCCCAGGCCTGAGGATTTGGGGGGAACTGCTGGTTTTCAACAGCCTCCTGTTAATCCTGGGAGCTGGCAGGCCTGGAATGAAAATTTGCTGCCTCCCTGCATCCAGAGGGACCCTGTCCCATCCAGCCTGGCTCCAAGTACGTGATTGGGAACACGAGAATCCCAGCTGGGTGGGTAAATCAGAGCTGGGCTCTTCCCCACGCTTCCCTCCCTGCATCTCCTGCCTTTCCTCCCCAGGGCTGGAAAGGAGGGATTGGATTTAGGGAGGAGATGAAGGTGTTTGGGAGGTTGATAAGGAGGGATTGGATTTATGGAGGAGGTGAAGGTGTTTGGAGGGCTGCTAAGGAGGGATTGGATTTATGGAGGAGATGAAGGTGTTTGGAGGGCTGCTAAGGAGGAATTGGATTTATGGAGGTGAAGGTGTTTGGATAAGCTGCTGTCCCAAAGTTGATCCTGCAGGATGAGCTGGGGAAGCCCCCGGAGCTGGAGGGGCTTTGGAGGGTTTTGTTTTATTTCTAGGTTGTGTCTCTGGGGATCCCAAACACAGGGTACCCCACTAAGGGATGTGCTCCCAGCTGGGAGCCGAGCTGGGATTTTTGGGGACGCAGAGGGCTCGGGAACATGCCGTGACTCTTCCTCACCCCATCACCGAGAGGCGCAGGGCTTTGAGATGCTCTTGGCTCCTTGGGGTGATCTCGTTCTTCCCCCAAATGCCCTGGATGAAACCCCCGGAGGGTTTCTGGGGCTGTCACTGCATACCCGAGCCCTGAGTCGAAATGTGGGATGATGCTCAGGGCCCGGCTTCTCCCCCTGCTCAGCCAGGGAGCAAACACCTGAGCCTGAGATCATTATCTGCGTTTATTTTTAGAAATTCCTCATCGATGCCGGGGCGGAGGTGACTCACGGCTGGGAAAGGAGCTGCCTCTCTTCCCGAGGTGTTTTGGAAAACAGAGCTGAGCTGCAGGGAGGGCGGCGGTGGGCATGGGTGACCCGTGCCGGGGGTGCTGGGAGGGATGGGAGGGCAGCCTGTCCCCTGGGATCAGGGTTTTTTGGGACAGCCTGGCCGGGAGGTGACAGCTGTGAGGGTTCCCCAAAGCTGTGATTGCAGTCCTGGCCCAGGGATCCTGGAAGATCCAGGAGAGGATGGTGGGGAGCGCTTGGAGGGGCTGGAGGGGGTGAGATCAGCCCCTCCTGGAGCTCTCTGTGCTCAGGGTCACCGCCCCTTGGGGCCACCACCATCGGAGCCACGGATTGTCCCTGTCCTTACCCTCCTTCCTCCCAAAGCCCCTGGCCCCAGGACAGCTCTGAGCGGCCACAAAATCATTTTCCCTTCAGGATTCCTGCAGGTGAGGCGGGCAAAGCCAAACCTCCGGAATTCCGGGCGTTATCCTCGCCCCTTCCCAGATATCCTCTCCGCAGCACGGGCAGGGAAACAAACCCATTCCCGAATCGGGGCCGATGTCTCCGCCGAGAGGGGAACGCCCTCGGGTGATTTATCCCGACATTTATCGGGAGCACGGGGCTTTCCTCACCCACAAACCCGGGCCGGGGGTGCCGGGCTGCCCTGGCTCGGCTCCGGAGCCGCTCGGACGCTTTCGCAGCCGGTGCTGCTCGCTCCCGGCCGAGCCCCGTGCGCCCGGGGGGATCCGCGGCAGCGATGCGGGACGGCAGAGCGAACCTGTCGGGCAGGACCGGAGCTGACAGATCCCCTCCCTGCCCCGGCGTTGGGAATGGCAGGCGAGGGAGGAGCCGCTGCTGGAGCTGCTGGAGCTGCTGGAGCCGGCGCTCTGCGGACGGCGAGCCCCAGGCTCTGTGCGCGGGGAATTCGCCTTTGGAGAGGGCTTGGTGCGGGTGGGAAAAGCTGCTCCGGGCGGGATGGGGCAGGAGGGAGGGTCTGGCTCCAGCCTCGGGGCGGAGAGGGCTGCTCCAGCACAGGGGGTCTGGTACTGCTGTCTTCGCTGAGGTGCTCTCATCTCCTCTCGGCAGAGACCTGGGGTGGTTTGTGGGGTTATCCTGGAATCCGTGGTGCCACTCCGGCCTTCTGTGGCACCTCAATCCCTCCCTAATCCAGCCCCAGATCTCTTCCCAAAGTGGCGATTGTGGTGAGTGGGATGTGCTGGACAAGGCCTGCAGGTCTCCATCCCACCCCAGCTCCAGCCCTGAGGCTGCAGACAGCCCTTGGGTGCCTGTGGCTGCGACAGGGAGGGAAAAATGATCCCTGGAGAGACTCCTGGTGCTTCCCAGGGCTCTGGCAGTGACAGGGATGTGTGACAGGGGGCAGGGAGATCCTGGAGCCGTGCTGGGAGCAGGACAGGCCCTGGCCCCTCTGGCAGCAGCAGAGACTCTGAGAGCTCGGCAGCTTGGGCTGCCTGAGTCCCAAACTCCCATTTCTGAAGGGAAATTTAGGAATTTTCCCATTTTCCTCTCCGCTGCCAGAAGGAAATGCCAGACTCGGGACAGGTTTGGTATCTGGAGCTTATCAACCCACGGCTGCAGGGAATTGCAGAGCCTGGGAAAGCGGAGCGCGATGCTCTCCTGGGTGGGGAGCAGCTGAGGGAGCAGCGCTGGCTCTGTCTCAGCCGGGAGAACCCCAGCAGCCAAACCCGAGCCGTGCAGCGCTGGCCGGGCCGGGTATTTGACAAACGAGGAGAAACCTGCCTGGAACTGTCCCCAGGTGATAAAATTCCCGATTAGCGCGGCGCTCCGGGGAGCGATGCTGCGCTGGGCTCTGGGGCTCTGCCTCCCCTCAGCTCCTTCCCGGCCGTGCCCACCCGGAACGCCGGCGGGAATTGGCTCCAGGTGCCACCTCTCTGTCCCCCGGGCCGGCTGGCACCGCCCGTCCCCTGCGCCCGGCCAGGTTTTCCTGTTCTCTCTCCCTTGGGAGCGGCCGAGCCGAGGTTTTGGCAACAGCGCGGGGCGGGGAGTGACGTGCGGAGTGTTTGAGCAGCTGAGCGGGGCAAGGACAGCGCTGACACCGCCGCTGGCACCGCCTCAGCGCCACCCGGGGCCGCAGGGGTCCCGAGCCGGGAGCGGGGAGCGGGGCCCTGCCCGGAAAGGCTTTCAGGGGTTAATCTAAACCTGACCGCCGCGTTCCATCGCTGCCCGGGGCTGAGAGCGGCGTGAGTCAGCCTTTGAGTCACCCGTGTCCCTCTGCCAGGCAGGGCACCGGGCAGGGGACGCTGCTGTGACCCGGCTGCGCGCCCCACAGCCCCCCTGGCACGGCTGAGCTCCTTCCCGCTGCAACGGCTCTGTTCCCCCCGGCTCCTTTTCTCCGTTTTCTCCCGGCCCAGCCGCAGGGCCCCGTGTCCCTCCTGGTGCCACCGCGTTTTGTCGCAAGCCGCCGCTCCCGGCCTGTGGCCATCACCTCGTGTCACCGCGGGGCCACCCTGGGCTGCTCCCAACCCCCGTCCCGGCCCGGGATAAGAACCTCAGGGAAAAACAAAACTTTGGCCGCAGCCCCAAGAAGTCTCCAAGCGCTGAGGCCCCGCGGGTGCGGGGCGGGGGTGACACGGGTGGGTTCGTCCCCGCTGTCGCTGCCGGTGCCACCCGCGCGGGGCCCGGGGGTCGCGGCCGACGGGCGGGGCAGGGGGGCGCGGCCATGACATCACCACGGCGGCCTCCCATTGGCTGCCGGGCCGGTGACGTCATCCCCGCCATCCCGGCGGGATGCGGCGTTGCCGTGGGAACGGGATGCGGGGAGCGTGGGACCGCCGGGGACTCCGCTGCCGGCCCGGCCCCGGATCGCTCCTGCGCCGCCGATGACGGCACTCGGAGGTTGTTTTGATGGAATTCGGGATGCGTCGGCACCCCGGGCACGGTGGGAGAGGCTCCTGCGGAGCTCTGGAGCTCCCTTCCCGTGCTCGGCGTCCTCTGCCAGTCAAACGAGCTGCGTTCAGCTCGGCCTAATCTTTCCCCAGCCCCCAAATAGTAATACCTATTAAATCCCCGGCAGCAGAAGGAGAAAGCTGAAAAGAAACTTTCAGAGGTCACAAAAGAAAGAGTTCAGCGAAAACCCCGCGCGGTTTGGAGGGTGAGGCGTTGGAAGCGTCGGTGGGAGTTAAAAGCAGCTGGTTCCCGGAGCGGGGGCCGCGGCTCTGCCTCCTCCAGCCCGGCCCTGTCCCGCCTGCCGCTGGTCACACGCAATTCCCAAGGACAAAACAAAGCCCTTTACCCCAGCCTTCAACCCTGACCTCGCTGTGGCAGGATTAAAATCTGCTGGAGACGGACAGCGCGGTGGCAAAGAGTTAATTCCCCCTCCCTCCCTCCCTCCCTCCCTCCCTCCCTCCCTCCCTCCCTCCCTCCCTCCCTCCCTCCCTCCCTCCCTCCCTCCCTCCCTCCCTCCCTCCCTCCCTCCCTCCCCCTCCTCTCTGTTTTTTGCTCCTTTTCTTTCCAACTGGCCTGGTTTGCTGCGGAGAAATTGGGAAAACAAGCAGCCAGTGGAGTTGGGGGGTGCTGGAGGGGGCCTGGAGGGGCTGCAGCCCCGGGCAGGAGGCACAGCCGGGGCTTCGTCTGCTCCCTCCCACATCTGGGGCTCCCCAGGCGGGTGTTGGGGTTCTCTCCCTGCTTTTGGAGCAGGAGACGCTGTGGGAGCACCCTCAGCCCTCTTTTCCTCAGGAGAGAGAGGCTTTTCCTGATCTAATCCCTTCTGTTTTCCCCATAAAACCTTATCCCGTTTTTATTCCGATCTGGTTTGAACTTCTATTCAGTTTGGGTGAAGAGCCGAGCTGCCCACAAGTGTGGTTTGCTTTGTCTTTTTTGTTTTGTTTTGTTTTTCTTTGCTCGTTTTTAATGAAAAACGCCCCCGGTTCCCGAAATTCCCAGTGGCTTTAAAGGTAACTTTGTAACACCCGCTGGTCCTTTCTGGAACTTTGTGCGGTTTCCTTGGCTCATTTCCCTGCAGTATCGATAAAATGCAAATGCCCTGGTGAGCTCAGAGCTCTGCTCCTGCTCCCTGCAGCAGAAACCTGGGAGAAACGGCCCCAGGGAGGGGGGAAGGTGGGAGCAGGGGATGCTCTGGGCTCTGCCCCAGCTGCCTCTGCAGAGGGAGGCGTCTCCTCACCGTGGGCAACCAAAAAATGAAACTTTCCGAGGCTGAGATAAGCGCCAGCCTGCTTTGATCTCCTCGGGTCTCGCCTGCGCCGCCAGAAACGGGGCTGAAAACGTGGGGTGGCCCCGGAGCTCAGCTCTGCTCCCTCCCCAGCCCCGGCTGCTGGCCGTGCCCCCTCTGCCACTCGGGCTCTGGCATTTCTCACCCCTTACATAACGGCCCAGTGTGACCCGCGGGGCCGGCCAGGAGCTGGAACAAAACCCTGCCCCAAAAGGCTCCCCCGAGCTTCCTGAGGCAGCTGGACGAGGTGCCAGCCCTCTGCCGAGGCTGGGAGAGGGGAGAGGCGCTGGCCAGGCTGGTGTTTGCAGGCCTGGCAGCGGCCGGGGCATCTCCAGGAGCCGCTCAGACTCGGGGCGCGCTCTGAAGTCGGGGCCAGCTGGACTCCGGCGCCGAGCTGCCTTTGAATCGGTGGGATCGGGGCTGTGCCAGCCGGGCCCTGGAAGGCTCCTGACCCGTTTCAGGCCGGGCTCAGGAGGATTGTTTGCTCCTCGCAGGTTGCCAGGAGCCCTCGGGGCTGCGGCGCCGGCGTTTGGCCTTCTCCTGGTGGGCGCTGGAGCCTCAGCCGTGGGACCAGGGGCATCTCCGTGTCCTCCTGAGCTCCCCGAGCTGCTGGAACCGTCCTGGGGTTCAGTTAGGGCAGGCACAGGGAGGGCTCCTCTCGCCGTTTGCTCCAAGCTCTGCTCCCGTGGGTGCGGTGCCCTCGGTGCCCCCCTCACCTCCCTGGGGTGACCCTGGAGGGTGCTCGGGGACACTGGGGTGGCTCCAGCGCTCCCAGCTCCTGCTTTTCCTTCATCCCCACCCTGGCTGGTGCCGCAGCTCGGCCTGCCTGGCGCAGTGTGGGGGGTGCTGGCAGGAGGAGCTGCTCCGTGGGAACGGGAAGGGTTCTTGGTTTTGTTTTTGGAGGGGGCTGAGGTGGTGCCGGTGACCCCACAGGCAGGGAGGGCACGGCCCTGAGGAGCTGGGCAGGGAGAGGTGAGGTGGGAGCAGATCCAGGGCAGGGCAGGGCTGGGGCAGCGCCCAGGGCTTTGGTGGGAGATGAAAATCCTGGGGTTCGGGGCACTCGGCATCACAAACATTTTGGGAGCGTGCTCAGGAGCCAGGGGAGCATCTTCCCATAAACCCAAATTATCAGCAGCAGAACTGGGCTTCAGGCTGGAGCAATTGTGGTGCAAATCAGCCCTGGCCGCCCTGAGGTTCCGAATTCCTTTTGAATTTCCTCTCTCCAGCCTGGGCCATCCTCTGCAGGCTGCGAAGGACAAACCTCCCGGTTTGCAGCCTGGCATCACCAAGCAACCATGTCCTAAAATTCACAGCCCAGCGGAGAGAACTTTGTTTACCAGGAAGAAAACCCTTGAAAAGGGGAATCTTTGGCGGAAGCATGACGGGATTAACGCCGGGGTTTCTTTAGGCACTGCCGTTGTTTTGCAGGGCCTGACCTCAGCGCTCTGATTCGCTTTTGCCAAGCCACTCTTTCCCTGCCTAATTTAGAGCGGGGCTTTGTGCTGGGCTGGGAAGGGGGAGGCGGCAGGGCCGGGTTTGGCAGCGCGGACGGGAGCTGGGATGATCTGCTTTGGAGCAGAGGAGTCGGTCATTAGACGCTGCGCTGCCGCAAATCCTGCTGTAATTAATTTTCTCCTGAATTAATTAGAGGAATTGTGACGGCAGGCTGGGCCGGGGGAGGTGCGGGGGAAGTTTTTTTCCAGGGTGATCTATGGGTTGTTGGCAGAGCAGGAATTAAATCTCCTTCCCAGGCTGCTCGCTGGAGCCGCTCTGAGCCGCGACAGGGTGTGGGCAGGGGTGAAGGTCCTGGGCACAGCGTGGCCCTGGGGAAGTGTGGCCCAAAATCCCAAATGCTGCTTCAGGGCAATTTTTGCTCTCTTTTCTGGGAGTTTTGGGCGCCTGTGCCACCGGCATTGCAGTAGAGGAGGAGGGACACACAACCCTGAGGCTGAGCAGCGCTGGGCTCCGGCCCCTCCGGGGCTCCTCTCCCTGTAGGGGAGGAAATTCCGCCTCAATTCCAGGCTCCAGAGGAGAAGAGGATTTAGGGGATGTCGGTTTGGTTTTGTCCTTTACCCCCACCAGCTGCCGGGCAGGTGGGACAAAACATTCCCGGCAAGGATGGGGGAAATTCCCGCTGCTCTTGGCCGGCCCCTGGCTGTGCGGCATCCCTCGGGAGCTCCCCTGCTCCAGGTGAGCCGGGCCGGGGGCTCTGCCAGCTCTTCCTGCTCCTTCCTGCCGCTCTGGGAACGACACGGGAATGTGGAGCCTTAATGCCAGGAGAGGGGAACCGGGGGGAAACCCATGGGGGAAACAGATTCCTCCTCCTCCTCCTCCTCCTCCTCCTCCTCCTCCTCCTCCTCCTCCTCCTCCTCCTCCCCTCACAGGTTGGGGGCTGACATTTCCTGGAGAATCCTCCATTCCCGTGCCCGGGGTGAAGGGGATGCAGTGTTTGCGTCTGAGCCTGTGCCTCGGAGTCGGGGTGCTCCCCGCAATGCGCTGCTGCTCCCGCTTAATTAACCCCAATTAGCGCCGCGGGCCGAGGGGAGCCGGGGCACGGCCCTGCCCAGCAGCTGGTGGCACCAGGAGCTCCTCGAGTGACAGCATCCGTGGGCTTGGCACGTGCAAAGCCCCAGCTGGGAGCGGCGTTGGGCGTCTGTGTGTGCCACCTCTGCAGGACGGGTACCAGAGGCACCGGGAGTAGAAGAAATCAGCCCGGGATCTGCAGATCCTTCCATGAATTTGGGACCTGGATGCATTCTGCGGTGCTGGAAATGGAGATTCCGGTGCCCTTCGCCCCGGGTTCTCCGTGCTTGTCACCTGCCCGTTCTCACCTTCCCCATCCATTATCAGATGTCTCTTCCCCTTACATTTCCTCAGAACTTTTATTATCCGGGATTTGGTACATCCTTCCTGCCAGATTCCCGGGGCAGGAACGCTTCCAGCTTTAATCCCACCTCGCACAAGCTGTGGCACATCCTTCGGCTCTGGCTTCATCCTCCCCAGCGCCCAAACAACCGTGGGATCACCAGCAGGTCCCACCTGGTGCAGCCAGCTCTCTGTGCACTCAGAGCTCCTCATTCCCTCATTTTTCCCCCCGAAATCGGGGATATTTGTAAGGCTGCGTTGAGAGGCCGCGCTTCCAGGCTGCCGCGGATCCAGGGATTTCCAGCATTCCCTGCTGCAGGTGCAGGACCTGTGCGTCCCTGCCCGAGCCTTTGGGGCTCGGGAGCTGAGGGAAATCAAAGCCCCGAGGTGCCGGTGCCCCTCTGAATGGGAGCTTTGTCTGGGCAGAAAAGGCCTTGAAAGCGATCCGGGGGAAGGCGATTGTTATCTGCAGCCTCCCGAACTGTTTGGATCCTGACTTTGTCAGAGATCTGGTAATTTAAACTTCAACCTGCTTATTAGAAATTTGAGAGAATAGTTTAATAATAAAGAGCAGGGTTTTTTTTGTTGTTTTTTTTTCCTTTTCTTTCCCCTCCCCTCCACCTCTTTGTTCCCGTGTTCCCGTGCTCCTCTTTCTCCGGGGATATTTAATCGTGTGATACCCCCCCGGTCTCCACCTCCCTCTTGGCTTTTCGTTCTTTAGAGGATGGGATAAAATGGCAAGAGGGTTCTTTTTGAGGGCTGCCAAGCAGGGCTGTCCCTGTGGTCCCGGAGCTTTTGGGAACACGGGGAGCTGAAAGGAGCTGGAGGGAACGTCAGCTCCCCGGTCGTCCTTGTTTCCAGGAGCTCTGGAAATCCATCCAGGTGCAGGAGTCCCCTCTGAGCCAGACCCGCCTGGCTGCGCTCGCTGGAAATGATATGAAGTTTTAATTTATTTTTATTTATTTCTTTTTCTCCTTCAGAAGCTGCATTCAGTTATCTGCAAACAGTGCTCTGCTGCTGTGGGTTCCAGGGGAAAAGGGGGGCAAATTCCAGGTCATGGACAGAGATAGGGAAAAGGGAGCAGATTCCAGGTCATGGACAGTCCATGGGAAAAGGGGAGCAGATTCCAGATCATGGACAGTCCATGGGAAAAGGGAGCAGATTCCAGGTCATGGACAGTCCATGGGAAAAGGAAGCAGATTCCAGGTCATGGACAGAGATAGGGAAAAGGGGAGCAGATTCCAGGTCATGGATAGTCCATGGGAAAAGGGGAGCAGATTCCAGGTCATGGACAGTCCATGGGAAAAGGGGAGCAGATTCCATGTCATGGACAGTGATAGGGACAAGGGGAGCAGGTTCCATGTCATGGACAGTCCATGGGAAAAGGAGAGCAGGTTCCATGTCATGGACAGTCCCAAAGGAAAAGGGGAGCTGATTCCAGATCCTGGACAGTCCATGGGAAAAGGGAGCAGATTCCAGGCCATAGACAGTGATGGGGAGAAAGGGAGCAGATTCCAAGTCCTGGACAATCCCATGGAAAAAGGGGAGCAGATTCTATGTCCTGTACAGCCCTGGGGAGAAGGGGAGCTTATTCCACATCCTGAACAGTCCCACAGAAAGGAAAAGGGGAGCAGATTCCAGGTCCTGGACAGCCCCGGGGAGAAGGGGAGCAGATTCCATGAACCACACAGTCCATGGGAAAAGGGGAGCAGATTCCAAGTCCTGGACAGCCCCGGGGAGAAGGGGAGCTCCATTCCCTGCACGTGGAGAGGCTCCTGAGCGATTTCCTGCTGGGCCTGGGTTATGCTGGTTCACTTTGGCTCCTGCCCTGGATGCCACTTCCATGACATCACTTGGCCGTGGCAGAGTGGAGGAGGTGAGACACTTGTGAGCGATTATCTCGTGCAAATAGCCCTGGGTAAACAGGCTCGGGGCACTATTGACACTGAGACTGTTTCTCTTCCGAAATTTCCTGCTGGGGGGACTCTGCCAAGCAGCCAAAAACGGGGCTGAGGCGGGTGGGAACCCAAACTCCTCAACCCAAAACTTCGAATTTCAAGTCAGGGCACGGAGCTGCTGTCATGCAGGGAGTTGAATTCGCAGCTCCCGGCGTAACTTCCAGGAGGGAGCTCGGTCTAATTTGGGATTAATTTTGGGAGCTGAGTGTCTTGAGGCAGTTTGGGGTAGCTGGGATCTTCCTCCTGGGCGGTTCTCACCTTTTGGGGTTCTCACCTTTGCAGTGCCAAACTGGGGGTCCCTGCCTGGATGGAGCTGGGATAAATTCCCGGGACAGATTCTCCTGCAGGAGATATTCGAATAACCCGGGATGGCTGAGGAGGTGAGGAGGGACAGGCCTGATCCCTGGGGATTGCTGCCCCTGAGCCGTGGAAATCAGGAATTTTCTTCTCCCCGTGTGCCCTGGCAGCCCCATGGATCAGGCCGAGCACATCCTCGGGGCTGGCAAACTTTAACCACCCGAGCCCGTTTTTGATTAACCTGAATTTCCTCCCGCTTCCCCCATTACCTCTGCACAAAAGAATCTGACCCCGAGCTCTCAGCATCACCTTCAGCCTCGGGTTTGTTTTTTTTTTTTTGTTGTTGTGGTTGTTTTTAATTTTTTTCCCCCCACCCTCTCCCTGCTGTGGCTTTGTGGTTTGGGTGAAACCCTGCGAACCCTGCCCGTGCCTGGCCTGTCTTTGCCGGGCTCCTGGGAGCGCTTTGGGGCTGGCACAGCCCTAAGCCCTGTCAGAGGAGCCTCTTAATTAAACTGGAAAAGCGCAGGGGGCTCAGAGGGTTTGCTGAGCCGGTCAGGCGCTGGGCCCTGGGTCTGAAGGGCTGCCACAGGCTGGCACCACCACGCACCGCCCTGATCCCGGACATGTGCGGCTTAGGGAGAAATCCCGCAGCAGCCAGGGGCTTTTAACCCTTTGCAGGGGGTTTGAGCTCCTTCCTGGGGGGCTGAACTCCTTCCTCGGGGGGTTAAAATCCTTTGGGGGGGCTTTGACTCCTTCCTGGGGGTTTGAAAGCCTTCCAGGGGTTTCAACTCCTTCCAGGGGGTTTTAGCTCCTTCCAGGGGGTTTGAACTCCTTCCAGGGGGTTTGAATGTTTTCCTGGGGGTTTGAACTCCTTTCTGGGAGTTTACACCTCTTCCAGGGGGTTTGAACCCTTTCTTGGGGGTTTAAACCCCTTGCAGGGGGTTTGAGGTCCTTCCTGGGGGGTTTTAGCTCCTTCCAGGGAGTTTAAACTCTTTTCAGGGTGTTTTAGCTCCTTCCTGGGGGTTTGAACTCTTTCCTGGGGCTTTAAGTCCTCCCTGCGGGTTTGAGCTCCTTCCTGCGGGTTTGAACTCATTTCAGGGTGTTCTAGCTCCTTCCTGGGGGGCTAAACTCCTTTCTGGGGGTTTAAACCCCTTCCAGGGGGTTTGAACTCTTTCCTGAGGGTTTGAACCCCTTCCTGAGGGTTTGAACCCTTTCCTGAGGGTTTGGACCCCTTCCTGGGGGTTTGAACCCCTTCCTGGAGGTTTGAACTCCTTTCCGGGGGTTTAAACACCTTCCAACTCCCATTTTATTTGGTTTTCAGGGGGCTCCCACAGCCAGGCCCTGCTTTGGGGGGCACACCCCGTGCTCTTCCCGGGGCTGTGACCACGACAGGGACAGCAGCAGTGTCCCCAGGGACAGGTGTGCTGCCCCTTGCTGGTGGCACAGCCTGTCCAGGGCGAGCCCCAGCTCCCCGTTTCCCTGGGATAAAAGCAGGAACATCCCCCAGGCTGCGGCTGCACTAAGAGAAGGAGGTCGGGGTCACTTCTGCTGAGGGGAGCAGTGGAACAACGTCCCCTGGGGAAAGCTCTGGGCAAATTTCCTTTCCCCTTCTTTCATCCCAGCCCATTTATATCCAGATTCCCGGGGAGCTGGGCCCGTCCAGCCCGCAAAACATTCCCTGGGAAACGCCAAATTCGGGAATAAATAACCAGGGCTGCAGCTTGGAGCAGTTTTGGGAATCTCCTCCTTCAATCCCATCCTTCAATCCTTGTGTACATCCAGCTCGGAGCTGCCCACACAACTGCCAAGGATCTGGGGCTTCCAAAATAAGGAAAAGTTTTTCCATACACAGCTGGAGGGGGAAAAAAGGAGAAGCACCCCAAATTTGAGCAGGTCAGAGCTCAGCCTGGAGGGCCCTGAGTTCTGTCTGGGAGTTTTTTTACAGGGAGTTTTACCCAGATGCTGGAGCCTGGATGTATTCCCAAGGTTTTCCCTTCGGGTTTCTGGAACTCAGGGGTTTTCTGGGCTGAGGGAGAGCTGGGAAAAGCCAGGCAGGGCTGCAGATGAAAAATGGGGGGCTGTGCACACACAAAATGTGGAAATGCACACACTCAAAATGTGGAAACGCACACACAGAAAATGTGGGGTTGTACACACACAAAATGTGGAAATGCACACACAAAACGTGGAAATGCACAGACAGAATGTGGAAATGTACACACAGAATGTGGGGTTGCACACACAGAATGTGGAAATGCACACACTCAAAATGTGGAAATGCACACACAGAAAATGTGGGGTTGTACACAGAAAATGTGGAAATGCACACACTCAAAATGTGGAAATGTGCACACAAAACGTGGGGTTGTACACAGAAAATGTGGAAATGCACACACTCAAAATGTGGAAATGCACACACAAAATGTGGAACTGCACACATAAAATGTGGAAATGCACACACTCAAAATGTGGAAACGCACACACAGAAAATGTGGGGTTGCACACACTCAAAATGTGGAAATGTGCACACAAAATGTGGAAATGTGCACACAAAATGTGGAAATGCACTCACACAAAATGTGGGGCTGCACACACAAAATGTGGGGCTGTGCACACACAGCATGTGGAGCTGCACACACAGAATGTGGAGCTGCACACACAAAATTTGGAAATGCACGCACAAAATGTGGAAATGCACACACACAAATTTTGGGGCTGCACACACAAAATGTGGGGTTGCACACACATAAAATGTGGGACTGTGCACACAAAATGTGGAAATGCACAAACAAAATGTGGAAATGCACACACAATGTGGGGTGGCACACATAAAATGTGGAAATGCGTACACTCAAAATTTGGAAATGTGCACACTAAATGTGGAACTGCACACACAAAATGTGGAGCTGCACACACACAAAATGTGGGGCTGGACACACAAAATGTGGAGCTGCACACACACAATTTGGGCTGCACACACAGAATGTGGAAATGCACACACACAGAATGTGGGGTTGCACACACACAAAATGTGGGGTTGCACACATAAAATGTGGGGCTGTGCACACAAAATGTGGGGTTGCACACACACAGAATGTGGGGTTGCACACACAGAATGTGGAAATGCACACACACAAAATTTGGAAATGCACACACAGCATGTGGAGCTGCACACACACAAATTTTGGGGCCGCACACACAAAACGTGGGGCTGCACCAGCAGCACCGGTGGCTTTGTCCCAGCTCCCTGCTCCTGCCTGGAGCTTTGGCTGCTGCTTTGGGGCAGGAACAGGATTCCAAAGGAAACGCAGCTCGGGGAATGCTGCTGGAGCCTCCTCCCCGCCGGCAGTGGGGCTGGGATCGGCTTTTCTGGGTCTCCTGCTAAATCCCACATTCCCAAGGAGCCCCGGAGCCTGGAGCACGTTCCAGAGCGGGGCCAAAGCCAACAATCCTCTCGCGTTTCAGGAAGCTGGGAGCTGTGGTTTCACAGGACAGGTGGCACAGGCGGCACAGGTGACACAGCCAAGGCCAGCCCTGGCAGTCACCTGGGCACCTTGTGCTGTGGGATTGCTCAGGGTGGCTTCAGGGATTTGGGACTTTCTGGGCTCCCGGACTTGCAGCCAGCCCTGCTCGTGGGTGAACTTCCCACGCTGGCTCCTCCGGGGAATTCTGTTCCCTCCAGGGATTTCTGTTTCGTCCCCTGGCTCAGTCGTTCCCCCAGGCAGAGGGGAAATCAGCAAATTGCTTCCCACAAAGGAACGGGGAAGAACTTTTCCAGGGCTGTTCCCAGTCCTGCACTTGTAGGTGAGGGCCGGGGGAACACCTTATGTGCTGGAACGTGGACTTCCACGTTTTTCTGGAAGTCTCCAGGCTCTGGATTCCCCTCTGGAAGCAGCCCAGTGCCCACCCCGTTTCATCCTGATCCCAGCTCCTCTTTTACCCTGGCTGCGGTGGTTTGGGGCTCCCGAGGAGAGCAGGGAATTGTCCTGGCAGCCCCTGGGAGAAGTTTGGCACCTCTGGCAGAGCCAGGGTCCCTCTCTCGGGGGATCCCGGGCTGCAGGAGCTCCTCCCCAGATGCAGGAGGGAAGGAAGGATGTGTTTTATCAAAGTCAGTCCCTGCTGTTTGAGTTCCTGCTCTGGAGCTTGATATGATCTCAAAACCAACACGGGAGGTAAACAATGACTCTGCTTTGCTTTGAGCCCTTTCTCTTTCCCCTCTCATTTAACTTTTCAATTGCTCCAAGTGCGGCTGGAGCCGGGAGTCCCTGCAGGCGTGAGGATGTGCTCGGGGGAGCCTCTGCTGCCCAGCCCTTCCTGCAATCCCGCCGAAGCCCAAAAGAGCAGGAAATATTTTTCTAAGGCATCCAAAAAAACCCTCTGAGTCCTCCTTTAATAATAACCCAAGGTGTGAAAAACCCCTCTGGTATTTATGGGCAGATGTGATTCAGGACTAATAAAGACCTGAGAACCTGTCAGGAGGTCACGGGGATCAGTGAATCATCTGCCGGAGCCCGTGGATTTATCGAGCTGAGCTCACCCCGAGCTGAAGCCATCGCTGTTCCACGCTGGGCTCCGGGGACACCGAAGGAGCCCCAAATGTCCCCAAGAGGAGCAGAGACCTGGAGGGACTTCACCGGGAAGGAAACCTGAGCTGCCAGGAGCTGGGGCTGCAGCTTGCAGGAGGAAATTGGTATTTCTGTCGAGCCGTGCAGAGAAAACAAATCTCACCCCCAGGAGCCGCCTTCAAAGGGAAAAAAAACTTCCTGTCCTGGGAGCTGCCAAGGGCTCGGCGTTAACGTGGCACCCACGGGGCTGGGGAGAGCCTGCAGGGAGCCAGGGCAAGGTTTGGGCTGGGAGGGACCTCCAAGCTCATCCAGTTCCATCTCCCACCGTCCCAGGCTGCTCCAAGCCCAGTCCGACCCGGCCTTGGACACTTCCAGGGACAGCCACAGCTTCTCTGGGAATTCACACATGATCGGGGGAGAATTCCTTCCCGATAGCCATCGAAGTCCTTGTCCTGTGTCACCAGAGCCCCCCTGAGGTGATGTTCCCCGGTCTCTCCTCGTTTTGAAAATCCTCCTGGTGCTTTCACCAAACCCTTTCCTGCTGCTCGTCTCCCTTCCCATGGTTTTCCTCCTCTGCTTTCCTCCCCTCTCCTCTCCCACTCTCCCTCGCTTGAAATCCATGGAAAAAAAAAAAAAAAGAAAATAAAAATGTGCAGCCTCCCCAAGACAACATCCTGGCAAAGTCATAACTTGTTAAGCGTCGCAATTAAAATATTTCTTTCATTAACTTGGAAATGATGTTCCTTCCTGAGTTATACCGGAGATTTTTAATTTTTTTTTTCTTTTCTTTTTTCCCCCCCTCACTAATTAAATTGCCGGTTTCAACAAAACTGCCTCAGACCCATGGGATCCCAGGCTGATGGAGAACCAGCAGAGCAGGAAAATCCTTCTCCAAAGAGACCCGTTCCAGGCCCTGTCCCGCTCTGCCATGTGGAGCATCCTCCCAAAGCAGCAGCAGGACCCAAATGTCCCCAGCTCCCGGGAATTGCGGGAAAAGGAGGAATCTTGTCTTGCTGGCTGTTGGGAGATTTCCCTGCAGGGCTGCAGGGTCCTGACAGGGAGGTTTTCCACAGGAGCCAGGTCCTGGAAGTGCAGTTTTCCACAAGGGAGGTGTCACCGGGACACACAGAGCCGCCACACGCAGACAAGAGGTTTTGCAGAGCAGAGGTTTCTCCGTCCACCTCAAAGCTGAGACAGGGCGGAGAGAGAGAGCTCTTTGTTTATTTCTTACTTTTTATACATTTGTGGGTCCAGCAGAAGATTGGCTTTTTGGGGTTTCCACCCCTCAGCCAAGTGGCCAGACCAATTGTCAGTTACAATTGTTTTCAGGTTAGAAATATGCAAACAAAGGACAGAGAATGAAAAACAAGGGATTTGTTTATGTTACATCTGTGGGAAAAGGTAGAAAACTGCTCTTAATACTGTACAATAATTAAAAAGATCTGACTCCATTTAGGAAAATCAAAACCAGGGTAACAGGGGTGTGTTAAAGGAGTTTTGGCATCGGGAATGGTGCAGGGCTGGCTCTGTCCCGGTGGCTTTCCCAGAGATTTGTCCTTGCTCAGGGAAGGCTGCCGCAGGATCAGGGAGCTCCGCTGGCTTCTGTTTGAGCAGCTGCCGGACTTGGTCCTCAGGATTCCTTGGAATGTTGTCCTGAACTCATCCCTGGGGGGCTCTGGGGGTGATTCCCCTCAAACTCATCTCCCCACCTCTGAGTTTCTCCTTGGGTGTTCTCAATCACCCTTTAGGGAAACCTTTAACCCCCCCAGATCCCTTCCCTGCCCATTCCCGTGTGCTCCCAGTTCCCATCTCCTCCCACACTGCCCTGTGCCCCACCAGCTCCTTCTCCCCGTGTTTCCAGCATTCCTGGTGGGATGAGGGGGAGCAGGACTCATGGGGTGCCCCTGGGACCTCTCAGGTCTTGACACCGCAAACCCTGGCTGTGCTTCCCATTCTCACTCCCATTCTCTTTCCCATTCCCATTTCCATTCCCAGTCCAATTCCTATTCCCATCCCCACCCCATCCCAACTCCCATTCCCACTCTCCCATTATCCTGTGCCATTCCCACTCCCATCCCCATTCCCATCCCCATCCCCACTCTCCCATCCCCATCCCCATCCCCATTCCCATCCCCATCCCCATCCCCACTCTCCCATCCCCATCCCCATTCCCATTCCCATCCCCATTCCCATTCCCATTCCCATTCCCATTCCCATTCCCATTCCCATCCCCATCCCCATCCCCATCCCCATCCCGTCCCCATCCCCATCCCCATCCCCATCCCCATCCCGTCCCCATCCCCATCCCCACTCTCCCATTCCCATCCCCATCCCCATCCCCATCCCCATCCCCATCCCCATTCCCATTCCCATTCCCATTCCCATCCCCATCCCCATCCCATTCCCATCCCCATCCCCATCCCCATCCCCATCCCCATCCCCATCCCCATTCCCATTCCCATTCCCATTCCCATCCCATCCCCATCCCCATTCCCATCCCCATCCCCATTCCCATCCCCATCCCCATTCCCATTCCCATTCCCATCCCCATCCCATTCCCATTCCCATTCCCATTCCCATCCCCATCCCCATCCCCATCCCCATTCCCATCCCCATCCCCATCCCCATCCCCACTCTCCCATCCCCATTCCCATCCCCGTTCCCGTTCCCGTTCCCGGGATTGCGGCCGGCCATCCCTGCGGCTCTGGCTGTGCAGTTGGGACCCAGGACAGCCCTGTGCACGCTCCATCTCCACCCCGCCAAAATCCAGGGAAAACCCTTTCAGGGGCACCAGTGGCATATTATGGGCTGTTCCCTCTCCTTCCCGTGTCCCCCTCGTTAGCCCCAGTGTGGGGAACCCCAAAATCTCCTCCTCGCGGGGGTTTCTTCCCGAGCCGTTGCCATTTTCCAATCATTTTATTTCCATTTTATTTCGGTTTCCTGTGCTGTGGGCTCTCCGGGGGCTGTGAGCGGGCCCGGGGGCTCTGGGTGGCCCCGGGATTTAGCGGGAGCGTCCGCGGGGTTAATCCCGAGCTGCTGCGCCCGGCGCCCCGGCCAAACCTGTCACAAGGGATTGAGGCAGGGAGGAGTGAGGGAGCTGAGCTGAGCTGAGCTGAGCTGAGCTGAGCTGAGCTGAGTGGATCAGTGGGGCCGCCAGCCTGGACGTTGGTTTTAGGATGGATTCAGGCTGTGGCACTCCTTGGGATCCCCAGGAAGGTGACGCCCCTGCCTGGGGACGTTTTCCTCTCCTTGGCGCACACCCGTGTGTTTATTTCCCTGCTCGTATCCTCACTTTGGATGAGGCTTTCTGCACCTCCAGGAGGCTTTTGAAAGAGCAGAACCCCACGAGGAACAGGTTTTAAAAGTCCCCTTTAAAGACCCATTTTTAAAGGGGCTTTTGAAGCCCAGGCTGGATGAGAGTTGGAGCAACTGGGACGGTGGAAGGTGTTCACGGCAGGGTGGGATGGAATGGGATGGGATGGGATGGGATGGGATGGGATGAGATTGATGGGATGGGATGGGATGGGATGGGATGGGATGGGATGGGATGGGATGGGATGGGATGGGATGGGGTGGGATGGGATGGGATGGGATGGGATGGGATGGGATGGGATGGGATGGGATGGGATGGGATTGATGGGATTGATGGGACGGGATTGATGGGATGGGATGGGATGGGATGGGATGGGATGGGATGGGATGGGATGGGATTGATGGGATTGATGGGATGGGGTGGGGTGGGATGGGATGGGATGGGATGGGATGGGATGGGATGGGATGGGATGGGATGGGATGGGATGGGATTGATGGGATGGGATGGGATTGATGGGATGGGATGGGATGGGATGGGATGGGATGGGATGGGATGGGATGGGGTGGGATGGGATGGGATGGGATTTAAGGTCTTTCCAAACCCAAAGGGGATTTTGTGATTTCAGACCTAGCCAGGCTGAGCTCACGGCTCACTCAGCTGGGCTGCGAGAGGGGTTCCAGTGTCCTGCTCTTCTCTGGGAATTCTCCAGTAATTTCCTTCAGCTCGAATCCGAGTGCGATGGTGGAATGACGAACTCCAGGCCTGTCCTTCTGTGCTGCTTTCCAAGGGGAATCTCGCTTCTGGAACGTTCTGGGGCTCCTGTCTCTACACACAGAGTGCTGTGCCCTGGAATGCGGACACTCCCGACTTTTGCTGCCGGAGGTCTCCAGAACCCCTGGGCTCATCCCTGACCCTCTCTCTGTCCCTGTTTTCCCCATGCAGAACTGGAATTTCTCCTCCTTTCTGCCAGCACGCTGCAAAGGGTGCTTGATGTCACTTCTCCCGTTGGGAGAGGAGGGAATCTGGGAGAGAATCTGGGAAAGGAGGGAATGTGGGAAAGGAGGGAATGTGGGAAAGGAATGAATCTGGGAAGGGAGGGAATGTGGGAAAGGAGGGAATGTGGGAAAGGAGGGAGTGTGGGAAAGGAGGGAGTGTGGGGAAAAAAGGGACTCTGGGAAAGGAGGAAGTGTGGGAAAGGAATGAGTCTGGGAAGGGAGGGAATTTGGGAAAGGAGTGAATCTAGAAAAGGAGGGAATCTGGGAAAGAAGGGGATTTGGGAGAGGAGGAAATCTGGGAAAGGAATGAATTTGGGAAGGGAGTTAGGGTTTGGAGTAAGGAGTAAATCTGGGAAAGGAGGGAATGTGGGAAAGGAGGGAATGTGGGAAAGGAATGAATCTGGGAAGGGAGGGAATGTGGGAAAGGAGGGAATGTGGGAAAGGAGGGAGTGTGGGGAAAAAAGGGACTCTGGGAAAGGAGGAAGTGTGGGAAAGGAATGAGTCTGGGAAGGGAGGGAATTTGGGAAAGGAGTGAATCTAGAAAAGGAGGGAATCTGGGAAAGAAGGGGATTTGGGAGAGGAGGAAATCTGGGAAAGGAATGAATTTGGGAAGGGAGTTAGGGTTTGGAGTAAGGAGTAAATCTGGGAAAGGAGGGGATCTGGGAAAGGAGGGGATCTGGGAGAGGAGGAAATCTGGGAAAGGAGTGAATTTGGGAAGGGAGTTAATGGTTTGGAGTAAGGAGTAAATCTGGGAAAGGAGGGAATGTGGGAAAAGAATAAATTTGGGAAAGGAATAAATCTGGGAAAACGAGTGACTAAATCCCCCCAAGCCTTTGCTTTGCCGTTGTCCGGGGCACTTGGAGCGGGGATTTTTCCAAGGAGCTGCTTGGCGGCCTCCAGAGCCGCCACAAAGCGGGAACGGCGTGTCCGGTCTTGTCCCTGCGGCTGTTTGCTCCCTGCTGCAGCCCTGGCAGGGAGCAGCGTGCCCAGGGCCACCGGGCACCCCGGGGCTGCCGGCCTGGGCATGCCGCGATGGACCAGGGCTTGCCCTGCCTTGCCCTTCCTGGCGACATTCCCGCCTCTCCGGGGACAGCCGGAGCTCAAATCCGAATTTTCCCCGTCGCAAAGAGGCGGGATTTTGGAGGCTGGCCGTTAAATCAGCTCCCCAGCGCGGGTTTGTCCGGCTGCAGTGGGCTGCTGTGGCGGTGCCAGCTCAGCTGATGGGATTTGTTGGCTCTGCCGGAGTTTTTTTTCGAGGCTTGGGATGTTTTCTTTTTGCGCTCCGGGGTTTCATCACTAACCCGGCTGTCAGTCACCTGTAGGCGAACGACTCTCCAAAAACCCAGCCCTAGATTGGAGAGATGGGAGGAAATGATAAGCAGCTCTTCTTGTCCTAAAACCCTGCCTTTTTTTTTTTTTTTTTTTTTTTTTTGGTTTTTTGTGTTTTTTTTTCCACTCTCCTCATTTAATGGAACACCGGGTAAATAATCACTGGCCTCCCATGGCGCAGAGAGTGGGCGTGGAGAGTGGCCAGGGAAGGGTTTCAGTTCTGCCAGAGGTTTCCATGGGCAGCCAGGACTGCCCCTGCCACATTCCTCCAGCTGGAGGGTGCCAGGGGGGGTTCCCAAGGGTGAAAATTCCCCTGAGCTGCTCCGGGGGCTCTGCCCTGCCTGGAGAGGAGGTGGGATGGGAATTCCCATCCCCTCCACACCTCTGGCTGGTGGTGGACAGAGCCCACCCAGGCTCCCACCCTTCGGGGCTGCCTGGAAACACGGCTGGGGTTCCCCTCTGGCTGCCCACGGGGGTGGCTCTGATTCCCAGCAGGAATTGCTGAGCAGGGTGAATTTCTCTGCAGCAGCAGCCGTGGGCTGGGAGCTGCTCCTCTCCTCCTGGCTGGAGACTGAGCTCAACTGGGGCTTCAACCCCAAACCCCAGAGCTGCCACAGGGCCGGCAGAGGTTTGGAGGGCAGCAGCTGAGCAGGGTGAGGTGATGCCCTTTTCCCAGAGCAGCCAAATTCCCAGCGGGAAAGGGAAGCGTGGGGGTTTAATTAGGGTTTAAAATGCTGTGGAGAGGGACAGAGCAAATCCTCCGTCCATCGGAGCCTTCAGAGGGAGCAGGCGGCTTCTTGAAATCCCTGCTGCCGCTGCCCACCGAGCTGATCCGCACAAGGCACCTTCCCAACCCTCCTGGCCACTGGAATTCCTGGAAAAAGCAGCTCCCGGGGAGGCTGGGGTCCATCCTGGGAGCAAATCCTCCCGTGCTGGGCTGTCCCCTGGGGCTGGCTCTCCAGGAACGGGCTGATCCCAGCTCACAGCTCCTTCCCCCACCCCCGTGCTCCAACCGCTGTCACTTTTCTCCTCTTCTCCCCCCCCCCCCCCGCTCCTTTCCAAGCGTTTTTCTCCGACAGTTGCTTGTTGTAGTTGGGATTTTTATTTTTTTTTATTATTTTTATTTTATTTTTTTTCCCCCTCCCTCTCCTCCCTGGCTGTTGTTACCTGTCCCAGCCCCGAGGCAGCCAGCTCGGAAATGCGTTCGCTGGGGTTTGCCCCGGCCTGTCCCACGCATCACCCAGAGGACGCTGCCTGCATCTGTTTGGCATCCAGGCACGGCTGCAGCTTTCGGAGCTTCCTCCCGCTCCCCCCTCGCCTCCCTTTCCAACATCTCCCGCTTAAAACGACGGAGGAACGGGCAGGGCAGTGATGTCCTCGGTGCTCCTCGGGGGCGCGCCCCAAAAACCCCGGCGGGGCTCCCTGCCCGCGGGATTTGCGGGGCTGCGGGTGGGATTTGGGTGATGCTGGGTGTTGGTTTGTTCTTTTGTTCTCCAGCAGATGAAAACGCGCCTCCAAGTACCCCAGGGCAGGGTCGGGTTGGACATCAGGAGGGATTTCCCGGTGGAAAGGGTTTCCCAGCGTTGGCAGGAGCTGCCCAGGGAGGTTCGGAGTCCCCGGAGGTGTCCGAGGAAGGGCTGGGTTTGTCACTTGGCTCTGTGCTGGGGACAAGGTGGGGAGAGCTCAAATCCATGGTTTTGGAAGCCTTTCACAGCGCATCCCGCGGTTAGATGGAGAATTCCCAGCTTTTCCCTGGGAATATTCAGCCCTCAGCCAGCTCAGGGCGGGCAGATTCGTTCCCAGCGCCTCGGATTTTTCCATCTCCGCCTAATAACATCTTTAGCTGCGTGTAATTAACTGGGGAGTGATAGGCTTGTAATTACCCTGGGAGAAGGATTGCGCTTATCTTCATCTCGGGAACTTTATTAACCAGGAGGTTCTGGACCGTTTTGGGATGTGTTGAAATGTCTGAAGCAGTCCCGGAGCCCCGCAGGGCCCCTGCGTGTCCCCAGGAGCAGAGGGCCCAGGGACAAATCCACTCTTCTCATCCTTCCTCAAAACTCTTGGATTCTCTCGTACTTTTTGTGATTTTGGGAGGCATTTTGCAGGGGTGGGAAGGAGGGAATCTGTGCTCGACCCGTGCTGGCTGTGCCGTGTAGCGAAGAGGCTCCTAAACCTCTTTCAGGTTTAGGTTTTAGTTGTTTAGTCCATTTAAAAAAGCCTCTTTTTAGTTTGGTTCCAAGATGGGAAACGGCCCTAGAAATCGGTGAGTGAGGCTTCTCCTGTCGGAAATGTGATGGAACCATCCCAAATCCGGGATGTGTGCTGTAGGAATCTTGCAGAAACGAGGCATTTGGCTCGTGGGGCAGTAAATTCAGAGCTTCTGGGATTTTTTGGTGTTCAGCTCTCGCTGGTTTGTCTTTGTGATTCCCCTGACTGGGAAACACGAACTGAATTGGTCAGAGGGAGACAGCTCAGAGCCTTTCTGAGATGTTTTGAGACAAATAAAACCCTGCCAGGTGTCCTTGGGGCTTAGAGCCTGGCTGGTGGCAGAGGTCGATGTTTTCTGAGGATTTCCTGCCCTAATTTTGCTCTCTGCAAACTCCCAGGAGCAGCGTTTCCCCTTGGATTTGGGGAACACCTTGGAGAACAGAACCCCTGAGTTTTCATCTCAGGGATTTGCTTGAGGTGGATCTCGGGAATCGTCCTGGTGGCTTGAACTCGGAAATCCTGGACGCTGGGGTGTTGGGTTGTGTGTCTGAGTCCAGGACTTTTTGGGGACTTGCGCTGCTCTGGAAGGCTCCCGGGGCAGGCTGGACGCAGGATCGAGGTGGGAATTCGAGTTGGGCTGGAGGATTGAGCTGTAAACGAGGTGGGAATTCGGGCTGGATGCAGGAGTCGGCTGTAAATGGGATGAGAATTCCCCTCCGGGTCCAACCGATGTCCCAGGTGTCACCCACAGGTGTCCCGTGAACGCCCGGGCATCCTGAACCTTGGAACAACGAGGTGGTGCCCAGGTTAATAAATGCGAAGGTAATTGGTGAACGAGGAGAAAAAAGAAAAGGAAAAACCCCCAGACCGGTTAAATAATTTATCTGGTAATTAATTATTTTTGCCCTGTCGTTTGAGGCGTTAAGGGAGGAAGAATGGGTCATTGATTGGGGCACTGCTCTGGAAAAGGAGCTTGGGTTGTTCCCTGGCTTGGAGAAACCTGGGAAAGTCATTTCATCTCTTCGCGGTGCTCTGAGGCCAATTATAATAAATTCTAATGATGTCATTATAATGAATTCGGTAACTGGAGCGTCTCACGGGGAAGAAAACACCTTCGTACGCTGCGAGTCGGATATCGATCATATTGGGAGCCAGCGTGGGACAGGGATGAAATGATGGGACATCACGGAATTAGAGAATATCCTGCACCGAAGCGACACAAACCCTCACATTTAAATGGGCGTTTAAGACACCTCCAGCTCGAATTAAGTGGTTTGTGATGCTGCTGTGCGGGCGGAGAGGGCCGGGCTGGGAACACAAACCCTCCCGGGCTACCCCAAAAGATCCTAACGAGCGTTAACAGCTCGAATTTATAAACGCTCATGAGTTGAACACGGGTTTTTGTCAGGATCGTTACCCTGAGGGGTGGGATCTTGGTCTTTTCCATTTTATAAACGCTCGAATTTATAAACGCTCACGAGTTGAACACGGGTTTTTATCAGGATCGTTACCCTGAGGGGTGGGATCTTGGTCTTTTCCATTTTATAAACGCTCGAATTTATAAACGCTCACGAGTTGAACACGGGTTTTTATCGGGATCGTTACCCTGAGGGGTGGGATCTTGGTCTTTTCCATTGTTTTTGATGTCTCCCGATCCGCCTGGGGCCGTCTGTGTGTTCAGACCTGGTTGTTGGGCTCGCTGAGGGATGCTGACCTTGAAGAGATTAAATGAGGTGCTAAAGACAGATAAATGGCAATTAAAAAAATTAATAAAAATAAAGAAACTAATAAATAAATGGGGATAAATTTCCCTCCCTCCCTGAGGGAAAACCGCGTGGAAAGGAGATTTTTACTGCTGAAACCACAGGGCTCCGTAATGACCCGGAGCCTGAGGCCACAAGATTGCCCTGGAAGGTGCCAGAGCTTTCCAAACCCCAGGACTTTGCATCCTCCCAAAGCCGGAATGCTCAGGGCACCGAGGCCTTCTGGCTCTGCTGGAATTCTGAATTTCAGCGAAAATGAAGCATTTGGGGACAAAATTCCAGCAGGGTCCTTTTTTTTTGTTATTTTTTCCCCTTTGTGGGGCAGACTCCTCGCCTTTTCCCCCTTTCCTTTGACCGCAGCCGGTGCCTCCTCTGGGGCCCGGAGCCGTGAGAGGTTTGGGGGCTCGGGGTGAATCCCCGCTGTCCCCTCCACCCCTGGCTGTCCCCTGCCTGCTCCCGGCGCTGGCACTTCCCAGCCTACGTGCTGAGCCGGGGAGTTAAAAAGGTAAAACGCGAAACCTGATCCCGCGGTGACCTGTCTAATCCTGCTCCCCGGCACAGCCGGAGCTGAAATTCTCGTCCTGCCAAACAATGACTCGAGGAGACGACAGGAGGAAGATGAGAATCTGCGGGGATTTATTTGTTTTTTTGTTTTTTGGTTTTTTTCTCTCTTCCCCCACTCCATCTCCTGTCTTTTTCGGGGCTGAACGCTGCCGGCTGGAAGGCAGCGGGGGCCAGGAGGAGTTTGGGGCTGGATCCTGCTTGGTGGGAGAGTTGGGAAGAGTTTTAGGCAGCCCAGCCTAAATCTGCTGTCCTGGAGGTGAACCGCTCCAACGTGAGCAGTGAAACACTTCACTTCCACAAAATCTGCTGGATATTGCGGGATTAAACCCGGGGGAGATCCCAACAATTCCCAGATATTTCCACGTGGGGCTGGAAAGGAGTTTTTTGCCATTTTTGGGCTGTGTTGGGAGAGGCTCCTGTGGGACAGCTCTGACCCTGCCTGGGTCACCCCTGGGCTTCCCAGGCTGCTGCTGCCTCTCCATAAATCCAGGACTGCTCCTTCCTCCCCCTGGATCTTGTGCTGGATCTGGGAACTTCTTGGGATGTGTAGGGCTGGGAGTTGGACAATGGGGTGGTTTGGGTTCCATTGGACCTTAGAGATCATCCCAAGGAGAAGATCCCTGAATCCCTTCCACCTCAGCATTCCCTGAGCTGTCCCAAGCGTCCGTGTCCATATCCAGGGCTGTGGCTGCGGGATTTTCCCGCTGTTCCTTGTGCTGTGCTGGTATCCATGTGCAAAATCCTTCATGGACATTTTGGGGCTCCCTAGGAGACTCTTTTCTCTAGGCTGGTGTTGAGGAAAAACTTCCCTGTCCTGAGCCTGGACACCAAACCCACCTGCAACGGGATATTTTGGGAAAGCAAAGGATAAATTGGGAAAGCAAAGGATAAATTGGGAAAGCAAAGGATAAATTGGGAAAGCAGCCTCCTCAATGGGGAGCGCCTTTGATTCCAGGGGTTCTGCTCTGTTGGAATTCCAACACCTGGGTTAGAGGGAGAGAGCCGTTCCCACAATCTGTGTTGTCCTGACTCCTGGACACTTCCCTGCTGTCCAGGCTCTGTTTTTCCCTGTCCCAAAACCTCCAAACTGGAATTGAACCAAACCTGCTGAGCAATTCCCAGCTCCGTCCCTCGAACTGAATCTTCTGGCTGGATCCCACGAGTCCCTTCCTTGTTTTTTTAGGCACAGCACCCCCCAGTCCATCTGGGCTTGTCAGTCCTGCGGATGAGGGTGGCACCGGGTCACGGAGAGGGAAGGCTTGGAGGAACGTGGAATTAATCCAAGGTCAGTTCCGTGTCATGCTTTTACTCGGGGTGTCCCCTGGAGCAGCAGCCTCTGAGCTGAAGGGTGGAGGCTCTTTGGGGTTTGGAGCTGTTTGGGGTTTGGATGCTCTTTGGGGTTTGGAGCTGTTTCGGGTTTGGATACTCTTTGGGATTTGGAGTTGTTTGGGATGTGTAGGGTTTGGCTTTTACTCAGGGTGTGTAGGGATGTGTAGACTTTTACTCGGGGTGTCCCCTGGAGCAGCAGCCCCTGAGCTGAAGGGTGGAGGCTCTTTGGGGTTTGGAGGCTCTTTGGGGTTTGTAGGGTGCTTTGGGGTTTATAGGGCGCTTTGGGCTTTGGAGGCTCTTTGGGGTTTATAGGGCGCTTTGGGGTTTGGAGGCTCTTTGGGGTTTATAGGGTGCTTTGGGGTTTGGAGGCTCTTTGGGGTTTGGAGGCTCTTTGGGGTTTGGACAGTGCTTTGGTTTTTGGAGGTTCTTTGGGGTTTGGAGGCTGTTTAGGATTTGGAGGCTGGAGTTTCGACAGTGTTTTGGGGTTTGGAGCCTCTTTGGGGTTTGGAGGCTCTTTTTGGGGTTCGGAGGCTCCTTGGGGTGCGGAGGTTGCTCTGAGGTTTGGAGGCTCTGTCTGGAGCTCTCCCCTGTCCCAGCCGCATCCAGCAGCAAACGCTTCTCACGGAATTCCTGCAGCCCGGGCTCTGTAATGGAAAATGTGCCCCACCTTGGACGCTCCGGGATTACTCACGGGTGCAACGCCGGTAATTAAGAGAATTAAGCCCGGCTTTATTGCCTGTCACTTATCGCCCAGCCACCGGAATATCTGAGGGATGCATCAGCGGCCGGATGTGCCCGGTTCCCACCCCAGGGGACCGAGGTCACCTGCGCTTCCAGCACCGGGGAACCAGCCGCTCCTGCCTGCTTTAAACGGAATTTGGCCCAAAATAATTTTGGCTTTGGCACCGCCTGGGGATGAAGCGAAACCCTGCAGTGCGGCGAGAGGCGGAATCGCTGCTGGGTTTGGTCTCCGTGGAACCTTCCAGCACCTCCTGGCTGCTGCTGCCACCAGAAAACGCTCCCAGGACTCATCCCGCTCGGAACCAACGCCGGCTCCTCGCTGCCAGCCCGCAGGGAAGGCTCTGCCAGCCGTGGGATTTGCTGATTCAGCTGTTCAAAGGGAATTTGGAGGCGCCCAGGGAGCAGGGTTACAACACCGGGGGCTGGAATTTGCAAATTGAGCAGCTCTGAGCCGCGGTTCGAATCTTATTCCTCAGTTTGGTCCCTGCCCTTCCATCTCCTCCTCAAGAGGAGTTTTATTTCTGATTTTGGAGGCTGAGGCACCGCATCTCGGGGAGGGGTTCAAATGCTGAGAGAATTCCAAGAGGTGGGAACTCAATACAAACTCAATTATTGAAGAAATAAGGGAAAGGAAAGAGAGAAAGAAAAAAATCAAAGTATTTGGGACCTAAAAGAGCGCGTGGCTCTTTCTTGATGCGTGCCAGGAGAATGGTGATTTCTGGAGGTCGGGGTTTCCAGGGATGCAGAAAAGTCCCAGGGAATGGGTTTGGCTTTGCCTCTTTCCAAGCCTGCAGTAACTCACCTGCGGGAGAACTGGGCAGGGATGGGGTTGGAAGAGATGAGATTTAATGTCCCTTCCAAGCCGAAGCATTCCCCGATTGTGCAGTGTGGGCGGGATGATGGCTCTCCCTTCGGGTTGGGATGCTGAAGGAAAGGGAGATGCTCTTTCCCGGCAGGAATTTTGCTCCCCAGGGCAGCCGGTGTGTCAGCCAGAGCCTCGGTGAAACCACAACCGAAGGCTGAGCGGCGTCAGAGGGATTTTGGGGATGGGGTTCCGTGTGAGAGGGTCTGAGGGGTGAGCAGCGTTTTACAGCAATGCCTTAAAAAATAAAAGGGAAAAAAAAGATTGAATTCCTTTTCCAAGGTGTTTGCGTCCGTCCCGGCCGAGCCTGGAGCAGCCAGGGATGTTCCTGCCCTGCTGCCACCCCAATCCCGCTTCCATCCCATCCCACCCCACATCCCATTCCCTCCTCCAGCATTCCCATCCTTCCCCTCCATCGGGGAAGCGAAATTCCCGCGGATTGGTTCCCATCCCCCTGCCCGCGCTGCCCCCGCCCCAGCCCTGGCCTTTTGTGGAGATTTACAGAGCCGAGTGTGCTGGGAACAAGCCGCAGACAGCGCGGGGATGTGCCGCGCATACTAATGCCGGGATGCTGCCCCTGCCCCCGGGGCACCGCCGGGTCAGCCCGGGGCTGCACACCGCACCCGTGCGCTCCTCGCACCCCGGCGACGCGTCCGCCACGAAATTTGGGTATAAAATGCCGCTCCCCTCCGCGATTCTGCTGCTCTACCCTTAAAGAAAAAATAATAATAAAAAAATCCCAAATCCTTTCTTTGCCATGGCTGGTTTCTGAGTGGAGTGAGGAAGGTGGGATGGAGGCAGAGGGAGGAGAGGTGACCCCAGCGTTGTGGGGAGCAGCTGGGTTTGTTCAAGCCCCAGGGATCTGAGTCTCCTTGGCAGGAGGGCGAGGGGAGGAAAAGTCTTTCCACCAAAGCTTTGGGAGCGCAGGAGCCCGTTCCTGGCTCTGCCACGGATCCCTCCGGCCTGGCACAGCCAAATCCTGCAGCCCCTGCACACTCACAGACCCACTTGGGTCAATTTCTGGCCGCATCTGGGTGAATTTTTGGCGCTACTTGGTCCTGGCTGCGGCGGCAGGGAGGTGGCTCTGCTTTGGGCGAGGTGCAGAGGTGGGCGGTGATTTATGCCCACGGCAGAGAGGTTCCAAAACATCCCGTTTTTATGGCATCCCCTCTGGCCTGCAGCCCGTTTCCTCCTCGTGTTACATCTTGTCTGCTGCCTCCGGGACAGCTCTGGGGGCAGGGATTGTCGTTCTCTCTTGTCCCGGGCTGCTTTCCGCCTTTCCCCCGCGCTCAGGGCGGTAAAACACAGGAGGAACGCAGAGAGTTTGGAGCAGGAGACGGGAGCGGAGCAGGAGTGATCCCTGTGCGTGTCCCAGGGCCTGCTTGGACATCCCCAGCCCGGCTGGTGCCGCTGGCATCCAAATAAAGGAGTTCATCCCCGGGGCTTGGAGGTGATGAGCGCTTTCCGAGGAAGAGGTGTTGATGAACTCGTCACTGATGGCCTCTGATTGCTGGGGAAGCGCTGGATGTGCGCTGGGGCTGGGCACAGCTGGATGTGAGCTGGGGCTGGGCACAGCTGGATGGGGTCACTGGAGCTGGGCACAGCTGGATGGGGTCACTGGGGCTGGGCACAGCTGGATGTTAGCTGGGGCTGGGCACAGCTGGATGTGCGCTGGGGCTGGGCACAGCTGGATGTGAGCTGGAGCTGGGCACAGCTGGATGTGCGCTGGGGCTGGGCACAGCTGGATGTGAGCTGGAGCTGGGCACAGCTGGATGTGAACTGGGGCTGGGCACAGCTGGATGTGAGCTGGAGCTGGGCACAGCTGGATGTGCGCTGGGGCTGGGCACAGCTGGATGTGCGCTGGGGCTGGGCACAGCTGGATGGAGTCTTTGGAGCTGGGCACAGCTGGATGTGCGCTGGGGCTCAGCACAGCTGGATGTGAGCTGGGGCTCAGCACAGCTGGATGGGGTCTCTGGAGCTGGGCACAGCTGGATGGATCACTGGGGTTGGGCACAGCTGGATGGGTCCCTGGAGCTGGGCACAGCTGGATGTGAGCTGGAGCTGGGCACAGCTGGATGGGATCTCTGGGGCTGAGCACAGCTGGATGGGATCTCTGGGGCTGAGCACAGCTGGATGTGAACTGGAGCTGGGCACAGCTGGATGTGAGCTGGGGTTGGGCACAGCTGGATGTGAACTGGAGCTGGGCACAGCTGGATGTGAACTGACCCCAGGCGGGGCTCCCCGCGGTGGGCGAGGCTTTGTGGCCCCATCGCCTCTCTGGTGGTTCCACCTCCATCCAGCAGCCCCGAGGGTGCCCAGCCCTGGGATGTATCTCCGTGGTGGGATCTGCTCCCAGAAAAGCCTGGCTGTGCCAAACCCGAGCCCAGCAGGCAGGGAAAGCTCCCGGAGCCCCTGCAGGGCCAAACCCCAGCAATGCCCACGCTCAGCACCCAGCCCCCTTCCCTTCACATCCCTGAGGCTCCGAGACAGTTCGGGTTGGGATGGGGCCTGTAGGGAACCTGGGGAGGGGAGAAAAGACAAAACCAACCAGAAAACCCTTCAAGAGCACAAAAGAGCCACCCAACCCCCCCCATCCTGCTCCTTTGTGCTCCCAGGCCAGAACCCCCATCCCTGCCCGGGGGGAAGCCAGCCCGGCCCCGCTGGTGCCACGCTGGGAGCTTTGAGCTCTAATTGGGGTGGCCTCGATTTCCCAGGCCCTGTGAGCCTGGCAGGGGCTGCAGATGTCCCCGAGGTGCTGGAGCAGGGCTGGGACAGGCCGGGATGCATCCAGGGGCCCTGGCAGAGCGTTCCTGGCTCCCGGCCCGGCAGTGCCGGAGGGCAGAGCCGGGGGGGCGGAGGGGCAGGAAAGGAAACCACCTTCAAAAGGATGTGCCCGGCTTTTTTTGGGAGGGGTTTTGTTATTGTTATCGAGGGGAAAGGTGCTGGACTGGTGAGGATTCCTAACGAGCTTTGCTCTAGGAAATCCCTTCTCTGGCACTGAATCCAGAAAAGTTTTTATCCTTGCCTGATAGAAATCCGTTTGTGTCACGTTGTGCGCTGCTCTGGCGTTCCTGCTCGTTCCGACGCCAGTCCTGGGGATGTTGTTGGTTTTCCAACTCGATTTTTTGAGAGCTGTCTGCCCTCCTCACCCCCATGCTGCTCCCTTCCACCCCTTCTCCAACAGAAAATGATCCTAGAGCCAAAATCGAGGCTGCAAACCTAGAAATGAGTGGGAATCTCTGTGCCCAGAGTTTCTGAACGGGCCGTTTGAAGAGCTGTCCCAGTTTGGGGATGGCTGCGGTGTGTGTGCTCCTGTTCCCGCTCCTGGGGAGGGGAGCAGTGCCCTGCAGGGAATTTCGGTGCCCTAAAGGCAAATCCTGTGCTGCTTTTGCCGTGAGAGCTGAATTTGGATCCCTTGGGTACCTTTGGGCTGTTAGGGGATTCCATGGCAGTCTGCAGCAGCCCAGAGCCAGGGGCTGGATGTCCTGGGGCTGGATGTCCAGGGGCTGGATGTCCAGGGGCTGGATGTCCAGGGGCTGGATGTCCCTCACCTGGTCACCTTCTCCAGCACCAAGAGCTCCCCTCCTGCTCCACGCTTTGAAAGCCTTTCCACAGGACCTGGGGAGGATCTGAGTGGATGTGTCCCTGTTTTTTAGAACTCTGCCTATTTTTACATCCCCTCTCGGTTTTACACCCCCACCGGTTTTCACGTCCCCACTCTCCCTCAGACGCTCCCAGAGCTCAGGGAGCCCGGGGAGGTCTCTGAGGGGCTTTTTACCCCCAAACTCCCGTCCTGGGCTCCATCCCTGCGGGTTTTGCAGCTATCCCTGCAGTGCTGCTGGGGCTGGGGCGCTTCCCAGTCCAACCTGGGGGTGACCCTGCTGCTGGTGGGGAGGGGATGAGGAGGAGCTGGGAGCCCCCAGGGAGAGCCCTGCTCCCTCCCCGCTCCTCGGGAGAGCTTCAGAAATCCCTGCCTGGGATTTTCGCTGTGCCTCTCCCCGCTTTTGGCCCGGAGCCTCCGGCAGCTCCTGTTTTTTTGAGCACAAAGCTGTGTTTGCAGGTGAAACCTTACCCCGGGAGCCGGCCCTGCTCCCCTCCCTCCTCGGCCAGCCCAGGGCTGGCGCTTTGGGAGCGGATGTGGGAGTTTCCTCCTCCTGGCCTTCAGGTAACTCACCCACCTGCGGCCCCGGAGTTAAACCCAAACCTGTTTTTGCGGCGGCAAAAAAGAAAAAGAAAAAAAAAAAAAGAAAAAAGAAAAAAGAAGCTGTGCGGAACTGGGCTGGGTGTGCAGGAGCCACTTTCCAGCAAATCCTTGATGCAGACCCGCCGGTGCCCCCCTCCCGCCGAGCCCCGGGGGCTGTGCTGGGGTGGGCACGGCTGAGCACCGGTTAACCCTTGCAGCTTTTGGGTCCAGCCGTGCCCCGGGACCGGCAGCCCTGCACCCCACAGCTTTTGGGGTGCCAGCTGGGAGAGGGAGCTGTGCCAGCAGGGTGAAACTCTTCTCGGAGGGGGAATTCTCCCGCTTTGTTGTCGGCTTGAGCCTCCCAGCCCCACCGAGGGCAGCTTTTAGATGCAAATGCACTTTGCCTCCTGCTTTTTAATGTTTTACTTCTCCTAATTGCCGAGACCGGTTGTAATTTTGGGACGTGGCTGGCTTGCCGAAAACAGCTTCCCCTTGAAGGCGCTTCCCATCGCCGGGGAGATTTGAGACTTCTGATTCCTGCCCTCTCCCTTTTTGATTTTTTTGGTGTTTTTTTGGTTTTTTTTTTTTTTTTTTTTTTGGTGTCTCAGGTTGAAGGAAGCAAAGGAGCCACCCTGGCTCACGTTAGTGCCGGGAAGTCCTGAGGCGCGGGGGTGAAAAATAACACGTGTTAACCTTTGAGGGCTGCGTTTGATTCTGTTGTGTTTTTTAGCCCGACTTTGCTGGGAAACAATCACCATTCGGGCCCAGGACAGCAGCGGCAGCTGCGTCAGCCCCTGGAGCAGCTCCAGCCCGCTCCCGGCCCTCCTGGGTGCCTGCAGGACGCGCCGCCGCCTCGCCAGGGCTCTCCTCGCAGGGACGAGCTTTCCAAAATTCCGGCTCTTAACCCTGAGCCCGGATTGCAACACCGCAGCTCGCCCCCAAAAGCCGGGGAGCGCTCGGTGCGAGCTGTCGAGATGCGAGATGTTCTCGTGGCTGTTGCACAACGCGCTGTTCCACCGGGGCTTTTCCTGCGGGAGCCGGGTTTGGGTTTGGGTTTGGGTTTGGGTTTGGGACGTGCTCTCCACCCACCCCTCCAGCTGTGTCACCACCGGGAGACCTTCGGGTCCCCGGGCAGCGAGGGGGAAGTGAGGCGGGCTGTCGGAGGGGTCAAACCTCCAGCCAGGTGTGTGCGCAGGGATGGAGGGGCAAGAGCAGCTCCTGTTGGAGCTGGTGCCGGAGCCATTTCAGCTCAGACCTCTTGGACAGCGGAGAACCCCGGACTCCGAGCCAATCCCGGGCTCCCCTTCTCTCTCTTTCTCCCTGAAAGCTCTGGATCCAGAGCTGGGGGGGAAATTTCAGCTTTCATCCCGAGCTCGGAGGTCGCAGAGGGAAGCGAGGAGCCCACGCTTGCAGAGCTCAGCGAGGCTTGAGGGGCTGGAGTGGTCTGTGGGGAAATCTGCGCTTTTTTGGGTGCTGGGCAGGTTTGGGTGCCCCCGGGGCAGGGCGGGCACTGGGTGGCACAGGGCCGGACGTTTCTGCTGGGGCAGCATGCAATCTGATGGAAACGCCCTTTCCTAAGGGAGCTTTGGAGCTCCTGGCGTCGGGGCTGAGTCTCCTCCAGCCCCTTCCCCAGCAAACCACCGGAGAGGCGGCGGTGCCAGCCCCAAGGAGCGCAGGGAGGGGAGACGGGGACGGGCAGAGCCGCAGGGACGCCCAGGAACGCGTCTGTCACGCTGCTGCTCCGGGGCACGGCCGGGAGGAGGATCCAGCTCTCCCGGGGGTCGTAGGTGCCTGAACTCTGGCTGTGGCACCGATTTCCTCCTCCCCGCGGTTATTGGCTGCTCCGTCTGCGCGCTGACCTTGCTCTTGTTTAACTTGGCTGTGCCTGGCGCTGCTGCCTGTCCCCAGCCATGGATTTTGTTGTTTTTTTTTATTTTTTTTTTACCTTCGTGCCAGTTGCTTTGGGCGAAAGGACATAACTCCCCTGACTCGTTTGGGTTGTGGGTCTCCTAACACCCCGAGAAGGAACATCCCAGAGCGCTCTCACCTTGCAGAACACACCCTGGCAGAGATTTTCTGCCTGAGCTTCCCTGGAGGAAAGGCGCCCAAATCGGAGATTTTCCTTTTTGCTTCCAAGGCATCCAAATCCCGAGTGCTCTGGGATCCCTTTGGGGCTGCTGGTGCCCCGAGGGACGAAATTCCTTCCGCTGAGCCTCCGGCCTGAAGCTGTGCGGGATGGCACGGGTCGGTTTTCCAGCAGGGAGGATCCCGAGGGGGAATCCAGAGACATTCCAGAGCGTGAGCTCCAGCTCCGAGCCCCCTGCGCCCGGCCCTTGGATGCCAGGGGTGCTGGGATGGTGGGAAAGCAGCGGCTGGATCTGCCGGCACGCCGTGGGGAGGCCGGGAGGGCACGGCCGCCATCCCGCGGGGGTGACAGCGGGCTGGCCGGGGCAGGGACAGCCCCGGGGGGATCGTGCTGCTGCTGGCCGCTCTCCGCTCCATCCCCTCTGGAACCTGCGGCTCTCATCCCGGCGGGTGTGCGGGCACGGCGAGGCCGGGCTGGCAGCGAGAAATAAACCAGAAAAAGACGAAAAACGCCTTTTTTTTTTTTTTTTTTGGTGTGGCGTCTCCTCCGGCCAGCGCCGGAGCAGGGACACCCCAAAGGAAGGACGCTCCTGGCACCCTCCCGGCGCCGGGGGGAGCACACCCCTGGGCGCCCACCCCAGCTCCCCGCGCGTCCCCAGGCGCCTCCCCGCCACCTCCGACCCTCGGCGGGCGCTTTAACTCGTTTCCTCCGCCGCCGGGGGAACATGACTTTGCCCATTGAGGGAATTCAGCGGCGACAATGGCGAGTGACACAATTTCCCCCCGCGAGCACGCCGCGGCCGGGCCGGGGAGCGCTTCGGGGAGCATCTGCATGACAATGCGGCGGGCCGTGCTGCCATTAGCCGCCCTCTCGCTATTAGCACCTAATGAAAATGTAACCGTATTTAACCCCCCACAGCCCGAGATTAGCCAGAAAGGGGCCTAAGTGGATTTAATTCTTTTGTGCGGCCAGCATCGGGCTCTCCATTTCGATGGCCCCCGTCGCCTCTTCCCCTCTGCAGCGGGAGAGGGAGGCAGGGAAGCTGGGGAAGGCTAACTCTATCCTCTCAGCTGTCCGCGGCACAATGGGCAAAGTATCTTTTGTGGCATTAACGGCTTTGGCTGGGGGCTGGGGGGGAGCCGGGCGGGAGAACAATGTGTGAGAAGCTGAGCCTGTGGGTTTCCCACACGGCCCAATATGTGTCCCCGCACCCCCCTCTGGGACAGGCAGACCTGCAGCAGCCCAGCCCACAGCTGATCCCGGCTTGATTGGCTTTTTTTCTCTTCCCCCCCCCCCCCCTCTTTTTTTAAAAAAATTTATTTATTTTCTTTTTCCCCCCCTCCTGTCTCTCTCTCTTTTTTTTTTTTTTTTTTTTTTTTTTTTTTTTTTTTTTTTTCCCTCCTCCCCTCCTTCCTTCCCACTCTCATTGTGCTCTTGAGAGATGAAAATCCTTTCCTGGCGTGAAAGGAGAGGCGTGCCTTAAATCCCCTCCCTCGGCCGGGCCGGGCATGTCATATGACGGCCAAATCCCCGGGATTAGTGTGTGTGTGTGTGTCTGCTGCGTGTCCGCGGGGGCTGCGGGCGGGGGCCAGCCCGATATCTATATTCCTGCCCTTCCCCCGCTCTCCGCCGGGATTTCTCCCGGGATATTTATTCATTTATTTATTCATTGCACCTGCTGGCTGCCGGCCTCCCGCTGCCGGCTTCGGGGTGCAGCCTTGGGGCGAGGGCGGAGCAGAAAATTCCCCAGGATTTTTGCTTTGTTGTGTTTTGGATTTTTTCCCCCTGTGTTTTCCCAAATCCGAAGCGAAGTGGGAGAAGGGCGCTGTCCTTTGGGGTCTGGAGGGATCTCGGCAGGGAGATTGGAGCATCCTAAGGAAGTTGTTGGCTGGAGTTTGGGATGAGGGATCAGGTGTGGGGTTTGGGATGAGGACACACATGTGGGGTTTGGGATGAGGGCACAGCTGTAGGGTTTGGGATGAAGGATCAGGTGTGGGGTTTGGGATGAGGGATCAGGTGTGGGGTTTGGGATGAAGGATCAGGTGTGGGGTTTGGGATGAAGGATCAGGTGTGGGGTTTGGGATGGGGGATCAGGTGTGGGGTTTGGGATGCTCCCCAAGCCCAGCCCAGCCTCAGCGGAGCTCCCCAGGTCCCCCAGTGGGTCACAGCTCTGTCCCAGTCCCACCACGTTTGTCACGCCCGGTGTGAATGGTGACGCTGAGGATTTGTGCTGGTGGCGGGTCACCCCTTAGAGAGGGTCACCACCTCCTCCTCCTCCTCCTCCTCTCTACCGGGAAGAGCCGAGGATGGAGGATGGGAGCTCCGTCGGGAGCAAAGGCCCTTCGGGAGCAGCAGCCATCACCACTTAACTCCTGCCTCTGGGGGTTTTGATGTCCCAAATTCACCACCCGCTGGAGGTTTCCTGTCTCGTGCCTCACTTTGTGCCGGGATTTCTGCCTTTTCTAATGAAAGTGTTTTACAGCCCCCAGCAGCCGAACCAACACCTCCCTCCTGCTCGGAGCCTGAGAACCTGAGGGTTCAGGTCGAGTTTAGCCCCTGGCATCTGGTTCTGGGTGCACAAAGCCTGGCTCAGCAGGAAAAATCCCCTCAGTGTGGCCAGGACAGGGGTGAGGGATGCTGGGGCTCAGTTTGGGGCGGTCCAGCACCCCCAAAAAGAAGCGGCAGCTGCTGCCCTGCTCAGGCCCGAGGGAGCTGAGCCAGCCCCGCTGCAGGTGAGGGTTGTGGGAAGCTCCTCAACCCCTGGCTTCCAAAGGAAAACCCATCTCTGCAGCCCCAGCAGCCCGGGGGATGCTCAGCCCGGCTCAGGCAGGGCTGTGGGGGCAGAGGGCTGCGGTGGCCACCGCTGCCGTGGTCAGTGGCCCAGGAGGGGTCAGCGGGAGGCTGCTCTGGCTGTCAGCCCCTGGGGAACGTGCCCCAGCCTCCCCCAGGGAGATGCAGAGCCGGGCATCACCTGCTCCACACCCAGGGTGGGCACCGGGAACAGGGCTGGGGCCTCCGGGGCAGGAGGGACCCACTGAGGAGACGCCCCATGGGGATGAGACAAAAACATCCCAAAGGAGGGGTGGGCAAGGGTGGGGAGGAAGGTCTGGGCACCAGGGGCTGTGCCCTGCGGGATGGGGAGGGGATGGGATGAGGATGAGGATGAGGATGAGGAGCTAGGCTCCAGAGTAGCGGGGGCTGTGCCCTGTGGGATCTGTGGAGGGGATGAGGATGAGGATGAGATGAAGATGAGGATGAGGATGAGATGAGCATGAGGAGCTGGGCTCTGGAGCAGCAGGGGCTGTGCCCTGTGGGATGAGGAGGAGATGAGGATGAGGATGAGGAGCCAGGCTCCAGAGCTGCAGGAACTGAACCCTGTGAGATCTGTGAAGGGGATAGGATGAGGATGAGGATGAGGATGAGAAGCTGTGCTCTGGAGCAGCAGGGACCGTGTCCTGTGGGATCTGTGGAGAGGATGAGGACGAGGATGAGGATGAGGATGAGGATGAGAATGAGAACGAGGATGAAGATGAGGATGAGGGGCCGTGCCAGGGGCTGTGCTCTCCAGCAGGCTGTGGAAGGGATGAGGACGAGGATGAGGATGACGATGAGGATGAGGATGAGGGGCCAGGCTCCGAGGGGCCGTGCCAGTGGCTGTGCTCTCCAGCAGGCTGTGGAAGGGATGAGGATGAGGATGAGGATGAGGATGAGGATGAGGAGCCAGGCTCCAGAGCCGCAGGAACTGAACCCTGTGAGATCTGTGAAGGGGATAGGATGAGGATGAGGATGAGGATGAGGATGAGAAGCTGTGCTCTGGAGCAGCAGGGACCGTGTCCTGTGGGATCTGTGGAGAGGATGAGGACGAGGATGAGGATGAGGACGAAGATGAGGATGAGAATGAGAACGAGGATGAAGATGAGGATGAGGGGCCGTGCCAAGGGCTGTGCTCTCCAGCAGGCTGTGGAAGGGATGAGGATGAGGATGAGGATGAGGATGAGGAGGAGGATGAGGATGAGGATGAGAAGCTGGGCTCTGGAGCAGCAGGGACCGTGTCCTGTGGGATCTGTGGAGAGGATGAGGACGAGGATGAGGATGAGAATGAGAACGAGGATGAAGATGAGGATGAGGGGCCGTGCCAGGGGCTGTGCTCTCCAGCAGGCTGTGGAAGGGATGAGGATGAGGATGAGGACGAGATGAGGATGAGGATGAGGACGAGGACGAGGATGAGGATGAGGACGAGGATGAGGATGAGGACGAGGATGAAGATGAGGACAAGGGGCCGGGCTCCGAGGGGCCGTGCCAGCGGCTGCAGAGCTGAAGTGCCGCAGGCTCGGGCGGGAGCAGAAGCGTGCGAGGGGGTGGGGAGGGCGGCGGGGGGGCGGAGGGGCTGCCGCTTGTGTGAATGTGCCCCCGCTCATTGTTCCGCGGCTTTATCCGCTGGCCTCGATGGGACGGATTTAGAAATCCTAATCAGGGGAGCAGCCACTGCGCCTCCCGAGTGTGACACAACTTGAGCTGCTCCGGGGCGCCTTTGTTCCCTAATGACAGCTGACTTCATGCAGCAGTGGGAACAGTTTGAGCAGAACTCCGCACCGCCGGGCTGGCAGCTGCGCCTTTAACCCCTTCTTGCCCACCCGCACCGGGACAGGGATGCTCGGCTTCGCCCCTGGCCCCGCCGCTGAGGGCACGGAGAGCATCGGGCTCTGACTGCTGGCAGCAAAGCTGCCCGGCTTGAAGCGGAGCCTCTCTGTGGCTGTTTTTAGACTCATTAAAATTGGGAAAAAAAAAAAATCTCCATCGAGTCCGAATTTTGTCCGAACCCCGCCGTGCCCAGTGAGGAGCCGCAGGTATCCCTTGGGAAGCAGCTCAGATTATCCCAAATTTTCGGCGATTTCGGCCGCCGTGGAGGAGGGAGGCCGAGTGTCGGGGCAGGGTTTTGCCGTGCTCCGGGTGCTGCAGGACGCTCGCAGCCCCGGCTGAACTGCGGGGCACTGACATCACCCGCGCCGAAAGTAAAAGGCTTTGAGTCATTCCAAGATGTTCCCGGAAGAATCTCCCGGCCCCGCCAGCGCCGAGCTCGGCCGCCAGCCTCATCCTCCCCCCCCGCTGGCCTCCGTTCCTGGCCTGGCAAAGCCGGGCTTGTGCGCTCCGCGTCCCCGGGCTCGGGATGGGGCTGGCAACGGTTAAACCCTTCCTTTCCCCCCTCTCCTGTTTGTTGTCAAAGCACCGCTGCGACCTGGGAAAATACTTGTGGAAAATTACCCCTGTGGAAGAGGGGCGAGGCAGAGCCGGCCCGGCCTGACGGGCTGCAGTCCTCGCTGCCAGCCCGGGGCTGGGGCGGCTCCGTCCCCCTGTCCGTCTGTCCCCTGTCCGTCTGTCCCCCGTCTGTCCCGGAGGGCGGCCGCCCGTGCCGGGCCGGGGTCTCCGCGGTGACGGGGCCGCGGGATGCTGCGCGGTCCATTTGTCACCAATTGTCGCCGCTTTGTTCGGCCGTGTGTGCGCGCCCGGGTGCGGCACGGGGGAGGCGACGAGCAGCGGCCGGGCCCCGGTGATGGGCTGCGGGACCCCGCTGAGGGGAAAGAAACAAAACAGGGGATGTGCCTGCCGGGGGGAACGGGAAAAGGGAACGGGGAAAGGGAATGGGAATGGGAATGGGGAAAAGGGAAAAGAAAGGGGAAAGTGGAAAGAGAATGGGAGAGGGGAAAGGGAAAAGGGAGAAGGGGAAAAAGAAACAAGGGGAAAGGGAAAAGGGAGAGGGGAAAGGAAAAGGGAAAAGGGAATGGGGAAGGGAGAAGGGAAAGGGAAAAAGGGAACGGGGAAAGGGAATGGGAATGGGGGAAAGGGAAAAGAAAGGGGAAGGTGGAAAGGGAACGGGAGAGGGGAAAGGGAAAAGGGAAAGGGAGAAGGGAAAAGGGAAAAGGGAGAAGGGGAAAAAGGAACAAGGGAAAAGGGAAAAGGGAGAGGGGAAAGGAAAAGTGAAAAGGGATTGGGGAAGGGAGAAGGGAAAGGGAAAAAGGGGAAAGGGAGAGGAAAAAAGGGGAAAGGGAGAGGGAAAAGGAAAAAGAAAAGGGAAAAGGGAATGGGGAAGGGATAAGGGAGAAGGGAAAAACGGAACAAGGGAAAAGGGAAAGGGGAAAGGAAAAGGCAAAAGGGAAAAGGGAATGGGGAAGGGAGAAGGGAAAGGGAAAAAGGGGAAAGGGAGAGGGAAGGGAAAAGGAAAAAGAAAAGGGAAAAGGGAATGGGGAAGGGAGAAGGGAAAAAGGGAACAAGGAAAAAGGAGAAAGGGAAATGGAATGGAAAAGAGGAAAAGGGAAAATAGGAAGGGAAAAGGGAAGGGGAAAAGAGAAAAGGGAAGATGGAAAGGGAATGGGAATAGGAAAGTCTGGAGCTGTCCTTGCCAGAGCATCCCAGGTGCTGCCACAGTGGGACGGATCCTGGATGGATCCTGGATGGATCCTGTGGCTGGGGGAGCACTCTGGGCAGGCAAATGTCCTTTCCTGGATGAGGAGGAACTGGGGACAGTTTGGCTCTGCAGGGTGGCTGTATCCCAGGGAAAGGGGGAGCAAAGGGAATGCCAGCACTCCCACCCATTCCTCCGAGTGTCCAACATCCTCCTCAACGGTGCCATTCGCCCCCTGCCACCTCGGTCCCTGGCTGTGGCACGGAGTCTGCTCCCCTCCGGCCCGGGAGGGCGAGTTTCCTTCGGGACAGGCACATCCAGGAGGATCCTGCCCTTCCCCAGGGAAGGCTGGGGCTGGATTAACACCTCCCTCCTGCCCAGCCCCGAGCAGCCCTGATCCCCCCTGATCCCCCCAGGGCGCTGCCGAAAGGGATTCCATGAGTTGTGGATTTTGGTACAGCTCCCTCAGCATCTCCCAGCTTTTGGCTGGAGATCCGTCGGCTTTTGGCACCTCCTACCAAACTCTCGCGATATATTTATATTTATATTTATATTTATATTTATATTTATATTTATATTTATATCTAGATCTAGATCTAGATCTAGATCTACATTATGTATATGTATATGTATAGGTATATGTATATGTATATGTATATGGTATATGTATATGTATATGGTATATGTATATGTATATGTATATGTATGTATATGTATTTTTAAATATATTTAATACATTTTAATAAATATTATTTCTATTTCTATTTCTATTTTTATTTCTATTTCTATTTCTATTTCCATTTTTATTTTTATTTTTATTTTTATTTTTATTTTTATTTTTATTCCTATTTCTATTCCTATTTTTACTTTTATTCCTATTTCTATTCCTATTTTTATTTTTATTTTTTCCCTTCTCCCCCACCATCCCCAGGGCCATGATTCACCTCTCCCTGCTTGGCTCCACCAGCTCCTTTTTTTCCTCTTTACTCTCCCAGCTCCGAGGCACCAGGACCGAAGCGCGGCTCTGGCCAAGCCCGACCCCGAGCACCCGCTAGCCCTGGATCCGGCTGGGGCTGGCCAGGACATTTACGGGAACGCGGGGAAGGCGGTGGGGAAGCTGCAGCGCTGAGCCCCACACCCGGCGGGCGGAGGCGCTTCCAGCTCGGCTCCCGGAGCTGAAACCCCACGGAGGGAAGGGGATCGAGGGAGTCCCTGGCAAGGACGCACGGAGCTTTCCCAGCACGTGGGGTTTGGCAGGTTCCTTCCCCTGTTCCCTGCTGGCCAGCGCTCCACGTCATCATCCCGCTCCTTTGGCTCCGTGGGATGGGGGAGCCTCGGGGTGGCCGTGCCGTGATCCCACCCTGGGTTTTGGGGCGCTTTGAGGGGGTTTTGGGTCCTGTGCATGCTGCCCACCCAGATTTTCCCGTCTCTGAGCCTGGCAGGGAACTGAACAGGGGCTGGATCCAGCTGAAGCGGGGCCAGGAGAGCAGGTTCTGGCCTGGAAAATTGGTGTTGAGGGAGAAGATAAAGCAGGGGAGAGCGGGAGGGTGAGGGGAAGGATTGGGAGAGCTCTGGGAGATTTTCAGTGACGCCTCCAGCCCCAGCAGCCAGCAGCACCGGGCAGGGTTTTGGGGGAGCCCCAAGGACAGCTCCTTATTCCCAGAGATCCCTGCTGGGACCCCAGGAAAGTGCCAGAGTTCCAGGAGCTTCTCCAGGAAAGGAGAATTTTCCCTCTCACGTCGTAACTGCTCGACACAGCAGAGTGAATGAGGGGAGGGCTGGAAGGACGACCCCAAACAAAGCTGAATTTCCTCAGTTTGGGTTTTTTTTTTCCCCTAAAGGAAAAACTGGGGTGAAATCGCTCCTCAGCCACGCTGGGAGCGGCGCCTCAGCTCCTCACAGGGAGCTGCTCCCTTCACCCCCTGGATGTGATGGAAGCAGGAGCACGTAACCCTGCCCTGGGGGGAACAACCCCGGCCTGGGGTGAGTTTTTATCTCCCTTTTCAGCGAGGTGTGGGCCAGCACAAAGCCAGGCTCCAGCGCCGCTCCTATCGCAGCCATCTCCGAGTGGGAACGGCTCCGGGAGCAGAAAATCCAGCTGGAAGGTGTCACCTGCCATGGAGAGCTCCGGGGTGCCTGGAAGGAAACCAGATCCCCCAGCTGAGCCTGGGTTTGTGTCAGTCCCACCTTCGGGGCATCCTCTGCCTCCCCAGCGTGGATGGAGCAGCTCCTTCCCGCTGCCTGGTGCTGCAAAGGGAACTTGGGATCTCTTTTTTTTTTTGGGAAGTTTTGGGGTGGAGGCACATCCACTGAGGGTATTTTGTCCCCAGGGGCTCGCTCAGTGCCCAGGGATGGTTTTGGGGTGCTTGGGGCTGGCTGTGGGGTCTCAGTGTGGAAGAAGAGAGGAAATGGAACTTGAACCGTGATTAAGTTCAAAAGGGAGGAAGCGGGGTTTGTGTGGGCAGGGCGCTGGTGCCGAGCAGGGCGCTGATGCCAAGCAGGGCCAGCCTCAGCTTCATCAGGGCAGCTCTCCCTCCTCATCCCTGTTTTCCACCAGGTGCTTTCCCTGAGCCAAGCTACTCCTGCTGCCAACCCCAGAGTGGCTGCCCGGGCTGCTTGCTGCTTTTCAGGATCCCAAGAAGGCCTGGATGATCCCTGTCCCACTGCCTCCATCCCTTCAGGCTGCTCTCTGCATTTCAGGATCCCAGAAATCCCTGGATGATCCCTGTCCAGCTGCCTCCATCCCTTCAGGCTCCTCACTGCTTTTCAAGATCCCAAGAAGGCCTGGATGATCCCTGTCCCATTGCTTCCATCCCTTCAGGCTGCTCTCTGCTTTTCAGGATCCTGAAAATCCCTGGATGATCCCTGTCCCGCTGCCTCCATCCCTCTGGGCTCCTCACTGCTTTTTGGGATCCTGAAAATCCCTGGATGATCCCAGTCCCGCTGCCTCCATCCCTTCAGGCTGCTCTTTGCATTTCAGGATCCCAGAAATCCCTGGATGATCCCAGTCCCGCTGCCTCCATCCCTTCAGGCTGCTCTTTGCATTTCAGGATCCCAGAAATCCCTGGATCATCCCTGTCCCACTGCCTCCATCCCTTCAGGCTGCTCTCTGCATTTCAGGATCCTGAAAATCCCTGGATGATCCCTGTCCCACTGCCTCCATCCCTTCAGGCTGCTCTCTGCATTTCAGGATCCTGAAAATCCCTGGATCATCCCAGTCCCGCTGCCTCCATCCCTTCAGGCTGCTCTCTTCATTTCAGAATCCTGAAAATCCCTGGATGATCCCTGTCCCATTGCCTCCATCCCTCTGGGCTCCTCACTGCTTTTCAGGATCCCAGAAATCTCTGGATGATCCCAGTCCCGCTGCCTCCATCCCTTCAGGCTGCTCTTTGCATTTCAGGATCCCAGAAATCCCTGGATGATCCCAGTCCCGCTGCCTCCATCCCTCTGGGCTCCCTGTTTTTGCCACAGCCTCTCCAATCCCTCCCTGGGCGGATCCCTCCGTGCCGCCGGGGATGATGCAAATGGGTTTTGTCAAAATATTTTTGGAGGGAATAAAAATAGCTGCGGGAGCCAGATCTATTTCTGTTCCTGGGAAGGAGAGGGCTTGTCCGGGCCGTTTGCTCCAGGTGCTGCCGGAGCAGGGCTGGGCTGGCTGTGGGTGGGAATCCGATGCCTGGAAGATGAGCTTCGGTGTCTCCCGGCTTTCCCGGCTCCTTGGATGCTCCTGTCCAGCCTCATTCCTTCATCCCAGCCCGGAAAACTCGGCCTGGCTCCCATCCAAACCCGCTCCTGGCGAGGTGATGGGAAGGCATCCATCCTAATCCCCGCAGATGGAAGGGAATTCCTGCATCCCGGATATCCCGGGGCTGGGAATGCCCTTCCTGCAGCCTCAGGGGGCCTCCCTGGAGAAGTCCCGGAGCTGTGGATAAAAAATAAAAAGGATTTTGGTGGGGAATTTTTAACTGTTTTTCATTGGGTTTTCCCCAATATTTTGTCGGTCATGTTTTCCCGGGGCTGGCGCTGGGATTTTGTCCCTGGGGGATGCCAGGAGCATTCCTGGCTCCTGCGTGTCCACCTCTGTGACCACCCCTGTCCATGCCGGGTCCAGTCCAGGGGAATTCCATCAGTGCTCTCTGCATCCCTGGTTTCCCATTCCCAGCACTGGTTTTCCCTTGGATTTTTATCCTGCCTGGGAATTTTGCTGTGCATCCATCGGGGGCTCTCAGCAGGGACTGATCCGGGGGGAGGTGAAGCTCTGGGAGGGAATTCCCAGCTCTGGGATGGAATTTCCAGCTCTGGGATGGAATTCCCATCTCTGGGAGGGAATTACTGTGTCTGGGATGGAATTCCTATCTCTGCGATGGAATTCCCATCCCTGGGAGGGAATTCCCAGCTCTGGGGTGGAATTCCCATCTCTGGGAGGGAATTCCTATATCTGTGATGGAATTCCTATCCCTGAGATGGAATGGCCGTCTCTGTGATGGAATCCTCAGCCCTGGGGATGGAATCCTCAGCCCTGTGATGCAATTCCTGTCTCTGGGATGGAATTCCCATCTCTGGGATGGAATTCCCAGCTCTGGGAGGGAATTACTGTGTCTGGGATGGAATTCCTATCTCTGCGATGGAATCCTCAGCCCTGGGGATGGAATTCTCAGCCCTGTGATACAATTCCTGTCTCTGTGATGCAATTCCCATCTCTGGGATGGAATTCCTATCTCTGGGACGTCCCTTTGGGAGAGCTGCACACGGAGCTCCCTGGAGAAATGTCTTGGCCGGAGCTCCGGGGTGACTTTCATTCCACAAGTGCGTTATCCTGTTGGTCCCTGGGATGGGTTTTGCCCACGGCAGAGCCGAGGGAAGGACAGTCCTTGAGTGTGGGGAGCTCACGGCAGGTTGAGCTGAATTCCCAAGGACCAGCAATTCCATGGGGGGCTCCAGGGTGGTGACTTCAAATTGACCTCCTTGGGAATTTTCCAACCAAGGCTTGACCCTTAATCCCCCAAAATCTTAATGAATTCACCTTCCTGGAAAATAAGTTTGGCTTTGAATTTTAGGATTTTTCCACCTCTAAAAGGGTTTCTCCTCCATCCTTCCCCCATTCCTTGCATTTTCCTTTTTACTCCTTCATTCCTTTTTTATTTTCCTTCTGTCCGAGCGACGCAAAGAGAGGGGAAAAATAACCCCAAGCAGAAATCAAGAACCTGGAAAACCAAATTTTCCTTCGGCTCCTCATGGAAGACGAGAACAATTCCTTTGTTTGAAGGGCTGGCAGGGTTCGATTCCCATCCAGAACAACCCCGATCCTTTGGAGACGCCTTGGGACGGAGCGGTGAGTGCTCCAGCCTTGCTCCAGAGCCGCTTCCCAGGAGCCAGAAAGGAGCAGGGAAGGGAGAAGGGAAAACTTTCATTGCCGTTATTTTTCCCGCCGTGTTTTCCTGCCTGGCGCCCTGGATGAGCGGAGGAGCCGTTGGCCCATCTGTTTCCAGCGCCATTAAAAGCCTCCGACTGCATGTGGCCCTCAGAAATAAAATAAAAACGAGACCCTTCGGTCTGGAAATGTCAAAGGCGCTTTGATCCCGGCCGCCCCCCAGCCGGGCCCACATCCTCCCAGGGCTGAGCGGGAGGAGCGGGTTCCCACCGCTCTTCACCCCAGCAAAGTCCTCTCCCCCCGTTTTTTTTGGGAAAAGAAGGAAGCTCAGCGCTCGGGGTTGGTGACCTCGCGGCGCTGCTCCCCTGGAATTCTCCTCCATCCCCTTTCCTGCCCACCCTGGGCTCCGGAGGGAAGAGGTTAAAGCCCGTTTAAGGGGGGCTGGGAGGAGGGAAGGGTTTGGGGCCAGCAGGATGCGATTAACGACCCCGGGATCGCTCCAATATGGGCTGGCTGCTCCCCAGCCCGGTGCTCCTCAGCCCCGGAGCTCCATCCTGCCGGGAGCCCGCGCGGGCTGCGCTTCTTCGGGATGCACCGCAGAAATCTGTGCCGATCTGGCAGCGCCGCTCCTCCCCGGAAGGGGTTTGGGTGGAATATCCGGCCTTTGGGAAGTTAAAAGGACATTTTAAAAGAAGTACCTGTGGAAATCCAGGAGAGCTCCTTCTATTTGTCAAACTCAGGGATAGTAGAGGCCCTGCTGTGTTGGAGAGGGGAAGAAAAGGGATTTTAATTTAGGAGAAAAGGGTCGTTATTTCCTTCCTAAAACCTCGGAAGAGTTTGGGGCCTGGTTTTGGGGAGTTTGGGTTGGCACAAGGCTGGGCCCGGGGTGTGGGGCTGGCTCCTTCAGTGGGGTCTGTGCAGCTGGGGCGGAACGGGGCTGGATGGGTGATCCTGGTCCTAGTCCTGATCCCATCCTGATCCCATCCTGACCCTGATCCTGATTCCATCCCCATCCCAACCTGACCCTGATCCCATCCTGATCCTGATCCTAGTCCTGATTCCATCCTGACCGTCATCCTAGTCCTGATTCCATCCTGATCCCGATCCCATCCCGATCCCATCCTGATCCTAGTCCTGATCCCATCCTCACACTGATCACATCCTGATCCCGATCCCATCCTGATCCTAGTCCTGATCCCATCCTGACACTGATCACATCCTGATCCCGATCCCATCCTGATCCTAGTCCTGATCCCATCCTTATCCTGATCCCATCCTGATCCCGATCCCATCCTGATCCTGATCCCATCCTGATCCTGATCCCATCTTGATCCTAGTCCTGATCCCATCCTGATCCCGATCCCATCCTGATCCTAGTCCTGATCCCATCTTGACACTGATCACATCCTGATCCCGATCCCATCCTGATCCTAGTCCTGATCCCATCCTGATCCTGATCCCATCCTGATCCCGATCCCATCCCGATCCCGATCCCAATCCCATCCTGAAGGTCGAGCAGGGGCTGGGTCACTCCCCTGTCCCAGGGTTTGTCCCCGGAGGAGGGAAGGGCTCAGGTGGCCCGCGATGGATTGGGAGCGTTTGTGGGGTGGATGATCCTCAGAGGGTCGGGGCTCCCCCACAGCCGGGACAGAAAGGTTGGGTGGCCCCGCAGATCCCCAGCCCCTGGTCTGGCGGAGGTGACAGCGGTGACATGGCAGTGCCACAACGCCCTGGCACGGGAGGAGGTTCTGTCCTCTCCTGCCGCGATGGGAAACACAAACCCAGAGCCCCGTTCCTGATTCCTTCCCTGGCTGAAAAGGTGTCGCTGTGGGGTCAGGGGTCCTGGGCCAGTGGTGCTGGGGCGGGAGGATCCTCAGAGGATGGGGATAAAGGGAGCTGTGCACTCCAGCCTAATTTTAGGTAGGACAGGTCTATCAGCTGCTTCAAGTACATTAAAAAAAGCTGTTCTAATTAAGATCCTGCCCCCAGATATTCAGAGCAGAGAAGGTTTGAAGGGTTTGTGACCAGCTTTTCCCGTCCCTCCCTGCCACTCGTGCTGAGTTCCTGGCGGCTGGGTCCCGCCCAGCTCCGCAGGGACCCGGGGCCGGGTTGGGTGCTGCCCTTCCCAGGCTCCTGGCTCCTCGCTCATCCCTCTGTTGGCCCTTCCCGCATGGCTGGAGGTGGCCGGGGAGGCACGGGCAGCCCCTCCTCCGGGATGCTCCTTTTTATTGCAAACAGACTTTTTGGGAAGCGTTCCCTCCTCCTCCTTTGGCCACTCAGACCTTGGAAATTCAGCTCTGCCTGAGCCCTGGCCACCCATTGTGTCACTGTTGCTTTTTTATCTTCTTTTTCCTGCCAGGCTCGGGAATAAATGCGCCAGACCGTGTTTCTTGTTCGGACTCAGATGTTTATTAATTCTTATCTCTGTTACCGTCTTAAAAACTGTGAGTTCCACAGCAGTTCGGGCCAACAAAGTATCTCTCTACAAGGCCTTTTAAGGGTAAATTGTCCAATTAAGAGATGACACCTGAATTATTTTTACTTTTACCCCAATATCCAACCGCCCCCGGCCCGCAGTGCGGATTTTTCTCCCCAGTTCCAAAATCCCACCCAGGCCCAGGAAGGAGAAGGTGAAGAAGAAGGACTGGCCCCCGCCCTGACCCCTCCATGGTGCTTTATCTCTGTGTCACTGCGTTCTGAACCCTGCAGCTCTGAGTTTTGCACCCTGTGCTGTCGCACACTCCTGTTGAACTCCACACCCACAATCCCGGCGCTGTCACTCCCTTTTGGAAGCCTTCTCCACAAATGAAGCGTTTGCTCGGGGGTCAGCACAGAAATCTGGAATTCCCAGCGCCCGGGGTTCCAACTCGTCACCTTTCCTCTGTCCTGCTCCTCCTCCTGGCCCCATCCCTGCTGGATGTGGTGGCTCCTCTCCTCTCCTCTCCTCTCCTCTCCTCTCCTCTCCTCTCCTCTCCTCTCCTCTCCTCTCCTCTCCTCTCCTCTCCTCTCCTCTCCTCTCCTCTCCTCTCCTCTCCTCTCCTCTCCTCTCTCCTCTCTCCTCTCTCCTCTCTCCTCTCTCCTCTCTCCTCTCTCCTCTCTCCTCTCTCCTCTCTCCTCTCTCCTCTCTCCTCTCTCCTCTCTCCTCTCTCCTCTCTCCTCTCTCCTCTCTCCTCTCCTCTCCTCACTTGTTGGGCTGCCCCGCGTCCCCCGGCGCTGCCGGTGACACAGCAAGAAGTGGAAAAACCACTCGGTTTCCCTGGAGATGTGCTCAGGGTAGGGCATGATTATTATTTTCATTTTTTTTTTCTTTTTTTTTTTGGCTAACCGGGCCTCCCCGGCAGCTGTTGAGCAATCCCCGGTCCTCCCAAAACAAACAGGGAGCAGCTCTGGTGGCCAAATGTTGCACAGGCTCCCCTGGAACGAGGGTCAGCGCGGCGCTGAGCGCAACAGCTGCGCTTCCTCCTCCTCCTCCTCCTCCTCCCGGGGACACGGGGAGCGGAGCAGGGACACGCCAGACCAAAGGATGACGTCTGGGGATAAAGAAGTTGGATTTGCCACGATGTTCTTTAGTATTAATTATTATTTATTATAGTATTTAGTATTTATTTATTATTAATATTAATTTATTATAAATAATTATGAATTATTTGTTCTTATTTGTCGTTATTTATTGTTATGTATCGTGTAGTATGTATTATTGCATTTATTACACTTATTCTACTTATTGTATATTGTATTTATTGTATATGTATGTGTATAGGTACAGGTACAGGTATATGTATATATAATATAATATAATATAATATAATATAATATAATATAATATAATATATTATATGATATGATATGTATTTACAATGTAGTATTTAGTATTTACTATTTATTATCTTTATAGTTTTGTATCGTTTTATTATTTATTTTTATTATGTATTATTATGTATTATTATTGATCAATGTTTATGCATATTTATTAATATATAAAATACTTATTAATATTTAATAAAATGAATAAATTAAATAATATTTAATAATATTTAATAATATTTACTAGTATTTAATAATATTCAATGATATTTAATGATATTTATTAATATTTAATGATATTTAATGATATTTAATGATATTTAATGATATTTAATGATATTTAATGATATTTATTAATATTTAATGATATTTAATAATATTTAATAGCTATTTAATATTATTTTTGGGTTTTATCCCTAAGTGGAGGCAGATTTTTGTTCCCAGCTCGTCTCCCCGTGGCTCGGTGACTCCTGGGGTTTGGGGTTTGGGGTTTGGGGTTTGGGGTTTGGGGTCTGTGGCAGGTCTGCATCCCGAATCCCCGCGTGCCCCCTCCTGCTCCCCCTCACCTGCCCGGCCACCGCTCCCCGCTCCCCCAGAGCGCTTCCCAGAGAAACCCAATCCCAAATCCGGCATCGTTTCCCGATGGGTCCCTGCGCAGAGGAGCCAGCCTGGCTCTGGACGGGCTCCTGGGGAACACCTGACATCTGGGCCGGGCTGGAAACCCTTGGAAAAACCTTTCCCGAGTTCCCTCAGCTCCTTCTCCCCGGATTTTTCCCGGGGTTGTTGCTCTTTGCTGGCCCTTTTCCAGCCCGGGGATGGAGCTGGGGCTGTGCCCTCCTCGGGAGCCCACGGGGGATGAACGGGATTTGCTCCCAGAAGAGACAAAGTTGGGCGACAAAATCACTTCTTATTTTGCTGCTCCAGTAACACCTCCCCAAAAATAACCAGGATGGATAACTAAAGGCGAAATCCCCACGGGAGAAGCTGGAGCCCGGCCGGGAGCTGGGGCTCTTTAACCCTTTCGGAGCTGCTCTTCGCACGCAGGGGAGCTGCGGGACGGCAGCTGGAGCCGCTGCAGGTGCAGGGCTTTGAGGAGAGCGTCACACCAGCACTTCCTTCGGGGCTGTGCTCATAACCCCAAACTCCTGTGCGTTTCCCCCCCTTCGTTTCAAAGCTGGTAAAAGTCCAGCTGCGGGATCGTGGCCGGAGCTGCTGCAGGTGCAAAGCTTTAAAGAGAACATCAAGCAATTTATTCAGGGTTCTGCTGCGAATCCTAATATTTAATATGTTTTTTTTTCTTTCAAACTCGTTTTGGCTGCTTCTTGAGCTCCTAAAAATCCAGATTTGTGCTGTGGTCACCCGATTTCGTGCCACCCTGAGGAGAAAGCCCCCGAACCCCGGAATTTTTAGGCTGGAACAAGATTTTTTTTTTTTTCCTGAAGCTGGACGAGAGGCTTGCACAAAGCTCTTAAAAATTAGTGCTGCCTTTCAAGCCCAAGGGCCGGAATAGGGTTTACAAGCCATAAAAGCCTCTTATCAAAGTTGATTTCCTCCAACGCACCTTTCATCTTTTATAGTATTTGCTTTTCAAATCCTTGAACTTAAAAGGATTAAACAGGTTAAAAGAAAAAAAAAAAAAAAAAAGGGGAAAAAAAAAAAAAACCCAACAGGGAGGAGGGGGGAGAGAAAACAAACAGGAGGGAAGATGGATTGAGTCTGGATTAGGGGAGGCCCGGATGAAATATGAATTAATATGAATTAGGAGAAAGTCTGAACAAAGAGTTGTGTCGTTTTTCCGAGCTGCTGGACGTTACCCGGCGCTGCAGCTCCAGCTTTGGGGAACATTTCATTTCTCCAGGTTGGGTTTTTTTTTTTTTCACTCTGCAGAAGGAGCGGAGCAGGGAGCAGCCGAGATCGGGGAATTTTCTTTTCGCCGTTCCTTCGAGGGACCCACCCCAAAACCGAGCGGGAAAACCTCGGAAAGGAGAAGAAAGATTTGCCCAGAAAAAAAAAAAAAAAAAGAAAAAAACCCTCCAAAAATCCCAGGAGCTGCTAGAGGGATCCTGGAGAAGGACCTTGGAGGACTGGGGACTTTGGCAGGGTTTCCCTGGAGGCGGCAGGGTCTGGGGCAGAGAGCCGGGGTGGCTCTGGCTGCGCTCCCCCCAGCAGTGGCTGTCCCTGAGGGGACAGAGGTGGCACCACGCTCCCCCGGTGTCCTCGTCCTGCTCCCGCCCTCCTTCCCAGCTGGGGCAGCCACCTGAACCCCCTGCCCTGCCTTTGGGGGGGCCGAGCCGCTCCTTTGGTGTAAAACCCCCCAGGATTTGCCCCTGGCCCCTGCAGGAGTTCCTGTCCCCCCAAACTGTCCCAGCCCGGAGCAGGACGCTCCCGACAGCTCCTCCAGGCCGGGGCCAGCCCAGGGGGGCACGGGGTGGGGCAGGTTTGGGGTCAGTGCCGGCTCTGCCCGACCCTGAGCTGGGCTGGAAACACAAACTGGATCAGGAGCTGAGCCTGGGACAGCCCTGACCTCGCTGGGCCACCCCATGAGGGGTTTGCTGTGTGCCAGGGGCTGCACTGGGATCCTGACCCCAAATCCCATCCCTGTGACTGCTGCAGGGGGATCCTGACCCCAAATCCCATCCCTGTGACTGCTGCACTGGGATCCTGACCCCAAATCCCATCCCTGTGACTGCTGCACTGGGATCCTGACCCCAAATCTCATCCCTGTGACTGCTGCAGGGGGATCCTGACCCCAAATCCCATCCCTGTGACTGCTGCACTGGGATCCTGACCCCAAATCCCATCCCTGTGACTGCTGCACTGGGATCCTGACCCCAAATCCCATCCCTGTGACTGCTGCACTGGGATCCTGACCCCAAATCCCATCCCTGTGACTGCTGCAGGGGGATCCTGACCCCAAATCCCATCTCTGACTCCATTGCTGCACTGGGATCCTGACCCCAAATCCCATCCCTGTGACTGCTGCCCTGGGATCCTGGCCCCAAATCCCATCCCTGACTCCACTGCTGCACTGGGATCCTGACCCCAAATCCCATCCCTGACTCCACTGCTGCACTGGGATCCTGACCCCAAATCCCATCCCTGTGACTGCTGCAGGGGGATCCTGACCCCAAATCCCATCCCTGTGACTGCTGCAGGGGGATCCTGACCCCAAATCCCATCCCTGTCCGTCCTGGGGCTGGAATTGCTGGGGAAGCTCCGGGATGCTCAGGTGGAGCCTCAGGAATCCTCCCCCATAGAAATGAGGGATGTTTCTATCACTGGGACGATTTTTGCCCTTTTTTTATCCCCCATTGGTGGGAGGGAGGATAAAAAATGGCAAAACCCCATTCCTGGGGTGCCTCAAGGCCGTGCCTTCCCCACAGCTCCTGCCTCCCCCCGAAATTCCTGTCCCAAAGCAGTTCTTGCTCCCGGAGCAGAAAACGTTGGCGGAGCACCTCAGGGAGATGGAAAAGCTTTGGAATGTGGGCGCCCAACGCCGTCAGCTGTGGGGGGAGCTGGGATTTGGGGAGGGAAGCTCGGGCTGGTGCCACTTGGAGGGTGAGCTGTGTCCATCCCTGACCCTGCCCGCAGCACCCCCAGCTTCCAGAACATTCCGGTTTCCAGGAGGGCTCTGCCTCTGCTGCTCCTCCGCCTTTCCGTGCCTCATCCCAGGGAATTCCCACCCTGGGCTTGCTGAAGGTCCCCAGCAGATTCCTGCTGGATATTTCGGCTCTGGAGGAAGGATTTGGGGTGGATTTGTTCCGTTTGAGGAGTCTGGGGAGCCCCTGGGGCTTGGTGAATCCCCGACTTTGGCTCTCTCTGGGATCCATTTCCAGGCAGGGACGGAGCAGGAGGGAGCAGGGGTGGGGGCGGTTTTTGAACCGAACGTTTGGGGGCTGATAAAAGGTTCTGGAACTGAAAAAAAATTCTAGAACTGATAAAAGATTCTGGCATTGATAAAAGATTCTGGGAGCTGATAAAAGATTTCGGGGCTGATAAAAGATTTTTGGGCTGATAAAAGGTGCTGGAACTGATTAAAAAATCCTGGGCTCATAAAAGATTTTGGGGCCAATAAAAGATTTTGGGGCAATAAAAGGTTCTGGAACTAATAAAAAAAAATTTGGAGGTGATAAAAACTTCTGGGGCTGATAAAAAAAATAAATCTGAAGCTGATAAAGGATTCTGGAGCTGATAAAAGATTCTGGGGCTGATATAAAAAATCTGAAGCTGGTAAAAGATGTTGAGGCTGGTAAAAGATTTTTGAGCTGATAAAAAGTTCTGGTTATTGATAAAATATTTTGGGACTGATAAAAGATTTTGGGACTGATAAAAGATTTTGGGGCTGATGAAAGATTTTGGGCTGATAAAAGGTTCTGGGGCTGATAAAAGGTTTCTAAACCTCCTTCCACAGAGCAAAATCCTCGGTCTGGAGGCTCTGGAGCTCTCTGCAGAAACGAGGCTGCAAAGGCCGCTGCCAGGAAATGGGATTTTGCCCTTTGGGAAGGTAAAATCCCTCCAGGAAAGGCGGCTTGGGAATTTCTTAGAGCCGTGATTCCAACCTTTATTCTCCTTTCCTGAGCTGCTCTTCTGCCCTGCCCCGTGCTGGACGTGCTGCCCTCCGTGGGATCAGGCAATCTGGGAGTTTTCCCCCCGGCTCTGCCGGAATTATTTGGAGATCAGCTCCTGTTTTACAGCTTTCCTTGGGAAAATGAATCTTCCCAGTCCTTTTACACGAACCTGCTCCCGTCTCCTGCCCGAGGAGCAGAGGAAAAGCAGCCGGGAAGGGGAAAATTCCAGGAGAGGAGCTCAGCTCCAGCCCAGCTGCTCCACTTCCGCACCCACACCTCCAGTGTCCCCCAGACCCGGCAGAAACTACCCAAAAGTGTCGATTTGGGAGCAGGAAAAGCTTTTGGATCTTTCCTTGGTGCTGCGAGGCCTCAGGAGAGCAGTGAGGGCAGAACCCACCTGGGCTCAGCCCTCCTGTGCTCGGTGGGGAAAATCCATCCCGACCGATTTTGTGGAGTTTAACAGCGTCCCGCGGGTGGAATCCTTCCCTGGAGCGACCCTGGCACAGGTTATCCCGTCCCTGGCAGCGTCCAAGGCCGGCTTGGAGCGGTGGGGTGAGGCTTCAAGGTCCTTTTCCCAACCGTTCCAAGATTCCGCTCCACAAAAAGAACCCAAAACCAAACCGAACCGAACCAAAAAAAAACCCAAAAAACCCCACAACAGCAACAACACACAAAAAACCCAAAACAAAACCAAAAAACCCAACAAAACAAAAACCCCAAAACCCCACAAAAACCAAAAAAACCCCAAAACCACACACACACACACACACACAACCCAAACAACAACAAAAAAAAACCAAAAAACCAACCAACCAACCAAACAAAAAAAAACCAAACCCCCCAAAACCCCCAAAAAACCCCAACACCCCCCCCCCCCCAAAAAAAAAAAAACCCCAAAACCAGACGGACTGAGGGATGCGGGGTGTGTGTTTAGGGGGGGGTGCTGCCCTGCGCCCATCAATTAATTAATTAAAATCTCCGAGCAGCTCGGGGCCCGGCTCTGCTTTGGCTAAAACCAGTGTGAGAAACTCGCCCGCGGCGTTCCTGCGTCGTCCGGGGCTCGAGTGTTGTCATCCGAGGATGCTTTGCATGACAATGCCCGCTCCTCTAATTATGCACCGCGATGCTAATGAGCCCCGAGCGCGCCGCGGCTCCATGGGAAAAGTCTCCGCTCGGCCGCGGAACGGGGGGAGAAGGAGAAAGAAAATCCACCCAAACAAAATAAACCATGACAGCTCGGGCAGGGAGGAGGAGCGGGGGCGGAGGGGCTCAGGAGGGCGAGGATGGAGATGATGAAGGTTCAGGTTTGGATTTTTTTTTTTTGGATGGGGGGGGGTCTGGTCTGTGCTGCCCGAAGGGATGAAATGACCAAAATCGGCTTTTCAGGGAGAGGAAAAACGGTGCGAAACGAGGGCTGGGATTTGCAGGCATGGCGGGAATTGTGCAGCGCGGCAGGAGCTGGAACGAGGGGGAAACTGAGGCACGGAGGAGCTCAGCTTTGCCCGGGTGCCAGAGGTGGGCACGGGAAGGGATCCAGCCTCGCTTTCCCCGTGTTCCTCCTCTATCACCCCAGCGCTGCCCCGAGGAGCGATCCCTGCTTTGGCACCAAGAAAAGGCAGCTGGAAATGCAATGTGCCTTGGTGGCCAAGAAGGCCAATGGCATCCTGGCCTGCGTGAGGAATTGTGTGACCAGCAGGAGCAGGGAGGTCATTCTTCCCCTGTACTCGGCACTGGTGAGACCACATCTTGAGTGCTGTGTCCAGTTCTGGGCCCCTCAGTTTAGGAAGGATATTGAGATGCTTGAGCGTGTCCAGAGGAGGCAACGAGGCTGGTGAGGGGCTTGGAACACAAGGCCTATGAGGAACGTTTGAAGGAGCTGGGGTTGTTTAGCCTGGAGAAGAGGAGGCTTAGAGGTGACCTTATCACTCTCTACAACTTCCTGAAGGGAGCTTGTAGACATGTGGGGGTCGGTCTCTTCCACCGGGCAGCAACTGACAGAACAAGGGGACACAGTCTCAAGCTACGTCAGGGAAGGTACAGGTCAGATATTAGGAAAAAATTTTTCACGGAAAGAATAATAAAGCACTGGAATTGTCTTCCCAGGGAGGTGGTGGAGTCACCATCTCTGGATGTGTTTAAAAAAAGACTGGACATGGCACTTAGTGCTATAGTCTAGTTGAGGTGTTAAGGCAGAGGTTGGACTTGATGATCTTAGAGGTCTCTTCCAACCTCATTATTCTGTGATTCTGTGATTCTGTGAAATGGGGGGATTTTGCCCCCTGCATCTTCCCAGGGATCCTTTTCCAGTATTCCCCGTGGCTTTCCCTTCCCGTGTGACACAGGAGGGCAAGGCCTCGTCCCGCGCTGACTCCTCCCAAGCCTCCTGGGGGTTATTTTCCCCCTTTCTCTCCAATTTTGCAGGGTCGAGGCTGCTCTGGAACTGGGAATGTTCGGACCGAGCTGAGCTCCATCAAAGCCATAAAAGCCACCAAATCCATCCCCGGAGGGGAGGGTGGGACCAGAACCCCAGATTTTGCCGGGCTCTGCCAGGCTGGGCCCTTGGCACCTTTAGGGCAGAGATAAAATTCCAGGCGCTGTCCCAGGAGCCAGGCACGGTGCGTGCTGCACCTGACACCTGCCAGCTCTGAAATGCTCTCCGTGAGAGTGAAGAGCACTCAAGGGCCAGGAGCAGCTCTGAGGAGCTCCAGCCTTCCCCTCCCACCTGGATTCGGTGACCCTGGAAATGACCCCTGAGATCGGGATGGCTTTGAACCCATCGCTCATCGATCCGGGCTTGCTCCTCCCTGCCACCAGGGAAAACAGCTGGAAACACCCCCGGGCTGCTTTTCCCGACATTTTTTCCATGGGGAAAAAAAAAATAAATCAGGGGAATCTTTCTGCTGTGATAGGCCAGGCTTGGGACGGCAGGGAAGGATCCCTTGGGTTTTTTGTGGTTTTTTTTGGAGGAGAAGCCGGGGGAAAAGGAGGCTCGGGGGGGTTGTGGCTTTCCACAGCTCCCTGACAGGAGGGGACAGCCCAGGGAGGGTCAGGATCAGCTCCCAGGGAACGCCAGGACAAAAGGAAACCGTCTCGAGGTCCAGGATGGACATCAGGAGGAGTTTCGGGAAAGGGTGGTCAGACCTTGGAACTGCACAGGGAGGTGGCTCCAAATTCCCATTGGAGTTGGGAGGATGAGGTTGAAAATCTGAGCCTGGCTTGCTCCAAGTCATTGGGGTTTGGGGAAAGAGGAGGATGAAAATCTGAGCCTGGGTTGCTCCAAATCATCAGAGTTTTGGGGAAGAGGAGAATGAAAATCTGTGCTTGGTTTGCTTCAAATAATAGGAGTTTTGGGAAGGAGAGGAGGATGAAAACCTGAGCCTGGATTGCTCCAAATCATTGGGGTTTGGGGAAAGAGGAGGATGAGATTCTGAGCCTGGGTTGCTTCAAATCATAGGAGTTTTGGGGAAGAGGAGAATAAAAATCTGAGCCTGGGTTGCTCCAAATTACTGGAGTTTTGGCAAAGATGAGGATGAAAATCTGAGCCTGGCTTGCTCCAAGTCATTGGGGTTTGGGGAAAGAGGAGGATGAAAATCTGAGCCTGGGTTGCTTCAAATCATAGGAGTTTGGGGGAAGGAGAGGAAGATGAAAATCTGAGCCTGAATTGCTCCAAATCATTGGAGTTTTAGGGAAGATGAGGATGAAATTCTGAGCCAGGTTTGCTTCAAATCAGCGAAATTTGGAGTGGGAGAGGAGGATGAAATCCTGAGCCTGGTTAGCTCCAAATCATCGGCGTTTTGGCGAAGATGAGGATGGAGATCCGAGCCTGTCCTGCTCCAAACCCTTGGAATCCAGGGCCGCGAGAGGAGGACCCGAACACCCGGCGCTCACCAATCCTCATCTGCGAACGCAAACCTCGGGCTTTTCCCTTGAGAAAAGGGGGACAGGCAGCTCGGGGGAGCCGAGGGCAGCCCGAGCCCCCCGAGCTGCCCGGCCCCACAGTGCGGAGCGCTGCCTCATTGTTTGATCTGGCTGTGAGACAGATTAGCAGCCCCAGGTGGAAAGTCAGAATCTGCATTTAAATGGGCCGCTTATAAAAGGTGGGGAGCGCAGGAGCCCGCAGCATTATGCGGTGTCTTTAGCACGCCCTAATCTCTCTTTATTTTCTCCGCGGCCTGACCTGGGGGCACAGTTTCTAATTACCAGGTCACCCTGCTAATATTGTCATTTCCAGCCAGTGGGTGTGAAACCATGGCAACGCCACATTTGCTTCCAAGTTTCTCCAGGAATAAAATTTGCCTTTTAATCGCAGAAAATGACGGGGCGGCTCCTCGCTTCCCCCCCCTTCCCCTTTCCCCTCCCTGCCCGAGCCGCTCCTCGCTGATGGAATTCGTTCTTGGGGCTCCAAGAGGTGTTTGGAGGGGGAGCTTTGGGAAGCTTCGCCCTGGGGCTGTGGCAAGGATGAGGGGCGAACCTGCGAGGTTCGGATCCCAAAGCTTCCCTGAACGGAATCATGGAATTGTTTGGGTGGGAAGGGACCTTAAATGGCATCAATTCCCACCCCTGCCATGGGCGAGGACACCTTCCCCTGTCCCAGGTTGAACTTCCAGGGATGGGGCAGCCCCAGCTTCTCTGGGAATTCTATCCCGGAGCCTTCCCACCCCGGCAGTAAAAGTCCATAATTTCTTTTTAGGATGATTTTTAATCTTTAAAAGTTGTGAGGGAGCAGAGGGTGCCGGACATCCCGAGCCCCAGGGGCATCCTGGTCACCCAGCTGGGATTCCAGCTGGTGGGATTCACCTCCCAGCTTGGAAAACACCCCGTGGAGAATCGGGAAACCACGGGGCTGGTGAGGTGGGTGCACCCCGTGCTCCTTGTCCGTCACTCCTTGGGCATCCCCGGTAGTCTGGAGCTTCAAAAAATCCGCATTTTCCTCTCCCTCAGCTGCTAAATCCGAGGCGTGCCTTGTCTCCTTGATTAAAAAAAGTGCTGGGGATGAGCCTGAAAATCTCCCAAACTCATGGAGCTGATTTTCCAAGGGCCGGGCGGCAGTCCCGTGGGATAGCTGGTGAATTCTGCCCCCGATACCGGGAGAAATTCAGGTCAGCTCTGAGCTGAAACCGCCCCCGGTGCCTCCCCGGGCTCTGCTCGGGGCCTTCCCCGCAGTTTCCCTTTCCAGGGCAGTTTCCCAACTCTCAAAAAAGCGAAACTCTCACTCGGAGCGAGTCAGACGTGAACTGGAATCCCATTTTGAGGTGATTTTCCAGCTGACAGGAGTAGGTTAATTGTAAACTGTCTACTGAAGCTTTAAAACTCCTGTCCAGCCTTATTATTAGCAGTTGAAAATTTATGGAGCGAGACTCTGCGTGGTGATAGCCGGCTTTGCCCGGACGAGGTGTGTAATTAATCCCCACGCTGGCAGCAGGAAAATCAGATGTAAAACTGCTTTTTTTTCCCCTTTCTGACACGTCTGGGAGGGGACAGAAACTCCGTCCTACCTGTGGTGTGCTGGGGGAGCACGCCTGAGCTGTCACCTGGGGAACTGAGGGTTAAATCCTCTCCAGCTCTGGTGTGGGGGCTCAGCAGCCCTGGGATTTTGGGGGTGGATCTGGACTCTGCAGGGTCCAAATCCTCGTGGGATTTTTCCCCCTGAAATTGGGATTTTGGATGGGGGAATCTGGACTCTGCAAGGTGGCAGATTCCCATGGGATTTGAAATTGGGATTTTGGGTGGTAAAGTTGGACTCCGCAAGGTTCCAAATCCTCATGGATTTTTCCCCCTGATATTGGGATTTTTGAGTGGTGGATCTGGACCTCGGAGTGTCCAGATTCCCATGGGATTTTCCCCTGAAATTGGGATTTTGGATGGGGGAATCTGGACTCTGCAGGGTCCAAATCCGCATGGGATTTTCCCCCTGAAACTGGGATTTTGGGTGGTGAATCTGGACTCTGCAAGGTCCAAATGCTCTTGGGATTTTTCCCCTGGATCTGGGATTTCGGGTGGTGAATCTGGACTCTGCAGATTCCAGATTCCCATGGGATTTCCCCCTGAAATTGGGATTTTGGGTGACAGATCTGGACACTGCAGCCTGCACATCCCCATGGCGTTTTCCCCCTAAAATTGGGATGTCGGCTAGTGGATCCTGGGAATTTTGGATCCGTGGCATGGCTTGGAGCTGGATGTGGGGACAGCTGTGGGGATGAGCTGCCCCTGCTCCGGAGGGGTTCATTCTGCACGGGAGGGGTTTGGGGGAACCTTTTCCAGGGTGATCCGGGTGACAGCTGGGGTGGCAGAGGGGACAGCAGTGTCCCTGCAGCCCTGCACGGAGCATCCCCGGCCGCCCTTTCCCGAGCTCTGAGCTATCCCAACCCCGCCTGATCCTCATTCCCAGCCGGACAGAGACACCAGGGACGCCTCAGGTTTTATTTTTGCTGTCGTCCCCCTTTTGTGCCCCAAGTTCTCCCCACTTTTCCCGCCGTGGCAGCGCTGAATCCGAGCATTTTAACCCAATTTTGCGCAGAAGTGGGATTTGGGTTCGTTTCCCCCGTTCCCGAACCCCTTCCCCGCCGAGGACTGAGCGTGATCCCGAGGGAAGCCAACCCCAACCGCGGGGAAACTCCGCTGCTCTCGCTTTTCCTTAGAAATCCCCTCCTGCCTGCGGGAGCCGGCCCTGGGGGAGAGCCTGGGCTCCGCATCCCGGGATTCCTGCGGTCTCCTCCTCTCCGGGAGGAGATGGCAGCACCAACAGCTGGCTGGAAAAAAACCAAAACAAAACAAAACAAAAAATGCAAATTTTTCTCGCCCGGAAAAGCCGGGATGTCCCCGGGAGCGAGGCTGCGCCCTGGGGCTGCTTGGAAACTTTTTCCCTTCTTTTATTTGTGGTTTTCCATTTTCATCTCCACCCCACGAACTGATGAAAAAACCCAAAACAAACAAACAAAAAAACCCCCAGCTCCTCCCGGCACTGCACGAGGGCGAGGAGTCAGGGCTCAGCCTCGCTCTGCCCACCCCTATCGCGATTTCCTGCAGGATTTTGGGGGGCTCTTCCCACCCCTATCCCGATTCCTGCAGGAATTTGGGAGGCTCTTCCCACCCCATCCCGATTTCTTGCAGGATTTTGGGGGGCTCTGCCCACCCCCATCGCGATTTCCTGCAGGATTTTGGGGGGCTCTTCCCACCCCTATCCCGATTTCCTGCAGGAATATGGGGGGCTCTTCCCACCCCCATCTCAATTTCCTGCAGGATTTTGGGGGGCTCTGCCCACCCCCATCGCGATTTCCTGCAGGATTTTGGGGGGCTCTTCCCACCCCCATCCCGATTTCCTGCAGGATTTTGGGGGGCTCTGCCCACTCCTATCACGGTTTTCCGCAGGATTTTGGGGGGCTCTTCCCACCCCCATCCCGATTTCCTGCAGGATTTTGGGGGGCTCTTCCCACCCCCATCCCAATTTCCTGCAGGATTTTGGGGGGCTCTTCCCACCCCCATCCCGATTTCCTGCAGGATTTTGGGGGTTCTTCCCACCCCCATCCCGATTTCCTGCAGGATTTTGGGGGGGCTCTTCCCACCCCCATCCCGATTTCCTGCAGGATTTTGGGGGGTTCTGCCGGTGCCCTGCCGCCGCTGCTCAAACCTGTCCCGCAGCATTACCAGAGCTCCCTTGGCTCGGGATTTCCCTCCCCACGCCTCCTGCTCCGTTTTTCGCCCGGATTTCCAGCGGGTCGGGGCTGGGCAGGAGCCTGGAGCTCGGCTTTTATCCAGCGGAGCCCAAAATCCCGAGCCGGCCCCAAGAGCGGAGAGAGCCGGGACGGCAGGGCCCAGCAGCTTTGCCCTTTTGGGGTTTTTTTGTGAGGAAGAAATCCTCCCAAAAATGATTCCAGCTCTGGGAAGGGCGACAAGGGTCGGGAAATATCCCTGGGAGCAGCGCTGGGCTCAGCTCTGCCCGATCCTGCGGGAATCCCGGCGAGATCTGCCCTGCTCCCGCTGGGTTGGGGTGACAAAGATCCAGAGCCCGGCAGGCTCTGGCGGTGTCTGTCCTGATTTTGGGCATTTTTCCAGCCCATCCCACCCACGCCAGCGCTGGAAAGGCGTTTTCAGCTTTATGGAACTGTCGGAGCTCTGCCCGCAGCTCCTTCCTCGCCCTAAAACCGGGAGCTGTGTTTGTTCTTCCGTCCCAAAAAAGCGGCCGGGCCAAGGCTTGCAGCGGGCAAAGTCCGAGCGGGGCAGGGGAGGAGAAATGTCTGGGATCAAAGCGTTCCCACCTGGCACAGCACGGTGACACTGACCCCAATTAGCGCCCGGAGTTAATGAACCCCTCCGGGACCGGCTGGAGTGGAAAATGCTTCGCAGAGGTGTGGAAGGTTCTGGACGCTCTGGGGCTGGCCCTTGCTCAGGACGGGGGTCAGAGGGGGTTTTCCAGCCCAGGGAAAAGATTCCAGCAGGGGATAAAACCCTCACCTGACTCCTGGAGCCGGGCAGGGGGGAGCAGAGGCGGCAGGGAGAGCGGAGCCAGCAGGATTTGGGGACAGCTGCGGTGTCCCTTTGGGGTCACAGCCCGACCTGCCCAGGCTGCATTTCTCCAGCTCCAATCCCATTTATCCCCTGGCTCTGCCTTCCCTGAGCAGCCCCAGGGGGAATTTGGCACGAGTTGGGAGGCTGCTACAGAACTTTTCCCAGGTGGAACGCGCGGCCTTGCAGGGAATGCTGCAGGGATCGGTGTCCCCGGAGGTGACAACGCCTGGCCTGAGCTGCTCCCGCGCCCCGGCAGCGCAGGGATCGATTCGGGATGGGTTTGGTTGGAAAAAATCTATGCTGGGGAGGGACAGGGGACATCGATCCCTGAGGACAACTCAGGCCCTGGGAACTGGGGTTTTTGGGAGGATTTCAGCAGTTTTTAAAGGATGACCTGAAAGCCCAAAGCCTTGGGGTCGCTTCTTTCTCCTCACCTCGTGCTCAGCACCCCCCAAAATCGAGCAGAGCCAGCGGGATTTGGGGACAACTGGCGCTGAGGTGTCCCCTTTGGGGTGACACCCCGACCTGGCCAGCCTGGATTTGTCCACCTCCAATCTCGTTTTCCTGCTTTTTCTGGGATTGCCGCTCTTGGGATGAAGGGGGAGGGAAGTCCCAAACCCATCCAGCACTCCGTGCTCCCCGGCGGCTGATAGAAATCCCCACAAATAAACCCTGACGATAAATCCCACACCTGGGGCAGGTGGAACTTTTAATACAATGTATATTTATTGCAAACAATAATATACAAAAAAAAAACCCAAACAAAAACAAAACAAACAAAATAAAGGTAAGTTTCACAAAGAGAAGGATCTTGCAACCAAAACCGAACCGAACTTACCTAAAGACAAAATATGATTTAAAGGACAGGCCTTTTAAGTTACAGAAATACTTTAAAAAGATCTGCTTTTATACAGAAATAGAAAGATGCCATATTATAAGAGTGCTTTAAGATTTTTTTTTTCCTCCTACTGAATCCCTAAAAAAAAAAAGTTAACAAATATATCATTTTTTTTAAATAAAAAAAAAGTCTGCTGTCTTTTTTAAAAAGCAATCCTTAACTGTTCAGCCACAGCTTCACCAAAATCAGTGTCCCCCCAGCTCTCCCAGGCAGTTTTTTGTTTTGTTTTTTGTTTTTTTTTGGGGGGGTTTGAAGGCTAAAACGGTGCCACCCCTGCAGCAGGGCTGGGGTGTTGGGGCTCGTCCTTGCACGAGCTCGCGTGTCCCAGAGAGCTGAGGCAGGAAACAAGGCAAATGATTCAGTGATCCGCTACATTTGCAATCTTTAGTTTGTACAAATCTCATTTTTCTTTTTTTTTTTTCCTTTCTTTTTTTTTTCTTTTCTTCTTCCAGTTTCTCCTCGAAAACAAAAGGAAAAAAAAAACCAACCCAAAACGACGACGAAACCTCGAACAAATGAACGAACAAACAAACAAAAAAAAGGGGAACGGCACAAAGTTTGTACAAACCCAGGACACGGATTCCGAAGAGAATAATAATAATAACAACAACAACGACGACGACCAAAAGGAATTAAAGAGATAAATAAAGGGCTGGTTACAGTTTCAGACCATAATTTAACAGGCACGGTCACCTTCCAGATAATGCTCCCGACTACCGCAACGCTTCCGAAAGGACTTCGAGGGGGAGGCTGGAACAACGAAACCCCAGGAAAATCGCGATTAAAAGCCGCTCCTCTCCCCAAATAAATAATTTAAAGGATCTCTGTCGTCTCCCGGGCGGAGAGGAGCCCCTGGCTGGGTTTGGCACCCTGGGGCGGGCAGGGGGTGCCCGGAGGGGTCGGGCTCAGCCCCCAGCCCAATGATTATCACCGGGCTGCTTTAAGGCTTCTCAGCAGCACTTTGGGGCTGCAACACGGATTATTTTTTATTATTGATTCTTTTTTTTTTTTTTTTTTTTTCCTCCTCTCTTTTTGTTTTTCTTTTAAGGCTGAAGGTTATTAAAAAATAAAGTGAAGTTCTCCTCCTGGCTGGTTTTGCTACGAGTTAGAAAAATAAAGCCTCTCCCATGCTGGTGCCTGCCCCAGTGCTGGGTTCCCAGGGCAGGGCACGCTGGTTTAGTTTCATTTTTAGAGCAAAAAAAGAGACACTTCTCTATACAAAAATACCTCTGCAAGAAAACCTAGGGCTGCTCCACTAAGTGTCATTTTTTATTTTTTATTTTTTTTAAGCTGTTGGAAAAATAAGAGCATTTCAAAAAAACCCCCCAAACCTCTAAAAAATAGGTATAAATCCCCTCAAATTGGTAACGAATCATACACAGTACATACTAAAAATATTTAAAATAGAGAATATTCCTCACAGAGGACTCTTGAGTTTTCTCTTTTACCCCCCCCATTTTTTTTCTTCTTCTCCTCTTTTTTTTTTTTTAAATTTTCTTATCTTTCTTGTAATTACTGCTAAAAAAAAAAAAAAAAATCATTACAAAAGTCCAGAGAAGGAGCCAGCTGGGCGGAAAAATCTCTGAAGCAGAGTTCAAGTCCAGTCCTTGGCAAGCCTGTCCCAAATTTTGGGGCTGGGGGGGCGGGTCCTGGAGGATGCTGTAAGTGCAGAAGGCTCGAGGCGCTCTCTCCACCCCGCCAGCTTCCACGTGAGCGTCTTTTTTAATCACCACTTCAACTTCACGCACACCGAACCGGCCCGAGGCAACTCCTTCCCCCGCCGCTCCTGGCGCTTTTCCCGATTCATTTTTTATAATTTTTTTTTTTTTTTTGGGGTGGTTTTTTTTTTTAATTTTTTTTTTTAATATTTTTTTTCCTTTTCTCTTTTGCGGGTTGCTCTGTTTGTTTCGCTCGCTGGTTTCCCTCCTCAGGGCCGGGTGAGCTGCGTGTACACGGGCTGCTCCCAGTGCTGCGGGCTGTGGGTCTGGGGGATGGAGGGCACGCCGGCCGTGTCGGCGATGGGCGTGTACATGGGGCGCTGCGTGGGGCTCATGTAGCTGAAGGTGGAGTAGAGCCCGCCGCCCTGGCCGGCGTGGCTGTAGTAGGAGCCCGAGGAGCCCTGGTGCTCGCCGTACTCGTACTGCGCGCGGCTGATGCTGGGGTAGGACGAGCTGTAGTGCTGCAGGTTGAACGAGCTGTAGCTCAGCTGCTGCTGCTGCTGCTGCGGCGGCTGCTGCTGCTGCTGTGGGGAGTGCTGCTGCTGCTCGCTGTAGTGGCTGGGGCTCAGCTGCTCCGTCTTGATGTGCGTCCTTTGCTGCTGCTGCTGCTGCTGCGGGCCCTGCTCCACGCTCAGCGCCGGCTGCTTGGACATCCACACGTGGCCGGCGCCCGCCGGAGCGCCCGCGGCGCCGCTGATGCCGTAGCTGCCCGTGTAGGTGACCTGGCCGGGGTGCCCGTTGGGCGGCAGGTACTGGTCGAACTCGTTGACGTCGAAGGTCTCGATGTTGGAGATGACGTCGCTGCTGAGCTCGCCGATGTCCACGTCGCGGAAGTCGATGTGCGGCGGCTGCCGGCCGCCCTCGCCCAGCGCGCGGCCCTCCCGCTTCAGGTCCTGCTTGCCCGGCTGCGGGTCCGTCTTGGGGGTGGTGGGGGGCGTGGGGGGCCCCTGCGACTGGCCTGGGGGAGGAAGGAGAGGGGTGAAGGGTGAAGGCGTGACGGGGGTGACAACGCCGCCCGTGAGGGACGCGGACCCAGCACCGCCCTCACGCAGTTTTGGGGTGGGTTTTTTTTTTTTTTTTTGGTTTTTAAGAAGCACGGGGTCACGTTTCCCCCAGGCAAACGGGGGGAGGTGCCCGCAGGGGCACGCCGGGCTGAGGATTTGCGCGCCCAGGCTGTGGGCACAGCCCTCGGGCAGCTCTCCCCCTTCTCACCCCACTCCTGGATGTTTCCTTTCCCCCGCCCTCGGCCCGGTTTGGGCAGCAGCACCGCGGTCCCCGGGGGCTCCGTGGGTACCTACCCGAGTGCTCCCCGGGCGAGTGCACCTCGCTGATGCTGGAGGAGGACTGCGGCGAGTCTGCCTGCAGCGCCTTGAAGATGGCGTTGGGGGAGATGTGGGTCTGCTCCGCGCCCTCCTCCTGCTCCGCCTGCCCGTTCTTCACCGACTTCCTCCGCCGGGGCTGGTACTTGTAGTCGGGGTGGTCCTTCTTGTGCTGCACCCGCAGCCGCTCGGCCTCCTCCACGAAGGGACGCTTCTCGCTCTCGTTCAGCAGCCTGGGGGGGGGACACGGGGGGCGAGGGGTCACTCGTGGCTCTGCGGAGGCGCTCTGGTTCCCCTCCAAAAAGCGACGCGAAGCCCCCCACGACCCGACCCCCCAGTCCGGGACACCCGCGGGTTGTCACCCTTTTATCCCGCAGATCCCTCCGGTGCCCGGAGCGGAGCCGCAGCGGTGGCAGCGGGGTCCGGCGCTCTCCCTCCCCCGCCTGTGCGCACACCTCGCTGTCCCCGGGCGCTTTGGGGACATCCCCGCCTGCCAGGGCCAGCTTTCCTCACCCGAGCGGGATGGAAAAGCCATTTCCCACCGCTTTGGGATCGCTCCCCGCCCCTGGCGCGGTCCCCCAGGACGCGGGTGGCCCAGGTGACTCACTTGCCTCGCGTTTTCCTCCCGTCCCCGCCTCGTCCTGGCACTCGGAGGCCACCCGGCCCTGCGCCACCCTCCCACCCTCCCCGCATCGCCCCGCGCTCCCTCCGGCCCGGCCCGAGCTGATGCAATCCCCAAAATCCATCATTTCCTCCGCAAACAAACAGTGGCCGCGGCAGCCCCGGGCATCGCGCAGGGAGCAGAAACCACTTCCAACACCACAAGGCGAACGACTTCCCCCTGCTTTCCCCCTCCTGCTCCGGCTTCTCCTCGGCCGAGCGAGTTTTGAAAACTTTTTCCAGCGCTTTCTCCGGGAGCTCGCAACATCCTCTGGGCGGGAGCGGCGCGCTCCGCATCCCCCGCTGCCCGCGGGCATCCCGGCCCCGAACTCACCTCCAGAGCTTGCCCAGGGTCTTGCTGAGCTCGGCGTTGTGCAGGTGCGGGTATTGATCCGCCAGCTTCCTGCGGGCCGCCTGCGCCCACACCATGAAGGCGTTCATGGGTCTCTTGACGTGCGGTTTGTTCTTGCTGGAGCCGTTCACCCGCACCGGCATCGGCACCAGGGTCCAGTCGTAGCCCTTCAGCACCTGGCTCACCGCCTCCCGGATGCACACCGGGAACTTGTCCTCGTCGTTCTCCTTCTTCAGGTCAGGGTCGCCTTTGGGGAAGGTGTTCTCTTGGGGTCTGGTGTTCTCCGTGTCCGAGCCGGATCCAGAGGGGCAGGGGGAGCCGGCGGAGTCATCCGACATGGTGGGGCTGGGGGCGTCGGAGATACATTTGTCCTGTTCTTCTGTCATTTTCATGAAAGGGTCGAGGAGATTCATGCGAGAAAAGTGGCCGAGGGGGAGCAAGGGGGCGAAAAAAAATTTTTAATAATAATAACAATAAAAAAACTTCAAAAAGTTAGGCGCTAAGGGGCAAAGGACGGGTTAAAAAAAAAAAAAAAAGTAAAAAAAACTCGGAGAAACGAAGTCTCCGCCGGGCTGCGGAGAGGGAAAGAACCGCGAGAAGCCTGCGAAAAACTTTTTGTTACTTCTCCTCAGCACAAAAAAAAGAAGGAAAAAAAAAAAAAAAGAAACAAAAATCACAAAAAAACCAAAAAAGAAATCTCCGAAACGAGGAAAAGGAAAAACTTAGGCGAGGAGGAGGAGGAAGGAGCGGGGCGAGCGGCCGGGGCAGTGTCGGGCGCGGCGGCCCCGCCGGTCTCCAGCGCGGCTCTGCGGCCGCCGCGCGCCCCGCGCACAAATACCCAGCGCCCGCCCCGGCTCAGCCAATCACGGCGCGGCCCGCGGGGGCCGCCCCGCTGCCATTGGCCGAGCCGCGCCGAAGGGGCGGAGCCGCGCCGCGCTGAGGGGGCACGGCCCGGCCCGGGGCGGGACGGGCGGCGGCGACGGCGGCGACAGCGCCAGCGCCCGCTGCGCCACACGCGGCCCCGGCTCTGCCCCCGCCGCTGCCCCGCCGATGGGCCGTGGGGGCCCCGCGGACGGGCCCCGAGGGGCCGCTGCAGCCGCGCTGGAGGCGGGCGGGACGCGCGGAGCGCAGCGCGCCGGGAGCCGCGGGCGTTGCGCGGCTCCGTCCCGAGGGGGCGCTAGAGGCTCAGGAACGGAGCGCGGGGGGGGGCGGGGCAGGGCCGGGCCGGGCGAGCCCCCCGAGCCACCCCCGGCACCGCGGGGACACGGCGGGGGGACCTCGGGGGATGGGGGTGGCCGGCCCCGGAGACCCCAAAATCTGAGGGGTTTTCTCCTTTTTTTTTTTTTTTTTTTTTTTTTTTTTTTTTTTTTTTTTTTTTTTTTTTTTGGGAGGAGGCGGGTGGGGGTCCGGCGCGTCCCTCCGCGTCCCTCCGCCCACCCCGCGCTGCGACATCCGCGCGTTCCCCGTTTATTCCTCTTTATGTCATTATTCTCCATCCCCGTGGCCCCGGCGCGGCTTTCCCTGAGCGGCCGGGCCGGGCTGCGGGACCCTCATCCCTTGTTCCTCATCCCTGTTCCTCATTCCGGTTCCTTACATCGGTTCTTCATCCCTGTTCTGCATTCCGATTCCCCATTCCGGTTCCCCATCCCGATCCCGCATCCCGGTCCCGCATCCCGGTCCGGCATCCCGATCCCGCATCCCGGTTCCCCATCCCGGTCCCGCATCCCGGATCCCGATTCCCCATCCCGGTCCCGCATCCCGGTCCCGCATCCCGATTCCCCATCCCGGTTCCGCATCCCGCATCCCGGTCCCGCATCCCGGTCCCGCATCCCGGTCCCGCATCCCAGCCTGGAGCTGCTCCCGGGGAAGGAGCGGCCTCTTCCCTCCCCCTCTCCACAAAAATAAAAGTTTTGCCGAGTCGATGGAGCCTCGTCCTGGGAACGGGAGCTCCCCGGGGTTATCTGTGGGTAGCTGCCGGTATTTCGCTTCACAGAGATCTTTCAGGGGTTTTTAGGGCTCGCACGTTTTTAGCCGCAAGCGGGTCAGGATGAAATCAGGGCTGTCACTCCGATCCCGATCCAGGTGGGCAATAAAGCAGAGCCCGGTTTTGTTTTCTGGGGTTTCTTTTTTTAAGGCTCCAGGAGAAGGGGATTTGGTGGGAGCTGCCCAAAAAAGCTGCGCCCCTTCCCACCTCCCTCCGTTCTCCCCGCGCTCCTCGGAGCCTTCCGGGGGCAGAATCCTCGGAGCGCTGCTCCCTTCCCAAACCCCAGAATCTTTCACCGCAACTCGAGCGTTAAAGTCGGGGCTTTCTCGAAGCCGCTTTAAATCGCTGCTTTAATTTGCAGCCTTTGTGCGGCCGGACAATCCCCGGGGCAGCGGCCGCCTCCGCGCCCTGTCGCGATTGTCGCGGTTACCCTGACGAGGAGGGGTGCGAGGTATTGGGAAGGGCACGTGGAAAACAGAAAAAAAAGGAAAGAGAAAAGGACAAGGCAGCGGGGAAAGAGCTGTGAATAAACGCTCTCCTTGGCTGTTTTTAGTTTTCCCTGAGGTTCTGGTGATGATTTTGTGTTGTTTTGTTGTGGGTTTTTTTCCTTTTTTTTTCTTGCAGATTTTTTTTTTTTTTTGTTTTTGTTTTTGGGAAGTAGTTTTGCTTTGGGTGAGTTTAAAGGTAAGTGGCTGTGCTGTGTCCCAGAGCCTTTGTCTGCAGGAGCAGGGGCACTGCGAGCCGAGCGGGGCTTTCCTCCAGGGGAATTTGGATTTTAATTCCTGAAGCACCGAGGACGCTTTTCCCAGAGTTGTGCTCCTGTCCTTTGCTAAATATCCAATATTCCAGGAGAGGGCCGCTGGATTTTGCGTTGTTATCTGGCGGAAAGGGTGAACTTCCAGCAAACACTGCAGGAGACAACTTGGGTTCTTTTCCCTGGGCGATCTCAGCTCTTAGCGTGGTGCACGCTGGAGCTCAGCTCCCCCGAAATCTCATTCAGTAACTGATATTTGCCGCAGAACACCCGGGCGAATGCAGGCAAGGAGATTGTCCTGGTCTCAGCTGGACAAAATGTACCTGGAGAGGAGCAAAACCTGGTGACGAGGGATCGTGCCCCCCGGCCCTGCTGCCGGCTGGCAGGAACAGCGCCGGGACAGCCCGGCAGGGTCACGGATTGAACGGGAAGGGTCAGAATTAGGACATTTTTCATCCCGCGGATCCGTCAGCTGGAAGGGGGCTCTGCCTTCCCGGAGCGAGGCGAGGGGCTTGACAAGTTTGAACAATAAACAAAAGCGAAAGGGGGAAGGAGCTCTGCAGTTATTGTGTGTGATTCGATAATTTCTGGCTTATTATTTTTAATTATTGCTCGATGGACTATTTGGACAAGGCGGACAAGCTGATTAATCACAGCCGGCTGGAAGCTGCCTTTAAAAGCTGCTGCTTTCCCGTCAGGATGGAAGTTTTCTTTTTTTCTGGAATTAACATTGTTTTATCCAAAGTGGCCGGCTCAGGGAGCAGGGAAGGTTTTTAGTGAGGATTAAAGCCCTCTCTCTGATGGGTTTTCCCTGCTCCTTGTGCTACATGCAATCCCTGTTTTCCAGGGAATAATCTTTCCAAGCGGGGAGCGGTGGAGACGGGAATTTTGGGAACGGAGGGAACAGACGCAGGGGGGTGGATTTGGGGAGGTTTTGCTGTCAAAATTTAAAATACAGCCGCGCTGAAGAATTAGTTTTATGGATTTTTGGGGAGCTGGGGGGGGGGTTTTGATCCTGGGGTGGTTCAGGCTCTGCTCCGACCCCCGGGATTTGGGATTGGCGTTGGCAAGGTGTCCCCAGGGATGCTGTGATGTCACCGTGTCCCCTCTGAGCTCACCCTGCCACCAACCCGCCCAGAGGGGGGCAAACCCAAGGAGAAGCTGCTGATCCCGGGAAACCCTCTCCCTGCTCCTGCTGCACAAGGAGGGAAATCCGGGAACGTTTGGGGTGTGGAGCAATGCCCGAAAAACTGTTCTGCGTTCCTGCAGCAGAACTCTGAATTTCGATACCGGCGCTGGATCGGTCATTGATCCACGGCCCAATATGTGAAATTCCAGCTGCCGTTGCGCCTTTGGATTTCTCCAGGAATGTTTGCTCCGGCGTTTTTCGGCAGGGGCTGGTGCAGCCCCGTTAATTGCAGCTTAATTAAAGTAAAAAATCCCCCTCCTCAGCAGTGACTCCCCCCTCTGTTAAATCCGAGAGCGGGGCTGCGTCCCACAGAAATATTCCCACACTTCGGCTTTTCCCTCTCCGCTGCGGGCCGGGAAGCTCAGCCTGTCCTTGGTTTTCCCTTTCGGTGCAGAAAGTTCCCTTTTCCCCTGATTTTCCTCCTTCCCCTTTTCCCAGCCCTGCTCAGGTCTCCAGGGATCCCACATCGCGCCGTTCCAGGTGTAAAAGGATTTCCCTCCTATCCCAAATATTCCCGGTGCAGGGATGGAATTTGTGCTTTGGGTTTTGGTGGGAGCATCCATGGATCCATCCCAGGTGTGGAGCTCCTTGATCCCATTTCCATTCCAGAGGAATGAAAAAGGAGATCCGGAGCAGGAGCTGATGAGGGACGGCCTTGGGGCCTTTAATTGGAAATGAATTCCTTTAAAAATTGCCTTTAAATTTGTAATTTCAGCTCAGAATTCCTTGAGATCGGATCCATTTTGTTAATTCAGCTGAGAATTCCTTGGGACCGGATTAATTTTGTAAATTCAGCTGAAAATTCCTTGAGACTGGATTAATTTGGTAAATTCAGCTGAAAATTCCTTGGGACCGGATTAATTTGGTAAATTCAGCTGAAAATTCCTTGGGACTGGATTAATTTTGTAAATTCAGCTCAGAATTCCTTGGGATTTTATTAATTTTGTAAATTCAGCTGAGAATTCCTTGGGGCTGGGTGAATTTGGTAAATCCCGCTGAGAGTTCCTTGGGATTTTGTGAATTTTTAAAGTTCTGCTTCTCTGGCCTCTCAGGATCATAACCGGCCCTGCTGCACCTTGAGCTGGAGACAGCAGGGTGTGATTTGAGCTTGGCAAATCCTGGGAATGCCTGAAGAAAAAAAAGAGGAATTTCCCCCCTTCTCCTGAATATATAAAGTAACAGCAGCCTGAGGACTCCAAGGCCTGAAATAAATTCATTTTTAATTTATGCCTAAAAACACCGTCGGGAGGGACTCACTCGCTCTGGGGAAGAAGGTGAAGGAAATTCTGGAGTTTTGGGAGAAAAGTCCCAGCCCTGGGGTGAAATGATCCCGGTTATTTCCGAGCTGGGGCGCAGCAGCCCCTGGAATATTTGGATTAATTTCCCACTCCCAAAATCATCCCAGAAAAGCAAAGCAGGGGAGGAATCGGGATTAGGGTGATACTGGAGGCAGCAGGAAAGGAACTGGGAGCAGGGAAAAGCTGTTTGCCCCTGGGACAAAAAAAAAAAGGTTGGGAAGTGCTAAAACAAGCAGAATCCGAGGAAAAAGTGAGGAAAATTTGGGATTTTTTTAGCTCTGCTGACAGAACTCCCGGTGCTGATGGGCAGCTCCTTGATTTGGGGAGGAAAATCTGGAATCTGGGGTGGGTTTGTTCCCATTCCCACCTGGGAGTCGGGAGCAGGGAGCATTCCCCCAGCCCTGGCACTGCTTCCACCTTGGAAAACAGAAACAATTCCCTGTTTTCTGCTCCTTCTCCCACAGCTGGAAACCACCGGGCACAGCCTTGGACGTCACAAATGCTCCTGGGATTTTATTTCTTTTTTTCCCCCCCGCTTCCTGGAGATTTAAGGGATTAATCTGGAGATTTAGGGAAGGGGAGGATATTTATTTATTTATAAATTGCTTTAGGAATAAATGTTTGTATTTATTTGGCGATAGATTTCATGATTCTTTCATTATCGATTTGTCCATTTCATTATTTATTCCTTTGCTCCAGGGTTTTTTTTGGCTCCGAGCTCTGCAAACTTTGCCCGTGTGGAAAATTTACCCCTCTCATTTCCAGCGGGATGGAAATCCTCTCCCCAAAGCGCTCCCCTCCCTTCCCAAAGGGTTTTCTCCTAGAAGGAAAAAAGAAAAAAAAAGGAGAATTATTAAGAATTTATTCTTTTTTTTTTTTTTTTTTTTTCCCCCTCTCCAAAAGGTGCAGGTTTAAATTCTGGGAATGCTTTTGGATTTTCCCGGTTTTCCAGGCACAGCATCCCCTCGGAGCCAGGGCTGGAAGCGCTTCTCCGTGAGAGGCTGAGATAAATCAATCTGCTTCCAATCACCCGGGAAAACCGATCCCAGCCACAGGGAAACCCCGGGAATGAGAACAAAAGAGGGAATTTTCACCCCCAGCAATCCGAGCTCTCCAGAAAAGGGAAAAAATTCCCTGCAGGGAATGTTGGTGGCACAGGATCCTCACAATTTCTTACCGATCTTAATCCCTCTAAATGAGTGACATTAATAATCTCGTCCTTAGACATGAGTGACAGGGAGAAAAGGAATCATTCCCTGCAGGGAATGCTGGTGGCGAGGGATCACCAGAATTTTCTACCTATCTGAATCCATTTTTAATTATAAAGCAGGGAAACCGAGAAAAGGGAGACACAGGATCACCATCAGAATCTACCTGTTTTCATCGTTATTTTTTACCTTTTAAACGAGGGATAGAAGGAAAAAATATCCTGGTGGGATTTTTTTTTTTTTTTCCCCTCAGAAATGAGTGATCTGGAGAAAAGGAATAACTCCCTGCAGGGAACGCTGGTGGCACAGGATCGCCGTCGCAACTTACCTGCTTGACATGAAATTTTTTTTTAAATAAACGATGGATACGGAGAGGAGGGGAAAAGTCCTGCAGGGAATGCTGGTGGCACCATCATTTCCTACCTGTTTTTATCCATTTTTTCCCTTGGAAATCAGGGATATCCCCATCAATGTCAGGGATACCCCATCAACGCCGCCGCCTCGTGAAATCTCAGCGAGGTTCAAGCGGATTAAAATGTCTCGACGAGCTACAAAACCCGCTTAAAAATTTTTAAAAAGAAAAAGATCCCACCCCATCTATAACTCCTGGTGTTGTTCTCTTTATTTTTTGCTCCCTCCATTTTGCCCAGCGAGTAATTTTGCCCCGATTCCCCCCACCCCGGTCCCATCCCGGCTGGAATTCCAAACCGGCCCCGCTCTGTTTTCCGAGCAATAGTTCAAATTACAGAGCCCAGCACCGGCTTTACAAGGAGAAAATTAAATAAAATTAAAAAAGAAAAAAAAAAAAGAAGAAAAAAAAAATCCATCCGAATCTCGGGCAAGGGGAATAAAACTGCCATTCTCTCTACCTGTTTGTGCAGCTCCTGCCTAACGCAGGCAGAGCCCGGCTGTTTATTTGGAGAAGGAAAGTTGTGGAAATATCCTCGGAGGGTGTAATGTGGCCAGCACGTGTTGCTGGGAGCTACCTGAAGTCTGAGCCCTAATGGCTTGCAGATGTCCCCGGGTCACCCGTTTCCTCTGCCCGCTCCTCAAATTCGACCGAGAAATTCCGAATGAATTAAAAAAAAAAAAAAAAAAATTAAATAAAAGTTAAAAAAAAAAAAAAAAAAAAAAGGAGTGTTGGGTTTGGGCAAGGGAAAGGAGATTTTTGTTTTATTTTATTTTTTTTTCCCCCCCGCCCCACTTCTGGAACTTGTAAAATTGTTTGTTTGGGTTGTTTCCAGCTGCCCGGCCCCGCAGTGATTTGGAAATTGGAGCTGCGGAGGGGTTGGTGGTGGCGGCGGGGGGAGAGGATGATTTATTTGAAAAATAGAGAAATCTGCGCCGGGATCCCTCGGAGTTTGCTCAGGGTGGGGAGTTTATTTACACGGGGATTATTTATGTAAAAAAAAAAACCCCGCAGTTTGCTCTGCTGAGCAATAAACAGGGATTTGTTGGAGGTGTATACACACAGATTTAAAGCCAGGCTCACGTAGGCAGGCCTAGAGCCGGGCCTGGCTGCCCCTGCCCCGTGCCAAGCACAGGACTTTGTGCCCACGCTCTCCATAAATCCTGTGTTTGACACAGACCGTCGATTTTAAGAGTTCAGATCGCTTTCGCTGGCTCGTGTTTGATTTCTTCTGTGGCAGTGGGGAGGGGCTGAGTCCCCTCCTGTCCCCGATGCCACCCTGGGGATTTGGGAGGATTTTTTTAATATAAATTATTTTTTTGATTTTTTTAAATTTTTTTAAAAAATTATTTATTTTGGGGGGGATTTTTGGTGATTATTATTTTTAAATTTTTTTGTGATTTTTTTTTTAAATTTATTTTTTGGGGGGGTTTTTTTAGCCTTTCCCAGCTGTGCCATGGGATGTGGGATGTCGTTTTCGTGCTCCTGCTCCCCTGCCCCAGCGCCGAGATTCTCCCCAGTCCCTTTTCCACAGGGAAAAGCCTTTCCAGGGAATTTCGAGGTGCCCGTTTTGGTGGTGGCATTGCTGGCACCGAGATCCTCATGGTGCTTCCCATTTTTCACACTGTCCTGATAATTCAAGGAGTTTCCAAAGGGCTGGACCTCGCTCAGGAGGGGCTGAAATGAAATTTTAGCTGATTTTCCAGGTCTCCATCCCAACCCGGAGCCTCCAACTTGTCCTTGGGCAGGACAAGCCCAAGAGTTGTTGGTCTAATTCCTCTCTAAATTGCTGCAAAATTCATCAACAGAACTGCCCTTTAATGAATTTATTTATTTACTTTTCATTTTACGGCGAGACCTCGCAGAGGAGCATCACTTATTCCATTTTCCTCCGCCGGAGTGGCGAAAAAGCAGGGACAGCTTACGGTGAGCAGAAAAATAACACTCATTAAAAATTAAAATTAAGGGAGGAGAAGCTAAAAACCCAGGAACGAGGAGGGCAAAGATTTTCTGTGTCTCTCTCTCTCTCCCGTGACAGATTAGAAATACGCTCTGGCCATTTAGCTTGGCAAGAATCAGATGATTTTTTTTCTCTCTCTTTTTTTTTTTTTTTGGTGAAAAAACCCCTCATCCTGCTGCTAAGTGGGAAAAGTTTATTCTGAGCATAACACCCTCCAGCTCTCAGTTTTTTTCTTTTTTTAATTTTTTTTTTTTTTTTTTTTCCCCTCAAGAAATGTTTGCTAGGCCTTAACGAAAACACAGAAAGTCTCCGACTGCTTGATGAAATATCATTGCATTTTCTGGAGGGAAAATCCTGTCAGCAATACGGCTCTGAAGGGTTTGGATCGACCTTGGCGTGGAGTTTCAATCGCTGTCAGGCTCCAAACGCTCTTTATCGTAATCCCGGGCTCCTACACAAAATCCAAACCCATTTTGGACTGGGAGGAACAGCAGCAAAGTTCCTGAAATCCCGATGACATCCCCGGGGGAACAAAACGCATCGCCAGGGGAATAAAACGCATCCCTCGGTGAACAAAACGCATCCCCGGGGGAATAAAACGCATCCCCGGGGGAATAAAACGCATCCCCGGGGGAATAAAACGCATCCCTGGGGGAGATAACGCATCACTGGGGGAATAAAATGCAACCCCGGGGGAATAAAACGCATCCCTGGGGAACAAAACGCATCCCTGGGGGAATAAAACACATCCCTGGGGGAACAAAACGCATCCCCGGGGGAATAAAACGCATCCCTGGGGGAATAAAACGCATCCCTGGGGGAACAAAATGCATCCCTGGGGGAATAAAACGCATCCCTGGGGGAATAAAACGCATCCCCGGGGGAACAAAATGCATCCCTGGGGGAGGAAAACACATCCGTGGAGGAACAAAACGCATCCCTGGGGGAATAAAACGCATCCCCGGGGGAACAAAATGCATCCCTGGGGGAGGAAAACGCATCCGTGGAGGAACAAAACGCATCCCTGGGGGAACAAAATGCATCGCCAGGGGAATAAAACGCATCCCCGGAGGAATAAAACGCATCCCCGGGGTCTGGCGCCGCTCGGTTTTAGTTTTTCACGTTGAATTCCCAAAGCTGCGCTCGGGAAATTCGGGTTGAGAGCTTTGCTGGTCTCTCTCCTCCGAAATAAAGCCGAGTTTAAGGGGGATGTTTCAGCGGAGCGAAGGAAAGAAGCGTGGGGGGAACGTACCTGGGTTCGGGGCGTGGCTGGAGGCTTAGTCCCGGCTCTAAGCGCGGTTTAACAGCCGCTGGAGAGCGGTTTACCGGGAATTCAGGGAGATGGGTTTGGAAGTGGCGCTTTTAACCAGGGGCCAGGTGCTCTCAGCCCCCCCAGGCCGCGCTCAGGTGGTTAAAATTCACCCAAATATTGATGGCAGTTCCCTCTGCTGCCAGCTCTTATCGGAGCGGGGCTTTGGCAGGGCCTGAAAGGAGGCATTGTTACCTGACGGGGAAAAAAGAGGAGAAAAAGGAAAAAAACCCCCGGCAGGAGCTGAGAAACAAAGGAGGATTTTGGGATCAGCTCCCGGCTCTGGCAGCCCTGGGATGGGAGCATCCTCCTGCCCCCAGCCCCGGGGCCTGGCAGAGGGGGATGTTTGCTCTTCAGACAACACTTTGGGCTGGATTTAAAAATCTCCTAGGTTTCTTCGAGTCCTTTTTGTGTTCCTGAGCTGAATCCAGGCAGGGTTTGGGGTTTGGGTTTGGGTGGGATGGAGCTGTGCCGCGTCCCCTCCTCCCTGCCCGGCGTCCTCCTGCTCCGGTCACAGCCAAATTCGACACACAGGAAGCTGCAGGGATCCATCTTTCTGGTAGTTTGTGGAGATTTGGTTAAACCCTGCTGAGAAAAAGAACAGCCAGGTGCACTCCCTCTATCCCAGACCCCAGAGGATCCACAGGCCCCAGGATTTTCCATGGGAAAGCAGGATCCTCTTTCCTACTGCACATGCAGCTCCTCGTGGGCTTTTATTTGATTCTTTCCTTATCTGTCCCCTTATCATCTGTCCTCAGCTGGCTCCAGGACTGACCAGAATCAGATCTTTTATCTTTTGGCATCCAACAGTCCAGGTTTGGTGTCCAAAGTCGTTTCCAGGAGGTTCCAGCCTGAACAACAACCCCCATAAAGGCGACAAACCCGAGCTCTCTCCGGTGACCCGAAACTGTGCAGCAACACCCACTTTTTTTCTGTCTGACTGGGGCAGGAGGGAGATATTTGGGGACAGGAGGAAAAGAAACCAAAACAACCCACAACACCAAAAAAACAAACAACAAAACCAGAAATAGAAATCTCCTGGAGAGAATCCAATCCGGTCCTACCGGTCCGGCAGCTTTTGGGAGAGGAAAAACCAGGAGGACAACGGGGTGACCACGGAGCGTCCTTGTGTGGGGAGAGGAGAGACCTCTCTGCCTGGGAAGGCTCTGCAGGGGGATTTGGGATCTTTTGGGGCTGTTTTAGGGGGAGCTGGAGGGTCGGTCTGAGGAGGCTCTGTCGGGGCTCTCCAGGGGGAATCTGTGCTTTCCTCAGGCAGGCTGAGCCTGGCAATCCTCGGGATTAACCTCGGCGTTAACCTCGGGATTAACCTGGGGATGCTGGGCGCGTTCAGCTGCCCCTGGGGTGGGGCTGGCACGGCTGGGTGTCCCCAGGATCCTCCCTGGCAGCAGGAAGAGCCTTGGGAAGGGTTTTGAGCAGAGCACGAGGGGTCCTCACCCAGCTGGGACAACGAGGTTCCCACCGGATCCATTTCCCCAGTCCAGCAGCTCCTTCCTTTCTCCCATCCAGCAGCTCCCCGCCAGCCCCTGAAGGGGATTAATCTCCAACATCTTGTGCCTGATCCGAGGCCTTGACTCGGAAAACAGGAAAGGTCAGGTTGAGTCAGCCCCAGGCCGGCGTGGCATCCAAAGCAAACAGCGCCCTGTGGGATGCAGCGGGGCTGGAGAGGATTCCCACGGGAGCACAGGGCAGCTCCGGGCCCCTCCTCACCCTGCTGCCACCCAGGGAGGGGGAAAGGCGTGGAAAACCCTCGTGGGTTGTCAAACCGGGAGCGATTTTGAGCGAAACAGAGGAGGGAGAGCGGCGCCGGCCGGAAAGGAGCAGCAGAGGTGTCCTTGTTTGTCCTGCAGGATCCTGGTTTTTAATCCCCTTGGCACAAGGAGGGATCACACCGGCGGTGGGCTGGGCTCTGCAGGACACCAGAGGGAATCTCAGCCCAGGGTCAGAATCCCTGGGCAGCTTTGGGGTGTGAGACAGAGGGGCCGAGCCCTGGGGCGGATCTTGAGTGGGAAAATGGGGTAAGGAAGGGGGTAAGGAAGAGATGGGATGAGGGATAAGGATGGAGGGATAAGGAATGGCCGGTGGATGGAGGTTTCAGCTCGTTCATGTCTCATTTTTGAGCACTCCCTACTCCTTCTCCGTTGGCCTCGGGGCTTTGAGTGCCAATAAAGCACCGACAATTCCCTGAGGCCAAACCCACCCGAGGGTTCCTGGTGGTCTGCAGCTCCCCAGACACGACCCCACAACGTGTGTGGGGCACCTCCCCATCCTGGAGCTCAGAGCTCGGCCCCGGGAGCTGCTGGAGACAGTGGAAACCCCAGCTGCTCCCTCCAGCCCTGCTCCCACCCCTCCTGTGCGATCACAGTGAACCTCGCGGCTCCTGCGTGGAAGAACCCTTAAAAAAATATAAATTATTATTATTATTATTACTACTACTACTATTATTGAATAAGAATAGGAATAAGAATAAGAATAAGAATAAGAATAAGAATAAGAATAGGAATAAGAATAAGAATAAGAATAAGAATAAGAATAAGAATAAGAATAAGAATTAGCCAGGGTAATTTTGTGATTCTGGAACTGAGCCCAAGCCACCAGCTTCAGATGGAGATCTGACTTCAGGCTCCTGTTGGGGAAACACGGAGGAGTTCAGCTCCTAAATCCCTTCTCCTGCCCCAGGCTTTACCCACTGGGAAAACCTCTGGATTTGTCTTTGCTTTTGCTTTAATTGCCCTCTCCAGGTGAAGGGCGCTAACGAACGTGCCGATAATTGCACAGCGCTGGGGTTTGGATCCCTGTGAGTGACCGGTGTGACCTCGCTGCTCTTTAGGGTGACTTTTCCATGTTTTTCCATGCTGGAGGCTCCCAGCCTTTGGAGGTGGGCACAGGCTGCGGGGATGTGGCCGCAGGAGTGTCAGAGCTCCTGGCCGGGTGTTTTGGTGGAGCTGGGTGTGACGTGAGGCTGTGCCAGGGCTGTGGAGAAGCTGCTGGCTCAGATGCTGGAAAAAAAACCTCCACCCATCCCATCCATGTTCTTCCAGAGGTGGCTGAAGGAGGAGAAGCTCTCCCTGTGTTATCAGGGCAGATGGAGAGGAGCTTTTCACATTTCTGAGGTGTTTTCAGAAACACCTGAGCTTTCTCTGGGTAAATCCTTTCCATCCAATCCATCCACGTGCTGTCCCAGTCACCACATCCACAGGCTTCCCTCCATCTCCCTGTCCACCCTCTGTCACAGAACTCCGTCCTTTAGGAGCTCCACCTTTCCCCAAACAGGCTTAAAGCTGGCCAAAGCGTTGAAATATATTCCAAATTATAGTCCAAATAATTTTGGAAGCTCCCACAACAACAGATCCGGGAGAGCAGGGCACAACTTTAAGAAAAGAAATAAAAACACGGCTGAAGCTGCGTTTTTTTGTGTGTGGCACTTTTCAGGTTGGGCACCCCCAGCTCAATTCTTGGCTCACTTTGGTTTTTTATTTGGGGGGGGGGGCAGGGTCCTCAACAGAAAGCAAAACTGTCCCGTGGAGAATGAGTTTGTACAGGAGGGCTTGTGTCACTCAAACCTACTTTTTAATTTTTTTTTTTAAACCCCAGAAGCTCTGACCAAGCAATTGGCATTTTATGACTGATTTTCCAAAGCTGCAGGAGCACAGCCTCTCCCTTGTTCCCCCAGACGTGGGTGGGAGCAGCTGGAGGTGGGCGAGTGCCTGCTGGTGGCTCTGGCCAAGCCTTGGCTGTGGCCCAGCTCAGCTCCCAGGCCTCAGGAGGAGCCAAACCAGCGGGAAAAGCTCTCCAGCATCGTCTTCTGCCATCCACAACCCTTCCCATGGCTGTGTTTGCTTTCTCTCATGCAGACGGGCACCAGCAGTGGCTCCGAGCTGTGGTTTGCAGCCAGAGCCAAGCCTGGCTCGGCCTCCGAGGAGCTGCGAGCCCTGGTGTCCACCTGGGCTGGTTCTCCTTCCCTAAGTGGGCAGTTGGTCCCACAAGCTCCCAGCAGGAGCTTTCTGCCTGTTTGCATCATAAAATCCTGTTTAAAGTGTGGTTATGGGCAGCAACGGGCCAGAGAGCAGCTGGAAAATTGACATCTCTAGGGGTTTTTTTAGGAATTTTTTTTTGGTATTTCTCCCTTGTAAATGTCTGCTCCTCTTGAGTCTGCTCCCTTGAGGAGGCTCCTCTGATCCCTTGGGAAAGCTGAGCTGGAACAGAGGCTGGGCAGAGCTGGAGAATAAAGCAGAGATTCATTCAAAGGCCTCCAGGATCCACCTTGGGCAGGACAAGAGCCTGGCCAGGGCTGCACCCAAGGTGGCCCCAGAATGGTCCCCAAATGGACAAAGGGTGACGAGGTCTCCCACTGGGATCAGTTCTGGTGCATTTGCACATTTTGGGGTTGAATTGTGCAATGGCAGCTCCAGGCTGTGAGGTCCCATCCTTCTTGTTCCTCCCTCCAGCCACCCTTGTTGGTGCTTTTGGGGCTGGGAGTTGTCCTTGGTGTGCAGCAGGAAAAGGATTTGTTTAGTGTGGCTGCTGTGTGCAGAGAGCTGAGTGACCCCGAGTGTGAGCTCAGAGCCTGGAACACAGCGAAGATCAAACTCCGGGCAGCAGCTCCTTCCCAAATCCAGCGTGGCACTGGGAGCTGCTCCTCTCCTTGCCTGGCCTGGCCCAAGGAGAGATTTGGGAAGCTGAGGCACAGGGAGCCAGGCTGGACACAGCTCGGGGTCCGAGTCTGAGCGTCCAGCAGGGAATTGTCAGCGCGCACATCCCCTGTTCCCAAAGGAACACGGCCTCCGGGGCTCCCAGCTCCGTGGTAGGTGCCCCACAGTTCACTCCAGCCCTCCCTGAGCTGGCAGCAGAGCCTGCCCGTGATTTTTCCAGGGAAAAGCGGCTTTTCCCCGAGCAGATCCCGAGCAGGGGCTGCGCCCGTCCCACGGGAGAGCTCCGCTGCGGGAGCCTCTCCAGCAGCCCCATCAATGGTGGGGATTGTCCTGCGGGGTTTTGCTGCGGCGCTCAGCTCAGCAGCTCCATTCATTTGGGCCGGGACACGCAAATATTCCCTGGAATTCGTCTGCCGGGCCAGGCCGAGGGCTGGACGGAGCCCAAGAAGCACAGGGCGAGGTGGGGAGGTTGCACAGCCGTCCCTGCCTGGCGGGGTGCAGTTCCTAGAATCCCTGGGGTGGCACAGGGACGGGGTTGGCACCGCTGGCGGGGCCGGAGGGGGCCCCGAGGAGCTTCTCTGCCGCGCTCCGGTAAAAAAGTGCAGGACAAACGTTGGAGGTAAACGGAGAAAGTGCAGCTCAGATCCTTCCCAGCTGCAGAGGGGATGTGAAAGGCTGAAAGTCGCCCTCAGTTTCGGCCTTCTTGTCTCTCCGGTGATCCCAGACCTGCTGGAGCACGGGCAGGAATGGGGGGACACAAAACCTGCCCCAAACGGGGCCGGTTCTGGCTGCTGGGAGCACGGGGCTGGGAGGGGGCTCTGCTCTTCCCTCACAAAGGGGACATCTCCAGGTCTGGAGGCTGGAAAATGCCCTAATCCAGTCACTGAGATCCTTCCCTAGCTGTTCCCCCACCAATTCGTATTTTCTCAACTGGAAAGCCCCACACAGAGAAAATCCCTCTGGGAAAATGGACGTGGGGGTTTGGGGAGGGAATTTGGGATCTGCTTGGGAACAGGGAGCTCCAGCCCAGCTGGGAAAGGAGTCTGGATTTTTGGGGATGATCAGAGCAAAACCAGGGCTGGAGACCCCAAACTTGGGGAAACCTTGTGTGTGATCCAAGGTGGGATGGTTCTGGTGGGATTTATTTTTGTGCTGGAGTTCGGAAGTCAGGGACACCCAAATGCCTGTTTTTCAGTTTGCTGCTCAAGCTGCTGCCTCATCCTTGTTTCCTGACCCTTTAGGAAGTGGCAAAGTGTCCCCAGTGCCACCTGACGGGGCCACAGGGCCACCTTTGGCACCGCTGGCGAGTCCTTGACATCCCTTGTCACCAAGCCAATAAAAAAAGGGATCCTGGGAAGTGTGGGAACAGCACCCTGACACCCCCCCCCCCCTTGTTTGGTTTGGGGGGTGAAAGTCCGTGTGAAGAATGAGAGGAATCCCGCTGGAATCCTGCTCTGGGATCAGCCGGGATTGGGATGCTGGGGCTCCTCACAGTGCCCAGGGCAGGAGCAGCCACTCCAGGAGCATCCCTGGCACCAGGGGACGGGTCAGCCACTGGGAATTCTGAGGCTGGACCTGCTGTGAGCCATCAGATTTTTGGGAATTCCTTCAGACACCTGGGGACAGCAGAGCTCCCCCCTCCCCATCGTTCTCCTCCTTCTCCCCTTGAGGAACATTCAGAATTCCCTGCCCAAGCTTTTTCCCCCCTCCTCTTGTAACTCTGCTCCCCAGGAACGCTCCACAGGCTCGCTCCTATCAATTTTCCCCACCATATGTTCTCATTAAAACATTTACTGTGCGCTTTATCTGCGGATTATTTGCCGTCAATTAATAAAACGTGGGGCGAGCTTCGAACGAGCGTTCTCCCCGCTCCCCACCTCCCCCCAAGGAGGGAAAGGACGGAGAAACAGGGGGGGAAAAAACAATTACCATGGCAGATGGTGCTTTTTAACCTTTCCTTTGCCCAATCTGGGGAAAAAAGGGCGTTTTTCTCAGAATATTGGCGTGGGTTTTCCCTGATGAGTTACTGCACTAATCCTGAGCTTAGCTAGGCTCAGCCTGAAGCGTGTTGGGGTGTTAAAGCAGGGGGTGACGGCACAGGGACGCTGCTGGAGCAGGGGATTGGATCCCTCCCCTCCTCTCCTCCAGGCACCGGGATGAGCAGGGAAAGCTGCAAAATCCCCTCCTGGAAGGAAAATGTGCCGTGGGGTCGGCAGCCTGAAGGCCCCGTGGTCCTTGGCAGGAGCTGTCTGGGCTTGTGCAGCCTTAAAAAAAAAAAAAAAAAAGTGGTTTTGGGGTTTTTTTGAAAGAGTTCCTGAAGGGACAGACCTCCCTGCTGTGCCCCTTCCCACGGGGAACATCACCCCCGGTTGAGGGCGAGGATGGAGGGAGCGGGAGGAGCGCTCGCCTCTCCCACCTGGGGAGATCAGGAGCATCCAGTGGTTTTGCCCTCGGCGTTCTTTGGAATTTTGGGCTGCCCAGGGTGGCTGGTGGGCAGATGGGGCGGGGGGGAAAGGCAGACAGAACATTCCCTGTGGATGCTCCGGGGCCGGGACGCCGTGTACCCTGCGGAGCGGCTCCCTGGGCCCGTGCCCACCGGGGATAAATAAATCCGGGGATAATTCACACCCAGGGGTTTCTTGGATAAACAAACGTCTGAGGGAGAGACCTGGCTGCGGGGAATGTGCTGGGAAAGCCCTGCTGGGCTGGGAACTGGGGAGTTGAACGCTCCAGCCTGGCCTGGATGTGCCCGCGCTTTGATTTCTCCCTGCGGCTGGGTGTTTGCCTGGCCTGGCGGCAGAGCGGGGCCAGCAGCACGTGTTGACACGGGGGTTTAGCTCTGGGGAAAGTTTAAACCGGGCTTATCGTGGCTCTGACGCCTCGCAGAGGCTTCCCTGCCCCGGTGCCACCCCTCAGCGGGACTGCCGCTGCCTCCCTGCCCCGGGCACTCCGAGGAATCTGAGGAAAAAGGACAAACCCACCAGATGAACTCATAAACTCATTCAAGGCCCCTTCTGATTTTGAAACAACCCCACTGCCCTCGGATTCTGTGGCCAGTTCTCTGCTGGTGGAACATAAATGTGGGAGGAAGGATTTGGGGTGGGTGATGCCCTTCCAGCCCCGCAGAACTGGGCTCTGTTTGCCCCAGGAGCTCTGCTGGGCCCGGAGCAGACTCAGGAAGCAGGAAAGACTCATTTTTGGGCCTGGATGGGGTCAAAGTGGTCACTCTAACTTTTGGGACCATCGTATTTTTTCTCCTCAATTCACCCTTCTTTTAAAATTATTTTATTTTATTTTATTTTAATTTTATTTTTATTTTATGGGGAATTGCTCAAACGGACACTGCCAGGGTTGTTCCCATCTGGAAAAGGATGGAGGTTCGTGCTCTGGAAGAAGTTTTGGGGGTCGAGGGCTGCCCCCAGCTCTGCCTGCACCCTTCCATGCAGGAAAAGGGGATATGGGACAATATCATCCCACTTATCCCTGCTGCCCACCCAACTGTGAGCTCAAGGCCCTCCAGAAATGGGGTTTAACCCACACCACAAATGGGGTTTAACCCACACCAGAAATGGGGTTTAACCTACACCAGAAATGGGGTTTAACCCACACAACAAATAGGGTTTAACCCACACAACAAATGGGGTTTAACCTACACCAGAAATGGGGTTTAACCCACACAACAAATGGGGTTTACCCCACACAACAAATAGGGTTTAACCCACACAACAAATGAGGTTTAACCTACACCATAAGTGGGGTTTAACCACACCTGAAATGGGGTTTAACCACACCAGAAATGGGGTTTAACCCACACAACAAATGGGGTTTAACCTACACCATAAATGGGGTTTAACCACACCAGAAATGGGGTTTAACCCATGCCATAAGTGGGGTTAACCCATCCACCCCCAGCCTTGCCTTTGAATAAAGCTCGTGCTAAATTGCACTGAACTAATTTAATTTTCTGCCTTGGTTTTTATGAGCAACAATTAAGGATTAAAAAAAAAAAAAAACAAACCAAAACAACAAAACCCAAACAAGCAACCCCCAAACCCAAACAGAAGGTGATTACAACCCCTTGAAGGCCTGAGCAGGGAAGTGAGAGCTTTTATCTGGGATCTGATACGGGCGTTGTTCTTTGTATTAAAAGTTTGCCGAGAGAGGCTTCACTGAAAATGACCCCGGCGTTATCACAGCGAGTAATATCCTGCTTTTATCAGGTGGAATAAATAAATAACAGCGGCTTCAGGCTGGGATTGAACGAGGTGACCCCGAGCGCGGGGTGTTACCTGCAAGGAAAAGGCGATTGACGGGCAGGTGAAGCTGGAACGGAAAGTGCTCCCGGATTTCTTGCATAACCACGGAGTTGGATTCCTACTAATTATCTTATGTAACAGGAGTGGGAGGGAATTTGGCTCCTTCTGGGTTTGAAAAACTCTTTGCCAAACACCTCGGTGATTTTGTCCGGAAAATTCCGCTCGGGTGATGCTCCTGACATGGTTTTCTCACCTTGACCCTTGAGCCATCCTGCCAAAAATAAACCCCAGAACCACCTTTGGGAGCCTTTTCTGTGGGGTCTCCCTGGTGCTTTTCCCACCTGGAGCCCCCAGGCTGCTCGTCCACAAATCCAGACTGAAAGTGACGGTGGAGCATGGATGGCGCCGCTGGGAATCCCCAGAACTGGAATTTCCTTGGGATCCACGGGGAGCGCCAAGGATCAGCTCTGAGCACCGAGGAGCGGCAGGTGACGGATGGGAAAGTGGGAATATCGGTTCCTGTTCATCTGGGCAGCCTGAACTGGAAAAGGAAATTCCCCGAGAAGAGACATAAGCTCGGATTTGGAGCTTAAATGTTTATTTCTAAAATTTTATAACCAAAAGAATGTTATTTATTTATTTATTTATTTATTTATTTATTTATTTCTAATATTCGTTTTCTCAACGTTTTTCCATGAAAGACAGAAACTTCTTCAGGGAAGTGTAACCAAAACCTCCAGATTTCTGCCCCAAACCAGTCTGGAGCAGCCTTCCCAACAATGCAATCGTCCCAGGGGTTGGGCTTTCCTCCTCCTTAGCAAACAGCAGGCCAAAAAAGTGAAAAAAATAGAAATTAAAATCACCAATAATAATAATGAAAAATTAAAAATAGGAGTTTCTGCCGTCCGTGGTGTATTTTTCCTTTGGAAACCGGCCACCCCAGGCACACACAGGGCTCTCTGTGAGCCTCCCTCGCCCTCCAGGAGGGAGCAGAGCAGGAAAAGCGCCCGTGCTCGGATGGGATGTGCGAGGGGAGGGCTCGGGGCAGGCTCTGGGGCTCAGCCCCTCTCTCTGCCGCCTTTCCAGCAGGTTCTGCTCGGCGGGGCCAGCTCCTCATTAGAGCAGCACCCCCTGCTCGGCCTTCTAAGGTTTCACGAGGGAAGTTGTCTTGCCCCATTTCCTGAGCTCCGCGCTCCAGCGGAGAGCGGGGATTCCAAGGGGAGGAAAGGACATGTAATTTAATCATCTTTATTGGATTCTGGGCCAGGGAGGGGGCAGAGCACCAGCAGCCCTGTCCTCTCCTCCTCTCTTGATTTTCTCCTCTCTTCCAGTGGCCGCAGAGGGGATTTAACAGCAGAGGCAGCAAAAAAAGGGACGGTCCTAAAAGATCATGGAGTCACAGGATTTTTGTCCCAATTTATGGTCCTAAAAGATCATGGAGTGATGGGATTTTTGTCCTCATTTACTGTCCTAAAAGATCATGGAGTCACAGGATTTTTGTCCTAATTTACTGTCCTAAAAGATCCTGGAATGATGGGATTTTTGTCCTCATTTATGCTCCTAAAAGATCCTGGAGTGATGGGATTTTTGTCCTCATTTACTGTCCTAAAAGATCCTGGAGTGATGGGATTTTTGTCCAAATTTACTGTCCTAAAAGATCCTGGAGTGATGGGTTTTTGTCCTAATTTACTGTCCTAAAAGATTCTGGAGTGATGTGATTTTTGTTCTAATTTACTGTCCTAAAAGATCCTGGAGTGATGGGGTTTTTGTCCAAATTTACTGTCCTAAAAGATCCTGGAGTGATGGGTTCTTTTGTCCTAATTTACTGTCCTAAAAGATCCTGGAGTGATGGGATTTTTGTCCAAATTTACTGTCCTAAAAGATCCTGGAATGATGGGATTTTTGTCCTAATTCATTGATTTTTCCAGAGCAGGAGCTGTTGTTTCAGTCTCAGGCAGATCCACGTCTCTCCATGGGTTTGTTCATGACCAATTTGTGATTAACAATTGTGATTTTTAATGCATTTGGTGACGGGAAAGGGAATCCCATCCTTCCAGAGGGTGTTTGGGAGTAGGGTGAGAATCAGTGAAAGTGGGGAAGGAAAACGTGGAATTTTACCAACTGCTAGTGTTTTTTGGGAATCCAAGGAGGGCGGGCCACCTCCACCAGGAGTGTCCTGGGCACGGCTCTGCCCAGCTCCTACTTCCAGAGGGCAGGGGAGAGCTTTCCCCCTTCCAAGGGGGAAAGGTAGAAGAGCAAAAATCGGGAAATTTTTTGGAAACTAGAGATGATGAGGGGGGGAAAAAAAAATAAATCCGAAAATGCTTCGTTCCCTGGTAGTGACTCAAAAGTTTGATTGTTTTTCTTATCCCTGCTGGGCAAAACTGATGGGAATGCACTGAAGGGCACCAGAACTCTTCATTCTCACGGATGAGGACTCCTGCCCTGCCAGGACCTGCTCGTGCCAGCTCTGCCCGCACAAATTCCCAGTTTTTAGTTAATTTAAATCACCGCTGACCCACTGACGCCAACAAAGCCCGGCTTCTCTAGCCTCGCCTTTCTCATCCTGCACGCTCAGCTGTGACCTCACAGCTTCAGAGATATTAAACCAGGCTCAGTGGGGCTTTAATTCAGATGAAATCAAACCCGGGATTTTTTTAAATAAATCCGTTTCGTGGCTGGAACAACGGCGGGAGCAGCGAATATTTGGGACCTGGAGACCCCGGCTTCGCTCCCTCTCCCCGTGGCTTGGAGTTATTATTTTCCTGGCTATGAAAAGCTCCCGTGGAGGGTGGGAGGGGGTTTATAAGGCACTAATGGGTTTCTCACCTCAGAGTGGTTCCAGTTTTTTTTTCTCTCTGGGATGGGATGGTTTCCATTATGCCGTTAATGGGCGGGAGCTGCTCCCAAAGTGGAGCTGAGAGGGTCCAGGAGCTCTGGGGACAATCAGGGGACGCAGAGCCAGCCCAGGGGGTTTTGGGGAGAAAATCATCTTGTGGAAATAACTTTCCCAAATGCCCCTTTTTTATCCCCCCCGAGGGAATTCTGTGCTTGGAGGAGGCGCACCTGGGGTGGGTGGGGACGATGTGGGGGATTTTGGGGGTTGCACATCCCAATCAGGGCTTGAGCAGCTGTTTTTTGGGGGGGGTTTGCAGGTGAAGATCCACCCTCCCTCACTCATCCTGCTGCTGGAAATGAGGGAAGACGGGCTGGAAAAATCCAGTTTTGGGGACAGGGACGTGAGTTGGCAAACCAGTGCAGTGTCACCTCCGGGAGATTTGAGGAGACCTTGTGGGAATGCTGAGGGGGATGTGCTTATCCCAGGACATCTCCGGGGTCCTTCCCATCCTTTCCCACTGCCATGGGGAGTAGGGATGCTTTTGTGCACGCTTGAAAACCCCACAATGCCTGAAAACCCCAAAACACTTGAAAACCCCACAATGTTTTGAAAACCTCACAAGGCCTGAAAACCCCATAATGCTTGAAAACCCTACAGCGCTGGAAACCCCCAAAACACTTGAAAACCCCACAATGTTTTGAAAACCTCACAAGGCCTGAAAACCCCATAATGCTTGAAAACCCTACAGCGCTGGAAACCCCCAAAACACTTGAAAACCCCACGATGTTTTGAAACCCCATAATGCTTGAAAACCCCACAATATTGAAAACCCCACAATGCCTGAAAATTCCAAAACACTTCAAAACCCCACAATGTTTTGAAACCCCATAATGCTTGAAAATCCCACAATACTGAAAACCCCACAATGCCTGGAAACCCCTGGATGCACCTTCCAGGCTGTGAAAGCAGCTGCAGGTGCCAGGGAAAATCATCACAGGAGGGTTTTTCCCCCCGCAGCTGCTGGCAGAAGAAGCTGTACGTTGTGTTTTCGGGGGGAAGCCGCTGCAGCCTGGAGTTTGGCTGCTGAGGGAGGCGGGAAGAAATGGCAAATTAACTCCTTTTTCCTCCCTTCACCTCTGGATTCAGGGAGTGCACGATTTATCTTGCAGCCCCCTCCACGCCTGGCGCGGGCCGCGTCGTCCCCAGGAGCACCCCCGGAGTTTTGGTCACAAAAACGATCCCGCAGAGGAATTCTGCTGGAAGGAGGCAACCCCGAGCCTGCCCCAGCCTGTTCCAGCTGCAGGGGGAGAAAAGGAAGAGGAGGGAGGGATGAAGGTCACCTTCCTCACCTTCCTCACCTTCCTCACCTTCCTCACCTTCCTCTCCTTCCTCACCTTCCTCTCCTTCCTCTCCTTCCTCACCTCCCGCCAAGGCCGCACACCACACACAAGGCCCGGCCCGAGATCCTTTGGAGTCATTATGGCACCGGGCTGCCAAAGGTTAGGGAGGAAAGATCTCTTCGGGAGTCTTTGCCCGCTAATTGACGGCCAGGAGCGGAAGGAAGGATGGAGGGAGAAAAAAGGAAAAGGCCCCAGCGCCGTCTGCGGCCCGCGGGACGGAGCGGGTTGGGGTTGGAGCAGGAGGGAAATCAGATCCAGCAGGAGCAGGGGCTCCTTGCAGCCTCCTGGAAAAGGTTTCCCAGCATCATTAGGAAGGATGAAAAGAGCTAAAGGCTGTGCCAGGGCACGGGAGGGGTGGACGTGCAGGCTCATGGAGCGTGACAGGCTCCTGCAGGATGCTCCGGGCCCTCCGAGCACACCAGGAGCTCCAGGGGGGTCAGAGCTGTCCCTCAGGAGAAAACTGCTGCTTCCAACCCCTCTGAGCCACATCAGGAGGGTCAAAATTGTCCCTCAGGAGAAAACTGCTGCTTCCAACCCCTCTGAGCCATATCAGGAGCTCCAGGAGGGTCAGAGTTTTGCCCTAAGAGAAAACTGCTGCTTCCAACCCCTCTGAGCCACATCAGGAGGATCAAAATTGTCCCTCAGGAGAAAACTGCTGCTTCCAACCCTTCTGAGCCACATCAGGAGGATCAAAATTGTCACCTAGGGGACAGCTGCTGCTCCCAACCCCTCTGAGCCACCCCAGGAGCTCCAGGAGGGTCAGAGCTGTTCCTAGGAGCAGATGCTCGTCATGCCTGCACTGGGGACACTCTGATAAACCCCACAGAGGAGTGCTCAAAGCAGGAGCGGGTGAGGAACGTGTCCCCAGGGTCTGGGGCTTGGCCGGAGCCAGGAGGAAGCTCTGGAATCCCGGCTTGCCTCGGGCACAGCCAGGATTCACTGCAGGCTCGGCACAGCCTGGAGCCCAGCCCAGCCCTGCCCTTCCATGACCCCCACCTGGAGCAGGAGCAGCTTCTTGGGTTCTCCTCCCCTGCAGCCCCTCAGCCCAGTGTTTCTGTATCCTGCACACCAGGCCGCGATTCCCAGGAAAAGCTCAGCGCCGGGTGCTCCCGAGGGGCTGGAGAGGAGATTTCTCCTGCTGCTCAGCCCCGTGGTGGAGGGGAAGGAATCCCTGCCGTGGCCGTGACCTCCCGGCCCAGGCGAGGAGGTGCCCAGAAATGAGAGGCAGCTGCAGAATTCGCCTCCTCCCGGGAGCGGCTGAGGCCAGAGCAGCTCGAGGTGACCCAGGGCAGGAAGGAACCACGCAGGTGTCACTGCAGGGCCGGCCCGTGTCAGCATTTACAGCCGAGCGGGGAATTTCGGGTTTCCCAATCACGGCTTTGCAAAGTGAACAGGCGATTCCTGCCGTTCTCTAACCTCTCCTTACCCGCTCGCTCTGGCTTCCAGATCCAGGAGAAAACGCAGCGGGAAGAGCCGAGCTGCCCTGCTGGGGAGCGGCTTCTTCAGCAGCGTTGATGGGTGGTGCAGTGCCCATCCTGGGTGATAATTCCTCACGGAATTATCATCACTGTTACGTCGGTAAGAAAGGAAATAAACCCCCAGAATGACGTTTGGGGCTGGGAGGATTCGCCCAGATCACCTGGCTAAAGTCAGGAACACTCCCTGAGCGACCGGGAACAGCCCGAGACTGGAGCCCAGTTGCCTCCATGCCTTCTCTCTAACCACCAGACGACCCACCCTGCGTGAGCAAACGGAATAAAATCTGAACGAAAACAAAAATCCGGCTCGAGAAATGTGCTCCGCGCAGAACCAGAATGTTCAGCGCGGGGAAAAAGGATGCAGTCCAACGCTTTACTTCCAGGCAAACATTTCAAAATGGACTTATAATGTAGCCTTTCATTTCGCTTTTATATGAAGGTTTTACTTCAACTTGTAATGAAGATGGAAAAATCCGAGGTTGCCGTGGCTCCTGGCGCTCTGCCTAATGCACTCCAATCTTTTTCCCCTAATAAAGGAGATTTCTGAAAACCCCCCTAGAAAAAGGGGAAGAGTTAAAGACCCCATAAACCACTGTAGGACCAGGAATATGATTTCCATGTAAATCAAGTTGACCGTCATGGATGGGTAATTACGTTCATTTTTTTGCTCCTCACCGACGAGGCCCAGAGTCCTGCTCTGGGTGGTTCTCCTGGTAAAAAGCAGGAAAATTCCCGGGGTAAGAAAATCCAGTGGGGATTTGGGAGCAAATTCCCTCAGACTCTTTTCGGGATGTTCTCCTGCTGCTTGGAAATGCATCTCCCTTGCCGTGGAGGAGGAAACTCGGATAGCTGGGATGCTCCTGAGCCTTCAGCTCCATCCCAGCTGGGATGGCCCCTCCTGGGTGGGATTCCAGCTGTGCCAGGGTCTGCTCAGCTGCTGCTCCAGCAAAATTTGGGATAGCTCAGGGTGTTGAGCAGAGGCTGTGCCTGTGAGGTGAGGAACGTTTGATCCAAACCCCGGGCTGGAGATGGGTTTGGGCAGTGGATTTTGGGCTGGGATGGGACATGGACTGCTCCCAGCCGGGGTGGACGCCTCGGAATGAGGGGATCTTTGGAGTGTCTTCCACCCAAACCAAGCCATGGTGATTTGGATGATGATGATTTAATGATGATCTAATGATGATCTAATGATGATTTGATGATGATATCACAGGCAGAACGCAGCTGGAAGGGGGAGAAGCTGCACCTTGGAGCTCCTGACCCTTTGCAGATCCCTGCCAAGCCAGGATCCAGCAATTCCCTTCTTCAGCCTCCTTCTCCTGACATCCCTGTTCTTCCTCCATGGCAGCAGAGGGACTCTGGCCGTTCCATTGTCCTCTCCAGGATGGATTTTCTTCCTGAATTCGGGGGCTTTCATCGCTTTTTTCCTTGTAATTTCCTTGGAGATCTCGGTGGGACATGATCTGCTCCGCTCGGAACTGGGGCTTTGGGGTTTTCTCCGAGCAGCCTGAGCTTGCTGGAATTCTGGGGATGGGTGGGCAGTGGGAACACTCAAAATCACCAGATGTGGTTCAAAAACGGTTGTGCTGTTCCTGTAGGTGGGAACCAGCGCACGGAGATGTGATAAATCCCTGGAGTTATCCTGGTCCTGTGGACAGCAGGGAAGTGCCGATGCTCTTGTTCTCTCCAGGCTTTCAGGGGATCCTTTTGAAGCCAGAGCTCCTCGGCTTTTCCGAGTGGTGGCTGCCTGCCAGCCCCATTTATTCCCAACATGTGGTTCTGATTTGAAAATGTCCAGATCTCGAAATCTTTAATCTTCTCACACCTCAGGATTTTTTGTTTTGGTTTGGTTTTGGGGAAGGCTGGACCATGGTGCTCGGGATAATGGTTAAAAAGCAACACAGACAGTTTAACTGGGGAAAAAAAAAAAAAAAAAAAAAAGAGAGAGAGAAAAGAAGAAAGAGAAACTAAAATTATAAAAAAAAAAAAAAAATCCAGCTGGCACTTTTCTGGTCTCAAAGGTTCAGCGTGGAAATTCGGGGATGCTTTTGTTTGTCTCAGCTCCGTAATCCCTGATGAAACTCCGGGAATTTAGTGATGAAAAAGATCCTGACAGATCCCTCCAGATGGCAAAAAATTAAATATTTTTAAGATTGAAGGAAGCTGTCTGCCCAGAGGCTCAAATCCAACCCAGTTCTGGTGTAAACTGGAAGGACTGGGTGCCCTCCCTGGGCGGGATCAGCAGGGCAGGGAGGCTTTTCAGGGATTTGGGAATGTCCCTGGATCCCTCCAGGGGTTTGGGAAGGTCACTTGATCTCCCCTGGGGTTTGGAAAGGTCCCTGAATCTCTCCTGGGGTTTGGGAAGGTGACCTGGTCCCTGTCCTGCTGCTGCCTGGCTGACACGGAGATGCTGAGAGGGGATAAATCATGGAATCATGGAATGGGTTGGGTTGGAAGGGACCTTAGGGCTCATCCTGTTCCACAGGTTGTCCCAAGCTGGCCTTGGACACTCCCAGGGATGGGGAAGCCAGAGCTTCTCTGGAAAACTGTGCCAGGGAAGAATTTCCTGCTAATTACAAATCCAAACCCGCCTTCCATTAATTTACATCTGCAGGGACGTTGAAGCTGTGGTGGTGCAGCCACGGGGACACAGCAGCCGGGGTGGAATCCCGGCATCGTGGAACAGTTTGGGTTGGAGAAGACCTTTCAATTCCTGAATTCCAGCCCTCCTGCAAAGAGCAGGGACATCTTCGACTCAGCCAGGTCCCCAGAGCCCCGTCCAGCAGCTTCCAGCCAGGAAGTGCCAGCAGGAGTGGGGTGGGAGGGAAGAGCTCTACCCCTGTTCCCACCTAACCCTGGGATTGGGGCTGCCGCCTCTCCCTCCTCCCCATCCCTGGGGCTCTCCTTGGAGCACGAGGGCTTTTCCAGGTCTCCCTGTGCACCAGGAGTTAAGGGGATGCCGCAGCTGGGAGGATGAGGGCAGCTGATGAAGGTTGGAGGGGATCACGTTCCTGTTGCAGACACATTAGAATGCAGCCTCCAGTCCCAGAGCACGCAAAGAAAGGAAAAAGCACAAAATTCTCACTTTCTCCCCTCCTCCAGGAGCGAAGCCAAGTGAGCACCAAATTCATTGGGACATGGAATAACCCAGCTTTGCTGCACAGAGCTGGGAAAGCCCCATCCACGCAGGGCTGCTGCGGGGGGCTTTACTGGGAGCACTGGGAGTGGGCTCTGGAGGCGCTGGGCTGGCCTGGCCCTCTTTGGGAAGAACTTTGGGGCTCTCCCTGTTCAAGGGGGGACTGGGAGCACCCTCAGCGCTCCCCACTGGATCGTGCTGGATCCAGAGGGACAGGACCTGCAGCAAACCCGACGGGTCCTGGCAGGGGATGTCAGGGCACCCCAGGAAGGGACGTGGCGCAGCTCACCGGGAGCACCGGGATTTCAGAAGGAACCAGAAGAGCCTTGTGGTTCCCTCCCAGCCCAGGGTATTCCCTGGTTCCCTCCCAGCCCAGGGTATTCCCTGGCTCCCTCCCAGCCCAGGGTATTCCATGGTTCCATGAGTTTATTGCTGTTTCCACCACCAGAGTCCTGCGGGGCTCTCATCTCCCCGAGGCAGAGGTGACCACGTCCATGAATTTTTGTTTTTGGTGTCCTGGTACCTGAGGATTCCTTTTGCCAAAACGAGTGGAATGCTGCCATTCCTGGGCCTTTAACGCCACCTATCCCTGAGCATTCCCGGGAAAGGAGGTCGCTCCTTATCTGGTGACTCAGAGCCCGCAGCTCCCCGTGGATCAGCTGGATCAGCCTGCCCAGCCTCGAGTTTCACTTCGATTCGTGTGTTTTCCTTTTCTTTTCAGCTTTATTTTTCTCTCCTCGGCAGCTCATTAGCATCTTCCCTTTTCCTCGCTTGCTTTTTTCCCCTCCCCACCCCGGCTTTCTTCTGGAACCCAGAAGGATCTCACTGTGGGCTGCCAAATGATTTCTATCTCAGTGAAAGAGAACTTGCTATTTCCTGAAAACCTACCGCTGTTTTCTCTCTCTCTCTCTCTGCCCCCCCTCAGATCCTTTCAGAGAATTGACACAAATCCAGGTAACTTGATAAGGAAGGCTGCGAAAACAAATGGATTCTGCTTGGCAGAGGTACATCAAGAAGGGCAGCAGAGTTTGGGAGCTTGGGAATTGTCTCTGCCCAGACCCGGCTTTTAAATTCCCTCCCCAGTGCCAGATTTTTGCAGGGGAGCAGTGGCAAAAGAAGTGGCTCTGGAGTTTCCCACTTGTGTGAGGTTTTTTTTTTTAATGTTGTTTTGGGGTTTTTTTGGTATTTTAGACATTGTTCGGGAGAAAACTCTGGGGTGACAGCGTTGGGTCAGCGCAGTTTGATGTGGTTTCCCTGCCAGCTGTGGGTGCTGGGAGTGGCTTTAACCCAATCTCCCTCTCCCACCCTCCATCCCGCCCTTCACCCCATAATATCCCAAAAAACCACTGCCATGGCCGTTAATCCCGGTGAAATTCCCAGTTTAACCATTGCCCTGTGTCCCCGGAGCTGGGGTGGGCACCGACCTCCTCCGGCTGCCGTTCCCAAAGCGCCTCCAGTGCCGTGGGGATGTCACCACCCCAGGGAACACCGGGAGAAGGTTTATATTTCATTTTCCATGGGGCTGTTCGATGAACTGGAGCAAAAAGAGAATCGAAAAGTTCGCTTAACGAGGCGATTCTTTTATTGGGCTGATTTTCAAGCGCATTTCACCTTTCAGCACAGGGGAAGCCGGGCTTTGAAGGAGTTTATTTCTTTATGGTGCCTTCATTTCCGAAGGCTTCGCTGGGCTCCGGGGTCGATTTCTGTTTGGTTTGGGACTTGGAGAACCGAGCCTTTGAACCGAGCGCTTGTGGGATTAGGAACTCTGTTTGTCAGCTGGGCTCTGGCGTTGCATAACTCACAAATATCCTCCAGCATCCAAGGAAATGGATGAGCTCGGGGTTTTTTTTCTTCACCCCCTTCCCCCTCTCGAGCCCTCCCCATCTTCCCTGTGATTTTTTTATGGTCCGTGATTGGAAGCAAAAGGTCTCAAAGAGAGAGGAAATCAAGCCCGTCAATAAATGCTGAAAATATTTAGTGTGGCAGCCTCTGTATTTTCTTTTTTGTGAAACGCTGATTAATATTCAGTGGTTGAAGGTTAATACCCCATTCATTTTATTCCCTTTACATCCTCTGCACAGCAGTCGCTGCTCCAATTTCGACTCCTAATTCATGCAAATCTGGTTCCAATCAGGATATTAGGAACTCACTGCACAAGCAGGGGGGGAGTTAAAGGAAAAAAAATTAAAAAAGAAAAAAATAAAGCAGGAGAAATCACCCAATTGTTAAACTTATCCTTGGGGACAAGTCCAGCACACACATGGACACCCCAAATCCACAACCCTGTGCGTGCAGGGTGTTTGTTGTGCATTTCCCTCCTTCCAAACGCCGAGGGAACATCCACGGAGGAGTTTTTGGCAGGCTTAGCCACAAGTTTTTGTTTGGAGACGGCACCAGAAGTCTCTGGCTTACAAAGGAGCTGGATGACAATAAAACCTCGCCGAGGCTGAGCTTAAAACCCAAGGCTCAGTGGAGGGACTGTGTGATCCCAGCTCAGGTGAGGTTCTCAAGCCCAGCCAAACAAAGGTGCAAGAATAGTGCAGGGAAAATTATATTTGTTTCCTTTTCTCCTTTTCTTTTTTTCTATTTTTTTTTTTTTTTTTTTTAATGCGAGTGGAAAGCTCTTTTGTGTGTGGATCCCGGGTTTTCCACCCTCTTTGGAGGTTCTGTGTGGTCCTGGCAGGGGCTGCGTGTGGGATCCCAGGTCCTGCAGGGAGAATCCCAGTGATGCCAGCTCCGGGATCCTCCAGAGGGCTGCCTGTCCGTCATCCCCCATGGGAATATCCTGTGTGGACCTGGATCCTGAGGAGAACTTGGGAAGGGGCCTGCTGACCCATGGTGACACCGCTGTGACACCTCCAGGGGCTGGTCAGAGCAGCTGGACCTCCAGGGAGCAAAAACTGCCTCAATTCCTGGGGATTCGCCTGGGAAAAGGGAGCAAAAACTGCCTCAATCCCAGGGGATTCGCCTTGGAAAAGGGAACAAAAACTGCCTCAATCCAGGGGATTCACCTTGGAAAAGGGAGCAAAAACTGCCTCAATCCCAGGGGATTCACCTTGGAAAAGGGAACAAAAACTGCCTCAATCCCAGGGGATTCACCTTGGAAAAGGGAGCAAAAACTGCCTCAATCCCAGGGGATTCACCTTGGAAAAGGGAACAAAAACTGCCTCAATCCCAGGGGATTCACCTTGGAAAAGGGAGCAAAAACTGCCTCAATCCCAGGGGATTCACCTGGGAAAAGGGAACAAAAACTGCCTCAGTCCCAGGGGATTCACCTTGGAAAAGGTGCGGGGTTTAGGAATCTCATGGATTTGGGGAGGGCAAACCCTGCTGCCTGTGCCTCTGTGCGTCTTTGCTGCTCCATGATTTTTGCCCAAATTTGGGGTGTTGTGAGAGCCATGGTGGGGGTCACCCATCCCCATCCAAGGTGGTGGGGCAGGAATTCCCTGCCTGTGCCTTCCTGGTGTCCTTGAGCACCTCTCCAAATCGGGAGTGTGGAGAGGAGGGCGGCTGTGACTTGATTTGGATGGGATTTAAGGAAGAAATGTTTTATGAGCAGGGTGGTGAGGCCCTGGCACAGGGTGCCCAGAGAAGCTTTGGCTGCCCCAGGATCCTTGGAAGTGTCCAAAGCCAAGCTGGAGCAGCCTGGGCTGCTGGGAGTGATGACTTGGGCAGGCAGAGCTGGAACAGAGGCTGGGCAGAGCTGGAGAATAAAGCAGAGATTTATTCAAAGGCCTCCAGGATCCACCTTGGGCAGGACAAGAGCCTGGCCAGGGCTGCACCCAAGGTGGCCCCAAAATGGTCCCCAAATGGACAAAGGGTGACGAGGTCTCCCACTGGGATCAGTTCTGGTGCATTTGCACATTTTGGGGTTGAATTGTGCAATGGCAGCTCCAGGCTGTGAGGTCCCATCCTTCTTGTTCCTCCCTCCAGCCACCCTTGTTGGTGCTTTTGGGGCTGGGAGTTGTCCTTGGTGTGCAGCAGGAAAAGGATTTGTTTAGTGTGGCTGCTGTGTGCAGAGAGCTGAGTGACCCCGAGTGTGAGCTCAGAGCCTGGAACACAGCGAAGATCAAACTCCGGGGCATCAGGAGAATTCCCGTGGCAGGGTGGGCTGTGCTGGGTGAGTTTTGGTGGTTCCTTCATCCATGGGAGGCCTTGGCCAGTGACCAGGAGGATGTGGCCACTCCCGTGCTGGCCTTCAGCGGGGGCAGTCCCAGTGTGACCCCAGCTGTGCTCCCTTCCTGCAGGAGCTGCTGCCCCTCATCCTCCTCAGCGCTCCGAGCTTTTCCCCCTCCGTGGCTCCAGCTTTGCAAAACAAGCTCCGGCTCCAGAAGGGCCCTGTCTGGCCAAAATGCAAAACTTCCCCACAGGGCACAAGTGGGCTGTGTTTTTCCGAGCAGGGAACAGCGTTAGGCCCCTTTCATCACCTTCCTTTTGCACTTCTTTCAGAAGTGATTTAAATTGGAGGCAATAGTGTTGAACCTCTGACACTGGGAATCGCACGCTCCCGCTCCAGCCTGTTTCTAGAACCACTTTGCCTCCAGCTCTTGTGGTTTGGTCTATTTTTTCCCCTCCTCTCAGCATTTGTTCTTTCCACTCTGTTTGTGCCACTGCTGTGAAATTTCAGTTGATTTTGGGTTGTTTTTTTTTTTTTGCCTCGGTATAGGAGAAAGTGCCGGTGACTGCTGAGGGCTCCTTTCCCAATTCTATCCCAAACCCAAGGCTTGCTTCCAACCCTTCCAAAAACGTGCTGAGCCCTCATCCCCACCCCTATCGCCCGGCAGAACACCCAGCAAATCCCGGATTGCTCAACAGAATCTGGAGAGGGGCCGAGGCACAATCCCGAGGCGCGTGGGTGAGAGCGGCAGCGTCGCCCTCGGAACTGGACGGAGCAGGAGCTGCTCCCACCCTCCCACATCCAGCTGCTGCTTTTCCAGCCCTGATTTTGATCCAGCTGAAGGAAAAAACTTGTGGGCTGCAAAAACCGTGCTGGAAGGCCGTGTCTGCCGAGGGTGGGAATCTCTGGGAGCTCCTTGGCGGAGCTGGTTGTTGGGATTGTCACCGAGGAGCTGGGATGGGGTGACCCTGCAGCCCTCAGCCCCATCCTGGTGGCTCCCAGGGTGCTGCTGAGTGGCTCAGAACTAACAGAGAATTTCTGGGGGCTTCCCCAGGCCTGGGCTTTTCCTCTCCCAGCAGCGAGGTCCCGACAGCTGCTGGTGGCCCCGAGCAGCCTCACTGCTCCCGGGGCTGGCTCTGGAGCCCACCTGGGAACGTTGGGGCAGCCACGGAACCTCTGGCTGCCGGAATGAGCTGAGGTGTCCCCCGTGCCCCGGGCTGTCCTTGGCCTCAGCTGCTTGGTGGGAGCTCAGCTCTGCTTGATTTCCAGGTGGAACACGCGGGAGCTTCCTGAGGTTTCTCCAGCGAGCTGTGGGGGCCCTGCTTCCTTCAATCCCGTGGGATCCAGCATCTGGGAGGAGAAAGGAGGCAGAGATCACCTCCCCTCAGGTACTGTCCCCATCCCTGAGATGCTGTGGGGTGTGGGGCAATGTTAGATGTGAAATATCCATGGATTAATTTGGGATCAGGTGAATCCTGCTCCCTTCCAGTGCTGTGGGGTGTGAGGTGATGTTTGATTACATCCCATCGACACTGGTGTGAAACATCCAAGGATTAATTTGGGATCAGGTGAACCCTGCTCCCGTTTGGTGCTGTGGGCAGTGAGGTGATGTTTGATGTGAAATGTCCATGGATTCCTTTGGGATCAGGTGAATCCTGCTCCCCTCCAATGCTCTGGGGTGTGAGGTGATGTTTGATGTGAAATATCCACGGATTCCTTTGGGATCAGGTGAATCCTGCTCCCCTCCAATGCTGTGGGATGTGAGGTGATGTTTGATGTGAAATATCCATGGATTCCCTCAGGATCAGGTGGATCCTGCTCCTGTTTGATGCTGTGGGATGTGAGGTGATGTTTGATGTGAAAAGTCCATGGATTCCTTTGGGATCAGGTGGATCCTGCTCCTGTTTGATGCTGTGGGATGTGAGGCGATGTTTGATGTGAAATATCCACAGATTCCTTTGGGATCAGGTGGATCCTGCTCCTGTTTGATGCTGTGAGATGTGAGGCGATGTTTGATGTGAAATATCCACGGATTCCTTTGGGATCAGGTGGACCCTGCTCCCCTCCAATGCTGTGGGATGTGAGGTGATGTTTGATGTGAAATATCCACGGATTCATTTGGGATCAGGTGGATCCTGCTCCCCTCCAGTGCTCTGGGATGTGAGGCGATATTTGATGTGAAATATCCATGGATTCCCTCAGGATCAGGTGGATCCTGCTCCTGTTTGATGCTGTGGGATGTGAGGTGATGTTTGATGTGAAATGGCCACGGATTCCTTTGGGATCAGGTGGATCCTGCTCCTGTTTGATGCTGTGGGATGTGAGGTGATGTTTGATGTGAAATGGCCACGGATTCCTTTGGGATCAGGTGGATCCTGCTCCTGTTTGATGCTGTGGGGTGTGAGGTGATGTTTGATGTGAAATGGCCACGGATTCCTTTGGGATCAGGTGGATCCTGCTCCCCTCCAGGGCGGGTTTCCCTGCCTGCACGCTGTGGGGTGGGAGCGCTGTCAATCCCCCACGTGCTGCTGCTTTCCCTGTCAGCTTTGCCGTCGCTTTCCCTCCGGCCCTAATTGAGACCAGAAATCCAATTAGATCCTAATCCCGTCCTCTTTGAAGCCGCTGGCTGCAGGGCCGCGGGACGAGAGGGTGGATGGGACCACGCGGTGCCGAAATCCCTGCCCAGATGACGGGATGCATTTTTGGGACCCGGGGAATGCTGAGCCTTGGCGTTCCATGGGGGACAGCAGATGTTCCAAGCCGGCTGGGGCTCTCCCTGCTCCTGATTTTCCAGGAGCCTGCAGGGAGGGAAGGGAGGGAAGGGCTGCTGCTGGAAGTGTTTATTTGCACAGATGCTCTGGGAGAAGGGAGTCGGGACAGATATTTCGGTGAGGCCCCTTCAGGCAAACTCCCCCGAAAGGTGCTCGTTTAGGAGCGGGGTTTCCTTGATTTAGGAATTTTGGGAGCAGCTCTGAGCAGCCCCTGCTTGATGCCAGCTGGAAAAATTGCTGTTTGCTGACTCTGGAGTGAGTCTGTGGGCATGGCTGTGGCACTGACAGTTAGCTGTCTCCTAAAAATGTAAAGATTATATTAAATATTGTAGTCTGTCTCCTAAAAAATATAAAAAATCATATAAAATATTGTAGAAATCCCTGGAAATCACTGCCCTTGGAGTTAATCCAACAGATTTGTATGTTATATCTGTTTTTAACATGAATATACATGTATGTAGCATGTGTGTGCACATGCAGTTATTTATATCTATATTTATGGCTATATTCACATTTATATTTATACAAATATAGAAATTGATATAATTTTAAATATAAATTATACAGACTATATATAAATGATATAAAAAGTATATGTTTATTTACATATATTATCTATATGTATATTCATATTTAGATGCATATTGACATTTATATCTAGATGTATATTTTTAAGATGTATATGTGTATGTACATTTATATATTTATATATTTATATATTTATACATTTATGTATTTATGAATTTTTATATTTATTTATTTATCTATTTCTATAGAAATATATTTCTATAGAAACATAGTTATATATTTATTTGTATTTATAGATGTATATATTTATATATTTATATAAAATATATTTAGACATATATGTATTTCTATTTCTATTTCTATTTCTATTTCTATTTCTATTTCTATTTCTATTTCTATTTCTACTTCTATTTCAATTTTGATTTTGATTTCTGTTTCTTTATATTAATTTATATTAATTTATATTAATTTAGGTTTATTTAGATTGATTTAGATATTTTTTGGTGCGTTTGGCAGAGGCTTTGAGGAGATTTGCTGTGTTTCAGGGTGCTGAGAACACCACGGCTCTGACCCCTGGATGGGCCATCCGCGATCCTTCCCTTCCAGCTGGGAATATCCCGTGGCTGTCCTGGGGGAATGATCCTGGAACTGATGCCCATGGATCAGGGGAAGCTCTGCAGGATGAGGGACACCAGGGATGCCCCGAGCATGGAAGGAGCTCGTGGAAGGAGCTCGTGGAAGGAGCTCATGGAAGGAGCTCGTGGAAGGAGCTCGTGGAAGCTCCACACGGATCCAAGCCCATCCTGTGGGATCCAGCTGCGCCTTTGTGCTGCCTCACAGCGGATTCACGGAATCATTAATCTGGAAAAGGCCTCTGAGCTCACATCCAGCAGCAGACAAACTGCTTTGGGCTTGGTATTAACCAGGCTGGAGCTGGGTGTGGCACCCCAAACCTTCCAGCCCAGGAGCTGCTGGAGCAGCTCGAATTCCCAGCAATTCCCTCTCTCCTCTACCTGCCGTGGTAAAAACAGGAAAAGGCACCAAATTAGCTCAGCCACGGAACCTCCCCAAAGCCACAGCACGGAACTGGAGGCACCATTCCGGTGGTTTTTCCTGCCCTGCAGCAGCCAGGCAGTTGGATTTGGTGTCCCAGGCTGCTGTTGTGGGAGAAACGAGACAGGGAACAAAATGAAGGGGTGAGATGTAAAGCTCAGGGCGTCCCTTTGCATTGCTATTATCCTCTTCCCATCCTGGAAAAAGACTCAAAAATAGACTCCAAACCCATCTTCCCTGCAGGATTAAATTAGCCTGAAGGGACAGCAGGAAACAAAACTGCCCGGCTCTTGATGTTTTGTGTCGGGCAAGACAAAATTGTGTTGGATTTGGGAATTTTAGTGTTTGGTGGAGCCGGGATCCAGCCACAGCTCCGGAGGGTTCGGGGATGGGTTTCCATGGGAATGCAGCTGCGGCTGTGTCACATCTCCTGTGGCTTGGCGCTTCCCACGTGGTGACAAGAGTGCTCCAGCACCACTGAAGTGCTTTTAGGTGGTTGTTGTGTGGCTCTGCTTTTGTCCTGCTGAAAAAAAAATCCCCAGCAAAACAACCAAAACCTCAAAACCCGATCCCAGAATGTGATAATTGGAGCTGAGGCTGTCTCAGCCATAAATTTCCAGTGTGTTTTCTACAGAGGGAAGGATATTCTTGTACCTGGTGGGAAGATTCCCTGGTGGGAATGGTGGAGAGAAGCCCAAAGGGCTGAGGAATGAGATGAACGCAGGGAGAAACCCCAGATTTTCTGGGAATCTCGAAACCTATGCTAAAGGAAAAGGCAAAAAAAGAGGGGATTAGTTCTGGTGAAGTTTATGAAGACAATTAAACACAAAATCTAGAAACTCAGGCTACTCTGTGGTGGTCGAGGAAGGAAAACATTTTCCCCAGAAGGGCACCAGGAATTTCAAGGGAATGGGAATGAAGCGTCCCCAGCTGCACACACCTGGCTCCACTGCTCCCTGTAAGGAGGGACCTGTTAAAGTGCAATTATCCTTCAAAATCGTGAATTCAAAGTCGTTTTGGCAAGGCTGGCAGGGCAGACAAGGGGAACACGGAGGGATTCAACCCTTGTTTTACCCGGAGTTGTTTGTTTCTCTCTCCTGCGCTTCCGCTCTTTCCCAGCCCCTTGGATTCCTGATCCTCCACTGGCAAAATTCCCCACGTGCCCGTGATCCGAGCTTTTCCTTGTTTGCTCTTGGCTCCCCTTCAGGCAAGCCGTGCTCCTGCTGCCTCTTTGGGGGTGCTTTGGGTCGGAGCTGTGCGCGTCCAGGATTTAGAGGCGACCTCAGCGCTTGTTTTTTGGGAAGGAAAAAAGGGATTGGAGCCAGCGGAAAGGTGGGCGATGTGAAAGGCTAGGGAATGTGAGATGGACCTCGGGGTGATGCTGGGTTTGGTGGGCTGGGGCTGATGCAGCTTCCCCCTCTTCCACCACCAATCCCGCTGGAGCGGCTCCCAAACCCCCTGGATCAACCCGTGGCTCCAAACTGGGATCGAACGCTGTCACCCGCGGCTGAGGAGCTCACCCCAAAACAGAGGCAAAGTGAGGAAGAGCTGCTTGGAAAAAAGGAGAATTACCTTTTAAAGGAAGTTTATTTTATGTAAAGAAGGGGACAATTAACCCCCTGGAAATGTTTGACTCAGTTTTTTTCCTGCAAGGCTGGAAACAGGAGAAAATCTGCATGGAAAAAAACAGGGGAAAACTCCCTGTGGAAGGATGGGAGGTGGGATGTGCTGCTCCTCTCCCTGTGTCCACGGGGCAGCTCCAGCTGCGCGCCTGGCGAACAGGGAAAGGCAGGGCACGGCAAAGCCCTGAGCTCTCCCTCTCTCCCGGCAGCTCCGTGGTGCTCTCGGGCCCTGATCCCCCACCACGACCAATGGATGCTGGCCCTGTTTTTATGGAGACTCCCCACCGAGGCAGACGCCAGTTAAAAGGTTACTGCCCAGCTGTGAGAGATGCAGACAGGCTAACAGCTCCGTGGCGGGGTGACCTCATATCTCATATTTATTGACTGAATGGGGCTTGAACTAGTCACCACCAGTAAAATAAACCACAGCCCCGAGTGCTGCAGGAATATTCCATGGCACGCACGCTCCCAGGTCCTCGTCACGCTCTTGCTTTCACTTGGATTTACCAAAAAAAAAAAAAAAAAAAAAGAGGCAAAAGGCTCGTTACTAATCTCATTTCTTTTACAAGGTGGGTCCTGCAGAAACCCTTTCAGTGCAGGGTTGGTTTTCCCTCTGAGCAGAGCTGGGAATCTCTCCGGGTTCGCTCTGGTGGGAAGCCTTTGGATTATTTTTGTGACAAAGCTTGATCGGATTAGGATGGACACGTCAGGCTTTAACAAGATCTGGGCACAAGCAGCTTTTTCTGTATCCGTGTTAACGCTTGCTGCCTCGTGGATGAGAAATCCATGAAAAATCAGGGGGCTGCCCTAGGTTCTGTCTGCCTGAAGGTCTCTTTTTTTTGGTATAAAGTGATGGATTTCTAACTTCTGCTGTGAATTAAACCTGTTCAGCACCGGAGATGTTTTCTGCAGCATCTCCGCCCAAAGGCAGGGACAGCACCCAGCAGGGATGGGGGAAAATCAGGAAAAGCTTTTTCAGCTTCAGGCTGTATCCATCTATATTCTTACACGTGATACACTCAGAACTTGTGGAAAATGCTGGAATATTTGCTTTAGTGCAAGGTGGACACAATTCCAGCACTGGAGGAGCTGCCCTGGAAATGGAGGAGATTTAGACGTGGAGATGTGGCACTTGGGGATGTGGTTCAGTGGAGGAGCTGGGGGATTGTTGGACTCCAGGCCTTTTCCTGCTGAAATGATTTTATGATTTCTTTTCTGAGCTTTGAGTGGTCGCTCCCCTTCAGCGTAAAGGGGGAGAAAACCACGGCACAAACACTTGGAATGAGAGTTTGTGATTCTGCTTCAACCAGGCAGGAGAAATTCAGCTTGTCCCATCCCTGGGACCCGAATTCCTCTGGGAATCCCTGTCCTGACACAGCCTCTGCTTGGAGCCGCCGGGGCTGCTGCACACCCAGCACCACCTCCTCCAATCCCCCAAAATCTCCAGCCAGGAGATTTCTCAATTCCTGGTGACCCAAACCTCTCCGGGGTGTTGTAAACAGCCTGCTCTGGAGTTTATCAGCTCAGATCTGCTGGCAGATCCAGTGGGAGCCTGGACCTTGAGGGGATCTGGGCTGGAAAAGCCACTGAACACTGGAGCCACCTTCTCCAATCCCTGAAAATCTCCATCCACCCAAATCTCCATCCAAGTGTCCATTTCTCAGTGCCTCATGACCCACACCCCTCCAGGGTGTTGTGAGCAGTCTGCTCTGGGGATTTTTAGCCCAGAGCCATCGGCAGATCCAGTAGAAATCTGAACCACAAGGGAAATTTGGGCTGGAAAAGCCACCGCACATCTGGAATCGCCTGCTCCAATCCCCCAAAATCTCCATCCAAGTGCCCATTTCTCAATCCCTGGTGACCCAAACCCCTCCAGGGTGTTGTGAACAGTCTGCTCTGGGGTTTATTAGCTCAGAGCCATCGGCAGATCCACTGGGAGCCTGGACCTTGAGGGGATCTGGGCTGGAAAAGCCGCTGCACACCCAGTGTTGTTTTCTCCATCCCCCCAAATCCCCAATCCCCCCAGATCTCCATCCAAGTGCCCATTTCTCAGTGCCTCATGACCCAAACCCCTCCGGGGTGTTGTGAGTAGTCTGCTCTGGGGTTTATTAGCTCGGATTTGCTGGCAGATCCAGTGGGATCTGGGCTGGAAAAGCGTCGCAGGTGCTGCCATAATGGGGTGCCTGGGATCACCTTTCTGGTCACAGCTCCTGGCGCTGTGTTTCCCTTTGGAGATTTACGTGCGCGTGGAGGGGGTGTGGAAAGTGCTGGAAAAAAGAGGAGCTTGGCACGGGGATGGGGTGCAGATGTTCCAGCTGTGGGCCCGCTCTCTGTGGCTGCCTCGCCGAACAGCCCCGGTGCAGAAATCTCCTCCCTCCCCCGTCGGTTTCCCAGCTAAACTCATTAAAGGAACTCAGAATTCCAGGCCCTGGATGAGAATGGTTGCCTGGATGTTCCCAGGGACGTGCAGCAGCGGCGCCTTGGTGGTCAGAAGTCACCTTGGCTGTGTCACCTGCGATCTTACCCTAATTATTACAGTGTTATTGGTTTTTCCAAGCTAATGCAAAGACAGATAATGAGGATCAGGGAAGGGAGAGTGAATGGCCTTGTTAATGCTCTGCAGGGATGATGATCCCAGCTTCTGGCTGGGGGGGAGCTTTGCCAGCAGAGTAGAAAAATTGGATTTCTGGGACTGAAATTTTCCCTCTTTCTTCTTTTAGTTCAGAATAAATAACGGTGTGTCCTACCGTCTGCGGGAATATTTTGGTAGGCCACCAAGGCTCGCAGAGGCTGCTGGGGTGGTTTTGGGCCGTGTCCTGGCTGTCCCAGGCCTCCAGCACCACAAAGCCACCCCCGGGGCCACCACCCACCGTGGGGTTCGGGGCTGGACCCGTCGCGTTCCACCGTTTCCACCTGAGGCCATAAATCAGCGCGGGGCTGGATTAAAGCTCAGCTTGGATTCCCTGGCAGCTCCGCTGTTTGCACTGAACCTTGCAGAGATTTGGATGTGAGCTGGAGATTTATGGGTGTTTGCAGAGCCCACGGTTCCAGGTCACAGCTCGGACCGAGGCATTTCCAGGGAATCATTGCTTCCCTCGGCATCTTTGGTGGCCCCGTCTGCAGCGAGGCTTCGCGAGGAAAACGCGCCCGGGGCTTATCTCCCCGCCGAGTCTCCCAGGAGGGGCGAGAGGCTGGGTAACACAACCCCAAAACGCTGATATAAACATTCCCCAGGAAAAACGGGACTTGTCCTTGGTTGGGATTCCGTGTGGGAGCCTTGATGGAACAATCCTGGGCAGACCGTGAGGGGAGAACGAAACTTGGGGCGGAATCCAGGGTTTATTTTCCTTTTCTGATCCCAAAGCGTGCAAACAGGAGCGGTAGAAACCCTGGCTCTGCATCCCTGACATCCAAACGACAGGGCTGAGATGATATTGAGGTGAAGCAGGGGGATATTCCCCAAAAATCCCCGTCCCTGGGCCAATCCCTCCCTCGGGAATTGTGGCTGGAATTGGGTACAGCTGCCACCTGAGCCACCTCCCTGCTGTCCCTGCTGCCAGCCCGTGGACACATCCCTACGTGCACAGCCACACGTGCTCCCACCCAAATCCGCCCTGGAATTGGAACTGGAGCCATAACAATATGGCAGTAAAAAATAATGAAATGCCATCATAAAAAAAAAAAGAGGGGGGGAAAAAAAAAAGAGACGTGGAAAAGCAATTATTTATTTATACCTTGGGAACTAGGAATAATACACCTGTTTCGGGGGGATGGCTGGCACAAAGCTGGCATTGCAGAGTGGTACTTAATAATTTTTTTACCACACTTTATAGGCTCTTTCCTGCAATTAATGCTAAATAAAATCAACATTTCTCCAACGGGTGTTTCTGGCTCTCATTAACTCCCTTCTTGCCATTCAGCATCTCTTTCCCTCTCGGAGTCTTTGCTCTTTTGTGTTTCTCCCTTACGTTTTTCTTTGCACTTCTCCTCTGATGAGCTCTGCTGGCAGATTCAAAGAGCAGGGCCTGGTTTTAACTGAATTGAGTGAGATTAGGTGCAGGGTGGTTCCTGCTCCGGCTGGAACGAGGGCAGGATGAACCCAGAGCCAGGAGCAGGGGAGGCAGCAGCTGGAAGGGCCAACAAAGCGGCTTGGACCACAGAAATAAACCTGTGGAAAACCTGATGGATGCCATGGAAGAGCAAAGCTGGAAATTTCGGGCTCATCCTCCAAGGTGAACTCGTAAGTGAAGGAATGTGTGAAGCAAAATGCTGCTGGGAGGTGATTTTGGGGCAAAACTGGTCCTGAGCTCTGCCCTGAATGAATTGGCTTTGTTTGTTTAGGAAGGAGGGACTTCCAGGACTCTCAGCATCCAAGAGCCACCTGAAGTGCTGGGAGATCTTGGTGGGGAAGTGTTGGCCCAGCTCTCAGCAGATGGGAATCCTCTTCCCACCCTCTTCCCGCTTTTTCCTTCCCTCCTCGGAACTCCAGCTGATTTCAAACGATGGGATTCCAACACTTGCCAGGGGGTGACACCCCTTGCAGCAACGCTGGCAACAGGTGGGAGGGGGATTCTGGAGGAATAAAGATCTTCTCTAGGGTCCATTTTGGAATTTCACATTTTTATATTAAAAATTTGAGGTGGAAATGCCCCCAGTGCGGCTGAGTCTTTCGCTGTGACTTCACTTGATCAGGCCCCAAATGACCCCTCTTAATTCCCACCCCAAAAAGAAAAGAAGGAGAGTTTTTGCTTTATTAACCCCTCCCTTTTGCTCTTTAAATTGCACATTTCCCGGCTTTAGCTTCCATTCTCTTAAAGAAACAAAGGAAAAAATAACCCAAACCCTCCTGATTTTTCACATAAAAAGGTATTTTGGATTAAAAACTCTTAAAATGTCCTCTCCCATTTTTTTTTCCCCTAATAGCATTGAAATAATTAAATGTATTTAATATTTATTCAAGTAGATAAAGTGAGCTGGGAGAGTATTAAAAAGGCAGGAATTTCCCTGTGCCAGTGAACTCCAGGTGAGAATGTGACAGGAGAGGAGCAGCCCAGGGATGAGCACCCAGAGCCTGAATCCGGCACCTACAGGGAATTTTGGGATGGCGTGGGGAGCCCTTCCCCGCCTTTCCCGAGTTCCATCCAGAGGGTTTTCCCTTCTTTAATCAGGAGCAGTTGCACACAGGCCTCAGACGGCGGGAGGGCTTTGTCTGCCATCCCATTCCCATGGGGGAATTTTGGGACCCACGTGTGTCCAGCCGAGGGGTGAAATCCGGGGGGGATCACCGGGGAGAGGAGCCGTGCCTGCTGCCCAGAGCCCTCTCTCCTCCTCTCCCCTCCCAGGAATCCAGGATTTATGTGGATAACGGCACAGCCAGGCCTGCCATCGGGGAACTGGATGCACGTGTGGCTCCCAGGGATGATCCATGGGCAGGTTCCTGGGGAGCAGCACAGCACTGAAACACGATGGAGGCTCTGGAGGCTCCGGCTCGGACCTTTTCCCGCTTTTTCACCCGTTACCTGCCAGCAGCTCCTCATGGATGGTGCCGGCACCTCCAGGGCTCCTGGGAGTTCCTTTTGGGTGGTTGCTCCATGGGCAGTGGCTCAGGAGCACCTGGATGGAGCCCTGTGGTGCCAGGTGACTCCTTGACCACGGGTGGGCCACGCCAGGCTCCCCTGGTCATTCCCACATTGCTCATTCCCATGTTGATCATTCCCGCGTTGCTCATTCCCAGGTCGATCATTCCCAGGTTGATCATTCCCATGTTGATCATTCCCGTGTTGATCGCTCCCGTGTCAATCCTTCCCCTTTCACTCCATGAAACCCTTTCCATTTGCTCCGTGCTGAATCGTCCCTGAGAGTTTTTTCAGGCACTCACTCCAATGTTTTGAAGCTCAAGCTAAAGGCCTGATTTTGGCATTGTTTTTTAGGAGTTATCGTCCTTGGATTCCGCTGGGGTTTCCCTATTTCCAGCACTGGGCTGGCCCTTAACTGCCCATTCCCAGTGCATGTCCAGACACCTGGCTGGGGAGTGCTGTGTGAAAAACCCAGGCATTGCTATCACGAAACCTTCAGGAACAAAATCCATCAACTCCGGAGTCATTGCACCAAACCTCGTGTGGATGGAAGAGCCCAGAGCTGAGAAAACCGTGAGCAAACCCAGATTTTCCCAAGGAAACACAAACTGGCTTTAATCAGCAGCCCCAAATCAGTTTTGTTTTCTGAGGTTTCTTTTCCCCTCCCGTCTCCTTTTCCACGTTGGGAATTGCAGGGGAGCCCTTTGGCCTGGGGTAGAGAGGGGAACTTTGCCCATCTCCTAATGAATATTTTAAAAAACAACAAAATGCTCTGTTTGGCCTGGCCAGCTCTCACGCTGCTCTCAGGGTCTCAGCCTTTCTGGACATTATCCCGTGGTTAAAGCACTGCTGTTTGTCCATAGGTTTGGGATAAATTTGGTTTATCCCCAGCAGAAGGCGAGAGAGGCTGGACCTTCATTTTTTTTTCTCATGCCTCCCCAACTCTCCTCTCATGCATAAAAAATCACGTTGGCATCAAATTCCTGCCAGGAAAGGTTGTAAATCCCTGTAAATCCCTGTGGTGGGCAAGGAAAAGGGAACTTCCCTTCTCACTTTGCTTTCCTCACACCAAATCCAAGCTCTTCTCTGAGGTGAAGATGTTGGAAGACTCAGTCCTGGAGGAAAAGCTGGGAGAAAGCGATCCTTGCTGGGGAACACCCCGTTTTTAGGGAGAGCTGTGGTGCCTGGTCACAGGTTCATGTGCAAGTCCTAAATTTAGTGCCACGTCTGCAGCGCCCTGTGTGGGGGAGGACGGTCGGGTGACGCACGGATCAGCCTCATTCCTCGTGGGAAACTTCCAGCCTGTGCCACTTTCACCGTCTGGAACAAATGAGCACTTCCCGGTGATGCCGTCAGCCCCTGGGAGCAGCAGCCAGAGCTGGAGACATCCTTGGAAGCCGTAGGAGTGTGGGATTTTGTGTAACTCGCTGGCAAAGGTGTGCGTATCTCTCAATCTGTTGTGTCCTGCTCCGGGTTTAGGTCCACACCAACAACGGGATTTAGTCATCCAGCTCCGGGTAATTCCTTTGGAATGTCGATGTTTAATTACATTTTGCCCTCAGCTGAATCCATCCTTTTTAATTTATCACTGGCGAAGGCTGAGCACAAAGGCTTGGAGTAGCTTTTGAGCAGCTGCCAGTTCCTGAGGGTGCTCCGAGCTTCGCTTTCCAAACCAACTTATAAATTCTAAAGCTGGTGATCTTTCTCCAGGTCTGACCCAGCCTGAGGTCCATAAAAATGGCACTGTCACCACGTGCTTCCAAACAGGAGCGAGAGAGCCCTGAAGAAATTCCCTTCTGAAGAAATTCCCTTGAGGTGGTGACAGAGTCCCAGAAAAGCTGGAAAGCTCCAGATCCTTTGTCCAGGTGAGATTTCCCCCTGACCTTCGAGGGTCTCACACTTGGGAGGGACTTGGAGTCACCTCAGCCCAAGGGATGAGTGAGTGGCTGGATTCTCTTCAGGAGATCCACCCAGGGCTCTCGGACCACTGGGAATCGTGGAATTGTTCAGGCTGGAAAAGACCTCTAAGATCATCAAGTCCGACCACCAAATGCTTTTCCAACCGTAAAATGTTTTTAGCAACTTCAGTTAAACCACTCCCTCTGATGCAAATCAGTAAAAACCGGAACATGGCACAGAACAACGAGATAAGAGGCCACCAAATACTGGTTTATACTGGTTTATACTGGTTTATACTGGTTTATACTGGTTTATACTGGTTTATACTGGTTTTGTGGCCAGTTTGTCGGCCTGTTCAGTGGTGAGTGCTGAGGGCACCATGGCAGCTCTCTGGGACTATTTTTCGAGAGCTGAGTATGACGAAGCCCCAGGGATAAAGGGATTTTCAGATGAGATTCCCGTGGCCTCGCTCATAGGTGTTTCTCCAGATGAACTCATGGAGTGCAGCACTGCCAGCACCACCGGAGACAATTCCTTGGGGCTTTGGTGGCATCACCCAGGGATTTGTCCCAGCTCAAGTCCCCGCATGTCTCATCCAGCGTGACTCGGGCATTACTCACCGTGTTTATTTTCCTGGGGCTCGGAACCAGCTCCCAAATCCATCCGAGCAGCTTGGAATGGGCTTCCCATGGGCTTGATATGTGAGGTCATGGAAGTCCTTCCCAAGGGCTGGAATTAGGGATGGCCACACCTGCCTTGCACAGGCTGGGTTCGCCAAGGCTGGTTGGGCTCCCTGGTAGGCGGAGCTGTTCCAAATCCATGGATGGAGACACCTGGCGGTCTGTGGATTCACAGGGAGCACAGTCCTGACAGCTCTGCTGTCCCATCCCATCCCATCCCATCCCATCCCATCCCATCCTTTCCTTTCAGCCACCACAGGCTTGGAGCTGACTTTGCCACGAAATATTCCTGGAGGGAAAGCACCCTTCGCACAATTCCTTTGGCCAGGGATCTTTTCTGTTCCATAAAAAAATCGGTCTCTCCAAACAGAATGAGTTTTGCTTTTTCCATCGCTGCTCCTTCCAGCAGCATAAGTAGGAATGGGTCCTTTTTTAGGTTTTTCTTCTTTCAGTTCTCATTTGGTGGAATGACAAAAGAAAATTGTAAAGAGGTCAAAGCATCTGGGAAAATTTTCACTCATTAAAAAAAAAAAAAAAAAAAAAGTCAAACTGGAAAGATATTTCCAAGAGAATATGGGAAAATGGGATATCTGCTCTACCTGGAAAGGAATTGCCTCTTTAATTGACGAGAGGCAGAAAGGAAACTCTTCTTGTTTAAACTCAGCCCAAACCTGCAGCTCATAAACTTCTTGTCAGTCCCAGGCTTGTGGTTCCTTTTTTGCTTTTCATCTTCAAATCTGGTTTTCGTCCCCTTTTTTTTTCCCTGTTGTTCACAACTTCTTTCCTGTCTCACGTAGGTGGTCCGATTTTCAAATCTTGAGTCGTCTTGCATCCAGAATCTGTGTCCCTGCACCGAAATATCCCAGAATTATTTGGATATTCCAGAGGCTGCAGCTCTCTCTGCTTTCTCCCTGGTCACCCGGAATTTTGGGCTGATCCAAGCTGGAATTGCCCATTTCCGGGTCAGATATCCCAGAAAATCCTGATAAAAATCCCCACAGCCTTCAAAGATAATGAGAATACTTCCACTTACGGTCTCAGAGGTGGAAAAAAGTCCAGTATTTCCTTTTAATCGACTTTTTAAACTCTGCCTTTCCCCCCCCAAAAAATAAATTAAAAAAAAATTAAATTAAAGGTAAGGATGAGGCAGGATGTTAAAAACCCAACCTATGTCAGCCAGGAGCTCGCTCCTAATCAACCCATCCACCTGGAATTCCCTGGGGGCAAGGAAGGAGCCTGTGGGAACAGGTTGGGAGCTGCCACCCAACCACAGAGCTGGAAAAACACCTTGGGAGCCGCTTGTGAAACGCCTCCTGTGTGATCCAGCGGGATGGAAGCGCTCGTTCCATGAAAATCCCCCTCCTCGCCGCGGCAGGTTTGTTATGCCAACCGACTCGCGGCACCCGGCGCTGAATTCCCGCTTGGAAATGGGATCGGCACCGGGAATTTTCCACCTCGTGACAGACTCTACAATAAATAATTTCAGAAATCATAAATAGCAGCAGGATTAGGTCACCGGAGCTCAGGAGCTCTCTTGAGTTTAAAGGATGGTGCGGAAAAGAGGATTTTTTGGGATGCTGCACATCCTTTAACCCCCTGTCTGTGCTCCTCCTTTGCCTTGACTCAGTTATTGCCCACAAGAACTTTCACTTTGTCAAAACAAAAAAAGAAAAAAAGAATAAAGAAAACCCCCCAATTATAATAAAAATCCACTTCAGTGTTTTCCATAAAGTTGGCCAATAACTAAGCAAAGAGCACGGAAAAGAGGTAGATATTGAATACTTAACTAAAACTTGGCGAGAAATGATGTTTTATTGTCGAAGTTTTTTTTTTTCCATGCCCAACTTGGCTGCTTGGGGCAAACTCCGTGCCAAGTTTCTCTCGTGTGTTCTTTCCCTATGTGTCAAAAACGCTTCAAAAGCTGCCCCCCAAAGGGTTCTGGGGAGGTTTTTGCATGGACAAGGCTGGAGGAGCCTGGATTTGAGAGCGAAGACGATGGGGTTTGATGGATATTTATGGGGATTTATTATTTTCTCTTTTTTAATGGCTTTTTTTTTCCTTCCCCCTGCCCTGTCCCCCACCATGGCGAGGTCTCCAGAAGGGCTCTGCTGACAGATGCAGCTGGAGACAGCCACGAGATGTTAACATAAACTCCTCTGGCAGCTTGGAGAGGCACCAGGAATGGACCCCGGGAATGGTTTCCCCATTTTGTTTCCACCCCCCCCCCCCAAAAAAAAACCCAAAACCAAACCCCCACAACAAACCCCCCACAAAAAAACCCCACAAAAAAACCTCCCCCCCCAAACCACCCCAAAACCCAAAAAACAAAACAAAAAACCCAAACCAAAACAAAAACTAAACAACCCCCCCCCAAACAACAAAAAACCCCAAACAAAACCAATACCTCCCAGAAACCCCCAAACCCAAATGATTTTGGGTGTGAAAATCACCCCCCAAAAGCGTTTCTGTCGTTTTTGTGTCCCCCAGCTGTCACTTTGGTGGTGTTTGAGTTGTAATAAAACAAATCTGCTTCTCTCTTCATGTTTTAAAGGTGATTTCTCTTGGATCCCCTCACTAAAAGCACCACTTTGCAATGATTACAAAGACCAAGTCTCTCTAATTTTCTTTATTGCAATAGTTTTGATTTTAGAAAGGGAAAAAAAACCCTGATTTAAATGTTTTATCCGACTTCTGTTGCACATTTTCAGTTTGCACTGCTCTGCATTTGCCTCAGAGATGTTTAATTAATCTCTCAATTTCATTTAATTTCAATTTCTTAATTACTCAATTCCATTTTCCTGGTTTCTCTGAAGCCCCCCAGTGTTGTTTTTGGGGTGAGCTGCCCTGGTGGCAACAACGCTTCTGAAATATTGCCGGCTCAAAGACAACACTTAAGTGAGGGCGAGTCTGGCCCAGATTTTATTCCCTTTTTTGCATTTCGCCCCACAAAAAAGGTAAAACTTCTGGACTCCCTGATGCTGCAAGTGCTCATAAATGCATTTAATTTTATTCTGCAGCAGCACACGAATGCAGCTACAGCACAGAAGAACCCGCTCTCATTTTGAACGGAATTAAACACTTAAAAAGGAAACAAAAGTGGAATTTCCAAACGTCGTCCAGTTTTCTGTCGGCATCTTGTGACAACAAGAGCATCTTTTGAAACCCAGCCCCAAATGATTTGGGGGTGAAAGTCCCGTGAGATGATGGGGTCGGCCACACGCGGCAGGAGGTGACGGAGACAGCTGGGAGATGGAGCCTCTTTAGGGCTCCTCCCGTTCTCTCAGGCGCGTTTCCCCCTGGAGGGGATGGATTTGCTCTCACCTCAGCACTCCTGGCTCTGCTCCGTGCCCTGCTGGGGTTTTTGGGGTTTCCAAAGGTGGGGCAGAGCGGGGAGGAGAAGCGCCAGAGCCCAAACGGAGCGCGGGGAGGGGAGGGAAGGGCACGGCGCTCCCAGATGGCTCCTTATGGGACCGTGTGGCACCATCCAAGCTCATCCCAGTCTGTTCTCCTGCCACAAAACCCTCCCGGGGCTGCCGAGCCCCCGAGAGGCTCCGGCTGCGCTCTGGGTGACGTTCACACCTCGCTGACCCCGCAGATGCCGCGGAATCGTCGCGGTTTCGAGTCTGGTGTTGTAAATGAAAAGTTTCGGTGTGAAGTTCAGAGTGGGACGGAGATCCAGCCGAGCTTTTTGGAGTTTTCCAGGTCCCTCCACTCCGGCTCCCCAGGTTTCCAGGTGATTCCAGAGAGCAGTGGGACAGTTTGGGGGGTGTCACCCTGCAGGAGTGAAAGGAAGTCACCAAAACCTCATCCCAGTGGATCCCTCCTTCCCTTTCCCCAGCGCAGGGATCACCCAGAAAGTCCCAACCAAGGGACTGGAGGATTTATACTGGAAACAGATCCCCACGGATCAGGGCTTGAACAACACCTCCATCCCTGCGCTGCTCTGCACGGCCTGACCTTTCACAATCTCCATTTCCTGACCAACGACCCCAGGGAGAATAGAGCAGCTCCTTGGTATTCCACGGAAATCTGCTCCAAACTTGTCAAAATACCCCCCCACGCCCGTCAGCTGCCGGGGACGGGACCTCTGCAGTAGTTTCCAGAGCCCCCCGCGCAATTACTCCCATTTGAAATTATCTTTAATTGGCGCGTGTGAGCTGCAGGAGCGTTTCCCCGCGCTCTGAGCGAGACCCCGTGATTAAGAGTCACCCCCTAATTGCGGCTTTGCTGGGGGGCTGTGCTGGGTCAGGGGTGGGGGGCAGCCGGGGCAGCGGCGGGGGCTGAACGTGGGAGTGGGGGTGACACAGCTCGGCGGGGCCATCAATTATGGGGGGGCACTTTGGGGCACAGAATTTAGAGGGGATTTAATTTAATTACCTGGCCAGATGTTTTAATGGCTGCTTCTCGCCTCTTCCCCTGCCTGCAAACCCTCCTGAGATCAAAAAATCCCTTTATGCAATTTAAAGTGAACTTCTCGAATTTATTTTTAATTTTTTTATTTTTATTTTTTTATTTTATCTATTTTATTTTTATTTTTATTTATTTTTTATATTTTTATATTTTATTTTTTATTTTTTAATTTTAATTTTAATTTTAATTTTAATTTTAATTTTAATTTTAATTTTAATTTTTATTTTATTTTTAATTTTTAATTTTAATTTTTAGTTTTAATTATTTTATTATTATTAATTTTAATTATTTATTTTAATTATTTATTTTAATTTTTATATTATTATTATTATTATTGTAAATTATTTATTTTTATTATTTTTAATTTTTATTTTTTATTTTTATTTTATTTTATTTTGATTTTTTTCCCCAGGAATTGAGGATCCTTTTGCCACCAGAGACGTGGTTCAGGTGAACACTTTGTAGTGAATTTAATTACTTTTCAGTGAATTTGATTACTTGGCCAGGTATTTTAATCCCATCTCCCCATCCCCTCCCCTGCCTGCTGCATTGGTGAAGCTCCTGAGATTAAAAAGTCTTTAGAATTTTGGGTGCTTGTTGAGTTTTGCTTTTATTTTTTGCAGGAATCGAGCATCCTTTTGCCAGCAGGGAGATTACCCAGGGAAACCTTTAAACATTTTCGTGAATTTCATTACCTGGCCAGGTGTTTTAATCCCGTTTTCTGCCTCCCCTCCCCTGCCTGCAAACCCTGAACTGGCAGAGATTCTGAGATTAAAAAGTTGTTTTCTACAATTCAGAGTGAACTTATTGAGTTTTGCTGCCTTTTTAAAAAATTATTATTTTTATTTATTTATTTTTTATTTTTGCAGGAACTGAGCATCCTTCTGCCGCCAGGGAGATGATATTGGTTGGTTTGGGATTGCGCTGCATGAGAATGAGCGGGGGCTCAGGGAGGGTGCAAGACGGGCGAGGGGGAGCTGAGCCGGTGTGAAACGCTCCCAGCCCGATGCCAACTGCCAGCCCCGCGCCAGCGCCTCCTGTCAGGAGCATCCCGGATGCTCCAGCAGATTTTCCAGGGTTTTTTCGCACGCTGACCCAATGTTCCTGTTGGCACAAAGCCTCGGAAGAGCAGCTAAAAGTGGCAACAGTCCTGATTTGCTCCAGATTTGAGAGGGAAAGGAGATGTCTGTGCATCCAGGAGAGCAGGAAAACAGGGAATTAACTCTGCCTGCAGATCCAGGGAAGGAGCCTGGCAGCACCAGGAGGAGCTTCCCTGGTGTTCCTGCCCCGTGGTTTGGATTTGGTGGGAAATGCGGGCGTGCACGTGCCGCACCTGGAGCCAATATTTTTGTGGTGGTTTCAGGCAAATTTTGGGAGAAACCCTCCCACGGGGCCCCCCTCCCCTCCTCCAACCGGTTCAGGAAAAAGAATTCCTCAGAGAGAAGTGGAAAAAACCTGTTTATTAAACAGGCAAAGCACTCCCAGCACAACACCCGATGACAAGAGCTTCGTGCCGCTTACGGAGGGATAACAAACTTAAAGAAAGTCTCCTCTTGAGGGTCGTCACTGTGCTCCACCGCTTCGTCTCCGCTGATGTTGGCAGAAAAGGAGATGCGCAGGGCTGATCTTGGTGGGGTGGGTCCCCTGTGGAGGCCCCCGGTGCTTCCCCAGGTCCTTAGTCCGGAGAGATTGGAACAGTTCCGAGGAGAGGGCAAAAAAAGCCAAAAGGAAGAAAAAAAGGGAAAAAAGGAAAAAAAAAAAAAGGCAAAAGGAAAAAAAAAAGCAAAAAGCTTCAGCTATTCTACAGCGTCTAACTACGCTAGCACTAACTAACTAACTGCCGGGGAAAATCCCCGCTTCTGACAGCTCAAACCCAACCCGGGTGAGGCTCAGGCAGCTCTTTGTCCCAGCTCCAGCTGGATGGGGTTTATTTTCAACAATTGAACCCATTCCCTGTTGCTTTTGTTCCCTTCTCGCCCCGTCCTGTTCCCAGGTGGGAGAACACTCCGGCTGTTCCGGGCACGGGCTCCTGGGATGGGACGAGCCAAGCAAACAACAAAACAAAGCTGTCTAGGGAGGCTCAACACGTGGAGAGGAGCCCAGGTTTCCGTGTAAGGGCCTGAACGGGACAAGCGTGACGCGAAACACGCGGAAAATATGGAAAAATGTGGAACGAGCCACGAAATTATAAACAAAACAAATACAATAAAACGGGAAGGCAGTTGGAGCCGTAATGATTTGTGTTCCTAGTAACCCAAGACTGCCGTACCTTTGGAAAGTGGTGCGTTGTTCCGAGGGGGAGCTGCCTGCAGGTACCGTGTGCGGGAGCTTGGCTCGGGGAAGGGCTGGAGCATTCCCAGGAAAGCTGCCCCCTGCTCCAGCCCTTCCTCTGACAGTGACTCGCATCGTGATGTCAGGAAAAATCACTTCATCAAGCCGTGCTCGGGCTTAGAGCAGGAATTACGGCCAGGAATGGATCCTGGCTTGTTCTGCGGGGAGAGGTTTGCCTGAGGTTTGGATTTTCCCTGGATTTTCCCGGTTGCTCCCTGAGAGTGCTCTCCCCGTGGCACTGGGGGTGCTGGTGGGGTGGGGATTCCGGGTTGTCCCTGCCATGAGCACGGGCGGGTTCTGGGTTTCGTCTTTTGGGGTCACCTGCAAAATCCCTATTTCCCTCGAACACTCGTGCAGGAACTCCAGGGTCTTTGCAGTCCTGGGAAGGAATCCACAAAATCCAGCTCTGAAAAGGAAATAGAAATAAATTTCTTGCCTGCTCTGAAACAAGGGGACCTCGATGATCTTAAAGGCCTTTTCTAACCTTAATGATTCCACGACGCTCCTTCCATAGCTGGAGTTGAAGAATAACCTTATCAAATTAATGAATTATGGCTTAATTTGTAATTAATTAGAGGCCTTTTGGGACCCAAGGGCCAACAGGGCACCTGTGGGAAAAGCCAGTAGGACACAAGGAGTGATGGAGCTGGGCTTGGCTCCTCGGATCCTTTTTCCCAATTAACCAAGGGCCAATTAAGACGTGCTCTATTTGCCAGGAATGGCGTTTAAAGCCTTTGAGCTGGAAGAATTCCTATCCAAATGACAGGAATTCTCAAAGAGCGGCAGAAACCTGCAGGAGCTGTTGGGAGAAGCAAAGTAAAAGCTGCATTCTGTGAAATTCCAGAGCCATGGAATCGTGGAATGGTTTGGGTGGGAAGGGACCTCCAGGATCATCTCATCCCATGGGCAGGGACACCTTCCACCATCCCAGACAGCTCCAGTCTGGCCTTGGACACTTCCAGGGATGGGGCAGCCTCTGGGAATTCTGTTCCAGGGCCTGCTCACTCTCGCAGGGAACAATTTCCTCCCTCAGGTTCCATCCACAGCTCGGAGAAGTTCCCTTTGCTCCCGGGATGATCCGTTCTGCTGTGCAGGCACCCAACGGCAAAGCAGGGCAGGAGGAGCGGGAGCAGCCCATGAGTTGCTGATGTTGTTCCAGGGGGAAGCAGCTGAATTCCCATTTTTTAGGGGTTTTTAGGGTTTTTAGGGCTGATACGGCCCTGCCTGGCCGGCGATGGTGCAAAATTCCTGCGTGTGCCAGGCCTGGGAATTGTTTGTGCAGGAGCTGGGGCCTTTGCCAGGGAAATCAGCTCGTCCCCGTTGTTTATTGTACTGAATCCCGAGGAGAGAACGCCTCGGAGGGGGAGGGAAAAAAAAAAAAGATCCCTGTTTGTGGTGTGAAATGAATGTTCCCGTCTGGGCTGCGGGAGGCAGCCGGGAGGAAGGGCTGGGCCATCCCTGCTCCACAAATCCCAATTATTGTGCTGGGAGAGGGGCAGCCCCTGCACCCCCAGGAACCCCTGGGTTGGGGATTTCGGGGGGTCTCCTGCTGGGCTGAGGATGGGAATGCTCCACACTGATTCCTGGAAGAGGCAGGCGGGTGGAAGTGGGATTGGAAGGGCAGCCTTGCCCCGAATTCAGGATAGATCCCAATCCCTGCTCTCTCCTGGAAAAGCGCTGCACGCTGCAGCTGTGTCCAGATCCAGGGCGGGTTTGTCTCATGGAAAATCAGCAGGGAAAGACCCCGACCAAATGGAATGGCAAACGCTGCATTTGTGGAGAAGGCTTCCAAAAGGGAGTGACAGCGCCGGGATTGTGGGTGTGGAGTTCAACAGGAGTGTGCGACAGCACAGGGTGCAAAACTCAGAGCTGCAGGGTTCAGAACGCAGTGACACAGAGATAAAGCACCATGGAGGGGTCAGGGCGGGGGCCAGTCCTTCTTCTTCACCTTCTCCTTCCTGGGCCTGGGTGGGATTTTGGAACTGGGGAGAAAAATCCGCACTGCGGGCCGGGGGTGGTTGGATATTGGGGTAAAAGTAAAAATAATTCAGGTGTCATCTCTTAATTGGACAATTTACCCCTAAAAGGCCTTGTAGAGATACAGACAGAGCCATTTTTCACTTTGTCAGCAGAACTCACAACTTTTGAGACTGTAACATAGATAAGAATTAATAAACATCTGAGTCCGAACACGAAACACCGTGTCTCCAGCATTTAATCCCAACCCTGGCAGAAAAAGAAGATACAACACAACACATCAGTGCTGAAGTATTTCCCCAAAAAACCCCACCAAAACAGGCTTCCCGTGTTTCCCTGCCACCCAAATTTCCTCTCCTGTCGCTAATTAGGAGCCTCCAGAATGAAGAAAATGCATTTATGGCCCTGAAAGATCCCAGGTTTGAATCGAGCCACAGAAAATCCCGGTCCTGGGTTTATTTCTCTTCCCAGCTCTGGTGTTTGCCAGCTAATTAGTGCTCGTTTGGGGAGATTTGATGACTTTTTAATGTTTCCAGTGTTAAAAAAAAATTAAAAAGGCACAGAAAAGGAGTTTTTTGTGTTTTTCCCTTTGCAAATGGAAAAGGGAAAGCAAAGAGAGGATTTTTTTTTTTTTTTAAATTGGGACACAGATATTTTTAAATTTTCTTTGGAAAAATGCTGCCAGGACCCAGAAGTGTTAAATTCTCCCAGGCAGGGGGAATAATGTTGGTTTTTAGCTGCTCAGAGTCGGGGGTTTTGTGGCTGACTCTTGGGAAATTTTTCACATATTTCATCCTCCTGCATTTTCGGGAGATGGGATGAGTTTTTAATGTCCCAGGGTTAAAAAAATAAAATAAATAGTAATAATAATAATAAAAAATTATCTTACCCTCAATAAGTGTGTTTTACTTAGAAAGCAAAAATAATACCTATAATAACATAACATATAATATAATTATAGAATTAAATAGAATTATTTATATATTATATAATACAATATATTAATAGACAATATAATAATATATAGTGTAACAATATAACAATAGAATAATATATAATAATAATATATAATATATAATATACAACATACAACACACAACACACAATATGCAATATACAATATACAATATGTAATAGATAATATATAATATACAATACATAATATATAATACATAATACACAATATACAATATATAATACACAACACATAATATATAATACATAATACATAATATACAATATACAATATGCAATATACAATATGCAATATACAATATACAATATATAATATACAATATACAATATACAATATACAATATATAATATATAATATATAATATATAATATATAATATATAATATATAATATATAATATATAATATATAATATATAATATATAATGCGGGGATTTTGGATGGATTTTTTTAGGATCACGAGATGGATTTTGGGTTGAGAGTGACCCTAAAATTCACCTTTTCCATGAGTAGTGCTCCAAGCTGGATTTGGACCCTTCCAGGGATGAAAATTGGATAAAAACCCCTTCATGCAATAACCAGGAAGCTGAAAATTCCTATTTTTGTATGGAATTCACTGCTCTGCTTGGGATTTTCATGGTGGGAATTCACAGAGCGTGAGGGATGGAGCTTCCCTCTGGCAGCCTGATCCCAGCCCTGCCCCTGCCACTCCAGTTATTTCTGGGATTTCCAGGGAATTCCCAGCATTAGGAATTTCAGAAACACCATGGGGAGGATTCTCTCCAGCCCAGGATTCTCCCCATCCCATAATTTCCGCCCTTTCCTGCGGAGTTTGGAACAACCGGGAATTAATTTAAAATTTTACTCTTTAAATTTAGAATTTTTCTCTTTGAATTTGGAATTCTGCTCTTTAAATTTAGAATTTTACTGCCTCAATTTAGAATTTTTACTCTTTAAATGTAGAATTTTTCTCATTAAATTTAGGAATTCACTCCTTAAATTTAGAATTTTTACTCTTTAAATTTAGAATGTTACCGTTTAAATTTTACTCTTTCATTTTAGGCTTTTTCTCTTTACTTTCGGAATTCTGCTCTTTAAAATTTAGAATTTTAGGCTCTGAATTTAGGATTTTGCATTTTAGATTTGGAATTTTAATGCCTAAGCACGGAATTTAAGGGGATTTTGGGGTATAACCCGGGTGTTTCTTCCCAGCAAGAAGGGAATTGCTCTTTCCAGTCTCACCCATGAATTAAAGGATTTAATTTTTATTTTCTGGGACTGAGGACACAATTCCAGACCTATTCCCTGATCCCCCCACGCCGACAACCCCAACCTCTCCGGGACTAAACCGTCATTTTTCACCACATTAAATTTTACAAGTTTCAAGCGAATGGAAAATGGATTTTATTATTTGATTTTATTTTTTTTTTTAATAATATATTTTTCCTCTTTTTTTTCTGTTTTTTTCTCCCTCTCTTTTTAATTTTTTTATTTTTCCCCCTCCTTCTTTCCCTGGGTGTTTTACGGCTGCAAAAACAGCGTTTGCGGCTTGAACTGTTCAGGTTTGCTGCAGAGGGCTGTGGAACTTTTGATGGAACCCGCTGGCCTGAGGAATTATCCAAATATTTGCTTTTCCACTCTTTCTAAGCCTCTGCATCAGGGAAAAAAAAAAAAGAAAAAAAAAAAAAGAAATTAAAAAGAAAAGAAAAAAGGGGGAAAAAGGGGGAAAAAAATAAAAAAAAAAAAGGGGGAAAAAAAAAAAAAAGGTCTGTGCAACCTTTTGACCACAAAATAATAACACACACAAAAAAAATCCCCCCAAACCTTGAAAATCCAGGCTGAGGCTGCTCCATGGATGCCCTGGATGGGGACAGGGGACACGGGGAAAAGCCTGGGATGGGGGAATGGACAGGGATTTCCAGAGGTGAACTTTGGGGTCGCTCCCAACCCGGCCCATTCCCCGACCCTAAAGAAAATCCCGCACGAAATCCCGTGTTTCTGTCATTCCTTTTGCTTCCCAGGTCGAAGCCCTCAGGATTACTGAGAGCCAGATGCGTTTTCTTGATGGGGATTTTTCACCCTGGGACGTGAAAAACTCATCCCCACTCCCAAAAATCGGGAATCTGCTCGGGATCAGGGGGAGGGAGGCTGCTGCTCTCAGGGGCAGCTTCCAGCTTTTCCTTGGAGCATCCCACCCAACCTGAGCAGGGCTGCCTCAGCTCCTCTGCCCCGTTATGATTTCATTTCTGTCGTCACTCTAAATTCGGTTCTTTAATTTCTGTTTATTATCGCATATTCCGGTACTTAGTTTCTTCACTGGGGAAAGGCAAGGGGATGGTGTGAGGTGGGGGAAAAACCGGGAATTTGTCGCTGATTTCATCCCGGTCAGGACCCGAGGATGGGCAGGAATCCCAATTAGGGAGCTCATTGAGCTCCTTGCACGGGTTTTAGCCTTTGGCCCCGGAGCCAGAGGCTGCACTCCCAGCTCCTGGCTCTTCCATGCTTGGCTGGTTATGGGTTAATTGGGGGTTTTCACTGGAGGCCTGGAAACCCCGAGGAATGTGCCTTGTGCCCTGGAGGGATCCCTGCACCCACAGCGCTTCAAACGACCCCAAAACAGCCTAAAATTGACCTCAAACCTGCCCCAAACCTGCCCCCAAACAGCCCCAAAACAGCCCCAGAACACTCCTAAACCAGCCCCAAAACAGCTCTAAAAACAGCCCTAAAACCAGCCCCCAAACCAGCCCCCTAAACTGACCCAAACCAGCCCCAAAACAGCCTCAAAACAGACCAAAACCAGCCCCAAAACAGCCTCAAACCAGCCCCCAAACCTGTCCCCAAATCAGCCCCAAAACAGCCCCAAAACAGCCCCAAAACACTCCTAAACCAGCCCCAAAACAGCTCTCAAAGCAGCCCCCAAAAAAGCCCCCAAACCAGCCCCAAACCCAGCCCCTCAAACAACCCCCAAAACTCTCCTAAACCAGCCCAAAACCAGCCCCAAAACCAGCCCCCAAACCAGCCCCAAAACAGATCCAAACCAGCCCCAAACCAGCCTCAAACCAACCTCAAACCAGCACAAAACCAGACCCCAAAACAACCCCAGAACACCCCCAAGCCAGCCCCAAAACGCCCCCAAAACAGCCCCCAAACTGCCCCAAAACAGCCGTAAAACAGCCCCAAAACAGCCCCAAAACAACCCCCAAACTGCCCCAAAACAGCCGTAAAACAGCCCCAAAACAACCCCAGAACACCCCCAAACCAGCCCGAAAACAGCCCCCAAACCAGCCCCCAAACTGCCCCAAAACAGCCGTAAAACAACCCTAAAACAGCCCCCAAAACAGCCCCAAAACAGATCCAAACCAGCCCCAAACCAGCCCCAAACCAGCCTCAAACCAGCACAAAACCAGACCCCAAAACAACCCCAGAACACCCCCAAGTCAGCCCCAAAACAGCCCCCAAACCAGCCCCCAAACTGCCCCAAAACAGCCGTAAAACAACCCCAAACCAGCCCCCAAACCAGCCCCACACCATCCAGGGAGAGTCCCCAGGCAGAGGAACGGGATCCCAGGGTGGGGACGGGGACTCCAAAGGGTGCCGGCAGTGGGATGCTCCCTTTGCTCCTCTCCCTGTTCCTGAATCCGTGCAGGAAACCTGGATCAATCACCCGGATCAATCACCCGAATCAATCACCCGGATCAATCAATCACCTGGATGAGTTTAATGAGAACATTAATGAAGGCACTGATCGCTCCTGCACGGCTCCATCCGTGCTGGAACGGGGATTCCTGGCAAATCCCAAGCTCCAAGCTCCCTGAATCCATCCAGAAAATGGATCAGTTTCCCAGAGTTTCATGAGGACATTAAAGAAGGCTCAGTCCAGCCCCAAATGGGCGCAATTCCATCCCAAAATTCCCAAACAGAACTCCCTGGAACATCCCAGTGCCTGGGGCCTGTTCCTCCACACAGGACCAGTGATTCCAAACAGTGTTTGCCTTTTTTGGGGGGATTTAAACCAAGAAACAACTATCTGTGTTCACCGGGAGCACCAGCCACATGGAGAGGCAAAGCGAAAAATGCCAAATTAAGGAGAAAAATCCGTGAAAAAAAGAAAAAAAAATAAAGGGATTTTTTTTCCCAGCCTGGAGCCAGGAATCCTCTGGGCTCGCCCACCTCGCACACCCTGAGCTGTGGGAGCTTCCCTGCCCATCCAGGGGTGGAACTGGAGCAGCTTTAGGATCCTTCCCAACCCAAACCGTTCCGGGATCCCACCTTCCTCAGCCCCTTTGTGAGCCCTGGAGCTGGAATTGGGGTTTGAGGAGCGTTCTGAGCACAAAAAAATCCTTATTTTCATGGGGGAAGCCAAAAAAACCCCCATTTCCACTCCTGCTCATCTTGGGAGCGGCCACTTCCAATGCCAACATCCCACGCTGGGCAGCTCGGGATGGATACGGAGTGCTGGGAATGGGGGTGCTCCTCTCTCTCCCTCCCTGTCCTTCCACACCAATCCCTGGGTGTCCAACAGCTCGGAGCGGGATCCTGGGACCAAAATAATCCTATAAAAACCCCTCTCACTCCACAGGCTCCAGGGGTGATTTTTTATTTTAAGCCTGATTTGTGTTTTTGGGGTTTTTTTCTCCTCTTGGTGTGACTGGATTTCATCCCTCCACAGCACTGCCCGGGCAGGAGCGGGTATGAAAACACCCAGCTTTTGCCAAGATATCCCGAACACCGTTTTTATGGGGGGGATACGCAATCCAGAGCCTCAGCCGGTGGAGCTTGGCGCTGCTCCGCTGATTTACGCCGGGCAGGAATTCTCTCCGCCTGTTTTACTGATCCCGCTTTGCTCCATCGTCACCTTGGGGTCGTTTCACCCCTGCTGCAGGATCAGGGATGGTTTGGAGCACGGAGAGCAGCAAATCCATCTCCCCCTAGGATCCATCACCATTCCAGGGGCTCCGAGGACACTTCCACGCCACATTTACACAGGGACAACCCCAAACCGCTGGAATTGGGAATCTCCACTTTTTTCCCCCCCCTCCCTGAAAATTAATCTCTCCTTAATTGCTGCTCGTTCCTGAGAAAAGGATGAAGATGGGTTTTGAAAAAAGAAATCCGAACCCAAAGCTTTAATTTTTATGACGAGATTTTACAGCGTTTCAGGAAATAATGATCTCAGCCGAGGCCAGACCTCACGGAATTGATGGACAGCCTCAGAGCCGGGCTCCTCGGAGAGAAGGAGGCCCTTAATTAGTGCAGTGATATAATTAATGAACTTAATAGCCGGCAGTGACAGCGGCAGTGCCTGACTTCAGCGCAACCTGCGCTGCTGAGTAATGCTCAGATCAACACCTCCTGCCACCTCCAGCCTTCCCCGGGCTGGAATTCTCCAGGGAAAACCTTTCCAGATCATTGGAGCTAATTGAGGTAATGGAGAAATTGTTCTCATGCCAAAACACTCTTTTTCTTTTTCTTTTTTTTTTTTTTTTTAATTTTTTTTCCCTTCCCCTCTCTTCTTTTGGGATGAGGATTTTGAGAGCTTTTCTGGTTGCTGCTTAAAGCAGGGCAGAGGCTTTGGGAGCTGCTCTGGTGCTGCAGCTCATCCTTGAGGAGCTGGTGGAGCCAAATTCCTCCGCTGTGCCCAAATCCCGGGATCTGCCCTGCAGCAGGAGCGCAGGAATTGCGGGGACAGCGGGATCCAGCATTTTCAGCCTCTCTAAGGAAAAACAAACAAACAAACCAAAACAAAAAAATCATAGAGAGGAGGTGTTCTTACACAAAATAAATGGATCAATCCACAGAATTCAACGTGAGTCAGCAGTGCCCCGTTCCTGCAGGGAAAGATGTGGATCAAGGAATGACCAAAAGTCCTTGGAACAGCTCGTGCGAGCTCAATATGTGGATATATAAAATATATAAATATATTGGAATAATATATATGGGTATAAATAAATATATGGGTAAAATAAATATAAATATATGGGTAAAACCCCTGCGAAACCGGCACGTTTTTGGTGTTATTTACATCCAAAGGAGGCAAATCCCTGCTTTGGTCACCAAACATTCGGATTTCCCCGGATGGGAAATGAAAGGAATGGTAATTAAAGGAATTGTGTTGGACAGCATCCATCCCAGCCCGAATCCTTCCTCCCGAGGAGCAGGGAGGGTTTGGGAAATGGGGATTTTTTGGTCTCGAGGTGTCTGTTCCAGGGGAGAGGGGCAGCGGGGGTGCCCATCCCCAAACCCGCCCCTCATCCCCGCCTGGAAATGCGAATTATCAGAGGCTCCGCTTTGGCAGAAAGTCACAAGGATGTGGATGTAAAGGAGGGGCTGGGGCAAGGGGAGCTCCGGCACCGATTGTTTTCCAGCGCTGCCCCAATTAGCAAACATCCCACGAGCGCGGCGAGAGGCAAAAAGAAAAAAAAAAAAATTAAAAAAAAAAAAAAGGGAATTTCATGCGCTGACACAGCTCCCAGCTCCCGCATGGAAAAACTTCCCTCTCCCCCTGCTCAGCCCTGGCATTACATCAGCCGAGGGCATCCTGGGCAAGATTGTCATGCTAATAGCGGGGTTGGATTCTCCCAGGCCGGGAGCGACATTCCCACCGGGACCTCGGCGCTCCGCTCATTCACCCGCGCTCGATCGCCGCCGGCAATGAAAGATCCAGCCTTAATTAACTCCTGCTCCTTTCCCACTCCCGGTTTTTGTGCCGGGATGCTCCAGCCCAGCTCTGGCTCTGCCCGGAGCCGCTGGACCAGGGCACGGCCCGGGGTGTTTTTATTTTCTGCTGCTTTTCCGTGCCAGCGCCTTGCGGTGCCCAAACCAGCCGTGGAAAAATTCGGGACCCTCGTGCCAGTTTCATTCCCTCTCCCCTTTTTTTTTATTTTTCACCCCTATTCACTATTCAGGACCCGTCTTTTCCGGTTTGGATCTCTTCGAGGGCTTTTATGGCTCTGGACAAAATAACAAAACAAAACAAAACAACAACAAAAAAACCCAAACAAAACCCCAAAACCCCAAAAAACAAAACAAAAAAAAACCCCAAAGGAAAAAAAATCCCCAAAAAACTAAAAAACAAAACAAAACAAAACAACCAAACAAAACCCCAAACCCCCCCAAAAACCAAAAAAACACCCCCCAAAACAAAAAAATCCCCAAAAAACTAAAAAACAAAACAAAACAAAACAAACCCCAAAAAACAAAAAAAAACCCACCCCAAACCAAAAAAAGAAAGAAAGAAAGAAAAAAATAAATAGCGCCGGCTTTTACATCCATCAGCGTTTTTGATGGGTTTTATCCTTCGCCCGTGCTGCTGGATATGGGGGAAATCCCGCGTGTTCGAGGGAGGAAAAGCAGGGAGGAACCAGCCGGCTTCCCGTGACCCCAGGAGAGGGACAGGCAGGGGACACGGGTGGGAGCACAGCCTGGGCTTTGGGAGGAGCAGGGAATGAGGGACAGCCAGCCCGGGGAAGTCTTGGGACGCAGCAAATCCCTCCCGGCAGCTCCAGCCCCGCAGGATCCCCATTTCTTTGGGAAGGGCTGGAAGGGGAGCAGCCGCTGGGGGTTGGTGTTTTTCGCGCTGGGCAGGCAGCTGAGGGGTTAATTCTGGGAGCGAGGGCAGCAGGGGATGGGAATGCCGCTCCCGATGGCTGGGCAGCACCGCAGGGAGGACAAAGGCAGCTCCTCGGGGTGTCTCCCTCACACTCGGGGTTTTCTGGGAGCTTCCATCGTGCTCGGCGTCCCCAGGCTGTCCCCACTGCGCCCCGGTGCCACCCCACCCCGGGAGCGGGGGACAGCCCGGGCTCAGGGAACGGCCCCATCCCCAAACAAGAACCTCAGAGAGTTCCCTGCCCACTCCATCATCCCAGAGCCAGTGGAGGCTCCCGTGGGAATGGGAAGAGTTTGAATTTTCCTTCCAGCCCAAACCCTTCTGTCACTGTAATTCCATGATCTGGGAAGGGGCTGGAATGAGATTTCATTCCTTTTCCAACCCAAACCCTTCTGTCACTGTAATTCCATGATCTGGGAAGGGGCTGGAATGAGATTTAATTCCTTTTCCAGCCCAAACCCTTCTGTCACTGTAATTCCATGATCTGGGAAGGGGCTGGAATGAGATTTAATTCCTTTTCCAGCCCAAACCCTTCTGTCACTGTAATTCCATGATCTGGGAAGGGCCTGGAACTAAAGGAGTTTGAATTCCCTTCCCAACCCAAACCCTTCTGTCACCTGGTAATTTCACAAGCTGGGAAGGGGCTGGAATGAGGTTTAATTCCGTTTCCGACCCAAACTTTTCAGTGCGTAACTTCCTGATCTGGGAAGGGGTTGGAATGAGAAGAGTTTGAATTCTCCTTCCAACCCAAACCCTTCTGTCACTGCATAATTCCATGAGCTGGGAAGGGGCTGGAATTAGAAGAGATTTAATTCCCTTTCCAACCCAACCCTTTCTCCCACTGGGTAGTTCCACGATCTCAGAGCTCAGATCCGCCTGGAAACCTCCCCGTGCAGGAAAGGAAGGAGAATCCCAGGGATCCTGACTCTGTGGGGTGCAGGGAGTTCCCAGCACGGTGAGGGAGCTGGGAGCGGTCACATCCCGGGGATGAGGCTCTCCCTGCCCCTCTGTTAATCAGCAATTAACGCTGGGGAGCGCGCTCAGCCGAGCTGACATCGCTGATATCGCCTGATCTCCCACGGCACATCAGGGAGGACGTCCCAAACTCCAGGGATTCCTGATCTTCCATGGATTCCTTATCTCCCATGGCACATCAGGGAGGACGTCCCAAACTCCAGGGATTCCTGATCTCCGACAGCAGGTCAGGGAGGACGTCCCAAACTCCAGGGATTCCTTATCTCCCACGGCACATCAGGGAGGATGTCCCAAACTCCATGGATTCCTTATCTCCCACGGATTCCTTATCTCCCACGGATTCCTTATCTCCCATGGCAGGTCAGGGAGGACGTCCCAAACTCCATGGATTCCTTATCTCCCATGGATTCCTGATCTCCCACGGCAGGTCAGGGAGGACGTCCCAAACTCCATGGATTCCTGATCTCCCATGGATTCCTGATCTCCCATGGCAGGTCAGGGAGGACGTTCCAAACTCCAGGGATTCCTTATCTCCCATGGATTCCTTATCTCCCATGGATTCCTTATCTCCCATGGATTCCTGATCTCCCACGGCAGGTCAGGGAGGATGTCCCAAACTCCAGGGATTCCTTATCTCCCATGGATTCCCTATCTCCCACGGCAGGTCAGGGAGGATGTCCCAAACTCCACGGATTCCTTATCTCCCATGGATTCCCTATCTCCCGCGGCACATCAGGGAGGATGTCCCAAACTCCAGGGATTCCTGATCTCCCACGGATTCCTTATCTCCCACGGCAGGTCAGGGAGGATGTCCCAATCCCCCACTTTGTCTCTGCCGGAGAACAGGGAGATTTCCTCCTCCATCCCTTCGGCCGCTGATTTATCCCCACCTGACATTCGCCTTTACGCCGCTGAAGCAGGTTCCGACAAGAGCCTCATTAAACGGGGCAATAAATCAGCGAACTCTTCGCCGAGAGATGGAAACCTGTGCTTGTAAAAACCCCTTGGCTCCACATCCCCAGAAGCTTTCCACGGATGAAACCCCCAGCCGAGGGAAAACGCGAGTTTGGAGTTCTGGGCAAGGGAGAAGGGAGGCACTCGACAGGAAAAGAGATGGATCAGGGATCCGGGGATCTCCTCCAGACCCACGGGAGCTCAGAAGAACCAGGTTATCACATCCACATCCTGCCCAGACTGGGACAGGGCAGGAGCAATGGGAGGGAATTCTAAGGAGAAATCAAATCCTTTGGAGAAGACATTCAGAAAGCACCCAGGTGTTAAAACAAGGAAAAGAAAATTCCAGTTAAATTTGGTCAAAGCGCAAAGCTGAGAGAAAAGAAACAGTTGGGGATGGTTGGGAGAGGATGGAGGGAAACCTCTCCTAAATCCCTGCCAACCCAGGGCGGAACTCCGTTATTGATTGATCAATAAAAACTGATTCCATTAAACCCCCTGGGGGCTTCTGGGCTGTGCAGAATTTCCTGGGATGTCTCTCCTTGTGCCTCCCTTCCAAACGGAGACGGGGATGGAGCGAATTCCCTGGATTCTGGCCAAAAGGCCGGAATACCCTGAGCTCATCCCACCACGGAAGCGAAGCAGCCTCAGCCCTCCCCAGAGCTGGGATGAAAGCCCAGGGGTCAGGGGGGAACGTGAATCCGGATAAATCACAGCAGCTGGGAGATCCCAGCGGCTCCCAGCGTCAGCCCCGGGCCGGCGCAGCGGGACGGGGAAGAAAGGAGGAGTTCATCTCCTCACCCTCTGCAAGCGGCAGCTGCTCCCCTGTCTGAGGGCAGGGACATCAACTGCTCCCATCAATCAGTCACTCCTGCAGCGGGGAAAAACCTGGAAAAAATGGATTGGGAGATGGGAGATGGAAAAAGAGGTGTTTGGGGGGAAAGGGGAGTTTAGGGAATGGGAGTTTTGTGTCCATAAGCACAGGGGGAGGTGGAGTTTTGGGATTGCCCACCTGGATTGCAGGGCTCTGCACTGCCAAAAAGTGGTTCTGGGGGCGTGGGGTGCTCTTATTCCCACAGAAACTTCCAGCCCACACTGGAGAAGGGCTTGGATACAGCACTGGCAGCCCTTCCCACAGGAATTCATGGGAAAGAGTCCCAAAAAACAAAACAAAACAAAATGGAGTTACCATTTCAGCAGGATGAGGTATGGAATATTGGAATATTTCTGGACACCAGCAGGTGAAATTCCTGTCTCCAAAATCCCACTGGAGCCTCCAGAGGGGCTGATCCTGTGCTCAGCGCTGCCCTGCTCTCAGCTCCTCCTTTTGCACCAGAGCAGCTCCTTCTCCTGTCCTGTCCTGTCCTCTCCTCTCCTCTCCTGTCCTCTCTTCTCCTCTCCTCTCCCCTTTTCCACCCTCAATAAAATTAACAAACAAATCCCCCCGTTAGAGATACTGAAAATGTTCTGTGCGAACAAACCACGAGACAATTCACTTCACCATTTCCAGGAATGACTTTCTCATTTTTCCCCTTCCTATCTCTGGCCCAGCTCTAAGGAATCCAACGTGCTTTTTGGAAAGCTGGATGTTCTGTGATTCATCCGTGGCTGCCCCACAGATTAATGTGCTGTGAGAGTGAGAAGATTGGAATAATGAGGTGCCTGTAGATTTATTTGTTGCTGTTAATATTTGTTCACAATTCAGGCTCTTTTTCTGCTTTAGTGTCTGCGAGTTGTTGGTAACCAGCTCTGGGTTTGTTGCAATAATCAGTTTTTTTATGGATGTGTGACTGAGGAACTGGGAGAAAACATCTCCTGATTGCACACAATCCATGATTGGATCCTGTGCTGCTTCCCAATCCCAGCGTGAGGCAATCACCCGACTCCCAGGCTATTCCTGCTCCTGGTTTTAAGTTACTGCTTCTTAGGAGAGAATTTTGGTTATTATTATTTTCATGTGACTTGGAAATGTGTTTATGGTCCTTACAAAAAAAAACCAAACCAAACACCAAAACCAAAACCAAAACAACAACCAAAAAACACCCCAAAATCCAAAACAAATAAAGGCAAAAATTCTCCGTGGGACGAGGAAATACCGGCTACGAGGAGGAAGAAGAGGAGAACGAAGCACGGTGGTCGCTCACTGTTGCCACCTCACCTTGATTTTGGCGTTTCGCCCTTTCCCTGGCTGAACCTGCCTCTGAGGCTCAGCCCTTTCCGTGGGTCAGTCTGTGGTGAAGCCCTGCGCTGTGAATTCCCTGCTTTGGTGCCTCTTTTCCTGGTGCAGCTGGCAAACTCCAGCGGGAGCAGCGAGACCCAGGGGTGGATTTCAGCTGGAGAAGGGGCACCATGGAAATCCGGCTCTTGCACCTCAACAGTCCTGTGGGTTTCTGAGTGTTTTCATGATTAAAACGACCCCTGGCAGCAGAAGTCGGTCAGGAGATTCCTTGTTCTCCTCATCCCAGGATCACGGAATGGTTTGGGTGGGAAGGGACATTAAAGCCCACCCAGTCCCTCCCCCAGGGACCTTTTCCACCAAATGGCATTAAACTCAAATGGATAAATGTGCAAAATTCGGGATAATGCTCAGGGGATTGGAGCAGGGCAGAGCAGTCCCCAGGCAGATCCTGCAGGAGATAGAAGGGGAGCGAGCTCCTATCAGCACTTTAATCCATTGCTTCCAGAGTGCCACTGTGTACTCTTGACCCAGGAGAGGAATGAATCCTGAAGGGGAATTGCAATCATCGCAGTGAAATTGGAGTTCAGGGCTGCAAGGTGCTGATTTCGCTTAATCTTGTCCAGCCTGCTCATAAAGGAACAAAACATCCCAAATAACGCTTTTATTCCGTGAAGGCTCGAGCCTGGAACCAGGATTCTGAGAATTCAGAATTCACCTGCTCCCACAGCGTGGATTTGGGATGGCTTTGGGAGCTGCAGAACTGGGATTTCCCAGCTGATCCTTAGGAATGGTCACATCCCCGCTTCTCCCATCCATGAATTTCCAGACCTGAGCTCCGTTTTTCCTGACATTGTTTGGTTTTTCCTCAAAGGACACGGATCCCTTGCTTTAGGAGCACAGGGGCTCCTAAAAAAGATCCCTGCCCTGGGCACAGCACACTGACCACCCCGTGTCCCTGCCCCACACCCCGCAGCAGGAGCCAGGCCTGGCTTAGACATCACCCAGAGCCGCTTTAAGCTGAGCTTTAACCGCAGCCGTGCCCAAACCCCACTGAACAAAAGTGTCCTGTCTCCTTCGGGGTGAATTTCCAGGGAAGAGCTTTTCATTTCCTTTGGATCTAATTCTCAGGACTGGCTTCTCCTTGACAAAAGCCAGCTTTGAAATAAAGATGCCGTACCCTGGGCTGGATGTTAAACCCAAAATAAAAGTTTCTGAAGGTATTGACATTGCAGTGAAATTGGAGTTCAGGGCTGGAAGGTGCTAATTTTGCGTAATCTTGTCCAGCCTGCTTATAAAGGAACAAAACATCCCAAATAATGCTTTTATTTCCTGAAGGAAGATTGGCAGCTCCAAAGCCAGGAGCCCCTGTGGCTCCAGGGCCAGCACAGGGGATGTGGGATCAGATAAGGGATTATTCCAACTGGAACTCCAGGGTGAGCTCAGGAGTTTTCTCCATGAACCTCGTGGGTGCCTAAAACCACGACAATTAATGGGAGTCTTGAGCAGGGAGATTTTTGCAGACTTTCATTTTTAGCTGGAGGGAAAGAGAAAACCAGCCCGTGTGAGTCAGGGAAATCATCTCCTGCGTTATTCCCAAAAAACCTTGGTCCTGGGCTTATTCCCATCAAAACCTTGGTCCTGGGTTTATTTCCTGTCTCTTGTTCGTGTGGAGTTTGTCCTTCAGGGCAGGGAGGGGGGATTTCCATAATGTATTGGGAAAAACTTGGGACAAAACAAAGCAAAGTCATCAGGAGCTGATGATTCCCCTCATTTCCTCCTTTTTGCTGGTGCTGAATCTTAGAAAACCCAGACGTTTTCCCTCTGCCGTTTTCCTCCGGGGGCCTGAATGTTCAATCCTTTGGGGTTCCCTGCCAGAGGGTTCCGAGCCTGCTGGACAATCCCGTTCCTCCGTCCAGCTCTGCGGATCCGCGTTTTTGGGAGCATCCCCATGCTCGCCTCCAGCTTTCCCCCTTTTCCCTGTCTCCATCCAGCTGCTCGCGTCTCGCCGGGGATAAGCACTTAATGGGAAGAGGAAATGAAGGGCGCTGGAGCTGTCCTGGGATGAAGGGCCGGGACAGTTGGATAACAAAGAGCTTTCTCAGCTCCGGCGCTCTGCTCTTCCCTGCCCACTGGATTCAGGGCTCTGGTTACAGGGATGGGATCCCTGCAGCCCACGGAGCAGCTGGAGGGGGGAGAATCCCTTTGAACAGCCCCCGGAGCAAGGTGTTTGTGGTGGGATGTGAACCTCAGGGCGAGGGGATGGAGCATTCCCTGTGCTCCCGGGGAGAGCTGGGCGTGGAAAGGCAGGGAGAGCCTGTGGTGCCCGGAGTTTGATCTTCGCTGTGTTCCAGGCTCTGAGCTCACACTCGGGGTCACTCAGCTCTCTGCACACAGCAGCCACACTAAACAAATCCTTTTCCTGCTGCACACCAAGGACAACTCCCAGCCCCAAAAGCACCAACAAGGGCGGCTGGAGGGAGGAACAAGAAGGATGGGACCTCACAGCCTGGAGCTGCCATTGCACAATTCAACCCCAAAATGTGCAAATGCACCAGAACTGATCCCAGTGGGAGACCTCGTCACCCTTTGTCCATTTGGGGACCATTTTGGGGCCCCCTTGGGTGCAGCCCTGGCCAGGCTCTTGTCCTGCCCAAGGTGGATCCTGGAGGCCTTTGAATAAATCTCTGCTTTATTCCAGTCTCTGTTCCAGCTCAGCTTTCCCAAGGCTGGCTTGCAGCTCCTGGCAGTGTCAGGCGCTGGGAGTTTCACAGCACATCCTGACTCGGAGTTCTGCACAAGTTTTTTGTACTTGTTCTAATTGGCTGTGTCGCAGCAGAGAATTGTGACCTTCCTAAAATCTGACAGTCGAAAAAATATTGGCACAAAGCAGTGACTAGACTTTACTTGGAGACAACTTCAGACCTTAGGATTTATCAGTGCCATATTATTTTCATGACCTTTTGGGGTTTTTTTTTCTGACTGCAGGCATCCGTGCTTGTCAATTTTAACTAATTTTTCACCTAAAGGGCACCGTATTGTTTTTTTTTTTTTCCAAGGCAATCATGATATATTCACTCCTGCATTCTTTCTGACTGCTTGTTTTGTAATTCAGTCCAAAAAAAGCTACGATAGTGTTTTCTTTCTTTTCTTGTTCACGGGTCAGTACTTTTAGATGAAGTTAGGTTAACTAGATGATTAAGTCCATAGCTGGTTGTAGCTGCTTTTCCGCCAAATATTATAATTTTGAGAGATCTTTCTCGTAAGACACTATGTTTCTTGAGATTTCTTGAATTGGACCATAGGAGGGTTTAACAGCGCCCTGGAGGGTATTAAACCACTCTGAACATCGCCAATAACCAATTCCACCTCCGAACCACAGATTCATTTCCTCTCTGGCCCCTCAGAAATCCGGGCTGTGCACACATCTTCATCCTCCCTGCTCAGCCCCCTCCCCACAATCCCCCTCTCGTCCCTCCCAGCCAGACCTGCTTGGTGCAGCTTTCCCCCAATTAATATTTTTGATTTATGGGCACACGAAAATCACATGAAAGCAGCCAAACTGAGGCAGGGCTTGAAAGTCTTTTTACAGCCGTGGCCCGAGCAAGAGGGATCAGTTTTACTGCAGAGACAGAGCTCAATAAAAATAGCAAAATCCACCTGTCAATACCTTCAGAAACTTTTATTTTGGGTTTAACATCCAGCCCAGGGTACGACATCTTTATTTCAAAGCTGGCTTTTGTCAAGGAGAAGCCAGTCCTGAGAATTAGATCCAAAGGAAATGAAAAGCTCTTCCCTGGAAATTCACCCCGAAGGAGACAGGACACTTTTGTTCAGTGGGGTTTGGGCACGGCTGCGGTTAAAGCTCAGCTTAAAGCGGCTCTGGGTGATGTCTAAGCCAGGCCTGGCTCCTCCTGTGGGGTGTGGGGCAGGGACACGGGGTGGTCAGTGTGCTGTGCTCAGGGCAGGGATCTTTTTTAGGAGCCCCTGTGCTCCTAAAGCAAGGGATCCGTGTCCTTCGAGGAAAAACCAAACAATGTCAGGAAAAACGGAGCTCAGGTCTGGAAATTCATGGATGGGAGAAGCGGGGATGTGACCATTCCTAAGGATCAGCTGGGAAGTTCCAGTTCTGCAGCTCCCAAAGCCATCCCAAATCCACGCTGTGGGAGCAGCTCAGAATTCTGGTTCCAGCCTCGGGCAGAGCTGGGGATCTGCTGGAGCTGCTGGCACACCAATCCCAGAGCCATGGAAAAGCTGAGGAGCTGCAGGATGAAAGATCCAAACACACAAAGGTGTGAAACCTCTGTTCTCCTGCTGAAGGGCAGGGAACAGGAGATTCCCAATGGATTACTGCGAGGACTTCCAGGAAAAACAATTATTGAGGACAGAGTCCCACAGTTTGTGTCTTTCAAGGAAGAGCAAAAGGAAAAGGGACTCGGCATTCCCAGCCCTGTTCTGCTCATTAGGCAGTGTTGAGCTTTGCTGATGGGTTAAAAAAACAATTAAAATCATCTGGGACAATGTAATTCCTTAATTTTCTCCTCAGAGCCTTCCTCTGATCCCAGATACTCCACTCTGCAGTGTCCTCACACCTTTTGGAAGGAGCAGACACCTCCATCTGCCTTCCCTGGATATTCCAGAGGCATCTGAACTCCCAGCCACGCTGCGCTTGCACATTCCCTTCCTTTGATCCCAAAATCCACTCCACCTCCATGGATGAGCGGCATTCCCAGCCCCAGCCAGCCCTGGATCACTTTTCCTGGTGGGACAAGGCGGGATGAGCGGTCCCCACCTGCTGGGATGTCACATTATCCACCACAAAGCCAAATCCCATAAATATCCCCCAAATTCCTGGGTGCTGCTCCAGGGAGAGCCGAGCAAAGGAAAGGACGTCGTTGCTTGTTCCTCTTCCCTCTCCCTCCTGCACTGGAAATTTTAAATTGGTTTATGCGAGTCGCAGCCAAAGCCAAACATTTTAACTTGTCCATCACGCCGTGTTTGTTGACCTAAGATTGGCAGATATGGGAGACAGTGATTAGGGGGAAAAAAAAACCCCAAACGAACCCAGTGGAAAAAACTCTTTCCTTGGGCTTTGTTTCAGCTCCATCATCTTGGCATCAGCTCCCAGCCTTTTTTTTTTTTCCCCCTTTTCCTCGGTGAAATAATGCTGTAAAAATAAACCCACGCAATCACTCCATCTCCTCCGTGAGACACGTGTGTGTTTAATAATGTTTAACTTGTTTACCGCGGGGAGCTCACAACTCCTCGCTCGTTTCCCCCGCTTAAACCCTTCTCTGGAGCCGGGGGAAGTTAAGGAGGTTTGACAGCTGCACTTTTCCTGGGCTTTGAGTGGAAAACATCTTTTCTTTGGCGGAAGGGAGCAGCTGCTGCTGGGGAGCTCTTTGTGGGAGATTTGTAAGTTCTCCTCTCCATCTGCCAGAAGTTCCAGGAATAAGCAGGTCGAGGCAAGCAAGGGGATCCTGAGTTTTGCCATCCACAGGATCTGCAGGTCCTGGATGTGGAAGTCAGGGAACAGAGAGAACGGCTGCACTCCAGCATCATCCTGGAATGATGTGGGAGCGGATTCCTCAGCCAGGGAATCTGCTGGGAGCCCTGCACCTCTCCCTGAGCCGCTCACACACCTCTGCAAGGGCGGGCTCAGGGCCACACCACACGATCCAGAGTTTCCCTCTCCCTGATTTCTCTGCCTGCCAGCAGGATGGATTGCTGTGCTCCAGCCTGGTGCTGTAGAAGGGAAAGGGAATGGAGCTCAGGGGAGGTGGTGGAACCCCCACCAGGCTGACTCTGCGCGGGGGAAGTTGTGGAAGGATCCTGAATATCCTCATTGTTTTGGGGATTGCACAGAAATGCTGGGGAGCCGCCATTCCCCACAAAACATCTTTGCCTGCCCTCATTTTCTTTAAAAAAAAAGATGGGATAGACACCCCAAAGCAGTTTAAAACAATGCTCCCAACAGCCCTCTCCTCCCTAAAACTGAGCTTTGGCTGCTCCTTGCAATTTATTTAAACCCGGGGCCAGCAGCAGAGCTGGTGCGGAGCAGCTCCCTCGGGGTCAGCAGGGTTTGCATCAGCTGAAGATTCCCTCCCTCCACCCCTCATTCCCAAATGTTCCTGCGTCTGGCAGGCGCTAAACCTCCATCAGAGCTGGATGAAAATCCACTGGGAATTCCCAGAGGCCCCAGAAATGCCCAGAAATGTCTCTCATGCTCCGACACACGCTGGGCACGAGTGGAAGATTCCTCTCTTGCCATTCCCTGCATTCCTTCCACGGGACTGAGCAGCAGGGAAGACCTTCCTTAAAAACCTGGAAGTCCTGGTGGAGAGAAGAGGAACGAGCAACCTCTGCCAGGTGCCCGGGCAAAGGAATCCCAGCTGGGAAAAATGGGATGGTGAAAAGCACCGGTGGGACTGCAGAGGGTCAAGGTTTGGGTCCAGCAGAAAGCCCGAAGGTCACGACAGAGGCAGAAGAGACGGGACACAACGGAATAAAAAGAAATAAAGAAGCAGCACCAAATCTGCTTTTGCAATTCCCCCCCATCCCTGGCGTCTCTCCCTCCCCAGGACGGGATTGTGCCGGTGCCATCCCCTCTCCCAGAGTGTCCAGCAGGGAATATCCCGGATTTGGGGCAGGATTGAACCCCACGAGAACGGGCTGAGCGTGGCAGCAGCCGGGGCTGCTCCTTGGGAGGTTTATGGGAGCTAATTAGGGCCATAAACATTTAGGGTCTGGCTGAGCCCTGGCCACTGGCTGATGCCTTTTCCCTACAAACTCCCTCGTTTTTAAGCTGGGAAGGAGAGCGCTCGGAGCAAAGCTGCGACAGCGACTCGAGGGATCCATCACCAACGCACCCCGAGGGATCCATCACCAACGCACCCCGAGGGCGTATTTGTGTCTTCTGCGTGTTGGACAGAGGAAAATCGCGTTCCCTGTTTGCTCCTGCAGCACATGTGCAGCCCCGGGGAGAGACAATTCCAGGGCCATGGAATTTGGGAAGGAGCGTGAAACTCCTCCTCCCTGAAGGAATTCACCCTCAGAGGGTGAATTCCTGGATGGGCTCACCCCAGAGGCTCTGAGGTCGGCTGACGAGGAACGCCATGTAAAAGCCATTTTTTATGTCACTTAAATGCGCTCGAGATTCCATAAAACTCCACGATCCAGGACAAATCCTTCCCATTATCCCACCAGCCCAGGTGTTTATGTGGATCCATAAAATCCCACCTGCTCTGGCTCCCGAAATCCAGGCGTGTCCCGCACGCAAAAAAAGCCTCAACGCGGGTAATTACGGGATGCTCGAACACACACTTGGAGCTGAAATCGGGATTTTTTCCAGGCAAAAAAGAAACTGAAATACGGATAAAAACCATTCCCAGCTTCGCTGGGGGCTGCTCTGGGTCCTCCCCGATTCCAGCTCAAATTTCCGAGCTCAGGCTCCACTGGAAATGCGAAGGAGGGAACGGAGGTGGACACACGGCCCTGGAAGGGACAAGGACCAGCACGTTTGGGATGCAATAAAGATAAAATAATGTCGGTTTTTGGGAAAAAAAAATAGAAAAATTGAAAACTTTATGTCCAAGCGGGTGTTGTTTCCCAACGCTGAGATCTGCAAAATGAAAGATTTTAAGGGATTGTGTTCAGGAGTGTTCGGGACAAAACCCTCCCTGAATTAACAATTCATCCAAGGCGCTGGAATTTTGGGCCAGAGAGAGCAGAGCCCTCTGAGTTCGTGTCAGGCAAATGATTTCCACACAGGTGTCAGCTCAATGAGAAGTAGGTAAAAAATATACATTTTTAGAGATATTATTTATAAAAAATTGTAAAAAATAGGAAATATTAAAATATACAATGCACAAAGAATAGATATTAATAATATATGATAGTATAACAGAGATAATATACATGCTATAGTAATATATTAAAGTAATATATTACTTTACTAATACTTTACTAATACTAATACTAATACTAATACTAATACTAATACTAATACTTACTAATACTAATAATTACTTTACTAATAAAGTAAAGAAATACAAGGTAATAAATTTATATATAATATATAATATTTATGATATATAAAATATTTATAATAATTATGAACAATATATATAATACAGATCTAAAATATAGAAAAATATATTACATAAAATATAAAGTATAGAGAAATACAAAATATGTAATCTATAAAACCATAAAATATAAACCTATAAAACATATAAAAATTTATAATTGGTAAAATGTAAAGGATATGCAATATAAAATATAATATATATAAAATGTATAAAAAGAAAACATATAAAATAGATAATATTTATATATAATATATAAGCATAGAAAAATGATAACATATAAATAGATAAAATAAAAAATAGAATGAATCTGAGTATTCAAATCCAGGTTTTGATGCAGCACCAGGAACTGCTTTTGGCTCTTTCCTAATGCTCCAGTTTGAGAAGATCAGATCAGATTTTTAAGACCCTTCTTTCAAGATGGGAGGGAGGAGGAGAAAAAGCAAATTCCAGCATGGAAAGGAGACCAAGGGATGAGAATTCCGGTCATAAATATAAAAATATAACATGGTAGAAATATAAATATAAATATAAATATAAATATAAATATAAATATAAATATAAATATAAAACTATATAACTATAACTATATAACTATAACTATATAAATAAATATAAAAATATATTTTATAATATTTTATAATATTTTATCCCTGGATAAAATAAAATATCCCTGGAATTGCTGCATTTGCTGCTGTCCTCTCTCAGCTCCGATCTGCTTCCCATCACCTGTCAGTCCCATAAAATCCCTTTTTTTTTTCAGAGCCAATGGCACTAAAACATGTTGGAACAAATTGATGTCAATGTTTTCACCCTCTAAAACCAGAATTTAATTGGTTTATTATTACTATTATTATTTATTTCATCTTCCCTAATGCAGGTGGGAAAGGCCACAGGTTTGGGTTTTTTTTAGCTTGCTCAAATTTCAGAGGCAAACCTATTAGTAAAAAAAAGTTTTGAGTGAAATGAGTAAAATTTCATCAGCACAGGATCAGTGGGGAGAGTCAGGCTGAGCCAAAGGGCTGAAATCAGCCAAAATTAAATATTATTCCAGGTAAGGGATGCGGGAAAAAGGAATTCACATGGATTGGGGTTTATCAACAGAATTTTCAACAGTGAAAAATCACAACTGCCCAACGTCGGGGTATTTTGATGACAGGAGGAAATAATTCCAATATAATGAAATTTTAAAAATAAAAAAATCAGGGTAGAGTCTCAGAAAAATCATCTGATAAATGAGCAAAGGAGGCGTGGAGAGCAGCAGAAGTTGATGGTTTCATGGGAATGAGGAGCTGCAGCCATAAACCCTGATTAAAATCTTAATTTGCTTTGTAGGATTAAAGTATTGGGTGACGGAAACTGGGATCTCCAATAAAAGATAACAACAAGAGCTGCAAAAATGAGATTTTCCTCTTTTTTTTACTCCTGGCTGAGTCACTTCCACTTCAACCAAGACAAGAAGACCCCGTCACGTTTCTTTTCCCTGGCCCAACAGCAACCTGGAAATGGAGAAAAATTCCACCAGCAATGGTTATCTCTCTCCTAAACTGCTGCCTCGGAACAGGAATGTTTTCCCAAGGCTGGGTTCCCAAATCCCTTTGGGTCATTCCTGGGGATTCCTTTGCTGAGTTCTCTGCTGATGTGCGGATGTGGAAAAATAAAAATAAAACCAGCAAAATATATATATATATTAAAAAAAAGAGTAAAAATAAAAATAAAAATAAAAATGAAAATAAAAAAATAAAATTAAAAATAAAATAAAAATAAAAATAAAAATAAAATTAAAATTGAAAATGAAAATAAAAAGAAAAAGAAAAAGAAAAATAAATAATAATAATAATAAATAATAATAATAATGATAATAATAATAATAAATAAAAATAAAAATAAAAATAAAAATAAAAATAAAAATGAAAATGAAAATGAAAATGAAAATGAAAATAAAAATAAAAATAAAATGAAAATAAAAAAATAAAATAAAAACAATAATAATAATAATAATAATAATAATAATAAATAAAAATAAAAATAAATTAAAATTAAAATTAAAAGAAAAATAAAAATAAGGTTCAGGGAATGAAAAATCCCCCACCTAAAGTTCTTTGTGCTGTCAAAGCCCTGGTGGAGGTGCTTCCATCTCCAAAATCATTCCTGAAGTTATTCTCAGGAGCCGGCGCCCTCAGAGAGACGTCGCCTGCTGGGGAGGGGCGGAGGGGAAAAAAAAAAGAACAAAAAGCTCTCGGAATTGGAATGAAATCTCTTTTCAAGCCAAGATGAGAAGGCAAACCCGTGGTGGGATCAAACGGGGATGAGGCTGGACGTTTAATTAAGGAGGAACAAATTGATCATTAGGAAAGGGAAGGGGGGGGTTGTATTTAATTATTTCCTTTCATCCTCCTGGGCTGTGCTGCCCTAAAAAGAGCAGAGCAGAGCAGAGCAGCCGCATCCCGAGCCCCGAGCTGCGGCCCCTCCGTGGAGTGTCCAGGGCAGCTGGGATGGAATTCCTGCATCCCTGGGGATGCCCAAGGCCAGGCTGGAGCAGCCCGGGACAGAGGAGGGTGTCCCTGGATGGGATTTGGGTCCCTTCCCTTCAAAAAGAGGGAACTCGCTTCCCTGCTCTAGAGGAGCTGTTACCCTGGTTTTTCTGGTTTTTCTGAGCCTTTTGATTTTCCCAAATGGAGTCAGATCTTTTTAGTTATTGTACAATATTAAGAGCGGTTTTCTACCTTTTCCCACAGATGTAACATAAACAAATCCTTTGTTTTTCATTCTCTGTCCTTTGTTTGCATATTTCTAACCTGAAAACAATTGTAACTGACAATTGGTCTGGCCACTGAGGCTGAGGGGTGGAAACCCCAAAAAGCCAATCTTCTGCTGGACCCACAAATGTATAAAAAGTAAGAAATAAACAAAGGGGTCTCTTCTCTCTGCTCTCTCAGCTGGGAGCTGGTTCGGAAGAACCTCTGCCTTGCAAAAATCTCTTGTCTGCGTGTGACTGCTTTGTGTGTCTCGGTGACAAGGAGGTTTGTCCCATTCCATACTGGTGGCAGCAAGAGAGGTTTTCGAGGAATTCCAGCCCAGGATGAGCAGAAGCTGCAGAGGGAAGGATGGGATTTAATCCGGACTTAATTCCAATTTTATCCAGCCCAGGGTGAACAGGACCTGCAGAGGGAAGGACGGGATTTGATCCAGATTTAATTCCGATTATATCCAGCCCAGGATGAGCAGGAGCTGCACAGGGAAGGACAGGATTTAATCCAGATTTAATTCCGATTTTATCCCGTCCAGGATGAGCAGGAGCTGCAGAGGGAAGGACGGGATTTAATCCAGATTTAATTCCAATTTAATCCAGCCCAGGATGAGCAGGAGCTGCACAGGGAAGGACAGGATTTAATCCGGATTTAATCCCCATTTTATCCCATCCAGGATGAGCAGGAGCTGCACAGGGAGGGACGGGATTCAATCCCGAGTTAATCCCGATTTTATCCAGCCCACAGCTCTTAGGAAAGCCTGGTTTAGCAGCCTCTTCCCGACCCTGGTTTAACGAGGAGCTAATCCCGGGAAAGGCGGCAGGACAGACCGAGCTCTGTGCGAGCCACGAGAGGATGTGAGGGATCAGGGAGGAGAATTCCCGGAGGATATTCCATTCCTGCATCCCGCCTTCTGTTCAGCTCTCCATCCTCAGGAGCAGGATTCCCAAGGAAAATGGGGATTAGAGGGAAGGATCAAACACAGGAAAAGACGCAGGGCTTCCCTCGTGGGGCTCCTCCTGGTCCCCAGGGATGGAATTAAAAAGGAATTTTTTAGGAAAATCCCATTCCATTCCTCACAGCCATAAAATCCTAAAATCTCGGTGATTTTTAACAGTTTCCCCCAGCTACTAAATGCCACTAGAGTCGGAAAAATATGGAATATAGCAATGGATTTTCTGTGTGAAAATCACTGTAATTCATTTATTAGAACCTTTGTCAGAAATAACAGAAATAAATTTGGATTATCTTCATTTGGTGCCACCCCAGCATGGCCAAAATCCACAAAGCTCGGATGCAAACTGCCCAAAATACAGATAATAATGTGAATTATATAAAAAATAACACGAATTAAACAGTCACAAAGGCACAAATCATTTCTCTTTATCTACAGCAGCTCCTGATGAAATGCAAACAACTCCCCCTGACACTCACAGATTCAATCACCCAAATACGGATAAAAAATTCACTATTTAATAAATGAAATATTCCAGTCACCCCAAAAGCTGTCCCCAAAAATCCTGCCGAGGAACATGACAGAGACGGATCATTTTGTAAAAAATATCCCTTTTCAGCTCCAGAAAGAATCTTTTAAAATAGCTTTAAATATATATAAATATTGGGTCACACGTTTGTTAAAAGAGTTTCGAGCGGCAGCCCCCTCAGACGAAGCTGAAATCGTTGGAATTTCCAAGAAATCTCCTTTCCAAGGGGGTTCCTGTGTGCTGCCAAATGCCAGGGAATTTAGGAACAGCTTGTAAATTTAAATGCTTTCCAGAGAGCTGTTGGGATGTGTGTAAAATACTCACTTTGCTCCTAAAACATGGCAAGACTTTTCTTTTTTAAAAAATTTCTTCTGCTTGAAAAAAAAAAAGTTAAGGAATATATAATATCCTTGAGGTGGTGACGCCTCAGGTTCCAAGAAGAAGAAACTGAAGAGGCAAAATATCAATTTTTCCTCATTTTCGGTGGCTCGGGAGACACCCAAACCTTGAATTGAGGTTTTAATATGGAATATTATTATAAATTCGATATAATTATATAATGTTCTAGATAATATAGTATAATATAATATAATATAATATAAATATAATATAGTATAATACAATACAATATAAATATACTATACTATACTATACTATAAATATAATATAATATAGTATAATACAATACAATATAATATAAATATAATATAATATAGTATAATATAATATAATATAATATAGTATAATATAATACAATATAATATAACATAGTATAACATAGTATAATATAGTATAATATAGTATAATATAGTATAATATAATATAATATAATATAATATAATATAATATAATATATTTAATATATAGAACATAAATAATTTATAAATATTGATATGTTAATGGCTTTGCTCTCCTGGATACCTGGAGCAGTTTAAAGGATCCCTCCTAGGATTTGTGTGGGAATAAATTCCTACGGAAAACCCATTTTTTTCTGGAGGTGCCAATCAGAGGAACAACTTAAAATCATGGAGAGGGGAAAGAAAAAAGAAATTGTCTGTGGTTTGCAGGGTCAGCGTCCTCGCCGTGCTCTTTTATTAATTCCAATTGTAGGAATTCCACAAATGGATGTCAAACATATTTTGGGTGTTTTAGTAAAAAACGGCCGTGATGGAAAAAGGAAGAGCTGCACCCCAGCAGATCGTTTCTTCTTGTTTGGTTTTGTAGTTTCACTGTTCTCGTGTTTTTAGGGTGAGCAAGGGAGGCAGAAAGGAAAAAAAACCAACAAAACACCAAAACAAACCAACCCAAATTAAAAATAAAAATAAAAAATAAAATCAAAAATAAAGAAGACCAGAAATAAAAATAAAGAAAATCAAAATTTAAAATAAAGGAAAAAAATAAAGGAAAAAGAAGATAAAAAATAACGAAAATCAAAATTAAAATCCCTCCTGGCCTGCGTTCATTGTGTGTCCCTCAGCTGGTAAGGAATGCAAACATTCCCAGAATTTAGGAATTCAAACAAAGGAACTGGCCTGGAAGAAGGAGTTAAATGGGAGCAGAAGAATAATTCCAGGGGCTGGGAGATGAATCCATGATCCCTGCACAGCTCCCAGGGACCCACATCCCACCGGTGCTCTGCTCCACAAGGTTTTCCTGACCAAAAATGGTGGTTTGGGATCCTCCAGCATCTCAGTGCAGCTCTTATTAAATGGTTTTAAACTGAAAAAGGGCGGGATAGGGTGGGATAGGATGGGATTAGGTGGGATAGGGTGGGGTAGGGTGGGATAGGATGGGATTAGGTGGGATAGGATGGGGTAGGGTGGGATAGGATGGGATTAGGTGGGATAGGATGGGATTAGGTGGGATAGGGTGGGGTAGGGTGGGATAGGATGGGATTAGGTGGGATAGGATGGGATTAGGTGGGATAGGATGGGATTTTGGGCAGGAATTGTTCCCTGGGAGGATGCCCAGAGAGTTTGTGGAATTCCCATCCCTGGAAGTGTCTGAGGCCAGCTCGGAGCACCTGGGATGGTGGGAACTGTCCCGGGGTGGGATGGGATGAGCTCCTTCCAACCCAAAGCATTCCAGGATTCCTGAGCTCAGACTTCCCTCAGGTTCTCCTGGGTTTGCTGCAGAGCTGGGAGTTAAAAGGGTTGGAAAAGCATCCAACGGTGCCATTCCTGCATTTCTCAAAGGCAGGGATTGATCCATCTCCACGTGGGAAGAGCCCTTGGCCTTTCCCTGGGTTTACACTCCAAGCCTGCACTGGAGATTCCCCAAGAATTGGCCTTTCCCAGCTCTCCGAGCTTTAACTCCAGGGAAAACCCTTCCCCCCCTCAGCCCACGCTTCCTTGCAGAGGGAATTCCGCAGCCTGATAGAAATTTCGGGATCCAAACTCATCCCTCTCCCTCCAACCCCACCTGCAAACGGAATTATCAGCCCCATCCACGGCCCTGATCCCGAATGAACCGATCAAACCTCGCCAAGGACAAACCAACCGCACCCCCAGCGCTGGAAAATCTGAGCCAAAGGCTCCTCCAAGGCACCAAATTGCCTCATTTTTCCTGAAACAACCTGGGGTTAGACACCGGAATACTCCTGGAAAACCAGCGCCGAGTGCTTGTTTTAAATTAACTCGCGCAAGTCCAGACAAAAATGGTATTAAAAATATCTTAATGGGCTATTCTGTAGCCGTGCACTTAAGGGTTATTGCTCTTGACTGGCTCATAAATTATATTTTTATTTGCCAATAAAACAATGAGAATAATTCGGATTATTCTCCTTTCAGAAGGGATTATTCCTTCCCTCATAATCGTTGAGAGGCGGCGAAACGCGCTCCAGAACACCGAGCGGTTCATGGATCCACAAAGAAAGGGTGGAAAAATCCCCTAAGCGAGCTAGGAAACGAGAGCGAGCTGAATTCTGAAATCCATTAAATGACGGCTCTGCAGCGGTGGGCGGCCTGGTAGAGACCCAAAAAATGAGCATTTTCTGTGCTCCACAGGTGGGACTCGCTGCGTGGAACGGGAGAGTCTGGGCTTTGTGGGAGCTTGAGGAATATTTTCCCCAAACTCTTGGAAAGTTTGGAATAATAAATGACGCCTCTTGGTGAGGTCACTTGGAGCAATCTGTCACCCATCCGCTTTTGCGGGAGACAGAAAGGGCCAAAAACTGGAAAAAAAATCAATCAGGATGGCTCCGAGCGGGACCACAGGACCAAGCCATGGATAAAGGGTGGCTCCCAGGGAAATCTCCTCTAAAAATCCACGTTTTCCTCAAAGTAGGAATTAAAGACAAGACCTCTGAGCCCCACGAGAGCATCACCCCCCTCTGCAATGAGCAAGGACAGAATTATCAGTCACCAGCCCAGGCTGGATTTAACAAAGCTGGATTTTTCCAGACCAGGCCCAGATGGAGACGCGAACCTTTGGAAAAATGAGAACAATCGGAAAAAACCCCCCCATAAATATAAATAAAATTTAAATATCCCATTCAAGCAACCCCTTTTCTTCCTTAATTTCTGCTTCTTCCCTCACATTTTTAGCAGGAATGACAATTCCATCAGTGGCTCGGGACGGAGCCGCTTGTCCCAAAAATCCTTGTCGACATTTTGTGGGCCAGGAGCCACAAAGAGTGGCCACTTCCCACCTGTGGAATCTGCCCCACCTGTCCCAGGGCTGGCTTCTCCAAGGAATCTTGCCATCCCCGGCTTCTCACTGCCCTCTACCCGCGGTGGCACTGGAGAGGAGCCCGGGCCGGATTTCATCTGGCACCGAGCGGGAGCTGCCCCCGAGGTGGGCTCCTTTTCCAGAGGTGGGAGAATTTCATGGCGGATCAGGATTCCGCTGCCCAAGAAAAGCGGGAATCTTCCACGGGGAGCTGGTTCCATTGAACGGCTCCAGGAGCTGGCAGCCCACCGAGCCTTTTCCTTGCACGCCTGTCAATCCTGCTGGCAGCACTCCGTGGATTTGGGAGCCCCCGGCTGGCTTTGGACTTGGTGCCAAAGCGGCAACAACGGCCCGAGGGAACAAAGCTGGAGCTATCGCACGACCTGGGAGGGATTGAGGCTCCGTGTCAATATTCCCGAGGAGCGATTGTGGGAAGGTCAGGATTTACATCACAGAGATTGCCCACGGCGCGGTGAAAGCCCCTTCCCCGTGGGCATCCTCTCCCTGGATTAGTGTTCCATTGTCCCGCTGCTCCCGGGGGATCCTGGTTTACATTTCAGTGCTGGCCGGCGAACAATTCCCGATTCTTCCCTGGGAGAGCCAGGAGAGCATTGCGAGCCGGGCGGGAACAAAGGCCGGCATTTCACAGCCTCGCTGGTGGGATCCTCGCTGCCCTCGGGATTGCTCCTGGCTGCGCTGCTCCTGCCGAGCCCTTCCAAGTTCACCTGGACACTCAGCCTCCTTGTGCACGCCGAGCAAACGGGGCCTCTCCTTCCCCCCTTTCCCATCCCACTGCCACATTCCCGAGCCTCCAGCAAAGCTCATCTCCTTTCCCATTCCAGAATTCACATCTTCTATCCCATTCCAGAAATCACATTTTCTATTCCATTCCAGAATTCACATCTTCTATCCCATTCCAGAAATCACATTTTCTATTCCATTCCAGAAATCACATCTTCTATCCCATTCCAGAAATCACATTTTCTATTCCATTCCAGAAATCACATCTCCGTTCCCATTTCCCATTCCAGAAATCAATCTCCTTCCCCACTCCAGAAACTGCATCTCCTTCTCTATTCCAGAAATCACATTTTCTATCCCACTCCAGAAATCATATTTCCTTTCCCATTTCCTGTTCCAGAAATCATATCTCCTTTCCCATTTCCCATTCCAGAAATCACATCCCCTTTCCCATTTCCCACTCCAGAAATCACATTTCCTTTCCCATTTCCCATTCCAGAAATCACATTTCCTTTCCCATTTCCCGTTCCAGAAATCACATCCCCTTTCCCATTTCCCATTCCAGAAATCACATCCCCTTTCCCATTTCCCACTCTAGAAATCCATCTCCTTTCCCATCCCACCACCACATTCCTGAGCCTGTGGAGCAGCAGATACAGCAGGCAGCTGCAGGATCCCGCCTCCCGCTTCCTGACCTTTTTTTTGGGGAACAAGTCCCCTGTTTTTTTCCCAGCAGGTGAGTTTGAAGACTTTACCCCGCAGAGCTGGTGCCACGCTCAGCTTGCAGCAGCCATGCCCTCCTGCTTGCTGCCTTTGCTTCCATACAAAACCTTTCCATGCAGGAGCTGTCTGGATTGCAGAGATTCCCTTGCTTTTGAGATCTTTGAGTTTTATTTGGCAGAAAACCTCTGGAAAGGGATTGGATAATGCCAGAGAAAAACTCAGGTCAGGAGGTTGATGCTGGGGACCTTCTCCATCACCTTTTCCCCACTCCCACCATCCCCTTTCCTTCCCCTCTTGCAGGATTCTTCTCTCAGGGGTTATTTCAGCCTGGAGAACATCCTGGGAGCGGATCCTGGTGTGCTCTGAGGTGACTTTTCCGGGAACTGGGGACAGCAGCCGTGTTTGGCTCAGCCTGGAGGGATTCCTGGCCGTGCCCCAGGCAGGGACAGAGGGGACAGTCACAGACACCCAAACAGAGGCAGGGCCGTGTTTGTCACCTTCCTTGGGGGCTCCTGGGGACAGGGATGACCTCTGTGTTCCCTGTCTCCATTCCCAGCCTGGCTGGGCACGGACAGAACCCCCACGAACAAATCCGTGGGCAGGAGAAGAAATAAAAGCAGCTGGAAACTGAAATATTTGGGCAGTTGTTGATTCTCCTCACTCTGCCGCTCTGGGAATCCTGCAATTTGCCACTTTTGGTCCCCAAATCCACCTGGATTTCAAGGCTGCTGTGCTGTCAGATGGGACCGCTGAGGGATTAATTGGCGACATCACCAAAATCCTGGGAGCAGAATGCCCCAAACCCAGAAAAAATGAGGTTTAACGTGGGCTCCGAGGCAGAGTGGGATTGCCAGGGAAGCAGGGAAGTGGCAGAGCTGGAAGGGGGATCCCAGGGAGCTCTGCAATTCCTGAAATTGCAGCCGCCGCCGGCTCATTCCAGGAGCCGCCTGCGGTTGGATGAAGTTTTGATCGTTTGGAGGAGAAGCAGGGGAAAAAAAAAAAAGAAAAGAAAGAAAAGAAAAAGGAGGGAGGTGAGGAGGGGAAAAAAAAAATCAAATTGTTCTCGGAAATCACGGTTAATGTCGAAATCTGGTTGATATTAAATCGTAATCTGCAGTTTTCAGGCCTGCTATTCCTCGAGGAAAACGTTTCCTGTTGGAATATGAAGGGTTCCCTTCTTGCGTCACTTCCTATGTCAGCCCCAACGAGCCTTCAACATGCATTAGCGCATCGATAGTGGTAATTTCCAAAGGGTTGCCTGGGAAAAAAAAAAATCAAAAATCACCTGGGCAATATTCCAATCATATGGATCAATTTAGCCTCGGAGCAGCGGGGATTTTTGACACTGGATCCAGAGCTTTTCTCCGCTGCAGCTGGGTTGGAGGAATAATTTTTGGCCATCGCTCCCAGCACCAAAGTGGATTTATTTGCTGCTAAACTGACCCTGCAGGCAGAATTTCCCTTAATCCCACACCAATGGATCACCCTGCGTGGAATGGGACAAAAATGATCCGCCCAAGTGTAATAATTTATAATAATAATAATAATAATAATAATAATAGCCCATGAAATTTCAGGATGTTTTAAAATATAATAAAAATTATTTAGCACCAAAAAAAAAGCCCAACCAGTTCTGGACAAACAACTCAAAGCCTCCCAGGTTCTGAGGAAGGAATTTTTGCAGGAATTTCTGCTTCCTCAAAAATATTGATGGAAAGGTCTTTGCAGAGCTGACAACAACTAAGGACCAGCAGAATTTTAACTCCCTTGGACTTGAAGATTGTTGGCGGTTTAATATTTAATTTATCATGGATTGATCCATCAGTTTGTGGTAGAAATGTTCACAGGGTTATAAAATCCATATTTAATTTATCGTGGATTGATCCATCGGTTTGTAGTAGGAATGTTCATAGAATTATAAAATCATTATATTATTTATCAGGGATTGGTCCATCAATTTGTGGTAGGAATGTTCACAGGGTTTTAAAATCAATATTTAATTTATTGTGGATTGATCCATCAGTTTGTGGTAGGAATGTTCACAGGGTTATAAAATCAATATTTAATTTATTGTGGATTGATCCATCAGTTTGTGGTAGAAATGTTCACGGGGTTATAAAATCAATATTTAATTTATTGTGGATTGATCCATCGGTTTGTGGTAGACATGTTCACGGGGTTATAAAATCAATATTTAATTTATCGTGGATTGATCCATTGGTTTGTGGTAGGAATGTTCATAGAATTATAAAATCAATATATTATTTATCATGGATTGATCCATCAGTTTGTGGTAGAAATGTTCACAGGGTTATAAAATCAATATTTAATTTATTGTGGATTGATCCATTAGTTTGTGGTAGGAATGTTCACAGGGTTATAAAATCAATATTTAATTTATCGTGGATTGATCCATCGGTTTGTGGTAGGAATGTTCACAGAATTATAAAATCATTATATTATTTATCAGGGATTGGTCCATCAATTTGTGGTAGAAATGTTCACAGGGTTATAAAATCAATCTTTAATTAATCGTGGATTGATCCATCAGTTTTTGATAGGAATGTTCATAGAATTATAAAATCAATAATTTATTTATCACCAATTGATCCATCAATTTGTGGTAGAAATGTTCACGGGGTTATAAAATCAATCTTTAATTAATCGTGGATTGATCCATCAGTTTTTGATAGGAATATTCACAGAATTATAAAATCAATAATTTATTTATCACCGATTGATCCATCAATTTGTGGTAGAAATGTTCACAGGGTTATAAAATCAATAATTTATCACGAATTGATCCACCAGTTTTTCATAGGAATGTTCACAGGATTATAAAAATCATTATTTTCATTGCTCAGAAGTTCCCCTGGTGTTGGGTTTTTTCAGGATTAACCGGTCCAGGGTATTTTCTGTCTGACACTGGTTAAAAGTGTTCATGGGAGAGGGAATTCTTTGCGGAAAGGAGAGAAATGGTTGAAAATTTCGATTTGGCATTTCTTTAAGCGCTCTTCTCTTTGGAAAAGAGAGAAATTGCTGGCATTTCTTTAAAAGGCCAAAATAAGTCGGAAGAAAAAACCTGGGTATTTTTTTTTTTTTTTAATGGAACTATAGTACAAAAAAGTGAAACATGAAAGTGTTCCCAGAGCAATCAAAATCAAACTTTTAATTTAACAGCATCAACATGGAAAATTCTCATTTTACCTGCTGCTGCTGAAATCCTGGGAGGTGAAAGCACTGCTTTTCCCGGAATTGCAGCTCTCTGCTCCTGACAGCACAGAAATCTCTTTTTGGTGGATGTGGAGGTTCCAAAGGCCCCTCGGGGTGACCCAAATGATTTTTTAATCTCCCCATTTGTTCTCCCCAGACGGGCTCGGTGCAGCTGCTGTGATGGCAGGAGATGATGATTCCTTTTGAGAGGTAATTCTGCGCTCTCCCAACCCTTCCAGACCTTCAAATATTATTTAATAGCACAATTGTCCCTTTGAATGGACCTTTGTACCGCTTGATGCAAAACCATTTCATCTCCACGCTGAAATATTGCCGTTCTTGATCCTAAATTCTGATTTTTATCATTGCTACATCCGGTGTTAATTAGTTAATTTAATATATAACAAACCATTTCATTTCCACGCTGAAATATTGCCGTGATTGATCCTAAATTCTGATTTTTATCATTGCTAAATGCAGTGTTAATTAGCTAATTTAATATATTAACAAGCTGAAATATTGCCGTGCTTGATCCTAAATTCTGATTTTTATCATTGCTACATCCAGTGTCAATTAGTTAATTTAATATATAACAAACCATTTCATCTCCACCCTGAAATATTGACGTTCTTGATCCTAAATTCTATCATTGCTACATCCAGTGTTAATTAGCTAATTAATTTGTAATAAACCATTCTATTTCCACCCTTAATATTGTTGTTTGATCCTAAATTCTGAGTTCTATAATTGCTACATCCAGAGTTAATTAACTAATTTAATTTATAATAAACCATTTTATTTTCACACTTAATACTGCCGTTTGATCCTAAATTCTGATTTCTATCATTGCTACAACCAGTGTTAATTAACTAATTTAACATATGATCTTAGTGAAATAAGGGATGAAATGAATGAGAGCAAAATGCAACACGCACTGGAAATTTATAGTTAAATTTAATTTTTTCCTCAGCCAAGAACGCAACGAGTGTGTTCCTGACATATTCAGAAGTGTCTGGAGCATGTGTTATGTATTAGAAAATTGATCAATTTTCATACAGTTCAACATTCGTGGCACCACACATTAAATTTGGATCTGTCACCCTGACAAATAATTCAACTGCAATGAAAATTGAGCGGTGTTGTCATGCTGGGAATATGCTGCACTTTACATATATTATCCTTTTTTTTTTTATTTGCCTGGAGAGGGGAGGAATTGGTCTCAAAAATCTGCGCAGAATCTTTTCCCCTCTGCTAATATTGCAGGGGAAAAAAAAATAAAATAAATCCTGGTTTGTTCAGAGGAAATAAGGAAAGAGATAAGACAGAAAAAAATTTCTCTGTTCTTTAAGTTTTGCCCCTTGATGTAATTCATTAAAACCTTTTGGTTGGCCACTCAGCTGATGAAAGAAATGCTGTTTTGTTTCAAGCAGGGTGAGAAAGAAAAGCTCTTTTCCTGTCATTAATACCAGGCGAACTCAGAGAATTAATTCGGAGAAATTGGGCGGTTTTCCATTGGCGCTGGGAGCGGGACCTGCCCTTTTCCATCTCGAATTAATGTCAAATCCGCAGTGATTTGAGGAACCCAGAGCTGGGCTTGGTGCGCTCAGAGCAGGATTTATCCCGTGGGATTCAGGGCCAGAGCAAAGATCCCGCACAGCGGGGTCAGACCCAGCCTTTTCCTCTCTCACAAACAGTCCAGGCTTAGCTGAGCCTGGGGTTAACCTGGGTCTGGTGCGGATTTGGGAACTCCCAGGGAATTCTGCGGAGATTCCGCTCCTGCCCCTTGTGCAGGGATTTATCCTGGGTTAAAAATGAGCAGATTTCATCCTCCCCAGAACTGGGCCAGAGCGAGTGGGGCCAGACCCAGCCTTTTCCTCCCACCAGTAGTCCAGGTTTAGCTGAGACTGGAGTTAATCTGGCACCAGTGACTAAACCAGTGTGGATTTGGGGTCTTCCGTGGAATTCTGCGGAGATTTGGCTCCCACCCCTGGTGCATCCAGGGTTAAAAATGAGCAGATTTCATCCTCTCCGCCACCCTTCTCTCTGTCCATGGCACCCAGCAGAGCAAATCCTGCTGCCTGCGGAGCTTGGGCAGCCAGGCAGGATCCTCCCTTCATTCCCAAAATCCATCCCCAATGTCCATCCCTAAAATCCATCCCCAAAACCCGTCCCCGAAACCCATCCCCAAAATCCATGGCTTGTGCAGCGAGGCAGAATCCCCCCTCTATCCTCAAAATCCATGGCTTGTGCAGTGAGGCAGGAACCCATCTCATCCCCAAAATCCATCCCCAAAAAAATCTCCAAAATCCATCTGTTGTGCAGTCAGGCAGGATCCCTCCCCTTATCCCTAAAATTCATCCTCAAAATCCATCCCCAAATCCATTCATTGTGCAGTGAGGCAGGATCCCCCCCCCTCATTTCCAAAATCCATCCCCAAAATCCATCCCCAAAATCCATCCCCAAAATCCATGGCTTGTGCAGCCAGGCAGAATCCCCCCTCTATCCTCAAAATCCATGGGTTGTGCAGCGAGGCAGGAACCCCTCTCATCCCACAAAATCCATTCCCAAAATCCATCCCTAAAATCCATGGCTTGTGCAGCCAGGCAGGATCCCACAAAATCCATCCCCAAAATCCATCCCAAAATCCATCCCCCAAATACATCCCTTGTGCAACCAGGCAGAATCCTCCCCTCTATCCTCAAAATCCATGGGTTGTGCAGCGAGGCAGGAACCCCTCTCATCCCCAAAATCCATCCCCAAAATCCATCCCTAAAATCCATGGCTTGTGCAGCCAGGCAGGATCCCACAAAATCCATCCCCAAAATCCATCCCCAAAATCCATCCCCAAAATCCATCCCTTGTGCAGCCAGGCAGGTTCCCCCCCCCCCCTCCTCCTCCATCCCCAAAATCCAGCGGCGACACGAGCGGCTCATTTTTCACCGCCTTTCCAGCCTCCTCTCGGCTCCGGCTCCACGCAGGAGCCAGCCGGGCAGACTCACCAATATTTTCATAATTAACTGACCCAGAATGTTCATAATTTGTAAACACAGTAAAAGAGCCGGGAGACAGAGGGGCAGCGTGTGTGTGACGGGCAGGGGGAGGGCGGGGGACGTTTCCTCAGGCAATTCACGTTGGATTCAGGAAATCTGGGAAGGTGCCCGCTGCCGTTAAGTGATCGGGCTCACGGCTCAAAGCGATTTTTCTTGAAGTGTCACCGCTGCACACAACCGCCATGTGTTCTTTCTTGGCTCCGCTTCCCCCGCTGATGCTCCAAGGCTGCTCCAGACTGCCCGCTTCGCATCCATTCGCTCCGGCAGGGAACAGCACAAAACTGGGGTTTGATGCCTGCGCTCCTCCTCCTCCTCCTCCTCTCGCTTCCACCAGAAGGGGCCCTCCCGGTTTTTTGGGATTTGGACAGAACTGCTGGGAGCTAATGGACAGCGAGGGCTAGGATGTGTGTCTCTGCGCAGGAGACAGAGGCTGGGAGAGGAAAAGGAATAATAAAAAAAGTCAGGAGCGATCCAAAGTGTGCTTGCCAGACTCGGCTGATGTGCCAGCTCCAGAGTCCAGCCCTGACTCTGCTTCTGTGCTCGGGCTCCTGACTCTTCATTTCCCAGGACAGGACCCACACTGAGGTCCCTGGAACTGGGAGAGGGGAGCCCTGGAATTGCTCCCCGGCGCTGGGAGCAATGAGAGCAGGAGCAGGGTGGAACTCAGTCCCAGCGTGCTGAAAGGGGACAATAATTTGGTGCTGTCACACAGGGATGATTTAATCCTCGCCACCAGCTCGGTTGTAGCTGAGGAAGCCACCCAAGCGCTGCCCACCTCATCCGTGGCTCACTTTGGGGGATTTGATGTCATCCTGACCCAGAGGCAGCACGGGGGCAAAAATAAAACCCAGCTCTGTTTGCCGAGCCGAGCTCAATTTCAACTGCCGGCAAAGAAACCCAAAACACCCAAATAAATCCCTGAAAGAATTTAAAATCTAGCAATTCTGAGAATCCCTGCCATTGACAGGATTCCTGTGGGGCACAGGGAGGTGACTCAGTCCTGGAACAGGCAGCTGGAATGGCCGGATCCAGAGCCACCCTGCCCGTGGTGCAGCTTCCAGAGCATCCAGCACCCTCCTCTTCCTCACCTCGGGCTCCTCCTGTGGCAGCACAGCTGAGCACAGGCCCGTGGCACAGCAGTCTCCAGCTTGTCCCGATTCTGGATTTCTGATCAAAACCAAAGCATTTTCTTTTAATTTTCCCTACGTGCGCCGATGTAAAATTGCACTTAAGAATACATCTACTGACAGATGGATATCTTGTAGTTCTCAGGAGATGGGTGTTTGGTAAATTGTTTGTTATAATTGCAAGGGATGCAGTTATAATTGCAGGGACGCTGGACACCAGGCAGCAGCAGGAGGTTGAACTGGCCGTGGATCCAGCTCTGTGCGTGGAGAAGCGGGAGATGCTGGGGGCTGAAATAAGCTAAAAATGACCTGTGCTGACCTCTCTGAGGGGGGAAAATGCTGTGGAGGGGCCCTGAGCCAGCCAGCCCAGGCTGGACCAGGCAGCATCACCTCTCCCGCTGCATTTTGTTGGGTTTTGAGCAGAATGTTGTTCTCCTGGGCAGGAGATGTCAGGACAGCCTGGAGTCACTGACCTGGGAGACATTCTGCTACATCTGAATTCCTCTGCCACCAAACCGATGCTGCCCTGCTGCTCTGTTCCTGGATTTTCCTTTGTCCATCCTTACCAGAAAGTTCCTTATTGCGTGTTTTGGGTCTCAGCTCGTTCTCACAGCTGCACCTGAAGTCTCTCTCCCTCAGTGCTCAGCTGGTGCGTGTTCACCTCCACCCGCGGTGGTTTTGTTCATTCTCAGAATTGTGCTGAGCTCCTGATTCACGGCCACATCCCAGCCCTGGATGTCTCTAACTCCAACCCTCCGAGCTGCCCCACCACCAGCACCTCAGCAGAGCTGCAGAAATGAGGAGCTCTGAGTAATTCCACCCCATTTTGGGGGGACAATAGAGGAGAACACAGCCCTCAACCATTTCGCTGTCAGATCTCCCTGTGTGCTCATTCCCAACAGGATCAGTCTCCTCATGGAGCTGTCCAGGGGAGCTGGGCAGAATTCCAGTGAAGCCGTTTTTGGGGCTACCTAAAAACAGAGGCCAGACAGAATCAAGGGAATAAAAAGCAGTTCTGTTTATTGAAGGGCCTGCAGGTACATTTAGGGCAGATGAATCACACCCAAAATGGACAATGGTCACGGGTTTCACACTTTGATAACTTTGGTCCATTTGCAGATTGGGGGTGAATCTCCCAATTACAGCTTCAGGTAATGAAGTCATTGACCCCCAGTTTGCTCCCCCAACTCACTTTTGTTTCCATCTCAGGGCCTGAGGCAGTGAGGTGTCCTTGATCCCCAGGGCTGGAGAGGAATTGCTGTGTGTGACCAAAACGGGGAAGCAGCAGCTCCCACTGTGTGTGGAGTTCGGAGTTCTGCACTAAAGAACTGCAGGATTAGGAATCCGTGAAAAGTCTAAAAGCTGAACTAAAATAGAAGGCACCAGCGGAGGCGGTGGGTGTGCGGTGAGGAGGGGAGGCCGTGCCTCGCGCTCTCCCGCCGGCGCTGCGCCAGCCCCAGCCCGTGGAGCTGCATTCCCGTGGCTCGGGGCCCAAAGCAATAATTCCCGTGGAGAGGAGCCATGTTAACATGGCCATAAAGCTTCCAGGCTGGAACAGCTTCCCGAGCAGCCCGGCTCCCGCAGCACCCGCACACGGACACCTCCGAGCTCCTCTTGGGGCCGTTCCTCGCTTTACAACCCAATTTCGGCCCAGGCATAAAATCCCCTCTCCCAGCAAAAAATCCCTCCAGGTTTGCTCCTGAGCTTGGCATGTCCCAATGTTGGGACAAAAAGCTGTCCTTGTGGGATCCTCTGTCCCAAACTCGGATTTTGTGTCCTCCTTGCTCCTTTTCCTCCTTCCGCCCGTGCACGGTGCAAGCAGAGTCCATGTGCATGCACAAACCCTGCTTTGGAAAGCAACCTGGAATAATTTGCCCAAATTATTGTCAGGAACACGGCGGCCCATTTTCTGCAGGTTTTTTTTTTGTTTTTCCCCCCATTAAATGAAAGATAAATGGCAGATAATCCCTCACTCATCCCCATGCACCTCCCCAGCCCCACAATCAAATCCTAGCGAGGCATCCAAGGTATGTGGCGCCGAGGAAAAGCGCTTGTCAAGGAGGCAGGGAGAACAAAGGGTACCTGGAGGTTAGGAAATGTTTTTCCTGGGTTCTGCAAGCTGTGGTTTCCTCTTTTGGGGGTGTCAGAGACTTTCAGACACCCGGCCAAACAAGGGAGTGATTAGCAGAGCTCCCTGGTCCGGGGTATTGTTGTAGGGATGGTTTTAATACACCCACAGCTCTTGGCACCGACGCTGCTCCTCCGACTCCAGGAAATCTTGAACTGTTTATTGATTCAAAGGCAAGAAACAGAACATTGAGATGGAGCTAATTGGCCGGAGACATCATCTGCGAGTCACCCAAATAAATATTTCCATCAATTGAGACCCAGCTTTGGGGGAGGAAGGAGCAGCCTGGTTCAGGAGCGAGAATTTCTTGCAAATCTCCGTTTTCTTGTTTGTTTTTTTCACGGGCAGACCCTTAAGCGCTGGCTTGGCTGAAGGTGTCACAACATCAGACCAGGTGCCCAAGTCCACATTTGGTCTGATTTGGCCTGGACTAAGCCTGGCCTTGCTAGGAGAGGGCTGGTTGGTCTGCCTGGGGTATTTCAGTGTTACAATGCAGATATTTCAGAGTTTCACTGCAGATATTTCACTGGTGCAATGCAGATATTTCAGTGTTCCAGTGCAGATATTTCACTGTTCCAGTGCAGATATTTCAGAGTTTCACTGCAGATATTTCAGTGTAACAGTGCAGATATTTCAGAATTTGAATGCAAGTATTTCAGGATTTCAGTGCAGATATTTCAGAGTTCCAGTGCAAATATTTCACTGTTCCAATGCCGATATTTCAGTGTTTCAATGCAGATATTTCACTGTTCCAATGCAGATATTTCAGTGTTTCAGTGCAGATATTTCAGGGTTTCAGTGCAGATATTTCACTGTTCCAATGCCGATATTTCAGTGTTTCAATGCAGATATTTCAGAATTTGAATGCAGATATTTCAGGATTTGAGTGCAGATATTTTACTGTTACAATGCAGATATTTCAAGGTTTCAGTACAGATATTTCACTGTTCCAGTGCAGATATTTCAGTGTTTCAGTGCAGGTATTTCAGAGTTTCAATGCAAATATTTCAGAGTTCCAGTGCAGATATTTCAGAGTTCCAGTGCAAATATTTCAGAATTTGAATGCAGATATTTCTGGATTTCAGTGCAGATATTTCAGTGTTTCAGTGCAGGCATTTCAGAGTTTCAATGCAAATATTTCAGGGTTTCAGTGCAGATATTTCAATTTTTTTTTTTTTTTTCCTGCAGAGACCTCTAGGCCTGACTACTCCTTGTGCCTGTGGATGCTCCTTAAGGACAGAGCGGCTGGATATGCCTCAAATCCCTAAACTGGGTGCTCCAGTCCTGAGAAAGCCACACAATCCCTCGAGAACACACCCTCCTTCGTTAATATTTAATTAACTTTTAAGTTTATTTTTAAATTTTAAATTGTAAGCCTTAATTTTCAGGGTTTTAAAAAATATTTTTACATTTAATAATATAAAACATTATAAAACTAATATAAAAATAATAATATAATGCAGTTAAAATATTTAATTTTCCATCTTTCCCACTCAGAAATCCCCACGGGCTGCTGGTCTGAGCCATCCAGGTTTTCACAAGAGGCCAACTGGATCCCGAGCTTTTTGGGGGGAGAAAGAATCCCATTAAAATTTAAAAAATCCCAATAAAAATTGCTTGGACAACAGGGAAACACTCAGGAAAAATGATGCTGGAGGGAACTGAGTGCCTGTGTCCCTGTCCCCGGGCCGCCCTGTCCCTCTCACGTGTCGGGAGCTGGGGAGGATGGAGCTGATCCAAAGCACTCGGAAGAGAAATGGGAATAAAGGCAGAGCAATATCGATCAAATTTCAGCCTCTGCAGCAGCAAGGGCTGGGCTCCACGCATGAGAGCTCCTGCACTGCAGAGAAACTCTGGGCTGGCTAAAGCGTCTCGATTTTTGGCCGATTTCTTTTTATGTTTTTTACAGTTTTTTTTTTTCTATTTATCTAATTAAAAAGGATTCATCTCTTCGCCTCCTCTCATTTTACAGCGAATTAGATGCGAAATCAGAGCTGCTTTCCCTGCTTCCCTGAACTCCACTGACAGCCTACCATGGAGAAACATTTTGTTTGGGCCTAGGAGAAGGGGGCAGGAGCCAAGAACAGTTGGAAATAGGCTGGAAATGGAGAAACTCGGGTGCTGCCGCAGCCAGAGGAGCAGGACATGGAACAGGCAGAGAGCAGAGCTGGGGTGGAGGGGGAGCTGCACAGGACAATGCCCCAGCACCCAGACAAGCAGAATTTACCTTTTTCCAGGCTGGAAAAGAACAGGTTTACGTCCTGCTGCTTGTCCTGGGATATCAGGCAGGTAGATAAAAGTCCTCGTGTCCAGCATCCCACTGGGAGGTGAGGAAAATGAGGATTTTAATACAAAGAAGGAATATTTCAAGGAATAACCTCCCGGTTCTGCCCTGTCCAGCCTCAAATCCTCATCTTCTCCAGAGGAAAGGTTTGACTGACCCTGGAGGAAATGGAGCCTGGGAATTCGACAGAACAACCCTGCCAGGGTTAAAAAGCGACCCCTTCTCCAGGTGTGTTATGAACAGGGTGGAAAAACATCACTGCACCTTTTCAGGAGCCTTGGGAAAGCTCCAGAACCAGGGAAATATTCTTAAATTCAATGAGCTCGTGGAATAAAGGGATGAAAAAGCCTTTTCCTCCCTGCCTGCAGTGCTGGATGGGACGAAGGAAAAATCTCCTGCAGCACGAGGGGGCATTTATTCCTTCAGGTCACAGGGACATTTATTCCTTTACCTGCTCCATCAATCACTCCATCCTTCTGGAGGAGTCCCTCAAGGAATTCTCCACAGGGGATAAACCCAGCCCCTGGAATGCCACGGCCTGTCCAAGCCTGTTGGACGAGAACAATTCCCGTTTTTCCCGGAGCACGGAAGTCCTCTATTGTTTATCAACGTTTGATAAGCTCCTGCCGCGCTTCGCCAACCGCACGGCGCTGGAGGGAAGGGGAAGGATTTGCCTGGCTCTGGAAAAGCCAGGAGTGCCTCTGGCAGTCTCCCTGGAAGGCAAACGGGGGCGGCTGGAGGTGGTGGATGGGGCCACCACGGCCACACAGCCCCGAGCCAGCTCCCAGCTCCTCCTTGCAAAGGGAACAACCTCAGGGAGCTGGGTGTGATCCAACCCCAACCAATCCCCTCCGAAACCTCATCCAGGAACGCTTTGGTGCCCTGGTTGAGATAAGGAAGTCGGGAGAGGCGGGGAAGTTTCTTGCTCAGCTGCTGATTTTTGCCTCAAGGTTCCAAATCCAGTCTGGGGAATTTTTGTTTTATATTTTTGCCTGGAAGCGCCCTTGTTGCACTGCTGAATATCCGACGGGAGAGGCTGCAATAAGGAGTGCAAGGATAAGGGGTCTGCTCTTTTTTTTTTTTTTTTTTTTTTTTTTTTTTGTGGTGGAGAGCTCTGCAAAATCAGCTTTTCCCCGAGAAGCCAAAAGCTCTGGCAGATGCACCAGCGCAGCAGGAATTCCCACAGCCCAGCTGTGCATCCAGGAGGATCCATCCTGCAGGCTGGGGACACTCGGAGGGATAAAAAACCCTTTCCTCACATCCCAGAGCTGCTAGATGGGGAGCAGGACAGGATGCAGGAGCGGGGAGTGGTTCCACTCCTTCCTCAAACCTCTTGCAAATGGACAAAAATCCTCCCTTTTAGCTGATTCCCAGCTCTGGGATGTGCTGAGCTGGGCTCAGGAGCGGGGCCTTGATGGTGCCGCTCCTTCCTCAAACTTCTTCCCCTGCAAAAGGAAAAAAAAATCTCATTTTGCTGCTTCTGAGCCCTGGGCTGGGCTGGGCTGGGCTGCAGGAGCAGGGCCTTGAATGTGTCGCTCTTTCCTCGAATTTCCTGCCTTGCAAATGGACAAAAATCCTCCCCTTTTGCTGCTTCCCAGCCCTGGGTTCTGCTGAGCTGGGCTCAGAAGCACAGCAAAGGAAAAGAAATCTTATTTTGCTGCTTCTGAGCCCTGGGCTGGGCTGGGCTGGGCTGCAGGAGCAGGGCCTTGCTGGTGCCATTCCTTTCTCAAACTTCTTGCTCTACAAAAGGATGAAAATCCTCCCTTTTTGCTGATTCCCAGCTCTTGGATGTGCTGGGCTGGGCTCAGGAGCAGGGCTTTGATGGTGCCGTTCCTTCCTCCAACTTCTTGCCTTGCAAAAGGAAAAAAAAAATCTCACTTTGCTGCTTTCCAACCTTGGGATGTTCTGGGCTGGGCTCAGGAGCAGGATAAAGGAAAAAAACAATCTCATTTTGTTGCTTCTGAGCTCTGGGAGGGGCTGAGCTGGGCTCAGGAGCAGGGCCTTGGTGGTGCTGCTCCTTCCTCAAACTCCTTCCCTTGCAAAAAAGGAAGAAACAAATCTCCTTTTGCTGCCTGTGAGCCCTGGGGTGTGCGGAGCAGCCAGGCCGGGCTGCAGCACTTCCCCAGGGCCCTGCTGAACCCCTCCGCCGTGCCCAAATCAAACAGCAGCAAGAACAGGAACGAGAACAAACAGCCGGTTGTGCGCTCCGGGGGGAAGAGGTCCCCGAACGCCCGGGCAGGAATAACCAAAAATAATAATAAAAAAAAATCAAAACTACAATAAACAAAGGCGATGTTGCTTGTACAAAAAAAAATACCGCGCTCGGAGCGCTCGCAGCACTTAATCCCATCTGTCACTAACACAGCTGCGCTGCAGGGACTGCTCAGCATCTCTCTTTATTTTTCTAGGCGTCGTGGCTCAGAGCTCGGCCGGGCGATGCTGAGCGCTGCTCTCCGTGCCTGCTCCGTGTTTGCTTCGCTCTTGACCTCGCCGTCGCAAAACCGACCCGCCGGCCGGAGCCCGAAAAAATGGGAACCGCTCAGCCTTCAAGGTCCTGGCGTTCCTAGAAAAAGCCTTTCCCGCTTCCTGTTTGCCCTCTCGGCGGTGCTTCCAAAACAAAATTCTCCCACTGCCTTTGGAAAACAGGGAGCCACGCAGGGCAGGAATGCGGGCTGCAGGTCGGTGGGGCAGCCAGGGTAACCCCACAGAGGGACGAGCTTCTGAGGAACGGCCGGAGGATGGAATTTTATTTTGCAGGGCAGGAATGCGGGCTGCAGGTCGGTGGCGCAGCCAGGGTAACCCCACAGAGGGACGAGCTTCTGAGGAACGGCCGGAGGATGGAATTTTATTTTTATCCCTGGAGAAGGAGGCTCCGGGCTCGCGGCGCCTTTCGGGCGCAGGTGGGAGGTTGGAGCTGGGCAGGTTTTGGCACCTGTGTCCTATGGGCCACTCCCAGGGCAGTGGGAGGGATGTGGCCCATCCCTAGGGATTTTTAGGGCCCAAGGCAGTGCAGGTTTTCCCAGGGAATGCGCAGGAGCAGGTTCTGCCTGGAGCTTGAGCATCAGCAGCTCTCTGCCCCGTGTTTAGGAGGAGCCTCTGCTGGGCCCGGCAGAGCAAAGGGGTGGGGATTGATAATCAATTCAAAATATTCCACGAATTCCCAAAAGGAACCAGACCGGCCCCAATGATGAAATTTAGAGGAATTTTCAGCAGGATCAGTGATCTTGTCCACCCAGGAATTCCAAACCGGCCACGAGAGCTCTGAGCGAAATAATGAGAATCTTTCAGCTCTTTTTATCCTGAATCAGCCTTCTCTGGATGGTTCTTTCTCTCCAGCCCTTCAAGGTTAACTCCAAATATTTTGGAGCATTTTCTATTATTCTCGGTGGGTGCTTGGCCCTTCTGTGTGTGTTTGACTCCAGCAGGGAGGGAACATCCTCAAATCCCTGTAAAACTTGGGTGAGAGCTCCAGTGCTCTGCCACTTCTGCTGCTGACGAGGCTGGGGGTAATTAAAACATGACTGGAGTAATCCACTGGGTTATCCACTCGTCCTGCAGGTTCTGTGCTCCAAAGAAAGCCCAAACCCCTGCTGAGATGAAGAGAAATTACAGAATGGGAGACAGGGAATGCGGAGGAGGTGAAGCTCCATCAGCAGCTCCCAGCACAGACAAGGAAAGCAACGAGCAGAGCACTTGGGAAGAAAATTTCCCATTTCTCAGGCAGCATTTTTATCCACCCAGGGTTCCTGGAGAGCCCAGACAGCTCCCACCAAGAGATGGGTTGAAGGAAACATCGTGGACATTATTGCTGTCCCCATTCCCATCGTTCTCCAGCAGCTGGAGCCTTGGATTCTTTGGAACTCTCTGATTCTTTTATCCCTGTTGGGAAAAGCTGGGTTTGTTCCCGGCGCAGTAAATTTCCAACCCTGAGCTGCTGAGGAGCCCTCGGCTGCCTCTGGATCCCCCTCCTCGGTGCCTCCGAGCTCCCAATGATCCTTTGTCACTCACTAGCTTTGTTCATTAGATGAGAATCTTTAATTTAGTTGGCACAGAGAGGTGCAGATAATGAAGGAGTATCGGGGCTGCCATCTGGGCAGGGACCAGACAAGTCAGCTGGAGCTGCCTGGGCTTTGGGGTGGCTCAGGAAACGGGAATTCAGACACCTGGGCTGTGCATGGACTCGTTTGGCAGCTCCCCTGGATGCCAGGTGAAAGTTCCCTGGATGCAGCAGGGGATGGGTGATAAAGGCAAAGAGAAAACATGGTTACGCTTCAAACACCCACCCAGGCCTCAATATTCTTTCTTAACCCCGTGGCAGCTTATCAGGAACACTTTATTCTGCAGTTTTGCTGCTTTTATTTTCCTGGTATCGCTTTTATTTTGTCCCGGCTCCAATCTCTCTTTCCCAACCAGGGATCCTCTGCAATTACGGCGTCACTCATCGTTCCCCATATTACCTGCATTGCATCACTGGGGCTGGCAGCTGGGCTGGAAGTGAAAAAATGTCATTTTGGCTTGGCTCTAATGCTCCCAGAGATATTTCTGGGACGGGCACCGGAGTGCTACAAAAGGATCTGGTCTAAAATACAGATTTGTTACAAAAAAAATTAAAGCTTTGCAGCTTTTAAAGGATTTTTCCCTGTGAACTCTGGGATGAAGGGAACTCTTCTCTTCTCTTCTCTTCTCTTCTCTTCTCTTCTCTTCTCTTCTCTTCTCTTCTCTTCTCTTCTCTTCTCTTCTCTTCTCTTCTCTTCTCTTCTCTTCTCTTCTCTTCTCTTCTCTTCTCTTCTCTTCTCTCTTCTCTTCTCTTCCCCTTCTCTTCCCCTTCTCTTCCCCTTCTCTTCCCCTTCTCTTCCCCTTCTCTTCCCCTCCCTTTCCCTCCCTTCCCTTTTCCCTTTTCCCTTTTCCCTTTTCCCTTTTCCCTTTTCCCTTTTCCCTTCCCCTTCTCCTTCCCCTTCCCCTTCCCCTTCCCCTTCCCCTTCCCCTTCCCCTTCCCTTTCTCCTTCCCCTTCTCTTCCCTCACAGAATTCCCTCACCCTTTCCCACCTCACTTTTATCAGTCTGAAATATCCTCCCTGATGACTTCACAACTTTCCTCTCTCAGTTTTAGAAGTCAGCTCTGACCATTTCCCTTTCAGCTGCGGTGTTTTATGCAGAAAATGAGGATTATTTTACCTCCCCCTGGCAGCTGGGGGATGCTGCTGCCTGGGCTTCCCTGGCTCTGTCTTTTCCAGCTGCCTTCCCCACTGGATTTCCGGACACCTTTTGTCTCCTCACCAGATATTCTCGTTTTGGAGCATCTCCTGGGGCCACAGGGAAGCTCCCTGGTCAGTCCTGGCCCTGCAGATCCCACCTGGCTGATCCAGGCTCATTCCCTGAGCCCAGCTGAGCCTGTCCTGGAGCACCCACCGCGTGCATTAACATCCACCGAGGAGCGAGGCAGAGACTCCATCGTGTTTATTTTGAAATAATCCCTGGAAACACCCCGTGATAGCAACTCCAGGAACTCCTTTCCTTTCCTTTTGGCAGTTGCAGCTCTTCTTGAAATAAACAGGTAACTTACAGGCCTCGGGGGGATCTTAAAAACCACTTGTCCCTCAATCATTTTTCCACTTCCCAGCTCCTGCACGGCACAAAGAGCCTGCAATGTTATTTATGTTCCTGCAGACTTGGCAGGGCTCATAATGGGCCGTGTTTTTTGGGGCTGGGGGGAAGAGGGGGGGGCAGAAATTTCCACTCATTTTGTATAATTATGATATAGAAAATATTTGGAGGTGGTGTTTTGGGGCTGCGCTCCTACGTGAGCCTGACGCGTTTGTCCCCCTGCCTGGGGGATGTTTGCACTGTGCTTGGTGGCTTTGGGGGGGCATCGAGGGGCACGGGCAAGAAATTTGCATTTTTGGGGCTGTTCTTCATCAGCTGGCTGGGTTGGGATTCCCTCTGCCACAAACAAAACAAACCACGAAAGAAAGGAACCCCTCTGAGCCCCCTCAGCTCATGCACAGGCAGGTTTTGGTTGGGTTTTTCTTAAAAAAAAAAAGGTCCTGGTTTCTCTTTTTGGGTGTGTGGGGTGGCCAGTGGTGAAAATCACTGGGGAAGATCTGCAGTGCTCCCTGGAGCGGCCACGTTTCAATCAAATCGACATCTTGACATCGTGCAGCCTGGCTGGGTGGTTCTGGTGGCTGCTGCTGCCTTTCCCTGCGTTTTGGGCCGTGAACGTCCTCGCAGCGGGAAAAACGAGGCGCCCTGGGAGGTTCAGGATTCACCACCTGGCACTCAGAGGAGCTGCAAAGGGAAAAGGCGAGGCCTGGGAATTACTGAGACTCCCAAGACACAGTTTTCCAGGTGCTGGGATGTCCTGAGCATCCTCCTGGAAGTCCTGATCAGCTTCTACCCCAAGTTATTGCTGATCCTTATTTCCCTCAGGGCAGGGAAACGGGTTCCAAGCTCCATCCAGGACAGAACCAAGTTCCAAAATGAAGCTCCTTTTCTCCCTTTTCTCCCTAAACCTCTCCCAATTCCTGTTTCCCCTGCCCAGCCTAAATAATTACTTTTCTTCTGCCTCACAGGCGCGGGGAGAAAAGCCCCGCAGAACCTGAGGCGAGGCAGACAGCTTTCAATTAGCAATGCCCACAAACCCCGGCCATCTGATCAAACCCATAAAAATAATATCTTCCCACCTCAGCAGCTCCCCTAAATTAAAATAAACACTTCCAGGCTTGACTTCTTTTTTGTTCATTGTAATCATCCCGAATCGGTGGCTCCAGCCTCCCTCGCTGGCTTCTGTACAAATAATTCCATTTTCCTGCTGGACCAAAGCGTCTTTATCCAGCCCCGGGTGCTGCTCTGGTTTACCCAGAGGAATTACAAGCAGGCTTTGATCCCAGGAATTGCAGCAGGATCTGCTGATCCCAGGAATCACTGGGGTTGTTGGGAATATCCTATATTATCCTCTATAGGGGATGTCAGAGAATATCCTAAGCTGGATCATGGAGTCCTGCACAGGACATCCCAACATTCCCACCCCGTGCCACCCAAATTCTTCCTGATCATGGCAAAAGCTCTGATTTGAACGGTCACAGGGTTTATTTGGGAAAAAAAAAAAAAAATTGGGAAAAAAGAAAATTCCTTGTCCTGCTCAGGTGCTCTCAGGACACTGAGCACCGGTCCCTTACTTTAACCTTGGAAATGGATCTGTTCCCGCTGGAATTCAGTCCCAGAACTGGCCTGAGCTGGAGGAAAAAGGAGATTTTTGGGATGCATCTCCCCAGGTTATTTAACTTAGGGATTGGTGTAAGCCTGAATGCATCCTGTGGATGGAATAAGCGGAATATTTGGAGGGGCTGGCACTGCTCCTGCGTCTGCTCCTGCTGGGATGGATCGAGCACCAGAGGCAGCGCCGGGGAAGGGAACCACGAGGAAAAGCTGCCACTAAAAATATCATTGTGGGTTCTGTTTGGAATATTGTCACACGAATTAAAACAAAAGGGCACCACCAAAGGGGAACAGGAAAAGCACAGGGAACTGCCAGTCGTTGCTGTTTTATCGCCACTTTTACTGTTTCAAAATGTATTCTCAGTGTCAAAGGCTGGAGGAGAAAACCAGGATAAGAAGAATTCTTTTCTTAACTATTCTGATTTTTTTTCTCCCCCTCAATGTTTACTCCAGGAGAAGGGAATTTAGCAAATGTTCCAACCTGAAAACGTGGAGGAATATTTTGAATTTCTTAAATATGGATGCAGATCCCATTTTCTTTACTGCTTAACCTCCACCTCTACAAGCCAGATCCTTAATCAAGAGCCAGGATTTCCCTTCAGAACAGGGAAAATTGGGACCACAAGGATATTTTTCCTGGGTATGTTGCAGTTGCACTGTTGTTTTCAGCCCAGAGCAGGAGCAGGTTGTTCCTGCCCTCTCTTTCGTGCTTTGCTGTCCCTTTATCCTGGGAATTTTGTCCGGAGCAGCCTTCCCATGACTTTTTTCCTGGGAGTGGGAGGATAATCCAGTGGACAGAATCTGCAAAAATGTTTCTTTGCAGGGTTTGGTTGTGATCAGTGATTCCCCACCCAGGCCAGACTCTTATCATCTGCCCTTGAAATCCCCAACCTCTGCTGGCTGAGGGCTCGGTTTAGGGAATGTTTGAAGTTTTCAGATCAGTCCTGGGCTCAGAGCGATGCCTTGGGAAAGCTGAGCTGGAACAGAGGCTGGGCAGAGCTGGAGAATAAAGCAGAGATTCATTCAAAGGCCTCCAGGATCCACCTTGGGCAGGACAAGAGCCTGGCCAGGGCTGCACCCAAGGTGGCCCCAAAATGGTCCCCAAATGGACAAAGGGTGACGAGGTCTCGCACTGGGATCAGTTCTGGTGCATTTGCACATTTTGGGGTTGAATTGTGCAATGGCAGCTCCAGGCTGTGAGGTCCCATCCTTCTTGTTCCTCCCTCCAGCCACCCTTGTTGGTGCTTTTGGGGCTGGGAGTTGTCCTTGGTGTGCAGCAGGAAAAGGATTTGTTTTGTGTGGCTGCTGTGTGCAGAGAGCTGAGTGACCCCGAGTGTGAGCTCAGAGCCTGGAACACAGCGAAGATCAAACTCTGGGCATCAGGAGAGCATCTTGCAGGCTGCTGCTCGTGCGAGGATTTAAGGGGGTTTTTATTGTTCCTGATGTTGCTGAGCTGCACGGGAGAGGTTGGGAAGAGCCCTGTGTTAATGCTGGCCTCAGCCAGGAATAATCCCAGTGCTTTTATGGGGCTTTGCTGTCGAGGAGGGCCTCAGAAAAAAGGGATTTTTCTCTCTTTTGGTTTCCACTGGAACCGAAAGGAAAGCTCCCTGAGCTGTGGGCTCTGAGCAGAGCCCAGGAGCTTCCTGGCTGTGCCATTCCCCAATTCCCGCAGTAGGGCAAAGCCTGGCTCCGTGCAGATGAACAGATAAACTCCCCATTCCTCGGGAATTCTCTCCCTAATTCCCAATGCCCCGAGCAGGAGGAAGAGCTCGGAGCCTGATCTGATCCCTCTCATTCATCTCCCTTTTCTCACACCCTGCCAGCCCTCTCTGCTCCGGAGCACGGCAGGACCCGGCACAGTGAGATCCCATTTTTATCTCGGTTCAGGGATCTCTCCTTATTTATTTAAACCTCTGCTGCCTCCAGCTTCAGTAACGATGCTGCTGCCCTCAGCATCACGGCCCCTGCCAACAACAACAAGCTCCATTTAGTCTGCTACAGCTTCCTACAGAGAATTGTTTTCTCACTTTACTCCTGATCCTCAGCCCTTTCAAAATAGGCAAAGCCTAAAAATTATCCCCAACAGGCTTTTGCATTCATCCACTTTGAAACAAAGCCTTTACACATGTTTGTTCTGCAGGGTCCCACTGATTTTGCCCTTTGCAAACTTTTCTCCCATTGCTTCTCTCCAAGCCTTTTCCTTCCAGGACTTTTATATCTGGATGTGAAAGGCTGGAAGAGGACAGAGAAAAAAAAAAAGGACAGAAAAAATTCCAATGTATTTCTTTTATTTGATTCCCATTTCCTTATTTATGCATCTACACACACAGGAGCAGATGCTGTGTTCTAATCCTGCAAAAAACCAGCTCTGGAAAAACAGGAGTGTATAATAATAATAATAATAATAGTAATAATAATAATAATAATAATAATGTGAATCAAAAGAGCTGCTGGAATGACGGGGAAATTAATCCTGAGTGCCTGGGCACCCCAGCAGTGCCAGGAAGGGAAAAATCGTCCCCTGTGCCTACTCCTGTCTTCAGACCCCCAAACTGGCATCCAGGCCCGGCTATCCCACTCCTCTTTCCCTGCTCCTTCCAGGCAGGCACAGGGAAGGTCCTGCTGGCTCTGTGGGAATGGGGGGAACATGGAATGTTGGTAAATAAAGCATATGTGAAGAGCTGATTCCTGATTAAATCCTGATTCCTGATGATTAATCTCTGATTCCTGATTAATTTCTGATTCCTGGCACTGCCTCTTTCCTCAACAGCCACCTGGCCATGAGCAGCCTGGAGGAGACAGAGGCTGTGGTGGCTCCATGCAAGGAGCTCAACAGTTCCTGTCCTGGGCTGAATGGGGGAACTCGGAGCTGTCAAAAACCCCACACAACTTTGGTGTCCTTGGTTTTGCTCACCTTTCTTCCTAAGCCTGGCTCTGCTGGGAGAAGTGCAGCCGGGAGGACTCTGCAGTGACTCTGAGCTCTCCCCCTCTCCACCAATACCCTAGGGAAAATCCCAGAAAGGCTGCTCTGCCTGCAGGTCACTGCTTTGTAGGAAAGGGGAAGGGGAAATCCGTGTCCTGACCAGCCCACGTGGGATGTGCTGAAGGGAAAACGCTCCTTCAGGAGGACACGGCTGCTGTGGGACAGCCCCGTGTCAGCAGCTCTGGCTGAGCCCCCTGGAGCTCATCCGTGTCCCTCAGGTGCAGAATTCCCAATGGTTTTGGTGTCGGGTGACTCCAGCTGCTCGGTGAGACCCGAGCTCTGCGGTGTGCACTTCGGGAATGTCACTTTTGGGAACATGGTCCTGCCGTGAGTGCATCAGCTCAGGCACAGGATGTGATCCCAGGGCTGGGCTGGAGCTGATCTCAGCCCCTGCTGCTTACAGGGAAGCTCCTGCCCTGCCTCCTGCTCCAGCTGCAGCGGCCCTGTGCCTCGCTCAGCTCAGCCCAGCCCAGCTCAGCTCAGCTCAGCTCAGCCCAGCTCAGCTCAGCCCAGCTCAGCTCAGCTCAGCTCAGCCCAGCTCAGCTCAGCTCAGCTCAGCCCAGCTCAGCTCAGCTGCTCCAGGAGCACAGCCAGGCCTGGGAGCTCGTCCAGCCCAAAGCCAGCCCTCTTCCCTGGGAGGCTGCAGCAGAGGAAGCTGTTTGGGATCCTCTGGATCCCAGCACGATCCCATGGCCGTCCTTTTCCACCTTTTGGAGAGCACGGAATGCCATCGTTACTTCTGTGCGTGATATTTATGCTCTCAGACAGAACCAGAGCAGTCCTCTCCAACCTTCTCCGTCCTCCAGAATCTCCACATCTCACTGGAGGCACCAAAAAGCTGCTCCGGGAGGACAATCGAGGTTTTCACACCGGAGCGGCACATCCGTGATCCTGAACCATCCCAAAACTCCAAACAGATAAGATGGAGCACGTTTAACTGGCTTCTCACAAGCCTCCTTCCCTGGCTGCCGTGGGGTGAGTTTGCCCACTCACGTGGGAAGCAGAACTTGTGCTGTGGCTCGTTCCCAGCTCCTGATAGACTGTGCCTGATCAACACTGGAGTATCGAGTTTGGAAAATCAGATATTTCACCGTGATTGTTCAACCAGGCAGAGTCTTGGAAAGGGGAAATCCTACTGGAGGAGGAATGGAGGGAGAGCTGGTGAGTGGAAAAGGCATTCCCAGCAGCTCCAAGACCTCTTTTACCATAGGATTTCACCACTTGAGTAGGATATTCAGATATTTTATAAATGGGGATGAGCTGTGATTTAGTTTTGATTTAGTTTTGATTTGTAGGTGCTGGAAGGAACTTGTGCTTTTCACTTACCTGCTGCCCTTGAGGCGGCGTTACCAAATCTATGAACCTGACGTAAAAGATAATTTAAAAAAATCGTTCCCAACCACGTTTTCTGATTGCATATGCAAGAATCCATAAGGACAGTGATGTCTCTGGATGGTTCATGCCACCAAAAGCTGTCGGGCAGAACTCTGGTGAAAACTTTCCCTGGTTAAAACTCAACTGGAGCAGCCCCGAACACTGGTATCTGCTCTTCACACATTTCTTGTTGAAAAGGTGGCTCCAGTTTGAAAGTCCTTTAAAAATCCAGGCTGTATATCTGAAGTGAGCCCACCAGAAAAGAAAAACAATAAAGAAAGTAGCTTTGAAAGACTGGGCAGAGGTCTGGAGGAGCCAGAGTTTTCCTTCCCTGCAGTAAAGCGTGGCTAAAACAACACAAACTCCTATGGCTTACTAATTTTTCAGCCCAATATTTTCATATAATTTGTGTGCTTTATAAGCCTCGGAAAAGCCACAAGAGGCCACACATTTCTGATGTAATCGTCTTTGAATTCAACAAAGCCCATTACCATGTCAATGAGGGGGCTGGGTTCAAAGAGCACGGGGCGGTTTGCAGAGCACCCAGAGGGGATTTGCGCTGCTGCTACTGAAATAATAAACTCCTCTCTCCCGCCACCTCCCTCCCAAATTTCGGCTCCAGCTGGAGGCATTTCAAGAGTTTCGTTCTAATCGCAGATAATTCTTTTTTTATTGTGTCACTTTGGGTTCTGTTGTTGGCCATAACAAACGTTGCTACGTGACCGGAGCAGCTTTAGGTGAGGTCAGTCTGAGCACAACCTCTCTGCATTTTGGCCCTTCAGGATGTTCCACGCTTGGGCTGGAGGTTGCCTTTTGTTTCCAGGGGCTGCTTCATGGAAATGTCTTTTTTTTTTTCCTTTTTTTTTTTTTTTTTTTTTCTCCACCAGTTTATCCCAGTTTTTCTGCTCCCTGCAAGCTGTGCTGATTTTTTTTTATTTTTTTTATTTTTTCCCCCCCCAAGCTTTAATTAGAAGAGGTTAATCACCGATGCTTAAACTGTCAAACACTTCTGCATGGGAATATTTTCCTGCAGGAGAAGTGCCACTGGCTTACACTGAGCCATTCATAGGGAGGAATATTTTATAGAGATTCAGGTTTTGCACGTTTGGGACCTCACGTGGGCCCTTCCAGGAGCAGTGGGGAAGGCAGGAGGTGGCAATACCAAGCTCAAACTACAGAAAAGAAGGAAAGAATGAGCTAAAACCCCCAAAAGTTTTGCTGGAAATGCTCACCTTGGGTACAACCCCTTGCAAAATTCTTTGGGGTGGAATAGTCGAAGATTATTTATTCCAAAGCACTCCAAGTTGAAAATGACAGCTCGGGGTGAAAGAGTTGAAGGGTTGGGTGTCCATATTACTGAAAAAAAAGCCTAAAAACGAGAGCCTTGGCACTGTGAGATGTTCCTTGATGAAGAAAACCATGTGTTGAAGTCCTTTCCTGTTGCTCCCTGAACACCCCTGGCTCTCCTCTGGTTCTAATTCATGATTGTGGGAACGAGGGTCTGGTTTTTGGGCAGTGACCTCACCCTGCTCCCTCTGCAAGAGCTCCAAACCCAGCGAAGCTCCAGATCCCGTGGGGTTTCCAGACTGATGCCAAAATTCCCTGGGCAGAGGGATGAAGTGACACCGGGGAAGGAGCTCAGGCACCCAGCCGAGGGCAGGACTGAATCGCCAGAACATCAATGATTTAATTGCCAAACACCGAAGCCTGCTCTCAGAGCCCTGTGGTAGCCCAGGTGTGTGTGTGGGATGGCAGAGGGGATTTAGGAGGCTTCAGAGGAGATCCCAAACCTTTCCAAAACATCTGGAGTGCGGGAGAAACTCCCCAAGGATGAAATCCCACCTCGTCCCGCAGATGGTTGAGCAGAGGGACCAACAGCCACAGAGACACTAAACTTTTGGGGGGTTTAGGGCAGGGAAGAACATTTTCCTCTCAGTTTAAGAAGATGCCCCTGGTAGGGTTGCAGACCCTGCAGCTCACCAGAGCAGAGCCATTAAGGGTTTATTACAATCGAGTTTTATAACCCACGTTCTAATAAGTCCTGCAAGAATGTGGCTGCATGCAGTAATCATTTCATAAATATTAATACAGCATTTAGAAACGGGGCCTTAATTTAGAGTGTTACCTTTTTACTGGCAAGTGCAGGGTTTAATTACGGCAATAAATGCAGAGATTAGTTAAGCCTTGCTGCTGTTCCAATACCTGGGAACCAGCACCAGCCCGGCTTTAATAAGCAGCTTCTGAGGAGGTGAAAGAAATTCCTCTGGCTGGAGAGGCTGAGGGGGGAAGGCTTGCTGCTGGAAAGTGGCTGTATTCTTTAACAAGGCTAGACTGTGGAATGACTTCTTCTTGCTGTCTGCATTTTTGTGTGCGTGTGTGTTCGTTCGCACACACGGCTCCGGGCAGGGCCAGCAGGGATTGACAGGCTCCCTCAAATAAAGGAGCGCCAGGACAAGCAACCGGCACCAAAGGGTTGGATTTCTTTTCTGGGGGAAAAAAAAAATTTAAATATATAAATATAAATATAAATATAAATATAAATATACATATAAATATAAATATGTATGTATGTATGTATGTATGTATACTCTTTTTTTTTTCATATGTTGGTTATTTTAGTTCGGTTCTGTGCCCCTGGAAGCTCCTTTTCTCCTGCCCTGCTGGTTTTTGTTCCCAGATAGAGCAGCGGGGAGGAGGCAGCACCCTGAGTTTGCATCACACGGAGGGAACAACAACCTTGGTGTATCATTTTCCCAATGGATGAGATAAAAATAACCAGCCTGAGATCCTTTGGCACATGGGGCAGGAAAGAGACAACAGAGGCCTCGGGGGCTGCACTTCGAGCACTGATTTAATCAGTGGGGAGGGGGGTTTTAATTCCTAAAATCCCAGGCAATTGCAGCACCAAATCCCCCCTGAAAGCAGGCGCTGCCAAGGCTGGGACACGGTGTTTTCCCAAGGAGGGGATAATTCCAGCAGATGGGATGGGGAAGGGGAAGGAGAGGCCGCATCCCGGCTGCGCAGGAGCAGATTCCAGGCACAGGAAGAGCTCTGGGCTCCCTCAGGAGGGCCCTGGCTGTGCCAAAAGCTGAACTCACATCCCCTTGGTCCCAGCCTGGGGAGATAAGCTGTGGTTCTGGGGAAGAGCCCAGTGGGTGAGGACAGCTCTGGGAAGCGAGGCACTCGTGGTTCCTGCTGCTCCCTGCAGCCCCCTCAGCCTCGTGATTTATTACAGTTCTTGTTTTGCAGCCCCGGCGTCTTCCGGCCAGCGCAGATTGGAACATTTGGAGCCGTGGTGGGTCACACCCTCGCCGAACCTCCGGTGACCACAGAGCCCAGATCGTGTCCCTGCACGTGTGGGGGCTGAGGGTGCCCCTGGCCAGAGCTGGGAGAGCAGCAGCCAGCCCCCGAGGGAATTGTGACCCTTGGGTTCCTGGAAATAAGGGCAGACCTCCCCCTCTGAACCATCTGAATGTGAGGAAAAGGAGCAAAATGAAAGATATTGGAGAGGGAGAGAGATTGGAATCACAGAACATCCTGAGCGGGACAGGGACCTACAGGGGTCACCCAGTGCAACTCCCCGCACAGGCCCCCCAAAAATCCCACCCTGGGCATCCCTGGGAATGCTGTCCAAACCCTCCCGGAGCTCTGGGAGCCTTGGGAATGTCCCCATTACCTGGGGAGCTGGGGCAGTGTCCAGCACCCTCGGGGGGAAGAACCTTTTCCTAAAATCCATCCCAATCCCGACACAACTCCAGCATTCCCTGGGTGCTGTCCCTGTCACAGGGAGCGGAGCTGCCCCTCAGGAGCAAAGCAGCACGGGAGGCAAGTGGAAACATGGAATCCCAGCCAGACTGGTGCTGGATCCAGGGGGAATCCTGAGCATTCTGGGTGTGGAATGGGAATGCGAGGGCTGGAACCTCTCCAGCTTTTTTTGCACCTTCCTTGGCCAAGCTGAGCAGAATTCCCAGCCATTCCCAGCCATTCCCAGCCATTCCCAGCCATTCCCAGCCATTCCCAGCCATTCCCAGCTGTGACACTTGGATCATCATTAGGGGATGTCACCATGGCTGCTTCTGCAATTAAAAACAAATCCAGCTTATGCTGCAGCCCGTGTTATAAAAATAAACGCAGCTACTTTGCATAACAGCATAATTAGAGCCTAATTGCCAGCTGGTGTGTTAAACCATAAATGAAAACAAACAGGGCAATAAATGGAATTATTAGGAAGATACTATGGCTTGGGGAGATATTACACTGTGAGGGATTATTTGGAGGATCACAGAGCAAACCCAGCCTGAGCAGAGCAAAGCAGGGCCCTTCTCACTCCTCTTCCTCAAATCCCTGGGGATCAGTCAAACAATCCATCATCATTCTCTTTCTGCCCGGGATCCTCGGGGCATCCTCACAGACAGAAATCAGTTTTTAGTGCGAAGAAGTGCGGGAAACGGGATCACATGGAAAGGCTCAGAGACAGAAAAGGAGCACCTGTGTGTCTCTACTCATTTCTGGAGGAGGGATTGGGGTTGGGAACTGCACCGGTCCCAGAGTTTTCCAGGAAATTTTACCTTGGGCTCAAACATGATCCATCATTAAAGCTGATTTAAAATTCTTGGCATTTCTGCCTTAGTTTCCTGCTGGTGTTGTTTGGCTTCGGGTGAACATTTGGAATTACAGGGACAGTCAGAATGGACCTTCCCAACACGGCGCTGGCAAACCAGGGAATGAGGCTGAGCATCACCTCTGGGAGCTCCTGAGTTACTTCCCTCCAGGAACAAACACAGGACGCACTGGAGACACCCTGGGACAGCCTCTGCTATCCCTCTTCCCTTTTTCCCCCTTCACGAGGGGCTTCCCTGAGTGTTTCCATCAGAAGAAAAGCCTGTCCTGTCAGGCAGCCCTTAAAAATGAAATTACTCCGGGCAATAACAAATTCAGGGCAGGATCTGTTGAAAACAAGGCATAAAACACCTGTTGAAAGAGCAGGGAGGATAAAAGTTCGTGGGGCACAGGTGTGCCCACAGCTGTCCCCAGCACAGCTCTCTGGTGAAGTATTTTTGCTTGCGAATGCCGCGATAAGAGCAGGGCAGGGCAAAGGAGAGGAGAAAGAAGGGGGAAAATCCAACCCAGGAGCAAGTCAGCGGGTTAGAAATGCTGGATCTTCAACAAATTCCCATCCTTCCCGTGGCTCCACATTGGATTTGACAAGATTTATCCCTGTTCCCCGTGTATTTCACCTGAGGAACGTGAATTGGAACGAGCAACGCTCCAAACGTCCCTGGGACCCTCCAGGGAGCGGGCAAACCTGAGGGGAAGGCATTTGTTGTATCAGAGAGGATTTCCAGCTCTGCTGGAGCTGGGCTTTGGAGAAAATTGAGGATTGCATTTCCAGGGGATTGTCTTGCCAGGACCAGTGTGAGCTCAGGCGCCTCTGGAACACCTGGGTTGCATTAACAGTGATCGTGGGACTTCCCCTGGTGACACCACACACCGGGGCAGCTCCAGGATGTGGCTTTGCCATTTCCTGGAGTCTCTTCACCAATTAGGGCAGCAATTGGATGGGGAGATTCCATCCAAAGGGATTGAGAGGAAATCACAGGTATTTGTGGCATCAATCTGCAGCGAACCCCTCATTTCAGGGCCGGGGGGATTTTCTCTCAGGATGTTCTGCAGTTTTGCAGCAGCTTCCACTGGAAAATTCCAAATCCCTTCCAAACGTGGGTCAAATGTTGTGTCAGTGGTGCAGCAGGAGTTGGGCTGGATGTGACCACGGAGTGTCCTTAACGCACAGATGCTCCCAGAGCTGGTGAAGCAGATTTGTGAACAAGTGTTGAACCTCGCTGTGCTCCCTCTGCTTCCAGCTGCACCCCTCTGCCTGATCTAACCCTGGGTTTGTGTCCTGCAGGCAGCACGGTTTTCCTGCAGGTCAATCCCTGAGCCTTTGGAGAGCTGTTTTCCTGAGCATTCCCACTTTTCTACCGGGCACTTCCTTCAGGGCCGTGTTGCCATTCACGTTTGTTTTCTGTTCTCTTTGGCTGCCTCTCGCTGCTCTCCTCCAGCGGTTCTGGCAGGAGTGGGGAGCTAATGACTTCAGAAGGTCCTATTTCATGTAAAGTTTATCTCCTCCTGACTGACAGCTCCGTGGATCCTTTCCAAAAGCTTCAGGTTGGTTTTCCCGATGTCCTCTTATGTCAGACATAAGATTTATTCTCCTGCCAATACCCAGAAGGTTTGAATCACAGAAGGTGCCCGTCATGCTCTGCCTCTCCCCCGGCTCTGATGGGCATGTGGGGTATTAAATGGACACTTTATTCCTCGGGGAAAAGAAAAGGCACTTTATTTTAACAAGTTTGCTCCATCTGTGAGGGGGGAGCGAGAGAAACAGAGGTGAAAGGACATGAAAGAAAGACGTGAGAAAAGCGTGAGCAAAATTAAAGGCAAAGAAAATGAGTGAAGGATTAATAAAAGTGAATGAAAAGAGGCAAAAGGAAAAGAGATATGAAAAGAGATCTTGAAATGTCCCACTCAAGAAGTGCAGTCAAACCCTGCTGGTGAGAAGTGATCTAGAGAAGGAAAGGGAACCCCTCAGCTCAGGGAGGAACAGGGAGAGCGGAGGGGACCTCAAAAGGATCCACGTGAAACGGAACCTTTGTGCCTGTGCTGATCCTGCTGCTGGGCTCAGATGGGGCCTTCTTGGATTAGATTTTGGGAATAAACCCTTCCCTGTGAGGCTGGGGAGGCCCTGGCACAGATTCCCAGAGAGTTTGTGGAATGGCCATCCCTGGCAGTGTCCATGACAGGCCTTGGATCAATCTGGGACAGTGGAATGAAGCGGTTTTCGAGGTCCCTTCCCACCCAACCCATTCCACGATTCCATGAAACACAGGGAAATACCGAAGGGCACCCCTTGCTCCCTTCCCTGTGGGTGCAGAAGAAGCCCAGAAAACTCTGCAGTTCCTCCAGCCCCCCTTGGAAGGGTCACACAATAAAACAAGATAAAGGCGGGAGCCAAGGCAAACACAACGGGCCCACTCTCAACATTTATTCCTAGATATTTTTTTTAGAAAAAGAAAATACAGACTAAGCACATAAATGGACAAGACTTACTTAGCTCAGTCATTTTTTTCCCTCCCATGCACCACTTTGGAAAATAAATAGTTTTAAAAAATATGGAGGTTATTTTTTTTCTCTCTCTTTGCAATCCAAGGCCCGTATGTACACTCACAGCAGACCTTTAAGAGCTACATTTTTTCCTTTTTTTCCCTGCTGTAATTATGGTCTCATTAAGATTCCAATAAAAAATAGTCAAGAAAACCGTTTTTTCTTCCTCTTCTTCTTTTTTTTTTTTTAAATTTTTTTTTCAGAGAAAACAGAAGTGCCCACAGTGTCTCTCTCTACATGTTATGCTTTTAAAATATTTGCATTTGAAATTCCTCACTGCAAATAATTCCAAGCCAAATGTAAATATAACACTTAGATTACTCCCAGAAGAACATTCTTTTGACCATTAATCCCTCCAATTCGGAATCAAATTTTTTCCTCTCTCTCCTCTACATTTTCAATTTCCCCCCCCCAGGACTGTAATTCCTCTGTATTGACTGGATCCTGTGATTTGACAGGCGATGTGCGCTAGAAAAAATATCCATATTTTAGAACCTGCTGGAGATCCCTTGGTCTCCTCTGCTTGATTTTTGTCAGGCTCTTGCTGCTCTTACAGAGCCCATGGGGACAGAGGTCCCAGAACACTGGGATGAGATTCCTGGCAGGATGGGGAATGGATCACAGAGCTTCTAGACGGGAGAAACAAAGTGTGACATGCTCAGCTCCAGCATGGGAGCAGAGCTCAACACGGAGCTGGAATGGGAGCATTGTCGCTCCTACTTTCACCTGCATTTCCCTAGGACACAGAAAAGTCAGGAGGAACCATACCAATCCTCTAAGGCCCAGCTCCTATGGGACACAGGCCTAAGGATTCTGTCCAAGAGCTTCTGCTTGAGCAAATCTTCTAAAAACCGAGCAAATCCTGCAGGAAGGGCAGCATGGGTTGGAGCTTCCCTGAGAATTTTAAGGAGGAAGGGCTCTAAACTAAAAGAGGGTGGGTTTAGGTTGGACACTGGGAGGAATTGTTCCCTCTGAGGGTGGGGAGGGGCTGGGATGGAATTCCTAGAGAAGTTGTAGCTGCCCCTGGATCCCTGGAAGTAACCAAGGCAAGGTTGGAGCAAACTGGGATGGTGGAAAGTGACCCTGTGGAACTGGATGGCCTTTAAGGTGCCTTCCAAGACAATCCAAGCCAATCCAAGCCAATCCAATCCAACCCAATCCAACCCAATCCAACCCAACCCAACCCAATCCAATCCAATCCAATCCAATCCAATCCAATCCAATCCAATCCAATCCAATCCAATCCAACCCAACCCAACCCAATCCAATCCAATCCAATCCAATCCAATCCAATCCAACCCAATCCAATCCAACCCAATCCAACCCAATCCAACCCAATCCAACCCAACCCAATCCAATCCAACGCAGTCAAATCCAATCCAACCCAGTCCAATCCAACCCAATCCAGTCCAATCCAATCCAACCCAATCCAATCCAATCCAACCCAGTCCAATCCAATCCAATCCAATCCAAACCATGATTCCATGATTCTGTGATCCCAATTTGTGCCAACATTACTCCTTTCCACATGACTGTGCCATGGGAGACCCCGGACCTGGAGGTGTCAGCAAACCAGGACACCTGCCCCACCCCGCCGTGGTGACACCGAGCGAGGAGCCGCTGTGGAATTTCACTCCGGGCCTGTCACTGATGGCGAGAAACGCAAGGCCCGATCCAGGAACTTCTCCAGCCTGTGTGTGCTGGGATTTGTGCACGGCCAGGGCCGTGTCCAGCTGTGGATTTTGGAATATTTGAGCAGAGCTCTTCCCAAGCAGCAGCTGGATGGCAGAGCCGGCGGCGCGGGCTCCCATGGACAATGCACTTCTATGCGCTCCCGGCTCCCCTCGGCCAGCCCCCTCCCCGCAGGAAGATGGTTTATGAACTGTGTACAAATGTTTTCATTCAATGGCAGGAATGTTGTTTTCCTAAAATCGGGAATTAGGACTGGGGCTCATTTCAGGAATTAAGGTGTTAAGCCTCAGGAATCCAGCGGCAAAGACAGGCAGCATCCAAGGGATAGAAATGCCAACCGGCAGGAATCTGGGTGCGGAGACTCTGCAATGTTAATTGGTGCTTTTTTTTTTTTTTTTTTCCAAGATAGGTTTGTCCTGGTGAGTGGAAGGCGTTTTGTGCACTCTCGGTTGAAGCAGCACTTGGAAAAAGGCCCTGGGGGACTTCTTTCCAGCCCTTGTGTTCATTGGAAGCGCCTGGGTTGGATCATCCTGCTTTGCCCATGGATTTTTCCCCGGTGGGAATGCGCTGTGGTGGTGTTGGCACCCGGCTGCCTCCCACCTCTGCGCCTGGGGTGGAATGCAGGGAGCACAGACGGATCATCCCAGGAATGCAGTGGGTGTTTCCTTAGGTCTCGTTTCTAGGTTTTAATTGCCTTGAAAATAATAGCGAGCGTGATTCGAAAATACAAAAAAAACCCCAAAAAACCAAAAAACCCAAACAAACCACAAACCCAAAACCCTCAAAAAAAAAAAAAAAAAAAAAAAAAAAACCACCAAAAAACCCCCCAAAAACCACACCCCAAAACAAACAAAAAAACACACACAAAAAAACCCAACCAAAAACCCCAAACCAAACAACAACAACAAAAAACCAACCCCAAAAACCAACCCAAAAAACAACAACAACAAAAAACATCGAGCCAAACCAAACCAACCAAACAAAAACCCCACCAAAAAAGATACAAAGCCGTGAAGTGAAGGGGAAATTAATTTGCAAGACAATGGAGCAGATTGCAGCGCCCGGAGCCAAAGGCCTGGGGCAGCTTTCCCCACCCCTCCTTGGCTGATGGGAATCTCCCGATTTCCTTCCTGCCAAACCTGCAGCTCCCATCCTGCTCCTGATGGGGACCCCTCGCTGCCAGAGGCGTCCCTTCTGTACCTGTTGTTCCGGACTGACACAGCTCGGGCCCGACTCACTCACAGCTCCTCTGCCAGGGATTTCCAAAAGCCCAAATTTCCAAAAATGGGATTTTAATGGCTCCATCTGTGCTGCATTTTGCACGAAGCACATACAGGTAGATAAACGTCACAAGCCCTTAGAGAAACATCTCAGACAAACAGATAAACGTCACACACAAATAGATAAACATCTTTAAAAGACGTTTTTCCGCTTTGTCTGCTCCCCTCTCGGGTCTGCACTGTACCACGAACTCTTCATTGACACAAACTCCACTTTCTCAGTGATCAGCCAAGATCCGGAGCACAATTTAAATACATTTGCAAATGCATCAAAGCTAAATCAGGGCAGCATTTCTCTGAACTCCTGCTCAGGATTTTGGGCTGATTTTAGATTTTCTTTTTTGTTTTCTTGTCTCGGTAAAGGAAACATCAGCCTCTGTCCTTGACACCAGGAAGATACAATCACAGGAGACTCCCTGAACCGGGGAGAAATCAAAGCCACTGGATTGGCCTTTATTTGGAGACAGTGATTCCTGCCTGGCATTTCAGATACTTTTGCAACATTTGCCGCGAAAGCTTCTTGGGAAAGATAAACTTATTTTTCCTCACCACTACAAAATGTATTAATTTATTGTCAGCAGCAGAGATTACCCCTGTACACAGAGTCCAAAACACCCTTTCAGACTGAACTTCTCATTCCCAAGGAAGGTTTTTCCCACCCGGCAATCCCTGGGCTTCCTGCCCCACTGACCCTTCTCCTTGTGCTTGGGGTATTTTTTTGCTGGGTCCCTGCAGCTGCCCTGAGATGAAATTTAAAAATTTGGATAAATTTGCTCTGTGGATTTCTTTGAGAGGTCTGCAAAGGGGGGGAGGGTTGGTGACAATGGAATGAAGAACAGCAGAACTGCAGGCAGCCACCAAGGATAAACTCTGTGAGTGGCAGAATTCTCATAGTGTGAAGAAGAATTTCAAAGCAGAGAGGTCAGGAATCTCCCAGAATGAAGCACAATGCCAGCTGTGGGGTAACCCCATCCAATGTCACGTCTGGGGACCTTGTGTCCTCATCCAGTGGTGCTGAGCACAGGCATGGAGCTTACAGAACATTCCAGATCCCAGGAAAGATCCCGGGAAAGCTGCTGAATGTGGTGGGAATGCTCCAAACCGGGCAGGTGGATGATCCCCGTGCTGGAGCCAGGGCACCAGGCTGGTCCCTGGAGGCTTCGGCAGGATCTGCTGCTGGCTGGGGATGTCACCCGTGGAACAAGGATAAAATCCTGTCACCACTGTGCTGGCACAACTCTGTCCTTGGAAACCCTCCTGCACTTCTGTCCTGCCATGCAGGGAATGTTTCTGCCAAAATTCTCCTTTCCAGAGGCTTTTGGAAGCCGTGAGGTGTGGCAGGAGGGCAGGGGGAGCCCTGTACCCCGTGACAGCTCAGCCTGCTCCAGGCACAGGAACCCTTTGGCAGGTGGAGGATCAGGGAGTGTGGAGCTGGCTTTTGATGGACACAGAGCTGGAAAGCTGAGCTGGAGTCAGAACCTCCACAGCCTCGAAACTTCTCTCGCTTTTCCCCAGCGCCTTCAGCAGCAAGGAGAAGGCCGTGACACTGTCAGGCTTCCCCAGGCAGAAAACTGGGAGAGAGATTCCTGGTTTTATCCTCCCCTCCCCAAGCCAAGGCTGGTGGACAGGAGGAGGCTCCTCGCTGGGGGAGCAGGGACTGTAAATCCAGTCTGTTTCCAGAGTTTACTCAACAGTGCAAACAAAAATAAACGGGTGTCAGCTCGCCTGCTTAAAGAGGCCATGAAAGGTGACACTGTGTCACTAATCCCTTGTTGCCATTCATTAAATACATCCTCTGGGCTGTTAATCTTCACACCTTCCTTTGGGGGCCACCAGGCAACAAGCTGGGAGGTCTTGACCATGGCAGAGGATGGCAGGAGATGCCGAAGGTCAGCCTGAGTAAGCAAAACCAAGAGCATTGGAATGGTAATAAGATCATGTGTGAAGAATGCACGTTAAATATGATCAAATCGGCTGGGGTGGCTGGACAAGGAGCAGCCCAGCTAAGAGGATGTTCCAGAACGCCCAGAGGAATCTGATAAATCCAGATCCTCGGTGATTCCCAGGTGTGACGGAGCACAGCCTTGGCCAAGATGGGCGTGGCAGCAGAGGCGGGGAAAATATTGGGGCTCATCACGACCACAATGAGAGTGTCTCTGCAACACAAAACATCCAGAAGAATGCTGGCGAACAAGAAAAGGAATAAATGTCCTTTTAAAAGAAAAGGAATAAATGTGGATTGGTTTCCCACAGAAAGCAGAGCAGCTGGAGGAGGGATCCCAGCCAGCTCTGCATCCCCGGGACAAGGGTGACCACAGGAATGTCACTCTCCTTCAAGGGCAGGACAGGGCACTCCTCACCTTGCCTGAGCTTCCATCTGGACCGGAATGTCTCTTGCATCCCGACTTTTCCCCAGGAGATTTGTTGTCTGGTCTTGCACTAAGCCAGAAGCACAGCAGAGCCATCACATCCCACAGGAAAACAAGGAAAAGCTGCTCTGGGATGGGGTGAGGGGGTGAAACCCCCCCAGGCTGGGCAGTGCTGACCTTGAGTGCTCAGCCAGGGTTAGGAGAGGCACTGGTGAGTGCTCAGACACCGCACAAACCGCTCCTGATTTACCAGTCGAGCAGCTTGGCACCTCTGGGCCGGGCCTGTCTGCGGTCCCTGGTGCCGTGTGCGCTCCCTGTGCGCTGTTTTATCGCTCACCAGGCTGCTCATCCGAGCAAACACGCTGGAGATGTTCCCCACGCTCTGGGCAAAGACAACAAACAAACACAAAGCGGGATTTGGGAGCCGGGCTGTGCTGACCTGCCCGTGCTGAGCTCTCAGGAATGTGACAGCTCAGGATAAACCCAAGCAGCAGCTGATCAGCCCTGTCCTCCCTCCTGAGTTGCTCCTGCATGGAAAGGAGGGGAATATTTGGGACTACAGAGCTTCCCCCTCCAGCAGATGAATTTTAGCAGCGTTTGCTCTGAGGTTCAAAGCGCTGACACAAATCTGCAAGGCAGGGATTCGGCTGAAATCCTTTCCAGGGTTGTATCACCACGTAATTCTCTGCAGGTGCTGTCGCCGGTGGTGTTTCATGGTAAATAATCCAAGCAAGTGGATGTTTTGTTACAACAATCTCTCGCCGCCGCACGGATCCACTGGTTCGTCTCTGGCTTTCTGTGCCAAAGTTACAGTGCCCTTGTCTGGAAAGGAGGCTTCAGCACAAAATAGACAAAAAGTAACAACAACACCTGGCAAGGAAGAAATCATCCAAGCCAAGAGTCTGGGCGTTATCCCATTTTTGCCTGGACACACCGAAGTGTCAGGGTGATTTTGCTGGGTGAGGGACAGATGAGCAGCTACTGACTCCCAGCCCTTGGGTGTCCTGAGGAATTATTCTCCTCTGGAAGAGCTGCCAGGGTGTCCTTGAGCTCAAAGAAAATCTCTCATTTGGCTCAAAATGATGGCAGCCCCCGAAAGAACCATCCCAGAGGAAGAACACCCCATTTTTGTCACACGAAATGGGCAGGAAATAAGATATCGAGAGGAATTAGCTGGCAGAGATCAGGCTGCACAGGGGAGAGGTGGAGAGGGGCCGCTGCGGCGGGTGGTGCCTCAGTGACCCTGTGGTGAGAGATGGGGAATTTTCTGCAGGATCCAGCATCATTCCAACGTGGCAATGACCCCTTCCTTGGAGCACAGGGCAGAGCTGGGATCCAGACACAGGAGCAGCTCTGCCAGAGGGCCGTGGAACTCCAAGGATTTCCACAGCAGGATGCGTCTGTACATGCGCTTTGCCATCAAATTTTTTCTTTTTTTTTGTGTTCATTTTAACAACAAAAACAACTCCAAACAAGCCCCAAACCCACAATTTTGTTGCACGGGGCCCTATTTACTGTTTATCTTCGCTGAGAACATATGGTTCCACTTTCTTGGGCTGTTGGTCTCCAGGGTTAATGACATCTGACCAGATGGCCCAAAGCAAAGAGTGATGGGACCAACGTGCAGGACAATTAATCTGGAGGGGGGGAAGAAAAGCAAAATAAAACGAGAAATCCCGAAATGCCCCCCCTTCACCCATAAAATGTCAGATCCTTGGGCTGCCATCTAGACAGATGTTGTTACCATCTGGGAAGATGTTAAGTGGAGCCTTTCTGTTCCCTTTTTTTTTCTCCATTGAAATGCCCCAAATGTAAATAGTAGACACAAAAACATTTATAAATGATGCTGTCTCTTTTCCCCCCGCCGAGGCCGCGGTTGTCTCCGCAGCACTTCCAGCTCAGCTTTTAAAGGTTTTTCCAGTGACACACTCCCAACGTGTCCAGTGACAAATGATGTAACGTGTTACTGGCCCAGGGGGGCTGCGCAGGGGAGCCCTGGCTTTCATTACATTTTGCACGCGAACATTTTCTCTTTCACCAACCCCCCGGCACCACCGCACCTCCCGCAGCCCGGGGTGCCAGGGCAGCGCTGAAACGCCAAAAACGGCCACAAAGGGCTGCTGCTCCCCCTGGACTCACCCCGGGCTTTTGTGGGGGATATTCCATGCTGGGAACCCCGAGGGAAACTGGGCACAGCCTCCAGCACCCAGCTCGTTAAAGCTGCCCGTGGATTTACAGAAACCAGGGCTCAAACACCAGCTCTGGCTCTGGAAAATGCGGCCTCCACCCTGGCAGTGCTTTGTTTGGGGCTTGTTTTTCCGAGAGGAACAAGTTCCAGCGGTGTCACTGAAAGGAAAAGTTTCCTTTGAGTCCCCGGCCGTAGCTTCATGCCGGTGACACCGAGGGCAGATAGAGTTTTGCTGAAAGAAGAGTGCTTTTTGGAGCATTGCTTATTTGGTTTGGGGCACTAATATAAACTGTGCTGGCAAATCCCTTCTCCTGTAGGCAAAGGTTAAGTAGTCCATTGATTTAATTGGCTTAAAGTTAAGTAGGTGTCTACAAGATTAGAGCCCGAGAGCAGCCCTTCATTTCAAGCTGGCTTCCTTCTTCCTCTGACATCACCAAAATCTTCGGGGAGCGTTTTTTCCCCCCCGAGCTTTGAAACTTCAACGTTATCTTTCGTCAGCATCTCAGGAGTTGGCAGAAAGATGCAAAGCCGGGGTTTTACAACGTTTTCGTCTCCCTCTGCCTTCATTGCTCGTGCAGCTTCACAAGCAGCAGAAGACACATTTGTCCTGCACCACGACCACATCTGAGGGAGCTCAAGGAGCAGCTCGGCTTTTTAGACTCAGCTTGGCATTTTAAATGCTGGATTCAAAGTTTTCAACCCATTTTTTATACTGCTTGCCCAGCTTTTATAGGCTGGCTACAGAGGGAATTCCAGGGAAACTGAGATATAAAATAGGCAGTCCCAGGCTCCTTGAGATCCTTCTCCCTGGAGGAGCAGCCACCATCCCACAATTTCCATGTGGAAACACTGAAGGTTTGAGCAACCCTTTACTGTAAAGAGCCCTCTCAGCCCAGTGACTCCTCCACGTACTCATCACCCACCCACCCAAATCAGTATTTTGGGAGTGGGAGCACTGCTGTGGGTGCCTGGAGCTTCAGTGCTGGAAAGTACAAAAGTTTGAAGCAGAAATCAGAGTCCAAAAGATGAGGGAAAATGATTTTAAAGGGTCTTCTGTGTCCTTTTTACCTGCTTGAGTCCATGCTCCATCTCTGTCAAAAACCTCCTGAATCAAAACCCTCCCAGCATCATCTCCAAATACAGGGAACCAGTCATTGGGAGACATCTGCTTCAAGTTGGAAGGAAATTATTTTACAAACCCCCTCTCCTTTCTATTTTTGGTAATTTCTTAATACTCCAGAAGCCTGTTGGATTATAAATGTTTATTACAGATGTTTGCAATGCATACCTAGCTCCCTGGGGCACACTCAATATTCGCATATTAGATTATACGATTAAGTCTTTATTGGAGACATCTTCCCGTGCAATTTTCCATTGCAGGATGTTTGGAAGAGCAACTGAACATGAATTTAGGGCTTCAAAGATCCTTCCTTGCTGTTCATTGTCCTATTTAGGGCAGAAGTATTGGATGAAGAAACAGGTGGGGATCTCCTCCTTCCCTCCACAGGCAGCACCACTCTTTCCAAAGGGAGTGACAAGGACACCTGAGGGGGTGAAAACAACTCCATCCAAGATTCCCACTGAAATCAGGGCACTTTAATTAATTCAGTTGTGCTTTAAACTCTTCAGAATGGGGACAGAGTTTCCTTTCTGTTCCCACAACCCCCACAAAAAGGAAATTCTGGGTTTGTCTCTCTCTTAAACACTTTCGGTAAATGTAATAAATGAAAAATAAAAAACAAAAAACCCAACAACTGAGAGCTCTGGAAGAAAACATAGATTAGGTTTTGACAGATATTTTGAGATGTTAAAGATGTAGAAAAATGCAGCTTGATTTTGGGATCTCAGATGGGTTGGGTCAGGGTTGGTATTGGGATTTCAGATGGGTTTGGTTGGAAGGAACCAAATTCCTATTCCAAAGGCCTGCCATAGGCAGTGACGCCTTCCAGGAGCTCCATCCTCGGTCCATGGTTGGGCTTTCTGATCCTGAAGGCCTTTTCCCAGCTGGAAGACCCCAGGCGCAGATGTGAGGGGCTGTGAGGTGCAGGATGTGCTCGGGGTGCATTCCTCATTCCCATTTGGCAACCCCTGGGACTGGCAGTGCCTTCAGTCACGTACGGCGGGATTTCAGTGCCAAAAAGAACGGGAGCTTTAATTGAAACCTGCAGATCCCTTAATGCAGAAATTACCCATTAAACAAGATAAGAGCGGAGCAATCCCTGCTGGAATGAGAGCGGGATGTTTGTGTCAACACTCGGATCCGAGCTGGGAACATCTGTGGGTCCCGCTGCTGGCTGGGCTGTGGGATGGAGGCTCCGCTTTCCCCTTTCAGCTGGCACTCCGAAGGGCTCTGCTAATTGCTTATCTCCTTCCCTTATCTGATCACCTCCCCCAGCCACGCTCTGCCTCTCCCCGTGCTCGCCGTTAAAGGGGTTTTCAACTGTGAAAGGCCTGCGAAGAGCAAAGAGACAGAGACAGGTTCAAAACCCCAGAATAAACACCCGCGGGGGCTGTCTTTTCCCTGTTTCCTCAGCTGATTATCTGAGAACAATCAGACTGCACGGTGCTTTCTTTGGATCCGGCCGTGCCCTTACGGAGCTCCAGGAGAATGCGAAATGAGCATGCATCGTGTTGGAGCAGGCAGAGGCTGCGGAGCTCTGGATTTCCCCTCCTTCCCGGGCACGGGGGTCATAAATCCATCATTTCATCATTTCATGCCTTTGGCCACACGGATCTCCCGGGAAAAGCCATGGAATCGTGGAGTGTTTGGGGGGCAAGGGACCTTAAAACCCATCCATGGGCGTGGGACACCTTCCGCTATCCCAGGTTGCTCCAAGCTGGCCTTGGACACTCTGGACAGCCTGGTTCCATTTTGTTCCCCGTGTGAAAAGAGAAAATTCTTGGATGTCAAAATAGTTCCTGCGTTGGGAATAATCCAGCCTAAGGGCATCCCGCAGTTCCGGGTTTAACACGTATTCCAGGTTTAACACGAATTCCAGCCAGCTCCAGGATGGAGTTTTACTCTGTCCTTTACCCATTCCTCGTTTCAACTCTAACCAGAAGGGAGCAGCCATCCCACCAGACTGGGGATTTAAAGGAATAAACTTGGATTGCCTTTGGAGCAGACAAACAGAGCTGGAGCACTGAGGGAGAAGTGAATTTAAATGTTTTTTGTGTTTATTTGACTTAAGCAGGTCCTTTTTCCCTGCTCCAACTCACGGGTGCTTCCTGGAGAAGTCAGACTTCCGGAGCCATTCCTGCGACAGGCACTCGCTGCATCAGACAAAATAAATTAACAAAAATTTAATTAGCTTGTAGCATTCCTGTCAAAACTGACAACTCAAACATGGGGAAAAGATCATGTTTTTCCCCGGGGAGCATTTTTTATTTCATTTTTTTGCTCTCTGTCTGAGGGGGAACGTGAAGTTGCAGAGCTATTTTTGGGTTTTACATGGCCTACTGCTTCCTGTGCTGTGGGAGGGTTCAGGAGCGAGGCCATAAAGGAATTCAATTTCCTTCTCTGCCTTTAGGACTGTGGATATGGACCCTCTGCTTATTTACATTCTCCCTGACAAGTTTCTCCCTGAGTGAGCCGTTTTCCTGTAATCCCCACTGGATCCTCGACATGGATTTCCATCACAAAAGTCCTTTCAAAGGATTATGCCTTGGTCCTGGCCTAACTGTGGCTATAAATACATGGATGGATATCTTAGGAGTTCCTCAGGGAAGCATGGAATAACTCAGATGAATTTCCTACAGCCGTGAAGAATTCCCCTAGGGAAAAAAAAAAAAAAAAATCACAAAATATCACTCAGAACCAGAACTCGTTAACAACACATTCACATCTTTCACTTTTACACCCATTTCCCACCTCCTGCCCGACTCGGGTCAGTTGTTAATTGAGGTGACAATTGTTGGATGTCACAACCAGTGAAATACCAGAGTAATGTCCCAAATCCAGTCCTGGGGGATGTCTCGCAGGAAGGATGGAATTCCAGAGGAGTTCCCACATCCTGGGCTGGCACAGACCAGGGGAAGCTGTTGTGGTTGGAGTCGCTGCGTGCTGGAATCAGCTCAGTAATGATTTTGGGCCTTGAAAGCAGCTACTAATTGCTTTAATTAAACAATTATCCAGGAGATCAAATAAATAGCAAATAATAAATCTTGTGGGTTGGGAGTATAGTGAATTTCACGCAGATAAGCATCAGTGAAATATAATAGAGTTGAGTGTTATTGTTAATTTTGACTTGGGGCTTACAAATCACAGCTCCCCTGAGCTCTGCAAGATCCAGGTAAAGCAAGAAATCCAACTAAAACCTCTTTAATTCTTGTTTCCCAAGGAAAACCTTGCCTTTGGTTTCCATCTCCCCCTATTGTGGTGGGGGAAGGTCTGTCCGGAGTGTCGGTGACTCCTCCTAGCTCTGCTGGACCCCTCAGCAGGAAAAAAAAATAAATTTAATTCATTATTTGAAGGATTTCTGCAGTGTTGGATGGTGTTGGTAGCTCACATCCTCAGGCAATCCTCTCTTCACCTGCGGCCAGGAGGAATCAGGAGAGGATTCTGTGCTGGGTGTGGAATGAGGGAGGGAGGCAAAACACGGGAATGCTCCCCTCAAGAACAAACTTCAGGAGCTTCACACAACGATTTACCCCAAAAGGGATAAAAAATCTCTGCCCCAAATCTCTGCTCCTGCCTTGAGTGCCCCAACACCATTTTTTAGGCCACTCTGGCAGCACCACCCCCCCGCTTCCCAGCCCTGCCCAGGTGTGGAGCTTGCAAGGTCCCAGAACAGAACAACTGCATTAAAACCTAATTAATTCCATGCATCTTATTAAATAAATAATAATCCCTGGGCCCCGAGTGTTTCTTACAGCCCGGGATTGGATTAATTCCTGGATCTGAGCCAGCAGCTTCCCAGTCTGCCCAGTTCGGGCACAGAGGAGAACGTTTCCAAGTCAGTAACCGAGGGGTGATTTGTGACGCGTCAGGAATATCCAGGGAAAAATGATGGTGCCGGAGACCCTGGAGAAGGGAAATCCATCTTCTGCTTGAGGAGAGGTGAATAACTCTTGGAAAACCAACACATTTTACCTTCCCCCCGCCTTGTCTCCAAAGCCTGTTTCCAAGGTGGAAGATCAGTAGTTTGCGACTGAAAGGATTCCATGTAAAATAATAAAGGGAACAGATTTCCAGGAGGAGAAATGGTACCAAAAACTGAGCCCCGCTCCCTGTCCTCCACTGAGGGAACATTTATTCAGCAATTAGGTTGCAACGGCAAAACTTTCAAGGCAGCGCTGGGCAGAAAGTCAAAATCTACATTTTAAGGAGATATTTTAAGTCCCCTACTATGCACAGGAGCCTGAATGATTTTTCTTTCCCTGTAACACAAGAATTTGTCTTCCTACAGAGGAGATAAATGCAGACATCCCATAAAATACATTTAATTCAGCTTCTCTGAATTTCCTGCTTGAATCCCAGAGCTGGGTGGTACAATGTCACTATGGAGTGTTCGCTCAAATTAAAAAGGTTTTGAGATTAATTACATTCCTCAAATTAAAGACTTGAGGGGAAACAAACAAATAGGTATTTTAAACAAAACAAACAAACAAACAAAAAGCAGCAATCAGGAGCACAGGGATTGGTTTGCAAGTTTAAACCAATGTTTGAAGGATTCTCCTATCATGGAATCGGTGATTTTCCACAGAATCCCAGAACGGTTTGGGAATGGGGGCGACCTCAAAGCTCCTCCCATCCTCTGCCATGGGCAGGGACACCTTCCACCATCCCAGGTTACTCCAAGGTGGCCTTGGACACTTCCAGGGATGACAATGTGCGATTCAGGAGAATGTTCAATGGTTCAGTGCTGCTCATTCCATGGAATATTTCACCTGGCAGAGCACCCAGACCCCTGCATGTGCTGCTGTGCTGTGCTCAGGTCACCTCCCTCAGGAACTGTCCCATGCCAGGAGCATCCCTGCGCTCAGGAAGGGTCTGACCCTTATCAGCTTTGCCCTAAACTTAATTTCTTGCAAATTTAATGCAAATACATCAAGAACAAGGCCCAGCTCAGCTGTTCTGGGGCTGCTCCCTGCACTGAGGGCAGGACAGGACTTGGCCCAGGGCAAAGGAATTAGGAATTATTCCTAGGAAATGAGCTGTGCAAAGAAATAGCAGAGTGAAGAGCTGAGAAATCTCTTTGTAACTCCTCAGTTCCTCTTTGACCTGGAGTATTGACACAACCAGCTCTGCAGAGTGCTGAAATCTGGGAGTTTGGAGTGCTGGAAAGAACTGGGGTTTCAATAAAAAATAAAATAAGCTTTGAAGAGAGCGTGAAAACCCCAGGATGCGGAGAGTAGATGGCAAACTGAGCTCCAGAGCAGGGAGATGGCTGCAGGTCCCCATCCCCTCGCCAGCCCTTGTTTATCCCTGCTTGCAGCAAATGCAGGACTGGAGAGGGAAGGAGGGGGGGAGTGCATTGCCATGAAAGCTTCCCCCATCCTTTTTTCTCCTCTCTCTAATGCTGCCCCTGATATATTAAGCTGCATTCCAGCCAGCTTCAAGGACATGTTTCTGAATCCCATTCAAGATGCTGACAGCCCCCGAAGGTGTGAGAGGAAACATGCCCTCAGATGGACTGCATTTATTCGTCTGCTTAGACCTTTAATCTGACATGTTTAGCAAAGCCTCTGCAGCGGCTGCTGAGAACGTTCCAGGAGAAGAAAGGAGGAGAAGCAGGATTCAGGTGTTGCCTCTGGAGGTTGTTTTGGTGTTGGTGGGGCAGGCTCCAAAGCTGACAAGAACAAAAGTGGTGCCAGCCAAGGAATGGGGTTCTCTGGTGCTGCTGGGCTGGGCAGGCTGCCCTGACTTTAAAACTGGTTTTTTTTTCTGATCTTTTATTGGTCTTTACTGGACTGTTTTGCCACATGAAACCCCAAGAATGTCCACAAGTTCCTTCATATCCTTTGTTGCAAATGGCACCATGTCTGCTCTTGAATCCCTTCCACTCTTGAGGGCCACAGAGCCTAATTTCCCTCCCTGACCCAAACCAGGACTTCAGTGGAATTGCTTTGTGCAGATCATGAGCTTAGACTTGAGCCAGATGAGACCTGTGGCAGATAAGGGCTCCTGTCCTCGCTCTGCACAGAGACTGCTGAAATCCTGCCCACTTTGAGGAGAGATCCGCTGATTTCCACCAGCAGGAGAAGGGCAGATTTCCAGTCTCGGTTTTAATCCATCAGAGGTCTCCTGCAAACAGCTGCCTTTTATTTATTTTCTTTTTTTTTTTTTCTTTTTTTTTCTTTCTGTAGTTGGGGCTAACTCAGTGTCTTTCTCTTTTTTAATTGTTTTATTCTTCTGTGGAGAGAATCTCTATTTGCTGTGTCCTGGTGAAGTCCTAGTTATTCCTATTTCATTTACATCAACATCACTCAAGACTTAGTCACCAGCCTTAAATGATGTTGACTTAACAGGGGTTTAAATAGAATAAAAAATGACTCATCACTGTGTGAGGGATTTCTGAGGCTGAGCGAAGTGGAACAGCTTAATCCTTAATTTCTTCAAACCTTTCTTTTCTCTCTCCTGCTAAAATGGAAGGAGGGAATTCCCTGTGGAGCTGAAACTCTGATGATGGGAAAAAGGGGTCACATTGCAAAACACAAAATAAAAAGAAACTTTAATCACCGCGATAAGATTCTCCTTAAAAACATTCAGTTCTGCCCTGAGAGCCCTGCTGCAGCACGTTCATCATCATAGGGACCTTGAGAAGTGGTAAATTGTAAAATTGTATTTGTAATTGTGGTTACAAATTCCATGTGGGGCAATGCTGAGGGCACAGCAGTGGGGACACAAAACAAATCAGAGGGGGCTCAGGTCTACTGCATTTTGGAGCAGATCTTAAAAGGAAAAAAAAAAAAACCTATCTCCTGCAAGATCCTGTGCCTAAATGATTTTAAATCCTGGCCCATGGAGCTGAAGGAACAGCAATGGGGACACAGGGCCTGGGGACAATTTGGAGGGGGCTCAGGCCTTCACTCAGGTCTGCTCTGTTTTGCAGCAGATTTTAAAAAGGAAAAAATCCCTAACTCCTGTAAAATCCTTGCCTAAATGATTTTAAATCCTGGCCCAAGGAGCTGAAGGTCCAGCACTGGGAACACAAGGGTCTGGGGCAGTTTGGAGAGGGCTCAGGCCTTCACTCAGGTCTGCTCTGTTTTGCAGCAGATTTTAAAAAGAAAAAAATCCCTAACTCCTGTAAAATCCTTGCCTAAATGATTTTAAATCCTAGCCCAAGGAGCTGAAGGTCCAGCACTGGGAACACAAGGGTCTGGGGCAGTTTGGAGAGGGCTCAGGCCTTCACTCAGGTCTGCTCTGTTTTGCAGCAGTTTTTAAAAGGGAAAAAAACAAACAAACAAACCCCCAAGACCTGCAAAATCCTGTGGCTAAATAACTTTAACGCCAGGCCCAAGGATCTGAAGGCCCAGCAGTGGGGACACAAGGATGTGGGGCAGTTTGGAGGGGGCTCAGGCCTTCACTCAGCTCTGCTGCATTTTGGATGTGATTTAAAAGGGAGAACAATCCTGAACTCCTGCAAAATCCTGTGGCTAAGTAACTTTAAAGCCAGGCCCCGGGGAGCCCACGGTGTGCTGCCACAGCTCCCCTGGGGACAGAAAGAGCTGTGGGGTGCCCAGAGCTGGAGCCCCTCTGGAACGGAGCTCCGCGCCGAGCCCGGTGGCAAATCCTTCCCAGGGGCTGGAATTTGGCAGCCAGAGCCAAATCCACATCATCCAAGAGCGGCCACTTCAGCTCCTAATGACGGCCAGGCCTCAGATCTGCACTTTGCTCCTTTCTGCGGAGCAAAAAGAGCGGATCAGAGGACACCCCCCAAGCCTTTGAGGAGCATCCAGCTCGGGTTTGAGAGCCTGATGACTTCACTGCGAGCGTCGCTCGCCGCTCTCGACGTCTGGAATAAAGAGACGGACAGAAAAAAGCACCTTTGGAGCCTTTAAGACTAATTAGGGAGTGCATCAAAAGAAAAAAAAAAAAGAGAGAAAGAGAGGGAGAGAAAGATACGTTTGGCTGACTGTGAATGAATCTTATAAAATGGAAATGGGAAACATGTGCAAACACTTTAAATATTTTTGCCCCTGCAAGATACTTGAAGACTTCCCTTGTAAAACAAATAGGGAACAAAATAAAACCAGGTTTCCTTCAGTCAGCACATAATCATTTTCATGTTAATTTTTATCTTGTTAACCCAAAAATCTATTAGAAGAAAATTATCTGCCTGAAATCTGGCTTGTGACTCACGCTAAGTGGTTCTGATATTTTGAGAAAATAAATCTTTACAGTGTTTACACAAGTCTATCTGAAATTACAGTGTGTAAAAGAAATAATGGTTTCGAGTGACCATAGGTGACAAATGATCAGGCTTCTGATGTTATTCCCCTTGGCCTTGGCTGCAGGGGAGTGGTTTTCCCCCTTTTCTTTTAATCCCTTCTCGTTGTAACAATGGCCAAGCATGCCCAGAGCTAAATGTAAAACTAATTGAACATTCATTCAACAGTAGAATAATCGTGCTGTGGATTCTGCCCAGGTGCTGAATGGTCAGATCCAGCCGTAATTAAAATGGGCAGAAGAGTAATTTAATTACAGACCTGTCATTAACTGTGAGAAGCCTCCCTGCTTTTCATGCCAAGTTGTGCTACCGAAGGGTTTGGATTTTAGAAAAGATCATTTGCACACAGAGAGCAAGATGGTTTTGAATGGAATCATGGAATGATGGTATCACAGAATCATGGAATCACAGAATCAAAGAATCACAGAATCGTGGAATCACAGAATACGGAAAGGGCCCACCAGGATGATCCAAGTCCAACACCTGGCCCTCCACTCCAGCCTCTCATAACTGCCATCTTAATTCTTCATTTTATAAACAGGACCACTGATTGCCATTAAAAGGAGAATTAAAGTTCTCCCAGGATTTAAACATTCCTTTTTCTCCTCACAGATACCATCAGTCTCCACACATTCCTTGTGTCATTCCCAGAATACAGTGCAATAATAATAATAATTCAACATCTGTGGCTAATCCTCCAAGCCAAAGGCTATAATTAATTCTAACCCCTTTCTTCTGCTTGAATTTCAGCAGCATAAAATAACAGGTAGAAGGAGATGTTCACTAGTGAGAAATCTGGATAAATACACAGGAGTTCATTAGTAAGAACAAGTGGTGTGTTTTGGCTGGAAAACATCTTTTTGGGGTAAAGAGAAGGAAGCAAATGAAATGAAACCTGGGGCATTTTATTCCAGGATTTGAACTTTCCATACTCTGCCCTGAGTTGCTTTATTAGTTAAAGCTCTGGGAGGACAATTATTGAGTGGTTTATATTGAAGTAATTACTTGAATCCCCTTAAATTCATAGTGGGCAGCTTGGAAACTCTGCCTTGGTACTGGGATTCCTGAGGAGGGCACAGACTGCAGACAAAAGCTGCTTTTTTTTTTTTTTTTTTTAAACCTTGCAAATTGATTCCACTTTAGCTCTACCAGTTATCAAAACCTCTATGGCTGAGTTTTGCTTTTTAAAGGGAATAGAATCCTTCCCATCCCCTCTTTGCAAAGTTCATCCCCATGCCAGCTTTTCCATCCTCTGGCTTTGAGCCTGGCTCACTTCATACATAAAAAACAAATAGATAAATGCCTCTGCTTGAGGCTGAAATCCTGGGAAGGGCAGCCAGTCCCAGCATCCACGTGACAGGATTGACACACGGATTGTCTCTTTCTCCAGACTGGGAAAGCAACACATCGGCACAGACTGGCAGAAAGAAGTGTTGGGAATAAATATTTGAATGGTACCTTGGCATTCCCAGTAGGATCAGAAAAGCAGGAAGGGCTTTTGCCCGTGGGTGAGGGACAGCTGGGATGGGACTGGAGGAGGGAAGAGGAGCTGCCCACAAGTGGAGCTCAAGCTTGGAGATGGAATTCCTTTGGGAATTTTTTTCTCTGTTTAAAATCTGTGGCATTCTGGAGCTGTTTAACAGGAATAACCCCAGGAATTCTCCCAGGTGAGACAGGGCAGAATCCAAAGGGAGAGCCCAGCAGGTGCCTTTGCTGGTCAGGGATTTCCCCCTGCTGGAAAGGGCTCCGGATTAAAGCAGCTCCATAAATCCAACGCACTTCCCATCCCCTGTCCCAAACCTTGTTTGATCCATGGGAGTGACACAGCAGAAGGGACAGCTCAGCATCCTTTGAGGAATGAACAAAGAGCTGGATTCCAGCGGGGAATGGGAGGAAAAGCCATTTATTGGAAATCAGCTCCAAGGACTGCAGAGTTCCGAGGTGACAGGATTGGTTTTGTGGCACTAAGCAACATCCCAGCCCAGCAGGGCCAAGCAGGCTGAGGTTGATGCCCAGACCATTCTGGCATGGTCTCCACAGTATTCTTGGGCTGCTCCCAAGAGGAGAACTCCCCAGGAATGCTGGGGGTGAGCTGCCCACCCAGGCCACAGCAATAACTGGGTTTGGTTTGAGCTGCAGATCTCCCACCACAACAAGCAGCACTCCCAGCTGGGCAGCTGGCACCAAAATCAGCTCCAGGAAATCCAATCCCATTCAGCAGGGGGAAAAGATTCCCGTCGGGAAAGCAGGGAGAAGCTCCGGCCCTTCCATCCCTCCACAGGTACCTGCTGGGGTTGTTCCTTCCAGGTGCTTGAGGGTTTAAAATACACAATAATTTCACAGAGAGGAAAACCCAGGCTGGGCCCCACCACAACATCAGCCACAGAATTATACCCTGTGCTTCCTGCAGCAAGGAGAATTTGCTTCTCTGTTACCCAAAAACGACACAGCTGAGCTCCGTGGCTTGAAGTTAACATCACTTGGAAACACGAGGAGGAATGATTGAAGGATTTTAGCAGCAAATTGCAGCAATTCTATTCATAAAGTGCCTTGGCGGCTGTTGAAACACTGAAAAATTCCTTTAATTTTTCTTGAATCAAGAATTAAATCCAATGGGATTCCTTGAATTCCAAGTGCATCTAATTATCGTTATGCTCACATCTAATAATCCAGATGCTTGCCTGTGGATGTTGATTATTCAATCAACATGAACCAAATATTAAGCCACATGAGGAGGTCTCTTAGAATGGGGCAAACTAGAAAAGTTGTTAATTAATTAAATGACCAAAATATACATTATTTAGCCAGCACCATCAAACAGAGCCCAGAATGTGGTGGCGACAGAAAAATCTGGAATTTAGCTGATTTAGGGAGAGAAATGTGGGTTGAGAAGCATTTTTGGTGAGAGGGGATTCTGTGTAAGTGTGTATCTGTCTTAATTTGGGACCAGCTCTTTAATTTAGGACAAGCTCCTTCATTTAGGACAAACGACGCTTGGCTGTGCTGATGACCATGAAGCTCACAAAACAAAGGCCTGGCAGAAAGAGAATTTTTGCAGGAAATTCTGCTCTAAAGGACCTTCCTTGGGGGAATTAGAACCCCCCAGCTCTGTAATTGATGTCACCATGGCCCCTGCTGTTGATGCACCCGGGGGACCACCGCAGGTGAGGCTGTCCAGACATCCCACCCGCTGGGGAAAGGCGTTTCCCAATTGTTTATCCCCAAAAAAGAATGGCAGGACTGGGGTTATCTCAGCCACCAGCCAAATAAAGCAGGGCCTGGCTGCTTTATCCTCAGGGATTAATAACGTGGCAAGATTTCCAGGGAAGTCAGCTGGAGCTGCTTTCCAAAAAACCATGAATCCAAGGCATTCTGTTGTCCCGGACAGAAATCGTGAGTAAATGGATCTCACGGGTTTCTGGCAGGAGGACACCTCCAAAGCCAGGTAGGCTGGGATGTGTTTGACTGGAGCTGGGAGGGGAAGGGAGAGGCGGATGGGAAGCACATGGAGTGAATGTGAAACCCCTCTTCAAACGGCTCTGCTGGAGTTAATAACGTTTTACTGCTTCGCAGCAGTCGCAGGTGTGGAAATCAAAGGCACTGGGACATCAGGGAGCCTCTCCAGGGCTGGAATGGCCCCTTCTCTATCAACATCTTTCCTGCTTTTTGGTTTTCCCTGGAGATACTTCGGGAAGAGCCTCGGGAATGTTGGTTCCTCAGGGTCGCCTTCCATTTTTTATGCCCCTGGTGCTGGACTAGATAATCTTTAAGGTCCCTTCCAACCCAAACCACTCCATGAATCCATGAACCCTTGTATGAATATTTTTAAGGAGCCTAAAGATGTTCTTCTAGAGCTGAACACCCACCACCCCCCCAAGAAAAACAACAACAAAAAACTACAATTATATAATAAAAGGAAACAGTTTAATTAGTAGAGATAAAATAAAATGTAAGAAATGATCAGAACATTTTTTTTTCCTGGCTCATGAAAAGCACTTTCCATCCCCACAGCTGCAAAACCCAGCTGATTGCCCAGATTTAGCTGAGCAATGGAAACATCATTCCAATGCTTTTTAAATTTTTTTGAGATCCAAACAATTATTGTTTTCCAATGCTTTTTTTTTTTTTTTTTTTTTTTTAATTTAATTGGAGATAGGGCTGGCACTGAATTCCTGTCAAGCACAGCTCAGGTGCTGAAGTGGAACTGCAGCTTTGGAAGATTTTCTTGTTTGTGTTGTTTTGGGGGTTTGTTTTTCTGCATTTGCCTGATCTTTGTCCACATAAATATTCTGCCTCACCTCGGGTTGTTGCCTGAGAAAATAAATCACACAGCTCTTGTCTGGAAGGGCTTGGCCTGCACAAACCAAGCAGCAGGTCCAGGCACATCCAGGATGTCTCCGTGTGCTTCAAACAACCCCGAACCACAGCAGTTAGCTCGAGGTTTGAGTCAGGAAAGATCTTCACCTCCACTGGAGGGGGTGGCAGCTGATCTGCTGCAATTATTGAAGGTCTGATGAGCCGGAAGAATAAAGCTGTTATTGAAAGGCGAGTTAGGATCAGGGGAAAGGGAGCAGATCATCCAGAGAGGGGACAGGGCCTGGGTGATTTCTGCGCACACATTTTGTGTTCAGAGGACTAAGAGTAAGAACCAGGAAGAGTCATGGCACCATGGAATGGTTTGGCTGGGAAAGGATCTGAAAAATCATTTAGTCCCACAGGCAGGGACACCTTCCACCATCCCAGGGTGCTCCAAGCCCCGTCCAACCTGGCCCTGGACACTTCCAGGGATCCGGGGGCAGCCACAGCTTCACTGGGAATCTGTGCCAGGGCCCCTCCACCTTCACAGGGGAGAAGGTGAAGGCTGAGGCAGAAGAACTGTGGTCCAAGACCAAGAAAAGCAAATACTCCAATGTTTTGTTCGGGGAGGCTGAGCCAATCCTTTTGAAAGAGCACACTGGAGCCTGAATCCCTTGGATCCTTTCAAAAATCTAATTGCATTTTGATACACAAAGATCATTAAACCACGGAGGTGGTGGATGAGGAAGATTAGAAAGTAACATTCTCCTTAAAATTCAGAAATAACATAAACTTCATGGAACGAACGCGCTGAGCAGTCCTAGGAAGACACCTCTGGGTACTTGGATTGGGTAGAAATTAATCTGGATGAAAATAAGACCAATCCAGCAGCAAAAACATCCCTGACAGGCTAATGTTCAATTTAAATAAACAGTTCTAATGAGATCTGTTATTACCTGCTATTTTGTCATGCTCTGGCATGCAGTCCCAAGTCTAATGTTTCTAAATGCTGTCATAAATTTTTTCAACCTAATCTGCTCCTAAAAATTTCAGCTCGTGTCCCTCCTAGTTCACAGTAAATTATAGACAGTGTTGAAGCCTGTGAGGGAACCTAAACCTGTCTTAGAGAAACCCAGAACTCCAAAGCCAGTCTTTCCTCATCCCACAGGTTGCTGTGACTGTGAAGTTTTATAAAGGACTCTTCACATGGATGTGCCAGGCACCCAATTTTGCATAAAATATATACAGAAAATCACACAGCTGGTCCAAAATCACCTGTTCAATGCCCAAGAAGGAAAAAAAAGCCGCAATAACCTGTGCCCACCTGACAGCACCCTGACCCTGGTGTGATCAACTGTGTCCCCTCCTCTGCTGTGAATAAACCTTCCAGGTACTGTCCCTCCTGCCCTGCCAGTGCTGATCCAAGCAGCTGTGCCCAAGTTTTGGGTGGAAAACCCCATTTCTGGCAGTTCCTGCTGGTCTCAGCAGAGGCCTGGCCGTGGCATCGTCCTTGAGGGCATCTTCACCAGCTTTAGAGGGAAACAGGAGCTGTGTCCTGCACATTCCCGTAATATTCGTTGTGTCCTCAGCCTTGGTGTATCCATGTGTTTTTTGGGGCACAGGGGATGTGCCCTGGAGGATCCCAGGGTGGTGATGCTCCTTTGAGATTATTAAATCATCATGAAACAAATGTTAAGGTGATTTAATATCCCCGGGATATCAAATCCTAGGGAGGGGATTTAATAATCCCTGAGGAGCTTGGGGTGAGTCCGGCATGGGAGGCAGCTCCCTGTTCCATGGCTTCGCTTTTCCATGGAGAACCCAGCCAGGACGTTTTGTTCAGACCTGCCCTGCAGGAATTGCAGGATAGCTCCACTCATTCCAGCGGATTTGCTCTTAATTTTTTAACGGGAAGTGGTGTCTGCAGGACTTTGATAGATCAGGGGGGGTCTGAGGAACTCTCACTGACCCAGAAGATCGTGGGGACACTCCAACTGCAGCATTCTGTGTGGTGTTGCATCACCAGCACCCCCCTGCTGCTCATGTGCTGGGAGAGGAGCACTCCAAGGCCAGGAAAGACAGAGGGAAAAGGGAAATAAAAGTTCTGAGAGACTCCTGGGTGATCCAGTTTAGGGTTTGATCCAGATGTGGCAGCAACAGCACGTGGATCCTGCTGCCATGTGGGGAATGAGGAAGGAACACCAAAGCTGAACAAGGAATTTTGGATGGTTAAGCCCCTGAAAATAACGCTCCAGGCAAGTGGTGATGCTCTAACAAAGCACCAGAGACCTCGAACTGCTAAAATTATCCAGCGATTGGGAATTCTGCTGGCTTTGGTCAATGGCTTTGCTCCAGCACCCCCAGATCCAGGCCCCGAGTGCTGTCCGGAGCTGGGAGGTTTGGGAGCCCCTGTCCTGCATCCCGGGGACACACAGGGGGTGGAGGGGAGCTGCTGTTCAGCACAATGCGAGGGATGTCACCCGCTGGGACAAGAACCAGAACTCAAATCTGTCTGTGAGCTGTGCAGTGCTAAAACCCTCATCGCTGCCATGCAAGCAACTGAAGGCACGGGGAACACATTTCTGGGGGTAAGAAGCTTTTCAACTTCTTTCCCTGTGGTGTATAAATCTGCACAAGCGTTGTCATTCCCACAGTCCAAACAGTTTACTCAAAGACTGAGAGGAGTTTCGGTTTTCCACCAAGGTCAGGACAACTTTGCTGTGCTCTGACAATCCCCGAGCAGGTAATACTTCTAATACTTTATTAACACAGACTGGGGTCAATAAACACTTTGTACTGCCCTCCTCCCGTATCTCCCCACGCAATTCCCCAATCCTAAAGCCTAAAGACCGGAGGGATTCCCAGACCCGAGCCAGGGAAAGCTCAGCGGTTCAGCTCCATTTCAGCTCTTTTTAAGGCCACCGTGGCTGCCACCTTGATAAATGCAGTTGTTACTAGGAAAGAACAAAATCCTTTAATCATTTTCAAACATTAAATTCCATCATGTCTGGCCTGTAAATGTAAAGTTCACTTTCCAGGAAGGATTTACCAAAGTTGATACCTTGTGCTGGCAGAACGTCCACCGTACATTTAGCAAAATGATTTTTTTTCGGGGGGAGGTTTTTGATACGTTCAGCTCCAAAACTACCACCGTGCCCTAATTTGCCCCGAGTGGCTGCAGCTGAATGTTGTCATCTGTCCCTAATAAGGGCTTTGTTTGTCCCAGGCTTATCCCGGGATAGCTAAAGCTGCAAAAAAACCCCCCCAAAAACCAAAAAACCAAAAAAAACCCCCAAAAAGGTGACTTGAGCTCCAAGTCTGTTCTCCCTCCCCGTGCAGCCTCCAAAGCCTGACGTCTGTGCTGGTTTCTCAGAGGCAATGTTCAACATCTGGTGCCGAACCAGTGGGGTCAAATAATGTTCTCACCATTTAGCGTAATTAACTCCAACCGCCCGTCTGCTGCACGGCCCCGCCGCAGCCAACACAAGCAAAGCCGGGCCAAGGCGAAATTTCTGCTCATTATTAAACCCAAATCTAAGCACTTGTCTGTCTGTAAAAACAGAGCAAAGGGAGGAAAACTGAAACCAGTGAACAGGGTCTGAGGTTTCAATAAATGTCAGAGAGCGTCAAGTCTGTTTGGATTGCAAATTATTGCTGGCTGATGGTCTATTATTTTACAACTGGCGATTGCTGTCAGGAGGTGGGGAGGGGGTGGAGGGAGAGGGTGCTCGAATCCCAGCCAGAGGGGAACAGAAGTTGCAAAATACTGTAACAATCGTTAAAAAAAAAAAAAAAAAAGAAAACACAACCAAAAAACAAACCCACCGAAGTCACTTTCATGTTGGCTAAATTTAGAGTTTTCATCAAGGATCCCTTCAAAGAGTAAAGAGGGCTTTGATGGGTGTCCCCATCATCAAGGACAGGTTGGATGGGGCTTAGAGCAATCTGGGATAGGGGAAGTGTCCCTGCCTGTGGAGGAAGTGGGATTGGGTGGGCTTTAGGGTCCCTTCCAACACAAACCGGTCTGGGGTTCCATGATTCCAAATCCCCTGGCACAGGAGCCACCCCCAGTTCCTCTCTGCCATCCCTGCCTCTGCTTCCAAACACCATTCCCAGGAGAACTAAGACAACTGGAGAACCATGAGCATGCAGAGCACAAAAGGCCCGTCCCGCCTCCCTGCTGAAGGTGAGCTCTTACCTTGTCAAGCAGAGATAAGAGAGCTTTTAAATGGTCCTTAAATTCTTTTGGTAAATGGATTAAAATGCCAATGCATGGCTGCTTCTTGAAATAGAGAGAAGACATCTTATGGTACAATCCCAGGATCCCAGAGTGGTTTGGGTTGGAAAGGACCTTAAATCCCATCCCATCCCACCCTTGCCATGGGCAGGGACACCTTCCACTATCCCAGGTTGCTCCAAGCCCTGCCCGGCCTGGCCTGGGACACTGCCAGGGATCCAGGGGCAGCCACCAACCAACCTTGATGGATTTGACTCCCGCTGAGCACAAAGGCAGAGGATCAGACCCGGTTAGTGAGGAGAAGGGAGATGGTGACGGATGAGCTGCGGGAAAAGCACAAATCAGCAGATGGGCAAATGTCCACAGCCACAGAAAGCCCAGGACAGCAAAGTGCTCATGGCCCCAGAGAAGGGGACATTGTCCTAATTCCACAAAAATCTTCCAGTTGCTAAAACCTGTTGGTTTTGGGCTCTACCAAATGGCCCAGCTGAGGCTTTTGACATCGAGAAAAGTAAATAAATCCATCCCATGTGCAAAACAATCAATGAAAACATCCTGCAGTTAATGGGGGAAAACATTTCCCCCAACAACGCTGATTCCAGATCCAAATTTCTCAGCCAGCTTTTTTGGAAGCAAACCAAGCCATTGAATAGAACTTTACAACTCAACACAGACCGGGGAGCTTTGAAATCTGTGAAGGGATGAAATGCAGGGAGATGTTTTTACATGGAAAACATGGTTGCTCTAGATCAATACGTGAGGTGGGCTAAAATAATTTGCAATTTTATAAAGCGAGAAAAAGTCTTTACAGCCCAATTTTTTTTTTTTAGGTTTTTTTTTTTTTTTAAGGTTTTTTTTTTTCAGCAATGCAAAGTGAAGAATTCAAGTTTGAAGACAAGAGGGCTTTAAATGAAATCCGAATATTCAAAACATGGCTGTTTGGTGCTATATGGAAAAGCAAATCCTATTTTTCTTTTTCCCTATTTTTCTCTCCCTAAATTAAACCTGTGTTTTGCAAAGCGAACTGAAAAAGAATGGATTCATGGTTACAAAAGAGTGGTTATGCTCTCCTGTGCCCAGCACCTCCTCCTCTCTCTCTCACACGCACGCAGCCACTGGTAATAAAACCGTAACTTATGATTTCGCACCAATAATATCCCAAGAAGGGTGCCTCGATTTTCCCCTGGAGCAAAGGAAAGAGGCCAAAACAATCAACGTCTCTCTTGTGCAGAGCTGAGCTTGGGCTCCACTTGGACTCGGCTCCGCGTCCCCCCTGAGCCTGTGGAATATTCTTTACCTGCCAAACTCCTCAGCCCCGAATGTGATGGTGACCCTGGAGCTTTTTTTGGCCCCTCTCAGAGCCAGGGGAGGAACGTGGATCACCCAAAGCTTTCCCTTCCACCAACCCAACGGGGTCTGTCAGGCAGAGCTGATCGATATTTCCCCAGTGCAACAACTTTCTGCTGTGGAATCCAAAGGTTCTAGAGATACGTTTAAAATTTTCTGGCTTTTGTTGAAAATGGTCCCAGTCGCTGGTTTCTGGAAGCAGGAACATTTCGCTGTCCCCTCTCTTGCTTTGACTGGAGAGTACAATGACTCCTGATTTTACCAAGGGGAATTCCTCTTTCTCATCAATCTCTGACTTGGGTCAGCTCACACGGAACTGGAAAATACTCCTGGGATGGGAAATCTCTGTGAGCACAGGGCCCGGGAGTTGCTGCACACATGGCAGGGGGTGTGTTCCGTGCTTTGGAAGGATTCCTGGTTATCCACACTGTGCAACACGAGGCACTGCCCAGGGAAGAGGAGATGTGCTCTTTGTAATGCACTGTAATTAAATCAGCTCCAATCAACTACAGCATCTCTTTGGGAAGCATCCATGAGTGAAAGGCTCCTTTTTTTATTTATTTTTTTTAAGTACGAGTTTTTCTCATTAGTTACACCAAAGCTGCATTTAATTCTGGTCTTGGCTGAACTAAACTCAGATGCACGGAGAGGGCTGAGAATAAACTTTAACTCTCAGGTTTGGAACTGTCCCTGGAAAGCTGAATATCAACATAATCCCAGTCAGACCCCCTGTGACCAAACATGCACTTAAAGAAGGAGTAAACAGCCAAACCTCCTCGAGCTGCTTTGGCCCCAGCCCTGTTCCTTCCCTTTGGCACTTGTTCCCTTGGAATGATGGATTAACAGCTCCAGATTTCAGCAGTCTCTCTTCCCCCTCCCTCTATTGGGATTAAGTGTTTTGGTGTAATTAGTTTATAATTGCTGTGTCCCAAACCATGGGAGAGTTGAGGGGTGGATATCCATGGACACCTCAGCTCTCCTCAGGCAGGAGGGAGCGAATTTCCTCGAGAAGAGAGGCTGACCATGTTAAATGAGCAGTTCTGGCCTGACAAATGGTTGTGTAAAACACTTCCTCCCTTCCCATGTGCTCCCTGCGTGCCTGGGCCCTGGGAGTGCCAAGCTCTTCACTTTTGGATTAAGTATCACGAGCTCTACAATTATTTTGTCTCCTTGTCAGATGCTCGCGGTGGAAAGAGGCCACTGGCTTTGTTCCCCACCTGGGTGGTGTTAATGCGCTGCTGGGTCACCCCAGACACACAGAACAATCTGGGATTCCTCAGCTTTAGGGATAAAACCAGTTTTTCCTCCCCCCATCAGTACCCTCAGCGCCATTCCAGATGCAGAATCCTGGAGTAGAATCGTGGAATGCCTTGGGGTGGAAGAGACCTAAAAGCTCATCCAGTTCCACCTCCTGCCATGGGCAGGGACACCTTCCACTATCCCAGGTTGCTCCAAGGCCCATCCAGCCTGGCTTGGGACATTTCCTTGGGCTCTCCTGATGAGTCTGAATTTATCTGCACCCCTTCGCAGCCTGAGTCTGCAGCGAGCTCTGCCCACGGTCTCTGCCGTGGTGCTGAACTGCTCAGAGCCCAGGAAATCCGAGGATCCTCAGTGACCCTCCAGGACCCTCACGAGTCCCTTCCAGCTCAGAAGATTCTGTGAGCCCAGGACTGGGTGAAAACCTTAAGAGAACAAATCTTCACCCTACATTTTACAGATGAAAAAATTCGAAAATAAAAATTCAGTGAATTCCCATGGAAATGTGACCCCAGAATTGCACCAGCCTCAATAAATCTCATTGTCCTTGGCTAAAACATCCTCGGAATAATTTTCCAGTTTTAACCAGGCACATCACCCAGATGAGAAAAACACTGGGAAAGAACATCCCTTTTATTGGACCTTCAAAACATTTTCCAGCCAAAAATTTCATCCAACCTGGGGCTTAACATTTAGAAGTTGGACTTGGCATTTTAAGATCCGGTTGACACAAAGTTTGGGGCGAACCAAAAAAAGGAGGAAAAAAAAAAAGAAAAAAAGAAAAAAAGAAAAAAAAAAAAAGAGATTGTTGAACAAAACCTGAGCTGAGCCCATGATGGATGGACCCTTTCTTTGGTCTCATTCAGCACTGAAACCACCCGTTGGCTCGGCCACCCTGAGCTCAAATATTATTTAATGCTGGCGTAAAAAGAAAATAATAATTCTGCAGTGTGAGTGTTCCACAGCGCAGCTTCCAATTCACCTCTGGCCTTCCAGGCTCTGGGCAATGATTCATTTTCCTCCTGACAGGAGGGGTACGACATTCTCAGCACTTCTTGGGTGGAAGAAAGTTTGTAGGAAGCAAATCCACTGCGAGCCGTTAAACTTGATGAGGATTAATCCCCTCCCTCGCTGGTTTCATGTCCAAAATGCATCCATGGCTTGGAGGACTGAACCAAAGTCCCCAGCTGGGAGCAGAGCTGTGATCTGGGGGTTTTGGGGAGTGTGTACGTACGACCTAACTAATGGTGGAACAAACCCCAGTGCTCTGGGCTCAGGGAGTCCCACACCAGCAATAACAGATTGTAAAAGATCAAGTTTCAGCACAATTAGCTCCTGGCTGCAGTTTATTACCCCATCGGAGATTTAAAACATGATTTCCACCCCCCCTGCCCCTACTGCATTCCAACAATACTTAAGTGTCTGGAGCTGACACTGTAAAACAATAATAGAGTGACAAATATCTGTCTATCCAAAGACAAACCTGGTGGCTGGGCTTGTTTGGAGACAGTAAACTGCAAAACTTGATTTAAAATGGCCTTTTCTCCTTCTTCTCGCAGGTTACAGGGCTGAGTGGAAATGGTTTTGGTGTCTTGATTGGTTTTTACTCTTTGGTGGGATTCCAGGATGGTCGAGGCTTCAGAAGGACAAGGCCCAAGGAGGGGGTGAAGGAAGAACTCCCTGTTATTTCTCCAGCAGAACTGAAGCTCAACACCCAACGCCTCAACTTGAAAAAGAATTAGGTGGAACAAATTCCTCTCTGCAGATGTGCAGCTCTTCCCGGTGGATGTCAGGAGTCCCTGGATGTCCCCTGGGATGACGTGGGCAGCATTCCAGCAGTTTTATTTCCTTGGGCTGGATGGAACACGTTGGAACAGCACTTGCAGGGCATCGTGAGCTGGAATACCTTTGGGGACATCTTGCTCTGGTGGTTTTTCATAAGAACGCCCTGCAAGCAGCCCTGCAGCTTCCAAAGCACCATGCCAGGAGCGAGCAGAGAAAGGAAAGCACACAGTGGGGAAAAAAGGGGAAGCTGGGAGCTGTCGGGGTCGATCTGGGATAGTTTCCATGGATTGGAAGCGAGAAGCATCGCGCATTTTGCAAAACACGGAGTCGCAATTATGGGAGCAAATTGTAGTGATTAGAGCGGGTATGAAACTTCTCAGTGACACAATAAACAGCAGGGCAGACTTATTTCCATTTAATTAAAGTCCTGTTTACTCAGACCCTGGTGTTTCAACCCTAAAGCAGAGCTCCAGGGCCGCGTTTGCCCCGTTGCTCTGGGTGTTGTGCGAAGCTGTGCAGGTGAAGGTGTCACAGGAGCTGCCCGGGTCTGTCCCTGCACCCTGGAGGATCCTCTGCCCCAGGAATGGGGTCAGCACAGCAGAAGGAGTCTCCAGGAATCCAGGGGAGGAGCGGGGCCTAAGAAAACAGGGAGCAATTGGAACAACCCCGGGCTGTTCAGCGTCCGTCGCTCTGGGTGGGATTCAGCTCACTGAGCCCTGCCCAGCTCGAGGCCACCCGTCTGCTTTAAGCCCTTCCCCAAGCCCACTCCAAAGCCAACAGCACAGGGGGAAGTTAGAAATGGAGCTGTGCCACCTCCCTCTCATGAGGGTCTCAGGTAGAGCCTTTCCTTTTCCAAGAATCATGTAAACATGGAATGGTTGGGGTGAGAAGGGACCTTAAAGATCCTTTCATTCCACCCCTGGCATGGTCAGGGACACCTCCCACTGTCCCAGGCTGCTCCAAGCCCCGTCCAGCCTGGCCTGGGACACTTCCAGGGATCCAGGGGCAGCCACAGCTTCTCCGGGCACCCTGTGCCACGGCCTCCCCACCCTGCCAGGGAGTGTCCAGCTCGGAGCAGACACCTCATCCTTCAACAGCAGGAGCTGGAGAAGCCAAATCCCAGCTTTTCTGGGTAAGACTCCTGTGCAGGAGGACGTTACCGGTGCCATGGAAGCTGCAGCTCCAGCCTGTGGGCTGTCTGCCTTCCAAAGCCGCCAGGACGAGGGGATTTGGTGGTTTTGTTGGCTGCCTGCGCGGGGCGGTTTGAGCCCAGCCTGGTTTCCACAGGTCAGACTTAAGGCACGCTGGCGGAGAGGCGCAGGAGCCAGCCTGCACCGCCAGAGCCTGTGGATAAACACAGCCTGCTCTCCGTGCAGGAACAGCAGCCCTGCAACGTCATTTTTCCAGTGACGTCGATCTGGCACCTTCCTGCCGCACTAAACTCGCTTTGAGGGAGTCAAGTGAAAAAAAAAAAAACCAAACCAAAAACCTTAAAAAAAAAAAAAAAGTGGGAAAACCAACAATGCTAAAAAAAGGCCTGCTATATTTAGGATAAAGCTGAGGATGCATTGGTCAGTGTCCAAGGGAAGTGGCCCAATGACCTGATTACTGCTCAGCAAAGTCGATGGGAAAAGCTGAAACTGGAAAACTCGATCGGTTTTATGACCTTTAAGGAGTGCAGTCAGGAAAGGGAGTTTAGTGCCTCTATCTTACCATTTGTTTATAATATTAGTCATTCTTAGAAGAGGGCCTGACTCACGCTGCCAGAGTTTCTCCTCCTGTATAAACTAAAACGCTGTGACATTCAGTTATTTCATTATTTTAGGCCCCTCCCAAATGAATGCTCTCCCTGAAGCACCTTCTCCTCCCAGTGACACCAAGTCTGCACAGAACAACATCTGGCACTTGTTCCTCCCCACTCCGCTCCAGGCGCCTACTGGAGGTGGCCAAAATTAGCAGCACGCTCACCCTCAGCCCCGTGCTCAGTGCTGAGGGGACGAACATCCAAATTCGGGGTCTCCAGCTTAATTTAGGGCTAGGATTATCTGGTCTGGCACACGGGCTGGTATCTCTGCGCTCAGAGGCGCCCTGACGTGTTTACCTCCGTGTGTTTGTGAGTTCACCGAGCTGAGAAAGTGAGGATTGGGCAATAAAGCTCATTCCACTGAAATCATCACCCCCACCCCAATCAACCCGGAGATTTCACACTTGATTCTAAAAGATGGGCTGCAAACCACGGCTGCATTTTTCTGCGGATCCCTCCTGGGTGCCACCTCTGTTTTAGGCGGAGGTGGAAGGTCTGTTTATAAGCCACAACCCGATCCCATCTGCGCGGAGCCATCGGATCCGGCCTCGCCGCCAGCCCCGCAGCCGTAATCCCCAAACGCGCCCTGGGAGCCCTCGGCGAGGAGCGCTCCGGCTGGAGACCTTCCCGATTTGGCTCCAAACCACCCCGCAGGTGTTGGGCTCGAGGAGCGTCACCAAGGTGTGAGGCAAAGCAAGCCACGTTCCAGCCCAGACTGGTTCATACTTATTTTCTTTCCTGCTAATTGTACCCGCAGCCAGCGGATTCCCTCATTAGCCGCGGGAACGCCGCTGGATCCCCGCCGCTGCTTTCTCCCTTCCCACACGGATTTTATCCCCAAAGTTGGCGGGCTGGAAAACTGGCCCGGCTCCAACCCTCCCAGTGCCTGGAACACAAACCTTGCACAACCCTCCCAAGGCACCACTTTACCCGTTGCCACCTCTGCTGGCAGCGCCGTCCCGGGGCTGCTCCCTCTTGCCCAACATCCCAGTGTTCCCCTGGGAAAGCTGGCGGCTCTGTCTGGAACAGAAAAGGATGTTTGAAAACAAAGACACGTGGCAGTGGTGGCAGGGACAGCTGAATGTGCTCACCGAGGAGAGGGATGATTAATGGTGGGGAAATCTACGATTTGATCATGGTGGGGTGGTGAAAACAGAGCGCTGCACTTCATTCCCACTTCATTCCCACCTCATTCCCACTTCATTTCCACAGAGTTCATCCTGGTGTCCAGTCTCAGAAGTGGCGTTGTCTGCTCTGGAGGGATTTGCCGTGGCCTGGGCAGTCTCTGGGAGCAGCCCCAGGGGCAGATTTGTCACCAGCTGTCCCCTGCGTGCAGGGCACAAGCTCCGCCTAAATCCAGCCCTGAGGGGGATGCAACTCAACCCAAACTCTGGAAAACAGAAGGAATCAATCCGCCCAGTGGGTGCCCAGAGCTCTGGATCCGCTTTCTGCCTCCCGAGTAACCAACAGACAAGCCCCAAATTCCATGGGATGCTTTGATTCCATCTGGGAAACGTGGAGTTCCAATCCACATCATTGGGTGGCTCTAACTCATGGAATCATGGAGTGGTTTGTGTGGGAAGGGACCTCAAAGCTCATCCAGTTCCACAGGGACACCTCCCACTGTCCCAGGCTGCTCCAAGCCCTGTCCATCCTGGCCTTGGACACTGCCAGGGATCCAGGGGCAGCCACAGCTTCCCTGGGAATTCCATTCCAGGGCCAGGAATTCCTTCCCAATCTCCCATCTCATCCTGCCCTCTGTCACTTTGAAGCCATTCCCTGTGTCCTGTCCCTCTGTCCCTTGTCCCCAGTCCCTCTCCAGCTCTCCTGGAGCCCCTTTAGGCACTGGAAGGGGCTCTGAGCTCTCCCCAGAGCCTTCTTTTCTCCAGGCTGAAAAACCTAATAAACAAAATAGAAATATTAAATATATTTGTTAACAACAAATGTTATAAATATTGAATTTAAATCCACGTTTAAGACCTTTCCCTAAATGATTGACCAGAGGTTTATGACACAAATCAGTAACTAAACATGATTTGTTTAAAGAACAGTTCCATTTTAAAAAGCAAATGCTGTCAAACCACTCATGGGGGAGGAAAAAAGTGCCTTTGGCGTTGTATTAACGATATATTTTTAATTTCCCAGTTGCTGCAGTCTCGCTGTTTGCATTTAAGGCTGTCAGAAAGAATTGTTTAATAAGTGCCATGGAACAAAGGGGCTGGAAATCACCTCCCTAGGAAAGCTAGGAAAGCTTTCAGCAAGGACCTGGAGAAAGAAAAGCCTGGTCAATACTCGGAAGTGACTGTTTGTGCTGTAATTAAAGGAATTTTGATATATTGAACCTTCTGTGGGGCTGAGTAAAAGCTCTGAATTGAGCGGCAGAGAGGTTTTAGGGAACAGGGATAAGCTGGTGTCACAACTGTCAGTGCAGGAATCTCTGGAAGGACGGGCTCACTTTTTAGGATCAGCATTTTTCCAAGGCGAGTCCAGCAAAGTTTGGCCTAATCCAGATCTAGCAAGGACAGGCAGGAGGAGGGATGGCTACGGGGAAATGCCTCATCCCTCCTCCCACTGCAGAAAAATTCATCCATCTCCTCCTGCTCTGCTTCAACGTGACCATGAACTTCATGGATGTGAAGGATTGGGGCTGAGGTGTCGGTAAAAATCCCTGGTTTTGGTGGGGAAGCCCAAAGAATTTCACTGATACTTGGCTGGTTTTGTTGGGTTGATTGGTTCTGGTTCTGGTGTTTTTTTTTTTTTTTTTTTTTTTTTTTCTTTGCATCATGGAGCTTCATCTTTGTAATTAATAAAACCGAATTACAGAGAAACGCCATCTGGCCTGAATTCCTGCAGGAATTCCTGAATTCCTAATGAACGGCCCGGCACCAATCTGAGCTCTTTCTCCTGATGAAGCACCCCTCCCCAGCAGCAGGCTCTGGGACAGCTTTTAGCAGGAGCAGCACTTTTCCAGCCCAGCTTCACAGAACTTCGCCTTGGCTTTGTCCTCCTTACACAACCCCGACATTTCAAACGTCAGCTTTTTATTGAGCAAGAGGCTTGGAGGAGTCAAAGTGTCCTTGAAAAAAGAATCCCCGGAACCCAGCCCAGGTCTCCAGGGAGCTCCTGCCCTGCTGGGGCAGCTCCCAGGACCTGCAGCACTCCCGTGGCCCCTCTCTCCTGTTTTACCCCTCTCAGCCCCTGGGAGGTTTCCTGGTCTCATCCGGGGCGGGAGGCGAGGACAGGGCTGGGTGTGCATGGGAAGCTCTCCACGCCCTCCGGGAGCGCTGAACTCTGCAGGGAGCCGGGGCAGTGCCGGCAATTTTGGCACCTTCCACCAGAGCTGGGGCACAGCCGAACCGGTGTGAGGAGCCCCGAGGGCGAGGAGGGGCACTGGAACCTGGAGGAGAGCGTTTCCATCCCTCCTGTCTGGAGGAGAGCGTTTCCATCCCTCCTGCCTCTGGAGGAGAGCGTTTCCATCCCTCCTGCCCCTGGATGAGAGCGCTTCCATCCCTCCTGCCCCTGGAGGAGAGTGTTTCCATCCCTCCTGCCCCTGGAGGAGAGCGTTTCCATCCCTCCTGCCCCTGGAGGAGAGCGCTTCCATCCCTCCTGCCCCTCGGCTCCTCGTGCTCAGGGCTGCTGGGGACATTTCCTTCCCAGTCCAGCTCCTGGCTCATCTTTGGGCTGGTGGCACCGTGCACGAGGGAGGGCCAGCAGCAATCCCTGGGGCACAGCATTCACAGAATCCCAGGAGCACCGAGGCTGGAAAAGCTCTCCGAGCTCACCCAGTGCCAGCTGTGCCCAATCCCCACCCTGTCCCCAGCCCAGAGCTCTGAGTGCCGCCTCCAGCCCTTCCTTGGACACCTCCAGGGATGGTGAAAACACCCTGGGCAGCCCCTTCCGATGCCTGGCCACCCTTCCCATGAGGAAATTCCTCTTCATGTCCAGCACCAGCCCTTGAAGCCATCCCCTCTTATCCTGTCCCTGCTCCCTGGAGCAGATCTTGACTCCCTCCTCCTGTCAGGGAGTTGTGCAGAGCCAGAAGTTCCCCCTGAGCCTCCTTTTCCCCTTTCCCAGCTCCCTCAGCCTCTCCTGGTACTCCAGCCCCTTCCCCAGCTCCGTTCCCTTTCCTGGACTCGCTCCATGCCTGACTCACCACTCAAAAAGCAAATATTTGGAGGCCCAGGTGAGCCCGGGGTGCAGAGGGGGTGGAATCACCTGGTTCTGCTGGATTCCCTGAGGGAATCTGAGCACCAAGGGCAGGAAGCTCCTCCATCCCCGGAGCCACCTCCCAAAATGATAAAGATCTAGGGGGAGGCTGAAGAGAAGAAAACAGGAAAAATGTGACCAGCGTTCCTCTGCTCATCGTGAGGCTGCTCCAACCAAGGGTTTTCAGGGCTCCCAGAGCCAGAGGAGAGGGGAAAAAGAGGAGTTGGGGGTGTGGGGAAGGAGAGAGCCTGTTCTGAAGAGGGGAAAGATCTCCTTGAGGAGTGCCAGCACAGCTCCCAGCACTCTGGGGTTCCTGGGCTGGGATCAGGAGCTTGGATGGCAAATGCAGTCTGGGAAGCGAGGACGATGCTGGGAGGGACTGGCAAACACCTCCAGCTGCTGCAGCAAACTGCCAGGAGGGCTGGGATTCAGGCCCTGCCTCTCATTAGCAGCAGCTCCCTGCTTCCAGGCCCTTTACAGGATGGAGGGGTTTAAGAACACATTTTACCATCCATTTAATGTAACAATATTAAGCTCGATTTGGCAGGGCCACTTCGGACATAAAACTTTAAAATGAGCTTTTTCAGAGCATAAAATCACAATTGGTCCTGCTAGTAAAAGGATAAAATAAATGTCTATTCACCCTAATTGCTGTCAAACTTGTGATTTTCTTTTTTTTTTTTTTCCCTTTTTCTGTTTTGTTTTCTTTTATATGTAGTAAAGCCAACGTGGTTTTATTGTATGGGGTGCAAACGCTCACCGTGTAATATTATAAATCCTGCAGAGAATTAAGCATCTGCACATTTTTCCTGGCTGTTTCTTGCTTTAACTCGAAACGTCTGCGAGCCCTGGCACGAGGGGGAAGTCTGTGGGCGAGCCTGATCCCACCTCTTTTCCAGCCCCGCTCTTTCCGAGCCCTCTGCTCGTGGCGATTTGCGAGGCTCGGAGCGGCCGATGACAAAGCGGGCAGGGCGGCGGAAAGGATCCCCACGCTGAACATTCATGGGGTTCCTCCACCTCGTCACCCTCAGGACTGGAAGGAGCCAAGCCCCCTGCAAGCTCCAGCTGGAAAACGAGGATCCTTAGGTCAATGTGGGGATTGTTGGATCCGGGAGCTGAGATCTCTGACCTTTGCTAAACTCTGCTTTGCTTCACGGGTCTCCCTATGACTCCAGAACTGCTCTGCCTGCTGTGATTCCATCAGGAATCCCTGCTCTGCCTCTACCTTGTCTCTGAAAACCCCTACAAGGAATTGCTGGATCCCTCTGACCTTTGCTAAACTCTGCTTTGCTTCACGGGTCTCCCTATGGCTCCAGAACTGCTCTGCCTGCTGTGATTCCATCAGGAATCCCTGCTCTGCCTCTACCATGTCCCTGAAAACCCCTACAAGGAATTGTTGGACCCCTCTGACCTTTGCTAAACTCTGATTTGGTTAACGGGTCCTGGGGTCTCCCTATGACTCCAGAACTGCTCTGCCTGCTGTGATTCCATCAGGAATCCCTGCTCTGCCTCCACCATGTCCCTGAAAACCCCTACAAGGAATTGCTGGATCCCTCTGACCTTTGATAAACTCTGCTTTGGTTCATGGGTCTCCCTGTGGCTCCAGAACTGCTCTGCCTGCTGTGATTCCATCAGGAATCCCTGCTCTGCCTCCACCCCGACCCTGAAAACCCCTCTGAGGGTTTGGTGGTGCCCTGGGAAATGTCCCACGGAGGAATGCAGCAGGGAATCACCCAGCCTGTGGGTGTGAATTGAGGGAATTGTGGAAGGGAACAGCCCTGGAAGGCTCCGGGTGATCCCAGGGACCGAGGGGTGCTGGAGAAGCACCCAGCAAGGCTTAATCAAAGCCCTGAACACCCAAAGAACAAAACCCCTCTCGGTTATTGTGGTATTTCTCTCCCTTGGAGGTTCTCTGACCTCCCAGAGATAGTCCAGCTGTCCAAGAGGAGTTACCCAGGGATGAGCAGCCCGGGGATGGGAAGAGCAGAGTGGAACATGTGACATTTGCAGGTACTTTTTGAAAAAGAGCAAAGAATTTGTCAGGGTGGGGCCTGGAGGAGCCCGGACAGGCAGCGTGTGACAGAACTCTGCTCCTGCCACTCCTCCACCTCCCACCGCCACAGCCTCGGCTTTTTCAGCGCCTCAGACAGACACAAATATTCCCTTTTCCTTTGTTTTCATGGCAAAGGACAAGGGATGCCTTTGCTCGCTGGGAAGCGGCGCAGATTTGGGGCTCACCAGGTTCCTGCGGGAGCACTCGGGCATGGCATCAACACAAGACAGCTTCCAAAAAATGATCCTTTCCCATGGCCAGCGGTGGCTGCAGGGAGCCCCGGCGGTGCCAGGCGTCTCCTGTCAGCGACGCTGCCCAAGTGGCAGCCAAAAGGGAGGCTCTTGTTTCCAAAACAACTTCGTCATTTCCCTTATTTACTGCATTATCGCTTCAATCTGCAAACGAGCTTTCAGTTGAGGCCGGAAAAAAATGGAAAGAGCGTCCTCCACCTTGTAGTTTTTCATTAAGTTTCTTCCCATTTTGGGAAAAAAATAATTATGAAGGGGGTTCTCCAAACTTTTACTTTGTTTCTTTTTCTTTTTTTAATCTTTACCAGCTCAAACCCAGCAGAGATTTTGTGGAATGGCCTTTAAAATTAAGTGAAGGCGATTCACACCACCTTTGCTCCTCCTGGGGTTCTTTGGAAAGTGAGGATTTTTTTCCCAGCCCAGACTGGATGGATTTGCAGATTTCCAGCCTCCCAGCCAGCCCCAGCAGAGATAAGGGCTGGGATTTGCACTGTGTTGTCCTTCCACTAGATGTCCCAGTAAATTTTATTTACATTGATCGGGATTGAAGGATTTCCCTGGAATGCTGTTTATATAAATGTGAATATATTAAAACTTGCATATTAAAGTAAATACATATAATTTATATATATAAGAATATATAAAGTAAAAATGCAAAAATATATTAAAATATTTATTATTTATAAAAGTTAAAAAGGCAAAAAATCAATAGGCATCAAGCAGGAATTCCACTGCCCAGCCTGGTCCCCTGCCCCAAATCCCAGCTCCCTGTTCCTCTGGCACTGGGACAGGAGCAGGAATTCCACATGATCCCTGTCCCAAATCACAGCTCTCTTGTTCCTCTGGCACTGGGACACTGCCCGGGGGACAGGAGCAGGAATTCCACCCGGTCCCTGCCCCAAATCCCAGCTCTCTGTTCTGACATTGGGACACTACCCAGGGGACAGGAGCAGGAATTCCACCTCTCCCCTGTCCCAAATCCCAGCTCCCTGTTCCCATGGCATTGGGACAGGAGCAGGAATTCCACCTGGTCCATGTCCCAAATCCCAGCTCTCTGTTCCCATGGCACTGGGACAGGAGCAGGAATTCCACCTCTCCCCTGTCCCAAATCCCAGCTCTCCCACTGGGACACTGCCCAGGGGACAGGAGCAGGAATTCCATCTCTCCCCTGTCCCAAATCCCAGCTCCCTGTTCCCATGGCATTGGGACAGGAGCAGGAATTCCACCCGGTCCCTGCCCCAAATCCCAGCTCTCTGTTCCCATGGCATTAAGACAGGAGCAGGAATTCCACCTCTCCCCTGTCCCAAATCCCAGCTCCCTGTTCCCATGGCATTGGGACAGGAGCAGGAATTCCACCTGGTCCCTGCCCCAAATCCCAGCTCTCTGTTCTGACATTGGGACACTGCCCAGGGGACAGGAGCAGGAATTCCACCTCTCCCCTGTCCCAAATCCCAGCTCTCCCACTGGGACACTGCCCGGGGGACAGGAGCAGGAATTCCCTGCCCATCCCGGCCCCTCCTGGCGCAGGGAGCATCCCCGGGGCCATGCTCAATTTAACCCTTCGCTCCCCGCTTCCCAGCAGTCCGGGAGAGCTCGGAGCGCTCTCCTCGGGCCGTGGAGCCGGGATGTGCCGGGGCTGTGAAATCAGAGCCGCTGGCGCTTGGCTGGATCCCTTTTGTTCTCGCGTGGTGGTCTCTGCTCCCAGCCTGCCACGACCACAAAAAGCGCCTCGCTTGTTCCTTCTTGCCGAGCTCTTCGCTGTCCTTCAGCGGGGGAAGCTTTGAATGAGGCGCTGCCACTGCCCGGGGGGCAAAAATGAGAAGCAGACAAAGCAAAACACCCCTAAACCAAACCAAACCCCCCCAAATCCCCCCCAGACAGCTCCAGGTGCAGAACACAACACAGCCAGGGGAAACGTGTGCAACGGTGTTCCTTTCTGGGCTGGAATTAAAGGAATTGGGTTAATGGTTATTTAAGTAGACACATACGAAAACAGATCGGCTGCAGATAGGAAACAGGAGAGTTCGAACAGGATGGGTGATAAGGGGGCCGGTGGGTTAATTAAGTTACTTTTTAAAATACAGAGGAGGGGTGTGAAGTAACGAGGAGTAGAAGTTTGGGGTGGCTGGGTTGAATTTTAGCTCCTCAGGGCCACAAAGCTGTCACTTAAAAAGGAAGATGCTCAGAGAGAAGGGCAGAGCCTTCCTAAAATGGAGAAAATTCGTCTCTCCTGTAATGACGTCCCTGAAACTCCTCCACCCAAGCAAAATTTGGCACCCAACTCCCTCTCCGGCCAAGGTAGAGAAGAAACATTTGCCAGAGTATCCCTAAAACTGATAAGAAGGGAAGGCAGGAGGAATCTGACCCTCACCCCAGGTCAGACACCTGCACAGGTAAAGTCAGCAGCAAATCCTGACCTCCATTCCTCCAAAAAAAAAAAAAAAAGCAAATAAATCACAAACAATCCTGAAGATGGCTTCAATCACCCTCTCTACACATTTCCCTTCCGTAGAGAAAATCTCTCCTGCAACGCTCCAGTTCAGCTCTTCGGGTGCTTGGGGACACTTGAAAAGCTCTGGGATTGTTCTGGGTTGTTTTTAATATCCTGGGAGAAATTAAACCAGCAGGCAAATGTGGAAGCTCTGAGTGGAAAATCATGTCCAGACTTGTGTGGAGGGGAAAAAAAAAAAAAAAAAAGAAAAAACATTACAGTGATAACAAGGCAAATCCTGAAGTTTCGGGTTTATGTTACGCTCATGGGGCTAGGGGGAAAAGGTCCTGCTCAGCTTTTAAACCTGTCCTCTGTCTGCAGGCAGCAATCCCAGACTCTCCATTAGTTGTGCAGTAAAAGTCAGGAAAAGATGGGAGGAGACAAAATATGGGATGAGAGCGCAGTGGCTGGAGGATGAGAGGATGATTTCTGTGGTGTTGCTTTGGCCTAATGTGATAGAATAACCTAAAAAAACCCAAACTGAAACAACCTGGGGCACACAGACAGACTCCTGGAGCTTGCCAGGAGCTTCCGAAATGGAGATTAAAATGGACAATGTGTTCTCCCTGTTTCCCTGGGCTCAGTTTTCCTTAGCTTTGAATCCCGGGTATCCTCTTCCATCTCTCAACACAGATCTTCAGCCAAATAATATTCAGGGAAAAACCATTGGGAAGCTCATCAAGGAGGAAGGAGCTCCCTCTGTATCTGCCACCGCCTGGCTCAGGTTTTGATGGATCAACAGTGCCAGGGAGCAGAGGATCAGCCCTGGGAATTCCCAGCCTGGATAAATCACAGTTATATCCCATCCTCAGGCTGGGAAAAGAGAATTTTGAGGAGCAAACTGACGGAGACGGGGAGAGAACAGGGAAATTAATGTTTCTTTAATAAATTCTTCTTCAGTTCTTTTTCTAAAACTCTAGCAGAGTTGAAGCAGTGTCTCGCAGAGGTGAAGCCTTATGCTTACTTTGTTCAGAGTATCGTAAGCATCATCTGTAAAATCAGAATATTGCGTGGAATTAATAAAAACCCCGCACATTTTGGCACAGATCTGGCATTAAAAGTCACAGCATCCATTAGAGAAGTCACTGGCAGTCATATTAAAACCAACTTCTTTTCACCTGCCTACTTGAGCAGTATTGTTTGTACGCGTCAAGATAATAAATCTTTATTTTACGCAGTTCGATGCCTGGCCTCTGCTTCTTTCACCTTTCTGGTCTGTTATGCCGGACATTGAAGATTATTCAATTCCTGACTCCTTGGATTATGGTAAAATATGGATTCGGGTAAAATAATGTGGATTACAGTAAAATGTGCATTATGGTAAAATATGGATTATGGTAAAATAATGTGGATTATGGTAAAATATGGATTATGGTAAAATATGGATTATGGTAAAATAATGAGGATTATGGTAAAATGTGGATTATGGTAAAATATGGATTATGGTAAAATAATGTGGATTATGGTAAAATATGGATTATGGTAAAATAATGTGGATTATGGTAAAATGTGGATATGGAGCACGTGGATTTATCTGTGCTGACGGAACAGCTTCAGTCCTGGGGAATCTTTCCTGATTCCTCACTGGCTCTCTCCGGCAGTCTTTATAAGGTGAGGGTTAGGATTTACCTTCCCCATGGGAGCCACTCCAGGCTTGTTGGGTTGGGATGATCCCGTGGAAAGGAGCATTTCCATGGGGGAACAGCCACCCCGTGGATCTGCAAGGAACCCAGAGGACAACCAGGACAAACCCCAGCCCACCTGGGCACCGCAGACCGCTCCAGAGGTCACAACTCCATTTCCAGCCCTACAAGAGACCTTGGGTTGATTTAACCCACAAAGGATAATTAGCTGATAATTAACACGTAACAAATGACAGGGATTATTACTGCTGGAGCCAAAGGCACTTCCAGGACAGATTTCCAGTCTTGGCTCAGCCCAATATTTTGCTGTTTGGTTTTTTTTTTATTTATTTATATTAATTTTTGGGTGTTTTTTTAGCTTCCCGGAACCCCATTTTTTTGGAGAGCACCCTGGGACGCAGCAGGGAATGATTTGGAGCAGCCCTCTTCCTGAAAGGAGGCGATGACGGAACTGGGAGAGATGTGGCTCTGATAAACAACACCCACCTTGCCCGGCCCGCGGCGTGTTTGGGGTGGCACCCGGCCAGCAGGGAGCTTTGTCAACAGCTTTAATTGGGGTGCTTTTCACCCCGGGCTGGCTTTGCTCCCCAATCCAGCGGATTCTCCATTTTTCAGTGCACCGAAGAGCATCCAGAGGGATCACGGGCTCATGGAATGGTGTGGGGTTGGTGTCATGGGTTAGCACAGTTTAGTTTTTTAGAGGAATATGGAATGATTTTCTGGTTCAGGACTTAGGAATCGCTTTAGAAAGGACAGGGACCTATCAGAGGGTTGGTTGGAATGTTGGTACCTGGTTTGACAACTAAAAATGTTAGTTGTGACTTTGGGAGTGTCTGTATAAAAACCTTTGAGTGTTTTCAGAGTTTCATTCTGTTTTGTTTTAGTTTTTCTCGACTTTTTTTCCATTTTTTAAATGTGTGTTAATAACCTGTCCTTTCTAAAGCTTGAGCCTGCTTTGCTTTTCTCCTAATCTCTCTCCCACATAGAAAGAGTAAACACTAAGACCACTACACTGAATCTAGCAACCAGAATTTAATGAACATGAAACCGCTATGGTTGGAAAAGACTTTGAGAATCACCCTTCATCCCGCTGGCTGTGAGGAGAAAAACCGAAAATCCAACCTTGAAAGGCACCTCAACATCTGCTATCCCAGATTTGCATCCTCACAAAATCTCCCCGTCCTCTGGAAGGTCAGGTCCTGGAGCTGGAGCCTTCAGGCAGACCCAGCAGTCGCACAGGGCTCTCCCCAGGTGACACTTTGGGTGGCAGTGGATGTCACCGAGGCGTGTCTCTGATCCCTGGATCAATCAGTGTGAGCAATTCAAGCTTTATCCTGTCCTAAAACCGGCCCCAGGTCAGGACAGGGTCAGGGAGAGACTCCTCAGCCCTCCCTGAATTCCAGAGACGGACATGATAATTCAGATTTTGGGGAGTTCCTTTCCAAGCCTTTAAAATCCAGGTACAACAGCAGCCGAGCCTGACACTTTGTTCCGTCATGGATCCACTTCACATTCACCAGCCCAGGATGGCCAAGAGAAGCCTTTCAAAGCACCCATCAGCTTCAAGCGCTGAAGTTTTCCTATTTTCTCCTCCGAACTCCCACTGGAAAGCAGAACCACTGGATTCCCATGGGGTCGAAGACTGAAGCATGGAGCGGAAGGAGCTGCGAAGCTTCGCCTCTAGGGCTTGCCTCAATCCTAGAATCACAAAACTGATCCAGGAGTTAAATTTCTGCCTTTCCACCTTCCCCTGGTGCAGCTCAGCCCTCCGCCTGTCCTGGCTGGGCGCAGGGCCTTGGTGCCCATCCTGGTGTCTCTTTTTGGATTAAATTTAGGTTTTTTTTTTTTTCCCTTCCAGCTCCACTGTGGCTGAGGACATTAAAATCCTTTCAGTGACTCCAGCAAGCTGCAGAGCTCTGAATTTCCTCCCCGAGCACTGCAATAATTCATCCAGGGACCATTATGATCCTTCCAGATGTTGGCGTTTTCCAGGCCCTTTCCAAGCACAGCTCCGATCCCACATGGAAGGGGAGCTCAGCTCCGGGGTTGGACGGTGTCTGTGTGATTCCCTCAGCTCCCTGAACCTCCCTGCCCTGCCACAATTAGCTTAATGACTGTAAACAACCACCAGGGACTCGCTGCAGTAAAGGGAACGTGTCACAGCAAGCCCAGCCTTGACACAAGCACCGCGTTTGTCCCCCAGACTTCACACTGCTGTCCTACAAATCAAAAAATCATCATTATCCTGATGCATCCAAAAGAATTCCCGAGGTTTCCAACACGACTGTGAACGTTCTTCTTTTTCCTTCTGCGTTTTCAGCAGCAGCAAACCCCAGGGTGAGGGTTCTGAGCAGCAGCAGGCTTTGCACTTATTTCTTCCTGCTCATCTCTGGCTTCGTTCAGAGATGTCTGTAATGCCTCTTCATTCGGAGAGTGGATTTTCCCTCCTTGCTTGGAGTTTTGACCGCAAAAATACCAAGTATGGAAAAATGGAAGTTTGGAAAAAACCAAAAGCAGCGGCGCTGGGTCCTTTCAGGGATAAACAATCCCAGCTGCTCTGGGGTTTCCATAATAAAAATTGTTTTTTGCTGCCAGTTGTGGGTCCAGCTTAGGCAGAAGGGGAGGGGAGCATCATTCCTTTATCTTTAATTGTCTAGGGGAGCGTTATTTATTTACCCCTTCTCGTCCATTAGCTGCAAGCGCCCTCCCAGAATTGGATATTTCTCCTGCTGACCACCTTGGGAGCTGACGGGACAGAGAGCACCCTGGAGTCCCTGGGGAGGAGCACAACCACCGCCAGGGAAAGAGAACTTCAGATTTCACTCCCTTGAGATCCCTCCTAGCTTAATTTCAGTGTTTTCTTGGCTCAGGGGAGACATTTCCATGAACTTCCAGGCGTCCTGGCCAGGCTGAGGCAAAACTGATTGGTGATGTTTCGTCCTAACACCAACAATGCTGATTTCTCCTCCCTTTCCCTGCCTGGTGTGATCCCAGCGGCTCAGCAGGGCCCTGGAAGCTGCTGAGGGAAAACCACAGGGGTTGAGTTTAGAGGTGGAAGCATCCTGGGATATAAAACATTCCCCGCTCCAGCAAGGCCGTGAGGGGTGACGGTGGCTTTGTCGCACCGTGGCAGCGCCCTGAGCTCTCAGGACACGTCCCCTGCTTGTTGGATTTGTTGTTATCAGGCCACAGTGACCAGCCAGGGCTCCCAAAGGAAAAAAAAAAAAAAAAAATCAGCTTTTGGCTCCTCGTTTCCAGCCTGACAGAGATCTGCGCCTTTCCTGCGCCAGCTACAGAGCAGGAGGATTTTGGAGCTGAATCCCTCTCTCACAGCAGTCCCTGGGTGAAGGACGCTCTCCCCCGGAGAATATTTATCTCTTGGCATCCATCACGAGTCCTGGGGCAAAAAGCAGCAGGTCTGAACAGGAGAGGGAGGGAAAAAGAGCCTGGTTTGCTGCCTTGCAGCATTTTATCCTGATCAGACGGGGAGATAAAGCCTCTGCTCCCCGTCAGGATCAGGTTGGAAGTGGAAGTGGCGGCCACGCATTCCCTGCTGCTCTTTGCGGGTGATTTATCACCAGAGATGCTCGTTTTCCCTCCTCAGCTGGAGTGGAAATCCAGAACAAACAGGAATAAATCGAGTAGGAGGCAGTGAGAAAAGGGTGTGTCCCGAATTGAGGAGAAGGGTAAAAATAAACCTCCGAATGCTGGCACGGTGCGTTTGTGATCACCTCACCGCCTGGAAAGGGAGGACAAAAGGCAGAGAAAAGGAGGAAAATGACAATTTCTGGTTTATGGCAGAGTGGGTGAAAAGTGGGCTCTGAAAACCAAGGATTTTCCAGCTCTTGCTCAGCACCTGAAGCCCTTTGGCTCGGAGCCACCAGGGCAAAGCTGGGTGATGGATGCAACAGGGATGAGGGATTTTTTTCCCAGAGCAGCTGTGGCTGCCCATGGATCCCTGGAAGCATCCAACGCTGGCCTGGAAAGGGCTGGGAGCACCCTGGGACAGTGGAAGGTGTCCCTGGCCGTGGCAGGGGGTGGAATGAGGTGAAATTTGGGTGCCTTCCCCCCAAACCCATCTGGGATTCTGTGGTTGTTCAGGAATCTCAGCTGTTGAAAAGAGGAGATATTTTACAGCTGGCACACGACGCAGGTGAACCTAAAATGAAGGTGTTCAATAAACTGGGAGCTGTAACCTCGATCCCATATCAGAACCACCCCCACCATCATGGATCAGCCATCTTTTGTCATATTCCTCCTGATCATTTCGACATCTTCGGGATAATAATCAGGATTAGAAAACAAGCTGGGTCCCTTCTCAGGAAGATTTGTGTTTGCCCTTCACAGCCGAGCCTCACTCAGCACAGCTTTGTTCCCAAGCCGGGTTTCATCCTCCCTCAGCTGACTTTTCACATCCTGATTCAACAAAGCCCTAAAGCCTGAGCAATCAGTGCTGGCGCAACTCTGAGCTGCTCCCTGATGAACCTGCTTCCCAGAACTTCTGCAGGGAGGGACAGACGGCACCAGGAACACCACCAAATGAGACACAGCCCTGGGAATTGCTCCCGCGTCTCGCGGCGATCCGGATTTTTCCTTGGGAAGGGAAGCGCCCAAGCTGTGCCAAGCAGGGCCTGGAATATGCCACACTCGTTTTTTCCAGGGTTGGGGCGCTCCCCAACGGGCAGCAGCAGTGGGATGAGACCCCAGAGGTGACATTTCTACAGCAGAAAATCTGCTTTTCGCTGCCACGAGTGATAATGGGTGACGGCGGTGATTCCCTCCTTTGGGCTTTGGATGAAGGAATTCAGTTTTGCATAGCAAATATCATCATGGTTCTTTTAGGGAATCAAATTCCAGCCTCAGCTTGGGGTTCCACCATTTAAATTTTTTTTTCTTCCTTCCTTCTATTTTATTTTATTTTATTTTATTTTATTTAGTTATTTATTTATTTATTTAGTATTTTTTGTTTGGTTTTTTTTTTTGTGTTCGGTTATTTTTTGCGTGGGTTATATTTTTGAAAATATTTATTTATTTATTTATTCATTCATTCATTATTTTTTTTTTTTCTCCAGCCAAAGGTCATGAGGAACACTTTTCCCATCAGGAAAGGGCAGCAAGCACTAACAGGAAAATAAGGGGCAAAAATATCAGGGGGCGGCCCGTACTGTGATCAGCTATCTGGAATAAAAATATTTTTATTTTTATATATTGCATAATATTAGGTCTGGAATAAAATTAAAAAAAAAAAAAAAAAAGAAAAAAAAAAGGCACAACCCTATCCTTTTTTTCTTAATTGCTTCTTTCTCATCCCTAATCCTTTGTTTTTCCTCTCAGTTCCTGCCCTGAACACGGAGCAGACAGCGTGGGGTGCCTGGCGAGCTCTGGGGAGCTGGAATCCCCCTTGGATCCGTCAGATCCCGGGAACTGGCGGAACAAAGGGATCCCAGCCTCTCCTCCGAGGTGTCCCCCTGCCACCTCAGGCACGAGGGGAAATCTCTCCCGGAGAGCGCCCTGCCCGTTCCTGCTGGGAGCGTGGGTTTTCCGGATGACTGCGAGTCTGTAACCCGCACCTGAACCTTGCTGGTGGCTCGGCCTGTGGGAATCGCTCCGGCGGAAGGCGAGACCCAACAGGTCCCTGCTGACGGCGGCAGGAAGGCTCTGACAGCCAGAGGTAATTCAGGAAAACCCAGGGCTCAGCCCTCCTCTGGGAGCCTCTGGAGCGCTGGGGGCTCCCAACGCTTCCCCACGCTCGGCTGGAGCAGAAAATCCACCCCCAAGGCCCACTCAGCTCTTTCTTGACTCACGTTTTGTTTTTTTCTGGGACAGGTTGGAATTGTTCTCATTTTTAATCGAGAGAGAGCTCGGCGTTTCGAGGTGTCGGCATTTCGAGGTGTCGGCGTTTCGAGGTGTCGGCATTTCGAGGTGTCGGCATTCTGAACCCTCAGCGTACTGAACCCTCAGCATTTCAAGGCGACAAAAGGAAGATGCTGAGAAGGAAATGTGTTGGAGTCCAGGACATTCCTTTGGCTGCCCTGGAGGGTCAGAGACCTGGACAGGGGGGTCTGGGACCCCAGCCCAGAGCCCAGAGGGACACTGGCTTTGATCTCAGTCCATGGGAAAAACTTCCTGCACTGCGGGATGGATTCCAGGTCACAAGAGTGTGAAGGATAGTAGTTTAGTTTATCACAGGGTAAAAAACCAGTAAATTTAGGTTTCTAGCATTGAAGTGAATGGGGGCAAGATGGAGAACTTGGGGCGTTGTCTCCTGCTTCTTCTTTCTTCTTCCCTCACTCCATTTCAGCAGTGACGGTGGCACAAAGTAGTTTAAGAAGATTGGGTCAAGGCAGAGATGACCTGTTTAGTATGAGTGATAGGCATTGGCAAGTAATGATCAATAAAGAATACATAGCAATTAGTATAAAAGATAACGACTGCCCAGCTCGGGGGGAATCGTCAGATGTCCAGGCAGCTGCAAACATCTTTGTTGGGCACTGAGAAAATTGTAAGATAAGAAAAATAAACGAAGCGCGCAACCTTGAAAAGTCAGAACCTGAAGGCTCCATCTCTTTCATCCGTTTGGCACAGAGCTTAGCAGAGGGCAAAAAGACTCTAAAACCGCCTGAATGTCGGGGAAAGCCCACGACAGAAATGCCTTGGGGGAACATTCCCAGTTATAAAAGAAAGCAGGAAAACGCCAGATTCCCTCCTCACTCATCCATATACGCGTATGAAAAAGGCCCAAACCCTCATAAGAAGTTCCATGTTGCGTTTGGGACAGTTTTTTCCCCCCTCTATTTTTTTTTCCCCTATTTTTTCCCCACTTTTTTTCCCTAACTTGAGTTGATAATTAATTGCAGAAAAGAAAAAGAGAGAGAGAAAAAAAATCTCCTGGAAGTGCTGCCTTTGAACTTGTCAGAAACGTCATCTGTTAATCACTCACGGTGAGGAGCTGCAGATTTGGGCTTTGGTGCTGCAGCTTGTCCTGGCCCTGGGTGAGCTGGCTCCTTGTGCCCCAGGGGCAGGAGCAGGGGGACAGGAGGGACACACACGCTTGGAAAAACAGTGGCAGGAAACGCCCAGAAACATCTGGGAACAGGGGAAGTGAGAAATCTTTGTATGACCCAGAATGAATCGTGAACAAAATGAGCTCGTTTCGGTTATTTTGGTGATTTGGAAGGGGCTGCCCAGGGAGGTTTGGAGCGCCCATCCCTGGAGGTGTCCAAGGAAGGGCTGGAGGTGGCACTCAGAGCTCTGGGGTGACAACGTGGGGATGGCCACAGCTGGGACTCAGTGATCCTGGAGAGCTTTCCCAGCCTTGGTGATTCTGGAGAGCTTTCCCAACTCTCAGTGATCCTGGAGAGCTTTCCTAACCACAGTGATTCTGGAGAGCTTTCCCAACCACAGTGATCCTGGAGAGCTTTCCCAACCTCTGTGATCCTGGAGAGCTTTCCCAACCTCTGTGATCCTGGAGAGCTTTCCCAGCCTCTGTGATCCTGGAGAGCTTTCCCAACCTCTGTGATCCTGGAGAGCTTTCCCAACCCTCACTGATCCTGGAGAGCTTTCCCAGCCTTAGTGATCCTGGAGAGCTTTCCCAGCCTCTGTGATCCTGGAGAGCTTTCCCAACATCTGTGATCCTGGAGAGCTTTCCCAACCTCGGTGATCCTGGAGAGCTTTCCCAACCCTCACTGATCCTGGAGAGCTTTCCCAACCACAGTGATCCTGGAGAGCTTTCCCAACCTCTGTGATCCTGGAGAGCTTTCCCAACCTTCTGTGATCCTGGAGAGCTTTCCCAACCTCGGTGATCCTGGAGAGCTTTCCCAACCTCAGTGATCCTGGAGAGCTTTCCCAACCTCTGTGATCCTGGAGAGCTTTCCCAACCTCAGTGATCCTGGGGAGCTTTCCCAACGTCTGTGATTCTGGAGAGCTTTCCCAACCTCTGTGATCCTGGAGAGCTTTCCCAACCCTCACTGATCCTGGAGAGCTTTCCCAACTCTCAGTGATCCTGGAGAGCTTTCCCAACCCTCAGTGATCCTGGAGAGCTTTCCCAGCCTTGGTGATCCTGGAGAGCTTTCCCAACTCTCAGTGATCCTGGAGAGCTTTCCCAACCCTCAGTGATCCTGGAGAGCTTTCCCAACCTCTGTGATTCTGGAGAGCTTTCCCAACATCTGTGATCCTGGAGAACTTTCCCAACGTCTGTGATCCTGGAGAGCCTTCCAAATCTCTGTGATCCTGGAGAGCTTTCCCAACCTCTGTGATCCTGGAGAGCTTTCCCAACCCTTAGTGATCCTGGAGAGCTTTCCCAACCACTGTGATCCTGGAGAGCTTTCCCAACCACAGTGATCCTGGAGAGCTTTCCCAGCCTCAGTGCTCCTGGGATTCTGCCCTCCCAGCTCCCTCTCACAGGCAGAAGACAGCCCTGCACCCAGCTCTGCACCCAGCTCTGCACCCAGCCCTGCACCCAGCCCTGCACCCAGCCCTGCACCCAGCTCTGCACCCAGCCCTGCACCCAGCTCTGCACCCAGCCCTGCACCCAGCCCTGCACCCAGCTCTGCACGGCTCCTCCTTGGCAGACTGATAATCAGTTTATGAATTTGGGATCCTCCATGTTCCTGGTGAGCTCCAGTGTGCCCTGGGGACAGGGAGCTCCTGCAACCCCCGTGCCTGGAGGGCAGGGAACATCTGGCTGCTGTCCTGAGCCCCACAGCTGGCCTGGAATCCTGGAATCCTGGAATCCTGGGATGGTTTGGGTTGGAAGGGCCCTCAGTGATCACCCAGTTCCAACCCCTGCCACGGGCAGGTTGCTCCAAGCCCCATCCAACCTGGCCCTGAGCACTTCCAAGGATCCCTTCTCTGTTCAGGCCCTCTTCGCTCACCCTCTCCTGGCTTTCCATTTCCAACTTACCCAAATTCCGGTCGTTCCAGGAGTTTTCTCTGCTTTTCCAGCCCTTGCTTTTCCCAGCAAATTTATTCATCCTCTGTTCCAGCTCTTCTTTCCAGAACATTTTGGAATGTTTCTTCTTTCCCACTCCTTTCACACCCCCCACCTTCCTGATGTTTCTGGAGCCCATCTTTTCACGAAGGAAAAAGGGACAACTAAAATAATTTGGGTTTGTCGCCTCTATACAGCACTTCTGGAACAATTGATCCCCGTTTAACAGCCCCGTGACCCTTGGAAAAATATTTTAAATCCCTAAATCTTGTAGGAGCCGAAATTAGAGCTGTTTAATCACGGAGCAGAAGAGAATAAACCTCCCAGCAGTCCCACACAGTAAATCCTTTAAGAAGTTTGAGTGCATTTATTAGAGAAAAGAAAAAAAGTTATGGATGTTTCAGAGGTCAGGAGAAAACGCCTGGGAGACCCATTCCAGCTGATCCATGGAGGTCACTGTTTATATTTTTTTGCTCTTTATGTGTGAAATGTTCTCTGAATGAAGGGCATTATCTGACAATTTACTGCTGATTTTCTCCAAAAGGTGGGAAAATGGATATTCCAAAGGTCTGGGTCTGCAGGCAAGAAAATGGGATTGGAATCAATTCAAAGAGGGTTTTTTTTTTGTTGTTTTGTTTTGTTTTGTGTCCTGGATTCCTCTCGGGAGTTATGGATGGTTTTTGTGGGTGAAAACAAAGGAAAAAAAAGACAGGAAGCAGCCAAAAAGGAGGGAATTCAGAGACAGGGATTCCTGCCTGAGGAATTATGTGGGGAGGACACTTTGCCTGTTTCACATCTCCTTCTGCGATGGCCAAAAATCGCTCCAAGTGATGCCTTTGATGCCAGCTCCGTGTTTATAACCTGCAGCTCCTGATTTCCCTCCTGTATCCTCTCGATGGGAATATTTGGGGAGCAGGGATGGCAAAGGTCAGTGCGCGGGAGGAAGAGCAGCAGGAGGAATCCTGCAGAAATGAAGGTTGGATTTGATCTTTAGCCAAGGCAAAGCCCCTCTGTGTTAATTCATTATGGACCAAGGTTAAATAATCCTAGGGAAGCAGGGATCTGGAGGATCTCTAAATCCTGCAGGATCCCCGTTTTCCACTTCCAAATTTTATCAGCTTTCAGACAGTCCTGGATAAATGGGAGGGCCAAGCCTGGGAGCTTTGGGAAGTTTCCCCTTGGGACGTGGCCAGGGAGAGCCCAGGGAAAGGATGTCCTTGAGAAAATATTCCTGCATTTTTCATCCTCAAGGAGAGGTGGGGGGGGATTCAGGAAAACTCTGAACTTTCCTGGTATATCCACCAGTTTTGGGGGCTAGCACTGTCAGAGGTGGGAGTTTGGGTCCATCCTACAACAGGGACATGGAAAATCTCTGCTGAGAGAGGCTTTTTCCCCTCTGGAATAGGAAAATTATTGTATTGGGGGTCAATCATAGTAAAACTAACAAGGTCCTGAATCCCACAGAATTGGGGCAAAATAAGTGAAAGTCCTGAGTTTTCTGTTATTTGCTCGGATTTTTTTTTTTTTTTTTAATAGGAGCATATCCTTTATAAGCTTTTGGAAAAGTAATTTTTGAAGCAAAAGAAAAAAAACCACATGCTTGGACACCTCGATTTCTTCTTGAAAGCATTTCCAACCTCTACTTTCGGGTTGCTAAACCAGAATAAAAATAATTACCACACACGACAATTTGCAGAGCTTTTAATTAGCAAAACTACCAGGGAAAGAAAAAAAAAAGAAAGAAAGAAAGAAAAAAAAGAAGCGAGGGAGGAAAAAAAAAAAAAAAAGGCAAAAATCTCAAGAAAACTTGCAACAGGTTTTCTGTAAGCTTGGGTGGAGTGGAAAAAGTGAGCCAAGATAATTACCCACACTTAGTCATAAGGAGCAGGAAACACAGTAAAAGAAAAAAAAAAAATCTAATTGGGGCTGTTTTTCATATATATATTAAGGTGTTAATTTCCATCACATCATACAATGCAAGAACTTGGGATTTGGAGTGCAGGAGCCTCGGCCTGCAGACGAAATGACAGCAAAAAAAAAAGAGGCAAAAGCACGCGCAGACGTTGATGTGCACACAGTTAAAAATTCACACGGCAGCTCAGGCCCCAGTTCGTGCTCATGGAGGGTTCGGTTCCTTCGCTTCCAGGGAAAAGCTGCTCCCACTCGGACACCAAACCAGAGCAGAGCAGGGCTGCAAAGGCAGCGGGCAGGAGAGAGGTGACAGGAGAGAGGTCCCCGTTTATCACAGACCAGGTGTGACGGGGTCTCAGACAGCCCCAAACCCACAGGGATGCTCAGAATGACCACAGCGACCCCCAGCCCCTTCAGAAAGGCGTGGAAAATTCACCTTCGTGCCACAGGCATCCCTCTTCCCCCAAAGGAACCAGAGCTGGACCTGCTCCTCATCGGAGGGCTCCAAATCCCATGCCCTGATGCAATTCCCTTGCGAGAGGAGCGTGGCCCATCAGTTATTTTCAGTTTGCAGGGGGGAACTTCAATATCGTTACAGTAATCTGTCTTTAATCAATAACATTCATTTTGTTATGCTTTAATATCGTTAAAGAGCACTTTAATGTCATCATTAATAAATACACAGGTGGCTGTGAGCAGCTGGGACACTGAGCAGAGATTTGGGAAGGCAGAAATTAGGGAAGGAGCTTCTTTCCCAGCGTTGTGCAGGCCCCTGGAAGGCAGAAGGGAGTTGAGAGGAGGAGAGCTGGGGATTGCCAGAGGAGGAGGATTTCAGGAAAACCAACAGAGGATGAGAATTTGAGGCTTTCCAAGAGCTAAACCTCCCTGTGATGCAGGATCCGGCTGGGATGGGAGCTCTGGGTGCTCGGGAAGGCTCGGGCTGGCCTGGCTCGTGTTTCATCGCTTGATGCCTTGGAGTGGAGAGCAGAGGCTGGACACAGTTAAGAGAATGAAGTGGGTATTTATTAAAGTTATTTATTGAAGTGGGTTTATTCAATAGATGCAGTGCAAAAGCCTGGCAGAGGCGACACCAAGGATGGACGATGGCCACAAGTTTTCCAGGCAGGTTAAGTTTGGTCGGTTTGCACATCAGGGGTTAATTGTCCCATTCCAGCCTCAGGTGATGAAGTCTCATTCCCTGGTTTGCTCCCCCCCAGATTCACTTTTGTTTGTGCTCCTCGGTGTGGGAAATGGGTTTGTAGAGAATTCCCAAAGCCTGGCAGAAGGCTCACACAGCCTCGTGCATCTGTGTGCAAACTCTGAGATAGAAAACGCCGATTTGGAGAGGCCATGGAATAGGACAGACATTGCTGAGAGAGGAATGGAACTGGAAATGCATTTCAAATGATGACTTTGCAAACAGGTTAGGTATTTTAGAGAAAAAGAACTGTGAAAGGTGTATTGTAGGAGAACCCACAAGGGGTAATTTTAGATGTTTAGAAGCATCAGCAGCATTGTGTAGCATAAGATGATAGGCAAAAAAAGTTTATAATGGATTATAATTAGGAAATAGTTTGGGTTCTGATTGTGATGGCGTGAATTGTAACATCTGCAGCGTCTCACCCTTCACAGGAGGCTGAAAATGGAATGAAAGTTTCTAAAACGCCTCTCAGAGCCCCGTGTCTGTGTCAGGAGAAGGGATAATCCCTGGCTGGGGCCGGGGGCAGAGGGAGTCCTTGGCTCCCAGGCCTGGCAGGATGGTTCTGCCTGCCCAGACTGTGCACAGAGCTCCCCACGGCTCTGTGCAGCCGGAGCTGTGCCCCACGGCAGCATCCCGAGAGCGGAAAGGACAAAACCCGAGGGCATCACCCCGCGGGGGCAGCGGGGCTGACTCGTCCCTGCAGGTTTGTTGTTCCAGAGGGTGGTGGTGCATCTCCAGGAGCAATCCCTGCCCAGGAGATGTCAGCTGGAAAGTCACCTCCCAGCCAGCGCGGAAAAAAAACCCCAAAAACCTCAGAGGTGAGCAAACAGAAAACCTCATCTGTTTGTGTTGGCAGGCACGGGGCCTCTCCTGCCCTGGGAGCTGTCCTTGCTGTAGGGTGGCATTCCCCCGGCCGGGGGAAGGTTCTGGGCTGGCAGCACGGAAAGAACCCGCGCCAGGGTCGAGGGCTGGCCGTGCCCGGGCGCCGCGGCGGCGCGGACAATCCCTCAGCTCTTCCATCAGTTCACGCCTCTCCTCCCTTCTCCTCTTCCTCCCTGCTCCAGCTCGGAATTCGCAATCCCCAGCGCCGGGGATGGCAGCTCAGATGGCAGCAGGGGCCTGGCTGTCCCCAGAGTCCCAGGAGCACCCTCTGAGTCTCCAGATCCACGGAACTCCGCTGGGTGAGGGTATCAGGACATCCGGTCGTGCTCTCCGTTGAAAACGGCCGCTAAAACAATCAAAATATCGCAGCCCAAAGGAGCTCGGGCGGCCAAGCAGAAGCTCCTGGTGGCACAATAAGATGCAAATCCCTGCCAGGCACAGGGGGAAGGATGATAAAATATTGCCATCTGTTGGCATCCTGGGCAAGGAGGTCTCCCCACGTTCTGTGTGGATTTGCTTGTGGGCAGGGAGAGGAGAGATGGGACAGCAGAACGCCCTGAAAAGGAATCATCTCAAAAGACAACACTCTATTTTTTATTTTTTTTCCAGATTTTTTTTTTTTTTTTAATTTTTTGCTTGGGGATTCCAGGTTTTGATCTCGCTCCACTCCTCCCCACCCACGGCATGTCACCACACAGGTTTGGCCAAATCCCGAACCTGGATTTCCAGGGTTCAGGGTCTGCCTTTGGGAAGTTGTCTATCCAGAAACCAACCCCTCGGGGAGAAAGCTCTTTAATATCATCGTTAACAAACACAAAATCAGGTGGCTGTGAGCGGCTGGGACACTGAGGGGAGATTTGGGAAGGCAGAACTCAGGGAAGGAGCTTTTTTGCCAGCGTTGTGCAGGCCCCTGGAAGGCAGAGGGGAATTGAAAGGAGGAGAGCTGGGGATTGCCAGAGGAGGAGGATTTCAGGAAAACCAATAAAACTCGTGCTGTTCCCTCCATTTGGAGACAGAGGAGCCCCTTTGTGCCAGACACTGCCATGAGCTCAGATCCTGGGATGCCAGGAGAGCTTTTCCCACATCCATGGGGCTTTCCAGGCTGTGAGGAGCCGGAGCTGCCTCGGGGACACCACCTCAAATATCAGCAGCACAAACCCTGGGTCACATCCACAAACTCCAGGCCTTTGCTGCCAACCCAAATCTCTCTTTTTTTGCCTTCAAACACCACGGGGCCTGCTCTGGAGGATTTGCAGCTGGGAGTTGAAGACGGCAGGAGCAACCGGCGAGGTTCCATTTGAAGTTTTGCTCATTGCGTGGGATAAAAACCCACCTGAATGCTCTTGAGCTGTGGCAGAAACTCGGGGACAAGCCCTGCCCCATCCAAGGCCAGGCTGGAGCACCCTGGGACAGGGGGAGCTGTCCCTGCCCATGGAAGGGGTGGAATGGGATGAATTTCAATGCCCCTTCCGACCCAAACCATTCCAAAGCTTGAGCTGGACGGGTCCCTTTGGTCCTTCCACCTCTCCCGTGTTTATTCCAAGCATTCATCCACCCTCAGCCTCCTCCGTCTGACATCCGAGGGCTCCGCGCTGTTGTTCACCCTCCCTTGGATCCACGTCTCCAAACCCTGCCCGACTCTTCCAGCATCACCTCGCGGGAGAAAAAAATCGGCTTTCAACCCAAAGTTCTTGTTTGAATTGGAGAGATTAAGGGCGGATGGGGAAAAACAGCATCATCTTCCCGGCCAGACGAAGTGAAATTGTGTTCTAATCAAAAAAGAAAGGCAAACGTTTCAACCCTCGGGATCCGACACTCGCAGGAACGGAGATTTTGGTTTGATCAAAGGCCCAGGAGAGGCTGGAGGTGTCTCAGTCCTGGCTGGAAGTTATGAGAATAATTGGGCACGCAAAAGCAACTGCGTGGCAAACCAGTCAAAATATCAAAGATTCATCTTATTATTATTTTTTTTTTAAATTAAGGTTTTGAAATAAGAGTTTCAAAACTTGAACAGAATATTTTTTTTTATTCCATTGTTTTTTTTCAAACTCTTCAGGTCAGACAAACTGCTCCGAGGACTGAGGTTTTTGCAGTGAAAGTGATAAAAGAAAAAATGACTTGAAATTGGTTTAGGCAAGAAAAAGTTGAGAGGTTTCAGTCAAATCTGAAACAAAATGCTGATGGTGCAGACACTGATTTTATCCCACAAAACTGGTATCATCAGTTTGCTGAAAAGTTAAAAAAAAAGACTCTTATCAATTCTTGCAGCCACTTCCCTAAATTCCATTCTAAGCAAAATGTGATGATTTCACCATTTCCCTCAGAAAACTACAAAACCTCGTCTCCTACATCTGCTTTTAGTTGGAGCTAAAAATATGTCTAAAACAAGAAGAGTGATGTCCCAGAAAAAAAATACTCCTGAAGCAAAAAGAAGAAAAAAAAAAAGAAAAAAAAAAAGAAAAAAAGAATTTTGGATAGAACCTGAAGTTGCCTGACGATTTTCCCATCCCACAAAAACTTGAGATCTCCAAAACAATTTTGCTGCGCAGTAGGAATGAATTTTGTAGAGAAGGAGAAAAGACCCACCCAAGAACATCCAAAAAAACCCCGTGGTGAAAGCTCTGATTTGGGATCTCAGCTATTCCAACCCAAATATTCCTCCCGTCTGCTGGAGATTTTGGACGCCCAAAGAGCCAGGAGCTACCCTGGATCTGGGAAGCTTTGCTCCAAATGGATGCATTCCTAAAAAAAAAAAAAAAAAAAAAAAAAGTTAAAAAAAATTTAAAAAAAAAAAAAAGGAATTGTGGTTTTAGTGAATCACGATGAAAAATCATCCTCCAGGATTTCTCAACTCGCCGTCAAACTTGGGGATTAAAGGAACAGGAGCTCAGGGTGGCTGTGCCATCCCTCAGGGTCAGGAGCTTCCCTGGGGATTTAAAGAATGGGATGGGATTTAAGGAATGGGATGGGATGGGATTTAAGGAATGGGATGGGATTTAAGGAATGGGATGTCAGGGTTGGTGGTGGTGTTTTTTTAGAGGTTTGGGAGCCCCAGCTCTTTCCCAAAATCCACTCAGTGAGGTCCCACAGGCTGAGCTGCTCCACGTGGGCAGAAATGGAGTTAAGATCTCACCTGAACAACCCACATTTTTCATTTTGGGGCACATCCAGGCTGGCCAGAGTGACCCACGAGGGACAGCGGCAAGAACCTGACACCCGCCCCGAAATTCAGCTGCACGGCTGAATGCAAACCCCAAAAATGAATTTTCTCTGAGCAAACCCCTTCCGAGGGAACGGCTCCAGCTCCCGTCACTGTCAGCAGCTGAAGCATTTAATGGTGCCGAGCAAGGGCTGGGGGTGAAATTCCCGTTTTTTGAGTGACACTTTGGCTTTTGGGGAGCTTTTGGCCGTGGCACAAAGAGATCTCATCAGGCCAGGAATGCGGCGGGGCGGGGCTGCAGGTAACAGGCACTTTCTCCCCTGCTTCCCTTTTATTTTTAGAGCCATCAGCTGAAATGTCACCTTCCCCACCAGGAGCCCGAGCCTGGGCTCTCCTCGCTGGCAGCAGGGCGGGATTTTTATTTTATTTTATTTTTTTTTCCACTTTTTTCTCCTCGCTTTGAAGTCAAACCAGTAATTAAGGAGGAGGCTGGACTACCTGAGAACCCCAAGCTGGTGTCACTGCAGTGCTCCTGCTAATAATAGGATCTGAGCTGTCTGCAGAGGGTTCCGTGGGAGTCCAGGCAGGGATCTGACGGGGGCTGGATTCCTCTCGTATCCACCAGGGATTAACTCATCACCCTGCCCGAAAAACAACGCCCAGAGAAGCCGAGGGCCTTGTCCAGCCCCATCCCCTGAGCTCGTGGCAGAGCTGGAAATGCAGCTCGGGAGGTTTTGGGGATGGATTCGGGAGGAATTCACTCCCAGGTTTAATCCCCTGATATTTATCCGGGATCTAGAGGCCTCTGTTCTACTCCTGAAATAACGGCCAGAGGCAGAAAAGCCCCTTGGGACAGGAGGGATCCTGGATCCAGCCACTTTTGGGTCCTGAAGGAACAGCTGTGGTGGCCCTGGCAGGGAGTGACACGGAGCAGGGCTGCCCAAAATGATGGCACAGGGAAAGGGAATGGCACAGGGAATGGCACAGGGACACAGGAATGGCACAGGGACATGGCACAGGAACACGGGAATGGGACAGGGAATGGGACAGGGACAGGGAATGGGACAGGGACACAGGAATGGCACAGGGACATGGCACAGGGACATGGGAATGGGACAGGGACACGGGAATGGGACAGGGACACGGGAATGGGACAGGGAATGGGACAGGAAATGGGACAGGGAGATGGGAATGGCACAGGGAGATGGGACAGGGACACGGGAATGGCACAGGGACACAGGAATGGCACAGGGACATGAGAATAGGACAGGGCATGGGACAGGGAATGGCACAGGGAATGGGACAGGGACAGGGAATGGCACAGGGAATGGGACAGGGACACAGGGAATGGCACAGGGACACAGGGACACGCCTCCACCCCCAGGAGCAGCAGGGATCTGTACGGATGCTGTGCCGAGCTCAGGGTGGAAAGGGGTTTGGGCAGCAGACAAAAAAACCTCGGCGAGCTCTCACACCTGTGGGGGAGAGAATATTCCAGGGAAACCCCAGTGTGACCTCGCAGGGCCTTCAGGGGGCTTCGAAACAGGAGGGAGAGGGAATTTTTGTATGGGCAGGTAGTGACAGGACAAGGGGCAGCGGATTTCAACAGCCAGAGGGGAGGTGAGGTGGGATAGGGGGAAGGAATTCTTCTCTCTGAGGGTGGGGAGGGGCTGGGATGGAATTCCCAGAGAAGCTGGAGTGTCCAAGGCCAGGCTGGACAGGGCTGGGAGCAGCCTGGGATAGTGGAAGGTGACCTTGCCACAGCGTGATGGAACTGGATGAACTTGCCTTCCAACCCAAACCAGTCTGGGATTCCACGATTCCACGTGTTCAAGCATCCTGAGCACTCATGGGAAGAGAAACTCTGATTTCCAGGATGTCAGTTTGGGAATTTGAACACCAGGGCCTCGTGTACGTGATCCATCCTCTTCCCTCCTTGATCTGATATTTAGTTTGCACCAAAACTTCCCCAAACTGAAACCCTGAAGTGAAGGAAAGTCCAATTTTACAGACGCTGAGTGAACCCTGGGCGTGAAGGGCGAGCTCCCAGGTGATGGAGCACGGGGATGAAACAGGGGACGGGGACGAAGCACAGCTCAGGGCCGGGCACAGGGATAAAACAGGGATAAAACAGGGATAAAACAGGAGAAAGGGATGAAGCACAGCTCAGGGCCGGGCACAGGGATAAAACAGGGATAAAAACAGGGATAAAACAGGAGAAGGGGACAAAGCACAGCTCAGGGCTGGGCACAGGGATAAAACAGGGATAAAACAGGGATAAAACAGGAGAAGGGGACAAAACACAGCTCAGGGCCGGGCACAGGGATAAAACAGGGATAAAACAGGAGAAGGGGACAAAACACAGCTCAGGGCCGGGCACAGGGATAAAACAGGGATAAAACAGGAGAAGGGGACGAAGCACAGCTCAGGGCCGGGCACAGGGATAAAACAGGGATAAAACAGGGAGAAAACAGGAGAAGGGGACAAAACACAGCTCAGGGCCGGGCACAGGGATAAAACAGGGATAAAACGGGGATAAAACAGGAGAAGGGGATGAAGCACAGCTCAGGGCTGGGCACAGGGCACTCAGCGCTGATCCTGGCAGTGCTCCAGGGCTGGGAATGCTGAATCACCTCAAACCACCTCAGCGGGACAGGTGGCAGCAGCTCCAGGAATGCAAAACCTCTATTTTTTTGTTCGTTTTGACTTTTTTTTTTGCCCCTCCCCACCTCCTTAACCCCCGCTGGATGTCAACCAGCCCAAGGCTGACCCTGTCCCACGTTCATAAAGCTGCAGCGGCGACGACGCCCGTGGTGAAAATTCGGAATATACAAAATATAAACGGGGTTGTTTCACCTTGCAGCCCCCTCTGAGCGCGGCTGCCCGATGTTCTTAAAAAGCGGGGGGCAGTTGGGATTCACTCGGTAAATTTTCTGGTCAATTTGGTTTATCTAAATCATTCCTTTGTACGAAAAGCTGGGAAAACACAGCGGCAAATCAGCTCGGGAGGATGTGGTTATCGGGAGATAATCGGGCCCTGGGGAAAGCAGACACACCTGGCTCCGCCGTGCCCTTGAAGAATCATTAACTCCATTCCACCCCCTTCCCGTGCAGGAATCACCGCCGGCCGCCGCAGCAGGGAGAGATCCCCAAAAACAGCTCCTGGGCTCTCCCCGACCTCTGGAGCAGCAGGACACCTCCCAGGCAGCTCCTCAAAACCTGAGCTCAGCAGCCAGGAGCACACGGAGCTTTCCAGGTGCGCGGGGTGATCCAGCTCGGGAGCTGCCCCGGAGCAGGGCATGGGAGCGACAGCCTCTCCCCGGCTGGAATTCCGCACCGGGCTCCTTCCACCTTTCAATTCGGGGAGCTGAGAGTGCATTGCCTGGCCAAAAATCGAGCCCAGAGCAAGGCAGACACGGCTCTCCCAGGCGAGCCGTGGATGGAAGAAAGCTGGAGTGATTTAGGGACTTGAGGGGTAGGATAAGGAGGGATGAGAATAAAAAAAGGTTTTCCAGCAATCTCAGGCTCTCGAGGCACCAGGAGTTACACCGGAGTGGGGGAAACCCCCCCAGACAGATCCATGTGGAGCAAAGGAGGGAGGAAGGAGCGTTCGGGTGCTTTGTCACGGGCTCCCACCTCCTCCTTCCAAGGAAAAACCTCGGCTCCCCGCAGCCCCGGTGCTGCGGGCGCCGCGCACGCCTCCTTTCGCCTCTGGAAATCCAAAGGGAAAATATTTTCATTGGAAGGCAGCAGCCGATACCTCAGCAAGGTGGAAGTGGATCTGACACCTCCTGCCCCGAGCCCCTTGGCAGCGGCAGCTCCTTCCTGAGCTCGGCATGTCCCAGCCCGCGACAGCCACCGCAGCTCCCTGACCCGGCAGCTTCCCTGCCCTTCCCTCCCGGCACTAAGGGGATTTGGCTCTCGGCACGGTGGGATCGCTTCCAGTGGGGAAGGGGAGCACATCCCGGCTGTTGTGGCCCAGCCCAGGCACCCGATGGTGTTCACCGAAGCATCGCCGGCATTTCCCTGCAAGACCCGTCCTGAGGGATTTGGCTCTTCCACGTCCCAGCTCCCACCCTCCAACTGCCACGGTGTACTTTGGGAAGCTGCCAGATTCTATTAATTAAACTATTATCTTCCCTCACTCTCTCTCTCTCTTTTTTTTTTTTTTTAAATTATTTTTTTTTTTCTTTTTGTTGAAGATCTCGCAGCTCTGAGGAATCCATTGTTTATTTTAATTAGAAGCGAGGATTTGTCTGGAAATCCGTACGTGGGGCTGGCGGCGTAACCGGGCTGGAGCTGTGTGCTGTTCCCAGGTGAACATGGAAATGCCGCTGCCTCCAAATTAAGGGCACAAGAGTATCTTTCATTTCTGCACAAACCTTAAAAAAAACCAACAAAACAATAAAAAACAAACAAACAAAACCAACAACAAAAACCCAACCAAACAACAACAACAAAAAACCCCTGAAAATCTGAATCTCCGGTTAAGGGAAAAGCGAATATCAGCCTCATTTCACAAACAATCTGTTAACTCAAATTTATCCACGGACAGTTCCCTCCAGGACACAAGTGGACAATCCCTGCTACAAACTGAGCAGGATTTCTTTGCTAATTTGACAGATGGAGAGAAAAAAACCCTGCAGGCAGTGCTCCAGCCCGGCTGTACAGCCAGGAGTTTTCACCTGCTCCTGCTCCTGACTCGGGGCCTCGCTAAGTGCATCCCTGCTCCCGAGAGCAGAGCTCCTCTCTGCCTCAGTTATTCTGTAATTAGACAGGTTAATGAGTTATTTGAAGTCGATGGGATCCTCGGAACCCATCTCTCCCTCAGGTGTGACACAGCTCCTCTCCGTCCCCACTCCAGGATGTCTTTATCTCACCTGGCAGGCACAGGAGTGATGGACACATCCCAAAGCTGTTCCAGTCATGGAATCACGGAGCCATGGAATGGTTTGGGTGGGAAGGGACCTTCAAGATCATCTCATCCCACCCCCCGGGACGCCTTCCACTGTCCCAGGCTGCTCCAAGCCCCAGTGTCCAACCTGGCCTTGGACACTCCCAGAGATCCAGGGGCAGCCACAGCTTCTCTAGGAATTCTATTCCTGGGCCTCCCCACCCTCACAGGGAACAATTCCTTCCTGATATTCCATCTAATCCCACTCTCGGTCAGTTTGAAGCCGTTCCCCCTTGTCCCTGCACTCCAGGCCTTGGTGAAAAGTCCCTCTCCATCTTTCTTGTAGGCTTCCCTCGGGGAAATGTTTGGGATGGGTGCAGAGGATTCAGGATATCAGCTTCTCAATTAAGGCAGCTCCTGAGGGATATCCCATCCCATCCCATCCCATCCCATCCCATCCCATCCCGTCCCGTCCCGTCCCGTCCCGTCCCGTCCCGTCCCGTCCCGTCCCATCCCATCCCATCCCACCCCATCCCTCCCCATCCCTCTGTTTGCTCAAGGATCTGTCTGTTTTGGGATTTAGAATAAAATTGACAATTTCCTACCAATCACCTTCTCCAGTGTTTAACTCCCCCTCCCAGGGAAATTCCCCTAGGGTGGAACTCCTGCTGCCTCCAAGGAAATCTCTCCCCCTCACTTATTTTTCCTCCTCCTCCAAAAACATGGAACACTGATGGAGGGAATTCTCTGCAACCCCCAAACAGACTTTTTGAAGAGTTTCATCTCCTCTTGGCTCAGCCTGAGCATTTCAGTTACCAGGGGGAAGAAAGGAAGGAGCAGGAATGAAAGACTGCCGCCGCTCACAGCGCCTGGGCTGGGTTGGATCTGCGTCTCTGGGAAGAGATTCCCAACAAAAGATGATTCCCAACAAAAGATGATTCCCAACAAAAGATAATTCCCAACAAAACCTCAGCAAGCTGCCGTTGTTCGACATTTATCCACAGTATCCACCAGCACAAGGCTTTGTTGGGAATTCTCCAGGCTCGCCTGTCCATTTTCCCTCCCCCGGAGTGGTTGGAGTTCTGCTGGAGGCTGGAACAGAGGGGATTTTGCAAGGCAGGAGTTGCTGTGAGACCAAGGAGCTTCCCTCCGCTCCCACCTCTGCCTGCAGTCAGTTCTTCACCTAAAACTCCTGAAACACTCTGGGATATTCCCGGGAAGATCCTGCAGTGCACACAGCGGCACTCAGGGATACATTTGGGCTCCCCATCAGGAATTTGCCTCTCCAAGTGAAGCCATCCTGCTCCAAACGCAATTTTCAGCCTCCGTGACGTCGGTTCCCGGCTCCCTGACTTCCCTGGGATGGAGTCTGCCTTACACACAAGGAGGATTCCTAAAAACTGGACTCTTCTGCTGACTCATCTCCGAGCCAGACCAGGTGGGTCCCATTAACTGCAGGCCAGGAAGTGAAAACACGGAGAGCGTCCCCACAGACAGCCGGATATTTTGGCAAGGAAAAGCCCTGGAAAGGAGCCAGCGCAGGAAGCAGCTCAGGATAATAAGGTTTGGATTTGTTGGAGCAGTGGAGGAAAAGCCCAAGGTGCAGAGTGATTGGGGTGACTCAATCTGGGTTCCAGTTCGGATCTCATCCCCGGGTGCTGGTTGGAAATGGATATTCAGGGAATGGGATTTAGAGCCCCCATTAGAGCCCGTAGCTTTCAAAAGAAGATGTGAGACAGTTGTTCCTTCCCGACCACACGGCTGAGGATTCGATTCCAGCAAGCTTTGGGGTTTTCCTATCATTTTTGAGAAAGATCCAATCACTTTCCTTGCAGCTGAAAAACTGACGGCTAAAAATGAGCTGAGTGCTTTTCCTGAAGTCACTGGGCTAGATGGAAAAGAAGAGCAGGGAACTACACAGACAATGAAGGAGAATTCGGAAGGGTCCAGAAATAAATTTTGATTTATTTTTTTTTTAATTGAGAAAGTATAAAATGAGGTAATTATCTTTTTTAAAAAAATTATTTTTATTTTTTTGAGAAATATTAGAAGATAGAATATTTGGAGATGAGAGAATTGAGTGCAGGAGCCCAGAACTCTGATTTACTGTTTTCTGCTCTTAGACCACAAGAATTTTGCAAAGCATTCCTCAAGAGCAAACTCTGATAGATTAGAGCCTGATGGAGCAGAATTGAGGACAAAGTTCCACTGCACCCCGGCTGCCCACTGCCTCGACATCCAGAAATTTCCATGGCTAATGATGGAAACGAGAGGGAAACAACCACAACGGCTTCTAAGGACCTTTATTGGACGACCCAAAAGGCAAAGCTTTGGGCTGAGATCCAGAGTGATCCTGGAAATCCTCATTTTTTTTACTCCAGAGCGAGACATTTCCACTGGCTCGTGACCATGCTCCATTAATAACCCCCGAGCTGCTGATAGGACATCCATTCCTGGGAAGCCCTGGGAAAAACGAGGATGGAGATTTGTGCCTGCCTACAACACCCCTGGGCTCTTCCAGCCACAGGCTGATCCCAAATCCCGGCCTCTCCTGGGATTGGCATTTCCAGCTGGGCTGCAGACACCCCGGGTGATTTTGGAGCCTTACCTTCGGCAGTTTGAGGGTTTTTTGTTTTGCTCCCCTGGCTGTTGAAAGCGCCTATTTAGGGAATTATCAGCTAAAAAGTCCTAAAAATACCACTGGGGTTGCTTGTCCTACCCTTCCAGCTCCTGGGGAATCTGGAGAAAGCTGGAGAATCCAGCTCTGCAGGCCAGGCTGAGTTACCAGAAATACCTGCGAGTGTCACAGCGACGCCTCCTCCCACCCAAACTGTTAAAGCAAACAACAAATAACAAGGAAAGTTCAATTGATTATCTTTTCATAATACAATTGCAACAACGAATTAGATTAAATTAGTACATCTGGAATTTCCATCCTGGGATGGAAGTGTGTTTTTAGCCTCTCTCTTTGAACAGAGATGGCAGCTCTGGAACAGGGTTCTGGGGGCAAGGTCAGGGTCTGCGCTCTTGTCCCTTGGCTGGCGGCAATTCCCACCCCTGAGCCGGGGCTCAGGCAGGATTCCCCACTCCTGGACAATCCTGGACTCTGATTTCCCCCCACTTCCCAAAGCTCTGCCTTCCTCTCCTGCAGCCAGCTCAGCTCCAGGCTGGCTGTGACCACCTTCCCCTCCCAGGCTGGGTCTGTCCATCCCACAGAATTCCTCAGCTCGGCTCCTGCCTTCTCCCACCCTTCTGGGAACCCCTGGCTGCTTTTCCAGCTTTTCCCAGCTCCAAACACCTTCTCCCCAGCCCTCCGCAGCCTCCAGCCCCCGGAGCAGGGGCTGTGTTTGGCTCTGAACCCCTCAGGTGTGGAGCAGGGCCCCGAGGGTGGCCCGGGGGATGCGGAGTGCTCCGAAATGTGGGATGTGTTTTCCTAAGGGCACCTGCCAGAGCCCTGCTGGCACATCAAGGGAAGGGAAATATTTGCCAGCAGCCACCTCTCCCAGCCTTTCCCTGCCTTTGTTGGGATGCTGAGTTCAGCCGGGGCTGCAAACACAACGCTGCTCCAGCTCCCGGAGGCAGGAACGATTCCCAGGATTGGGAAAAGTGCCAGGTCCAGCTCTGCCTCTCTCCCCTGGGCCACAGGAAACCGTCCCAAAAGTGTCACCAAGGAGAGCTTGAGCTGAGCCAGGTCTCCACTCTTTTCTCCAAAGGCTGCCTTGAAGCTCTTCCTGAATTGCTCAGGCTTCTCCCGCCAGGAATTCTGAAATAATTATCCCCAGATTCACAGAATCATGGAATGCTTTGGGTTGGAGGGACCTTAAATCCCAGCCTGTGCCACCCCTCCATGGGCAGGGACACCTTCCATCGTCCCAGGGTGCTCCGAGCCCCAATGTCCAACCTGCCCTTGGACACTGCCAGGGATGGGGAGTCCCTCAGCCTTGCTGGCCAAAACGTGTCCACTTTAAACTGTTTGTGACCCTGGAATTCCTGGCTGGAAGTTAAAGATCAGGAACAGTGCTTGGATTTGCCCATTTCACTTTCTTACAGCCTGTTTTTTCCTTTTTTTTTTTTTTTTCTTTTTCCCTTCTCCCCATTGTGATTATGATTATTCCTGGCTCCAGCTTGGATTCGTAGCCAAGCTAAAACGAAGGATAGTCCTCTGGACTTCCAGGTCAGCAATCCGTTCATCTTCTGACACCTTTGTGAGGAAATCTCTTCACGCTGTTCCCAATTCCTGACGCAGAATTTCAGTTTCGGAGCGGGACCAAACTCACGAAATGAGAGGTTCTTATTGGCAAAGACTAAATTAAAAAAAAAATCAAAATAAAAATGAAAAGTAAAAATCAGTTACAGCAGGAACCCAACCAACCAAAAAGTCACATTGAAACAGGGAAAGGAGGTGGGGACCAGTGGGTTGAAAGGCAAGGAGGAAAATATCCACAAAATCTGGGGTTTATCTGGGCAGGACCAGTCAAAGCAGGGACACAGGAGAGGTCACGGCTCGAAGGCAACAAATCTTCGCTGGAAAAGACAACCTGTCCCACGGGGAAGGACTTTTTAAGGTGAAGCTGTGAAGATCGAGGTGATAACAGCAAAATTTTCCAGCTCCGCTCCGAATAAAGGCCGGGATGCTCCGAGGTTGCTCCCGGCACGCAGCAGCTTCCATGAGGGCTGGAAATTCCTCGCTTTTCACCTCTAACCACCCTCAGCTGGAGCTGCAACGCTCCGCACACAGAGCCCAGAGCGGAACCGAGACCACGACGCGCCCGCAATTGTCTCCTTTTCTCAACAACATCTCAATTTCCCCCGGCTGTTAACAGACACATCTCTCCCTTCGCCGGCAAAGCCCTGACATCTGGCCGGGCTTTTCCCCCTCAGGAAAGGCAGGATGCCATCCCCGAGCCGTGATTCCAGGGTTGTTAAACAGCAGGGATTATCGGGCAGGACAATATTAAGTGGTATTTAACAGCAAGACCAAAGTTCCTTGTCAAACGCTTGACTTAGTGTTCCTTGATTGTTCGCATCCCAGCGCCGGGACCTTTTGCACTGAACCATTTTTCATTTTGACAACAAACTACCGCGGCTCTCCGACGCTGCCTGGCTGGAGCTGCCAGCAAAGTATTCCTGGGGCAGAAATATGGCCAGGGAGAGGGGTTGAGGGCTGCAGGAGAGGAGGGCTCGGCCCTCTCCTCGCGGGGAGCAATGGCATTCCGAGCAGTAGGTGTCCCGAGTCGGAGCCTGGCTAATGCGCTCAGTAGGATCCTCTGTCTAGTCATAACAATGGGGGGAAAAAAATATAGGGGGGGAAAAAAAAAAAAAAAGAATCCCTAAAAAAGGGGAGAGGAAAAGAGGAAAAAAAAAAAAAAAAAAAAGAATCGAGGCTTGGGGCTGTTGGTGAAAATTCCGGGCTGCCTCCTTCTGGATGCGTCGTGATGGAGATGTGTGGTGGGATAGGGAAGGGAGGTTGGATTACTGATTTAGGGGGGAGCTTCCAGAAGGTTTTTTGGGGGGACCTGAAGGGCCTTTAAACCTCCACCAAAGCTGTTTTTATTAAAGCACTAAACCCTGGAGTGCTTATGAAAGTCAGAGTGTGATGTGAGCAACAGGCAGGAAATAAAGGGGGAAAAAAAAAAAAAAGAGGGGGAACTTAATGAAGGTTTAATCTTCAAGGGAATATGGACTTGGAGACTGTAAATCTAATGGAATGGCCCCGTATTCCAATGTCAAAAGCTGCCATCTTATGCCAGCAAATTTAACATGTTCAGAGGAGAAATGGGGTTTTAAACCCAGCTCTCTCTGCTGTTAAAAGATGGGATGTGGTAGCTGGAGACAGCTACAAACCCGGCTCCTTCCAAGGGTCTTTCCTACTGACAGATTTATTAGGGAATTTACCACCCCTTTTCCATCCTTTTCTGTCTGTACATGCTCCCTCTGTGCTTCCAGGCTGGAAAAGTTCCATGAAAAAAAGAATCCTGGAGATTTGATTGCGAGATAGACCGGACCCAGCCAGAAAAGCAGAGTGGTTTTCACTGCAGGAGAAACAAACTTTAGAGTTTGAAATCTCTATTTCTGATATCTATTTTAAAATTCCTGCATTTCCTCAGTCTCCCTTATTCTTTAATGTTTATTTTTTGGAAAGGAGAGCGAAAACTCGCCTCAAATCCACATTTTTGGGGCCATTCCATACTCTTTTAAAGGAACTCTAGCAATATTCCTGGAGAAATGTTGCATTAATACCAGAAATTAATATAGGGGTTTATTTTTTGCTTCCCCCTGAAGGGAACTGGGCATTTTTACAGATTTCTGTGTACAGCACGGCACCATTTTAACACTCCAACCCTTCTTGCTGTGGGCTGGAAACTCCATCTGTGCCCTCAGCAAGCCCCATTCCCGGCGCTTCTTGATTCAGCACAAAAGATTAAAATGTTTGCTCGCGGCTTTCCAGACAACCCTGCGAGAAACGCAGAAGATCAAATGTAATCCCGGTTTTATTCATCCCTACTCATGCTCCCATGGATTCCTCTTGTCAGCCTGACAACAGCAAAACTGCAGGCTCATCTTTACATTATTTTTTTTTTCCAGTCCAACATAAAGTTGGAAAAAAAAAATCCCATTATTTGGAACAAATAGAAAGAGGATAAAACCTTTGAACTGCCCTGAGAATGTTGCCAATCTCAGAAATATGCAAAGCTAATTAATGACGAATTATTAGCTCAGATGCTACCGTTTTTTTTCCCCTCTTTTCTCATCTATCCATGGCCTTAAATCAGATGGGAGAGAGTTCGTTATCTGATTTCAGATTAACAAACACTGAAGGAGGAACATAAATAATACAAATAAAACCGGCTCAGGCAATGAATTCCCCCCAGTTGCTGCTGTGAAAGAAAGGAGAATCCTCACCAATAAACAACAGGGAATCTGAGAAGAGGATTTCTATGTTTTCATGTCTGTAAAATGACACCGGGCTTGGCTGGGTGTAATGTGACTTGGAATTAAAGGAAAATAATCTGCGAGCACTTTTAGCGCTGTAATAAACCCTCCAAATTTGTGCCTAAAACACAGATCCTCGATGAAATTCTACTTAAATTCCTAGGAAGTGATGGAATGGACACCGGGCCGTGATTTTAGCTTTTCATGGAGTGCTCTGTGCCCCTCTCCTGCTCTCTCATGCACAGAAATAATCCTGGCCCCTGCCAGAATATTTGGCTCCCAAAGTATCGCTCAGCTGCTGTGGGAATTGTGTAAAACAGTTTGTTCTCAAGCAATTAAAGCGTTTCAAATGAAGTGGCCAGGCCAGCAATAATCATGCCTGGCTAAAAATGGATGAAAATTAACACCTTTGCTCCAAAGATCCCGGAATGCCGCGGCCTTTTCCGACTGCTCCAGACGGGGGCTGGGAGCTGCCGTCGGTTTGGGCTCTAGAAGGAGCGAACCTAAAACCTGTATCAGGATAAGCCTGGAATTTTGGCAGTCTGAGGTCTGGAGTCTGGTGCACCCTCTGTGCTTTGGGCATCTCCTTCCCTCCCTCACCTCCTTCTCCATGGATTCGCTTGTTTTGGGGTGCTCATTCCTCGCTGTGCCGGGGATATTCCCAGGGAAACAATTCCAGCAGACTCACCTGTGCTGCTGTCGAGCCAAACCATGGGATGACTCCTCTGAAACTGCTTCAAAATTCCAGTTTCTCAGATATTTTTTAACCTCCCACACCCAGAAACTCCTCAAATGTTGTAGCAAATCGCCCCAGGCTCCAGGACAAGGGATATTCCTTAAGGGAATGTGCCCAATTATCCCCCAGAGGGACACGAGCTTCCTGCCTCGCTCCATCCTTGGCAAAGCTCCCATCCAAAAGCTGAAGGAACCATCCAGACTTTTTTGGTCTCTCTACGGCAGGGGTGCAGTTAAAAGCTGAAACAATTCAGATGTGTCCTAAAATCCCAGGTTGCACAGAGCAGCTGTGGCTGCCCCATCCCTGGAAGTGTCCACGGCCAGGCTGGAGCACCCTGGGATCGTGGAATGTGCTCCTGCTCATGGCAGGAGTGGAATTAAGTGATCTTTAATGCTCCTTCCAACCCAAACCATTGCAGGACTTGCAAGTCCAGTCTCTCTGCTCCCATTCCCTGCTGGATGATCCTGTCTCAGCTCGGGCACACGTGAGACATTTCACTTGGAATTTCGATGTTTCTGGCAAATGTTCAGCTCCAGGCACCTCCGGGCTTCGTCCAGCCTGGGAGCGCAGAAATCCAATATTGCCCCTGGAATTTCATAGGAATAACGAAACTCCTTCCTCCTACAAGCCGTGCTTACGAAGGAGAGGAGAGTCAATCACAAATTCCCTGTTTTCTCCCGTCCCCAGTGCCAGACCCTGCTGAGGAGCTGCTCCTGGAACGGTGCAGGGGCAGAAACTCATCTGAGCCCCCAAGGTGATGCAGGGAGGGAGGGGACACACACGTGCCTGGCAGCTGCTGATCCATGAGCAGCCTTTAATTCCATAAAATAACAACCTCAGCCAGGAAAGCGATTGGCACAGAAGGGTGAAGAACCAGTTGTCACATCGTGAGCTACACGAGCTTCAAACCCTGCCCTGCTTTATTTGCATTTACCCTTCAATCCTCTCCATCTGCAGGCACACAGGGATAAACTCTCTAAACCCTTCCTTTGAGTGAATTCAAGGCAAAATGGTGCAAATATTTAAAAGTGGCTGCTGGGTGTTTCAGGTAAAACTGACAAGGGATAAACGGCCCCGCTCCATGTGGCCACATCCAGCCCAGAAACCCCTCAGCTGGTTCTTTTACAGCACAGATTGCTCAATGTACAGAAAATGAAAGTGCAGCCTGTGAAGACACACAGGGAAGAAATATGGCTTCGTCAGAACCCCCAGAACCCTTCCATCAATGCAGCTTCTTCTCAGCAAAACCTCAAGATATCACAGGGACATTTATAACTCGAGCAGCCTTTGATCAGCAAAAAAAACCCCTCCAGAAGGGTTATGTTCAGCAAGAGATCCACAAGCATTAACAAAACAGATGATCCATAAATCTGGGACAAGTGCTGGGTGACAGCTGGGGCTCTTCTGACATGAATTAAAGACCAAAGGGTCCTCTCAACTATTTCTACCTCCTGTCCCCACCCCAAGCTATATTTTTTCCCTTCTTCGCTCTGAAGCCACAAGTCTGGAGGGTTCTCGGCGTGAGCTGCGCCTCTGTCAAAATCACTTCACACCCGCAGGAAGATTTTTTAATATGAATTGGGCTTTAAAAAAAAAAACCCTTTGCCTTGATTTAGTGAGAATATGAAGTGGGGCCAGAGTCAATGTGTTATTTGTAGGAACCCTGGAACACGAAGGGTCCCTGCTACCAAGGCAACATTAAGCACTAACTCCCATTTAACACGCTCCCAAAGAAGCTCTTTATTCGAGGCAGGGTTTTTAAAACCAGCAAGGCAACGTTATCTGGAAGGAGACATTTCAAAATATCTATAAATACAGGAGGGTTTTGGACCCACAGACTTCCAGGGATTGCTGGATGTTGTTTCACTTCTGGTCAGGAGGCACAAAGCAAGACTGGGAGTTCAGGCTGGGCTCAGCCTGGGAGGGGCAGTGGGGACATCACTGCAGTCACCCAGCCCAACAGAAAATTCCAACTTTTATTTCCATTTGCCAGAGAACTCTGGAGCTGCTCCCGTAATTCCCAATCTTTCAGCTTCCCTCACACCATCCCTTTAAGAACCATAGGGGGAAAAAAAAAAAAAAAAAAAAAAAAGGAAAAGAAAAGAAAGGTAACGGAGATTTTATGGGCTGCCAACTGATTGCTGAGCTCATGCTCTATTGGCTTTGAGTGCAGGATCCATTACAGATCCCTCAACTACATTTTATCCCCGAACTACTTTTCAGCAGCGCTGCAGCTCCCCGGCTCTGCAGGGAGCAGGAGAGCCGGGGAAAAGCTCCCGGAAAAGCCACGGCTGCTTTATCTCCTTGCGCAATCACACTCCGAGAGCTCGGCGAGAATTCACCTCCTGATGCAGTTGGGAAATCACGGCGGAAAGGGGATTAAAGTGCAGGTCCAGGCTCTGCTCTGCCTGCAGTTCTGGCTGGAGCAGCCTGCTGGACGGCTCCGTGTCACATAATACACTCAGCAACGGCCTTAAACAAATAAGTGGCTTTTGTGTACAATGGGATGTGTGTACAGACCTGCAAAACCACATCCATGCGAGAGCAGCCAGCTATTCTTCAACCCTAAGCGAGTCCTTTCCTCACAAAATCTCCTTAAGGCCCTCTCTAAGCGTTATTTCACTCCCATAAACCTGGCAGCACAGCCCTTGGTGATGTCTCTGTCTGGCAGCTGGATACGCGAATTCAGGTGCCGCCTAAAGGGGATAAACCGGGAAAAAAGCCTGGCTTGCTGCCTTGACCCACGAGCTCTGGCCAGGATCTCCAGGTGATCCTCCTCCCGTGCATTCCCAAAGTTTGCAAACTCAGAAAACGGGAGCTAAAAAACACTTCCAGTTTTCCAGGGAATGGCCATAGCTGTGATTCTCCTCCTGTGCATTCCCAAAATCTGCAAACTCAGAAAATGGGAACTACAAAATGTCTCCAGTTTTCCAGAAATGGCCATAGCTGCAAATTCTCCCCATGACCCTCCTCCCATGCATTCCCAAAATCTGCAAACTCAGAAAATGGGAACTACAAAACGCCTCCAGTTTTCCAGGGAATGGCCATATAGCTGTGATTCTCTTCCTGTGCCTTCCCAAAATCTGCAAACTCAGAAAATGGGAACTACAAAATGCCTCCAGTTTTCCAGGGAATGGCCATAGCTGTGATTCTCCCCACGATTCTCTTCCTGTGCATTCCCAAAGTCTGCAAACTCAGAAAATAGGAACTACAAAACGCCTCCAGTTTTCCAGGGAATGGCCATAGCTGCAAATTCTCCCCCTGACCCTCCTCCCATGCATTCTCAAAGTCTGCAGACTCAGAAAATGGGAACTACAAAACGCCTCCAGTTTTCCAGGGAATGGCCATAGCTGTGATTCTCTTCCTGTGCATTCCCAAAATCTGCAGACTCAGAAAATGGGAACTACAAAATGCCTCCAGTTTTCCAGGGAATGGCCATAGCTGTGATTCTCCCCACGATTCTCTTCCTGTGCATTCCCAAAGTCTGCAAACTCAGAAAATGGGAATTACAAAATGCCTCCAGTTTTCCAGGGAGTGGCCATAGCTGTGATTCTCCCCCTGTGCCCAGTGGGAGACACATGGGAACACTTTAACCCATCTCAGCGGCTCCCCAACTTCCCCAGAGACCTTCCAAGGAATCGAGACGTCTTCCCAAAGCCATAAACCGCCAGATCTTTAATCCCGCTCCTCTTTTAACCCCCTCAGCCCCGCACCTCGCCTCGGAGGTTACCTGGACACACATCCCACAGGCAGCCAGGCATTCCCCCTGCTAACCAGCATTTTCTGGGAGTTATCTCCCTTTCTCCTGAGCTTTGATCTCTTGGCTTTTCATGCCGGGGGCCGGGCCGGGCGGCTCTTTGGAGCATCCCCATCTCTCAGCAGCATCCTTGATGTGGGGACAGCGGGGGCTCCGCGCCAGCGCAGCGCCAACAGCTCCTGTTAGCGCGCAGCTCCTGCCCTGCCACGGGGCAGGGATGCTTCGCATTCCAGCCTTTGATGCCCTCCCCGGGCCCCCGGCTGAAAGATGCCGTGACTTCGGGAGCGGCGTGGAAGGGAAGGGACCTCGCAGCCCTGCAGCAGAGACGCGGTTCTTCAAGGAGCTGAAGGAGCGCAGTTCTCAGCCCAGCTCGTTAGGAGGTGGAAATGGCGAATATTCTTTTTAATTCGCTCCTCTTTTGGTTCGTTTTTGCCTTCGCGCCGTCGGGTCAGAAGTTGCTGCGGCTGAGCACACGCCACGTTATTTCCCCTGCACCCCAGACCCTTTATCCACGCTCGGCTCCCTCCTTCATTAATAAACCTCTGCAAGATGAAAACCTATTAACAAACCCGCCCAGGTGACCTCCAGCCCTTCTTCCAGCAGTAATCTCCATTTTTTTTACCACCTGCAAACTCAGTGTTTTAAACCCCGCAGGTAGGAGACATCCAGAAAACATCGGGGATCCCTCCCCTGCGTGTCCCGGGAATCAAAACTCATTTATCGTAACAAAAGAAACGCCCTGAGAGATCTCACGTCGCTCATTCAAACAAACAAACAAACAAACAAACAAACAAAAAACCAAAAAGAAAAGCGAGCTGCTAATTAGCCTCATAACGACTTATCTTCTCTCCCTCCCTCGCTTATTTTAAATAAAACCTGATGATGCAAAGTATTCCTTGGCTTCTCGCTCTGTAACCAACCGGCTCTCGGTGGAAAGAGCTTCTTTTTTTATGGCTACGTATTAAAAGTAAACCGGCCCATGCCAGGTTTGGATAAAAGGCTATTTATTTTCAACCAATTTGATAGCTGCAGTTTTCGGTAATTGAATTTTCTGTGGTCGGAGAAGCAGTAATCTTAGAAACCAAATAAATATTTTTTAATAAAATGGAACACTGAGAAACCCTATAATAATGTCAAATATGTAGCCACTTATGGATGGATAAATATTTTAAGAAATTTACATCTCACCCAATGCTTTAGGCCTTCAGCTTCGCTGGAAATTTCAAACAACGCTATTTTATTTTGGGGAGGGGGCGGGGGGGGAGCGGGGTGTATTTAGATAACGAGCTGAATACTAATCCTTCAGTTTGCAGTGGGCTTGATTTCCAATATTTATGCAAGGAAGGAGAAATCCAAAGACGCTTTCTCAGACCCTGTCCCTGGCACGTGGTGGCGGTCCCGGGGATCCAGGTTGTCCTGGAGCCACCCAGGCTCCAAGAAAACGACCAGTTCTGCCAGAACCACCCCAAAACCCCTCTGCAGAGTCGCGGCCCGTGAAAATAATGGAATCTGGGAGAAAATCCACTTTTGCCGGAGCCTCTGCTGACAATCCTTCGGACAGACACTTGTCGCTGGTGGTTTGTGCGGACTGGGAGAGGTGTGACCGAAATCCCCCTGCGAGGCAGAGGGAAGAGCAGGAGAACAAGGACATCTTCACTGCTGCCCTGCTGATCCCTGGAATAAATCCCAGTGAGAGGTCCCAGCACAGCTGGCAGGGTTTCCCCGAGCGTTGCTGCAAATACCCGTGTCTGAGGAGCGAACGCAGCACACAGGAATTGTAAAGGGGGAAACTGTAATTGTAAATTGTGAAATTGAAAAGCTGCCGCTGCTCCCGGCTGCTGCAGCCCCAGGAATCGATGGAACGCAGATCCTCCACGGGGGCCTCTGCCATCCCAAATCCTCACCCACTTCCCTGCTGCCACCACTCCAGAAAATCCCTGATAAATTTGCTGAGCTCCTTTCCAAACTCGTTTGCTTGGGAGTCTCTTGATTTTTAATTTTATTTTTTTTTCCAGGCCGTTTTAATTTTCTAAACCGGTGCTAAGTCACTGTGGAATGAAGGAGCTTCCACGGGATGCGGAGCAGGGAGGACTGCAGGGACAGAATTCCCGTTTCCTGCAGGACAGCCAAGCTGGAATTGGAATTATCGTTCTCTTATGGTGACACCTGCTGGCAAAGGCGGCCTCCTGTAACAGCTTCTGGAAAAGGATCAATCCCCCAAAAAATCATCTGGACTGGAGAGACCAGGTTGGAGTTTTTGGGGATTGAGACACAGGAGAGTGCGAGGAGCTGGAGTTAATCAGCCAAAGTAGGGAAAAACAGGAAGAACACACATCGGGTCTTGAAATTCAGGGAATGCTGCTGCAGAAGGGAATAAACTGTTCTCCATCTCCACGGATAAGGCAAAACAAAGGATCAGTGCACATCCCATTGAGGCAACAAAGATCTGGGCAAGGTTCTGCTCAGTGAGAGGTTCCCACCTGGGGAGCTCATGCTGGGAAATCCTTCACAGCCCCTGGACATCTGAATTTCCTGTCGTGTTTTTTTCCAGCAGGGATGCTCATTCCAAGCCGATCGCTCAAGGCTGGGCCCGCTTCAAACACGACCACCCCGCTCTGCCCCCCTCTTCTTCTCGTATTCATTTTCAGCGTTGCTGAAAAGGGAAACCCAGGTGGTTTTCAGCGGGACACCGTGGAAATCAGGGATGAAATTCCCAGTTTGTTAATGATGTGCCAGGAAAATGACACAGGAACAGCAGCCCCAGCACTGACGGAGAAATCCCAGCCAGGTATCCTAGAGGAGCAGAGCTTGGCATCCCTAGGGATTCAGCTGAAATCCGTGTGTTTTATCCCAAAATTTCAATCCCAGGAAGCAGCAATTCCAAAATGGGAATGAAACCTGTGCTCGGTCACTGTTTTGGCATGGAAAAGCAGGGATGGTGGGATGGGGTTTGCCAGGATAAATCCCTTTGCCTGACATTCCCTTGGAATCACCATCAGACATGGAGCACTCCTGGTGTCACGCTAAGGTGATTAATTCATAATTAAAAACTCTGAGCTGCTCCCATACCTCTGGAAAACAGGGAACAGAGCAGGAATGAGCCACAATTCCCAGGAGATGGCCAATCTTGTTCAACTGCGCTGAAAGCTGCTCAGTACAATTTCCAGCCAGTTTATCTCCCTTTCAATAAAGTTCACATTTCCTCCTTTCCCTTTGTTATGGAAAATTCTTGGGATAACAGACAGCGTGGAACCAGCAGGACTAAGTCTGATGAAACCTTTTTAATGATGCATCATGGAAAAAGCAACGGCAGATTGTTCTGGCGGTGCCAAAAAAAGAGTTTCTGGTTCACGTGGGGGTTTCTCCTCCAAGTTTTAGTCTCCAAAAGCACCTTGGAGCACACACCAGGAACAGTCACTAACAGCTTTTCCAGTCTTTCTCCTGGAGCCTCCATTCCACAATATTTGCCTTGTTCAAGGGGGAAAGATGCATCTTGGAGCCATTTGCCGGGGCAGCTCTGGGGCATCATGCAATATTTATATTCTGCTAATCCGAGAGCTCGAAATGAAAGATGGAAGAGGCCAAATCCAACCTTTCCATGAATGCCATCGATTTGGGAACAGCGCTGGATTTGGGCCAGTGTTTTGCCTCGGCTCCCTCTCTGCCTTTCAGGATATTTGTGGAAATGAGGAGCGGGGTCATTTGGTATTCAGCCCCGGCTATGAATTATAATCTGGGTAGGAACTGTGCAGACATTTAAAAGGCAAATTTTTTCACCTCAGAAACGAACTTTTCTTTCCAGCAGCCAAAAAAACCCAGGGCCAGATGCAGCCCCTGGCTGGCAGGAAAGGGCAGCACACAAAACGCGCACGGGGGGCTCTCACCAGGCCCCGCTGCAAAAACCAGAACAAAATTAAAAGAATTCCACCCTGAGCAAGGGGGACAGCTTGGAAACCGTTCAGAAACCTGAGGGGGTTCACGAGATTGGCATCGTCAGGGACATAAATTTCCATAATATCTGCATCAGAAATAGAAGGAGGCCACCTTTATGTTCTGTGCCTCGTTTAGTAAGGGCTATAATGCAATTAAGTCGCTTCACAATTAACGTTTTGTCTCTGGGCCATTCCCCGGAGTGGCTGAGTGCTCCCCCTCGGAGCAGGGAGAACAATGAGGCACCAGAGGAGCTGGGCAGGACCCGTTTCACGTGTGGGTCACCCTCCCCTGAAGGGTTTGTGACTTCTGGGGAGGCTGGATAAGATCTCAGATCCAAAGGATGTTCTGATTTCTTGGATTTGCTGAACTTTTCGTGAGACAAAACCTCCAGAAGCACCTCAGTCCTGCTGGATTTTGGATTCCTGGGTTTATCAAACCTTTAGGATTCCTGGATATACCGATCCCTGAAGGATTTGTGTCATCTAGGGAGGCTGGACGAGATCCCACATCCTATGGATGTTCTGATTTCTTGGATTTGCTGAACTTGTCCTGAGACAAAGGCTCCAGAAGCACCTCAGTCCTGCTGGATTTCACTGCCTTTCAGATCCCTGGATGTCTCAAACCTCAGTCCGAGTCAGTGCCTGACCCTGACCTCACCAGCTCCAGTTCAGATGATCAAAGCCAGACCTGGAGTGACTTAAGCTGGGTTTTGGGCCCTGGGATCAGTGCTCAGATGGAGGCTGAGGTTCAGGCTCTGTGCAAGAGTCCAAACCATCCCAAACAGACTCTGTACCTCTGACACCTTCATCGTGTATTCCTGTTTGGAATTAATTCCTGCTCCACTCATGCCCACAGTGTCTCCACACATCCAAGTTTTTTTCTGTTAGGTTCTCTCTCACAGACACAGTTTTATCTGAACTTCAGGTGAATTCATCCTTCAAAGTCAAAAATACCAAGAAAAGCCACGCATTTCCTTTCTGTATTTAATAATCCCAGAATCCCTGAGGTTGGAAAAATCGCTCAGGTCCATCTGACCCCGCCTCAGAGCACGGAGTGCCATGGACACCTCCAGGGATGGGGACTCCAAACCTCCCTGGGCAGCTCCAAAGCCTGACCACCTTTTCCAGGAAGAAATGAAATTCCAAACGTCCCTTTCCCCCTGGACAATGTCAGCTCTGCCCAGGTGTCCTTTGCCATCCTGTCCCTCCGTGTGCCCATCAACACAGGCGCTTCCAGGAACGCTCTGGGAATTTCTCCAGAATTCGCTTTTCCAAACCCCGAAGCTGCTGGGAAGCACAAAAAGCAGGATTTGATGCCAGTGGTTCCTGGTTGTTGAGCAGGAGCAGGGAATGCTGGAAATCCTCCTGTGAGGATTCACTACAGGATCAAGCTCTTAGGAACAGGGACGCTGCTAAATTCCAATTTAATTTGCCTAAAGTTGTCCTGTGTGGAATTCTTCCCCACAGTGACAGCAGGAGCATCTCCTGCCTGTCTGTGTAAAAACCCTGTTTGTTCGTAACTTTCCTTCCCCTTTTCCTCCATGGAAATGATTTTAATAATTTCATTTCTTTTTATTATTTGATTTACTTTTATGACTTGATTTATTTTTATTATTTGACTTATTTTCATAATTTAATTTATTTTTATTAATTATTTAGGTTTTTAGTTTGTTTGTTTGTTTGTTTTTTTCCCCCAGTTGTTGCATGGACGATTTTGCATCTGAGCCTGGAAAGTGCTGGGCCACGATTAAACCGACCTTCAGTAAATTGATTAATTTGCTGAGATTCCTGGCCTCTTCTAAAACAACAATAGCATCTTTCCCTCGGGGAAATAGGGGTGGATAAAAAAAAAAGAGAAAAAGCCAGCACCCCACTAATTTTAGCCAGCACAAAAGGAGCCTCCATCCAGGGGAACATATGGCATTTTCAGCTCACCTTAACCCTTCCCCTTGGCATTTCAAGGCCTATTAATAAACAAAACAAACCGGCCTCAGAAAACAGATGAGCAAACATCTCGGATGGCTGCAGCCCATTACTGAGCCCCTTCCTTCCTTCACCCAGCACCCCAGGCCTCCGCGCTCTTCCCTGCAATATTTTTACCATTAAGGAGCAGCCCTGGGATGTGTTGTGGTAAATATTCCTCGTCGAAAATATAATAAAAAAAAAAAAAAACCAAGAAAACCCCAGGTGGGAAGGTCAGGCAGCGTTTCCTCAGCTCCACGGGACCTCCCCAGGCACTCGAACAAACCCCCTGTGTCCCAGGGCGGAGGGAGGCAGAGCCAGCCTGGCACCAGGAACGTAATTTAGTGTGCAGGTATTTGATTTGATAAAAAAACCCAAAACAAAACAAAAAACCCCTGACCTTAATTGGAAAAAAAAAAAAACCCAACCCAAACCAAGCGCAGCGCTCCATCCCGGGGTGTATAAATGGATATATGGATGTGGATAACAGGCTCCTGACAAGGTTGTAATTCAGTGAGAGGGGCCAGAGCCCGCTTTGGGGCTGGCATGTCGCTCCAGCCTCCAGCAGCCCCGGTTTTCCACCACCCCTAGGAAAGGAGCATGTTGCAGCTGGCAAAAAAATAAACAAACCTGAGCTCTGTGCTAACAGGGAATTTTTTTTTTTTTTCCCCCATCCTATGATTTATGCCACGAGCGAAGGAAAAACAGCGACACGTTTGTGAGGGGAGGTTCCATTCGGCTCCTCCGTGATTCCAGCGTGTCCTGCACATGGACACTGGGAAATGCAATTTTTTGGGACAGGGCAGCATCTTAAATGCACGTGCAGGACTCTATTTTTAATTTTTTTTTCCTTTTTAATTGCCTCCACTTAGGAGAAACTCACGTGCAGCAGTCAAGGAGCACTTTCGGTATCGCTCATTAAAGTTTTGTTTGAAAACTCCTCCTTTATTCTTTATATATATATATAAATATATAAATCAAATAAATATTTATAAATATATTTATATTAATGGATGTATTTATATAAATATATATTCTTTACATAAAAACTGCTTTATTCTTTATAGGAGGATTCTTTATATAAATATATAAATTGAAGAAATAGTTATAAATATCTTGATATTAATAGTACATATATTTATATATATATATTCTTTTCATAAAATTCCTCCTTTATCCTTTATAGGAGGATTTTTAAATAAATACAAAAATTAATTAATATTTACAAATATCTTTATAGTAATTAAGAATAATATATTTATATAAACATGTCTATTCTTTATATGAAAAACTCCTCCTTTATTCTTTATAGGAGGATTCTTTATACAAATATAAAAATTGAATAAATATTTATAAATATCTTCATAATAGTAAAGAATACATACATTTATATAAATATATTCTTTACATAAAAACTCTTTATTCTTTATTCTTTATTCCTTATTCTTTATTCTGTATTCTTCATTCTTTATATTCTTTCTTCTTTGTTATTCTTATTTTTTATCTTTTATTCTTCATAATTTATTTTTTATTTTTTATTTTTTATTTTTTATTCTTCTTTATATTCTTTCTTCTTTCTTATTCTTTATTCTTTATTCTTTAGTCTTTAGTCTTTATTCTTTAGTCTTTATATTCTTTCTTCTTTATATTCTTTCTTCTTTCTTATTCCTTATTCTTTATTCTTTATTCTTTATTTTTGATTCTTTATTCTTTATTCTTTAGTCTTTGTATTCTTTATATTCTTTCTTCTTTGTTCTTTCCTCCTTTACAGGAGTCAGAAAACCGAATATATCCCTCTTCCGAACAGGGTTTTCTGCTCTTGGCGCCCTCGGTGGCTTTTGCCAAGCACAAATAAACTCCCTTAGACCTTCTCCCCTGTTCCCCCTCCGCGGATTCAGAGCCCAGGGAACCTGGAAACTCCTAAATGAGCTCAGTGAAGGTCTGAAATCCCCGAATCCCGGTCAGACGCTGGAATGAGCGAGCACACGGGGCTCAGGAGTGATGACAGGACGCCAGCCCAGTCCCTGACACCCCAATCCCAGCAAATCCCAGCACTGGGATTCCCTTTTCCAGCTGGAGCCTGGGAAATGGCTGAATTCCCTCCTCCAGGCCGGGCTCTGGGCTTTCTCCCGTTGTTCCCGGTTTGTTTTTCTTTCCAGCAGGAGCGGGGGGCAGCGGCGCTGGATCTGCGGGTGGAGATGACAAACACAGAGCATCAGGCCTTGCTTTTCACCTGGAGGCTTCCACCTGGAGGCCAAAAGAACCGCGTGGATTTCTTCTCCCGTTCCTTCCTGCCCCACGAGTTTCTAATCACTGCTAATTTTCAGTTCCAAAGAGAGGTTTGCACTGCATTTCACAAAATAGGGAATTGGATAAGGAGCCAACGAGGAGCTTCCCTGGCCTCTGAGGCAGCAGGAAAAAAGGGAGGAAAAGAAAGGGAGGGACGGTGAAAAGTGGTTTTTATTAAACCCTCTGCACACCAAACACTTGTTTATTGCTCCGGGGATTTTTCCATCCATCTCCCTGCTCCCAAAATCCAGGAGCTGAGCCCGAGGGAGGGGATGGAGCTTTGCACGCTCTGGTCCATGAAGTGAAAGCCTCCCTCGGGTCTGGGATTTGGGCTCCCGGTGTCACCTTTCAGAAACAGAACCCGGAGGAACCTCTGAGCCTGGGGAGTTTTCCACGACAACACCCAAACAGAAATATCAGCGCCCAGCAGAGGGAAAAGGGTGTCAGTGGCACCGGGGCTGTGCCGAAAAACAGAAATTAGCCGAAATCCCCCGTCCCAGAACAGCAGGATTTGCTTTTTACAGCTTGCTGCCATCCCAGCTCGGCGCAACCCTCCTCCTCTCCAACAGCAGCCAGTCCAAGCGCACAGAAACTGAATTTTCCCATCATTTTTGTCCTTCCTGCAGAAGCGAGCAGCGATCCCCAGCCCGGCAGCAGCCTGCCTTCACGTGCCTGAGCTTTATGTTCTATAAGTCTAATATAACAGCGTGTCAAATGTTTGCTTTGGCGATCCCGATGCCTCAAATCCCCTTTTTATACTAATATTTCAAATGGGGAAAGGCTTTAAAAGAATGGGCGCAAATTACCGCTTCAAAGGTTTTATTGGGCTTCCAGCTGAGCATTGCTTCTGCTAAGAATGGGGATTTGAAAAAAAAGAAAAAAAAAATAGAAAGAAGCATTTAGGCTGCTTTACTGGGGTTTATTTCCTCTGCTGCTGCGGTCCTGAAGGAGGGAGAGGAGCAGCAGAAAGAACAGGGAGTGAAGAATGATCTTTTTTTTTCCCTCTAAATCCCCAAAACCTCTGATTTTTATTATTTTTTTTTTTACAGTTCATAAAGATTGACCTCGAAGTTATCCCGGTGATGAGAACTCAGGAAAATTCAGCTCAGCAGAAGTGAGATGGGCTTCCATCGGTGACAGCTGCACTAAAAATACTAATTTTTTAAAAATACCATTTTAATGAAACATTTAGGAAATTGTGGGCGAACATTTGGTTGAAAATCCAGTTTGCAAAACCTCACCCAGCTCTGTTGTGAAGCTCGGGGAGGCGGGAGAAGGCACCAGCGCAGATGGAGAGGCAGAATCAGCCCGGCTGGTTTTAAGGGATTTACACGAGGGCACTCTGTGGGGTTCTTGGGACGATTTCCCTGATTTTAGTGCCTCATCACCTCTCAGGGTTTATCAGCTCAGCTTTAAGAGCCTTGTGCAAGCGGGGGATGAACCCTCAGCACTGCAGCGCCCTGATGGCCAGGGCAGCCCAGCTCATCCCGGTGAGGCTCTGGTCCTGCTGGGGAGGACAATTCCCGAGGGAATTCCCAAGGGAATTCCGCCTTGAGCTGCTGCACTGCCGAGGAGGGTGGGGCTCACCCCGGCGTGCTCCGGGTGACACTGCCAGGGCTCCCGGGGAGATGGGGATGACAGAGCTGGAACCAAACCTGCGCTTTAGATGGGACATCACAACGAAATCCTTCCCTGGGAGGCTTGGAGGGGCTGGGATGGAATTCCCAGAGGAGCCGTGGCTGATCCTGGATCCATGGAATGTCCAAGGCCAGGCTGGAGCAGCCTGGGACAGTGCAAGGTGTCCCTGCCCGTGGCAGGGGTGACACTGGACGTGCTTTAAGATCCTTACAACCCAAACCATGCTGGGATTCTCACTCGTGGCTTCTTCTTCCATGGCATTTATATTTCCGTGCCATTTCCAAACGCAGGGATTTGAGTGTGGACAGGAATCTGCGTCGCTGCTGCTCAGCTCTCTCCACTTTCCCCCTGGCTGCCAGGTTGGAGCAGACGCAGACGAGCCACTGACTGCGGGGTGCAGAATAAAAAGCCCAGGCTCTGCATCCTAAAGCTTCTCAGCTCAGCCTGGGAGCACCAAAAGGAACTGCAGCGTTGGAATCACCCATCCTCCCTGCCAAGGAAGCACTCTTGGGTGGAGAACAACAGCCTGGAGACAGAGACTTGAAATCCTTCAGCAGGAGAGTTCCTCAGGAGTTAACCCAGCCACGTTTCGCTCCAGCATTCCGGTGTCAAACCACAGCAAGCTGCCCCTGATCTCTGTGGTGTGTCTGAGCTGGAGTTCTTCGGAGCAGGACCTTCCTCGCTGGCAGTGTTATCGCAGATCCTTCCCCAGGACCCGACCCTGCAGGGCCTGAAGCACCTCTGACCCTCTCACCAAGGAAGTGAAATTCCCATTTATTTGACTCAGCCTCCACACCAGGGATCAACAACACTTGGTGCTAAGGAGCAATAAAAGAAAACAACAGAATTTCAGGTTTTAGAAGTCTACCAGACTGCCCAGATATTAAAAACCATATTTATTTATAACACAATGACACCTTCGGATGCCGATTCCCTGCACTTTACAGGGAGTTCCTGAACCCGTTTTGCAGACTGTGAAGCCAAAGCCACATGAAAGAGGGACAAAGATCAGAGGCAGCAAAGCCAGGGATGCACAGAAGGAAGAAGACAACTTGAAGAGTAAATCATGGTTTAAAATTCAACCAGCACTTCTCAGTTATTCAAGGCGCTGTTTTCTTAACAAGGATTAGAAAATGATATTTCAAACACACCACTCGAGCAGGATGACACCTTCCCAAATGAAGGGCTTCTGTTGCTGCTCCTGTTATTCTGTCCGGACAAAAAGACGACTTTCAAGTATTTTGTCTATCAGTTTTAAAGAGGGGAAAAAAAAACCACAAAAAAGAAGAAAGCCTGAAAGAACAAAGGCAACACTTCAAAGGCTTCAGCGGAGAAGGAAGTCCTTTCTAGCAAAAATCATCCACTTGTGTCAATGAAACCTTTGTCAGGCAGCTCCTCTCCTGCCTTGGCGGCTGCCGCTGAAGACAGAAGGGAAAGAGAATCCCCGAGAGGATGTGAAAAGTCCTGTCCCAGCAGAGTCCCCCGAGTGCCCTCGGTGACTGTGTGACTGAGAGCAGCTGAGGAGCACCTCGCACTGCCCTGGAGAGGGTTTAAACCCCCAGAAATTTGGGAGGCTGTTTGTCCCCTACCCAAGGAACTTGTGGAGAGGATTCTGAAGCAGTGAGGGGCAGAAGTTCCAAAAGAGCCACAGTTCCTCAGGCTCTCCCTGTTTTTTCACGTTGCTCAGTAGGAGGGAATTTTGCAGTTTTAGAGGGAATGGATGCAGTGCTCCACTGCCACGGGCCCTGGATCAATCCAAATCATCACAGGAGTTCATTCCCTCCTGACCCTCAGCTTCAGTCTCACATCAGCCAATGGAGATTTCTCTTCCCAGCCATGGGGATTTTCCTGGCACACAACTTCCACTGTGTTCAGGTGGATTTATTTCGGGACCTCTGCTCTGTTTTCTAGCAGGTTTTTTTTTTTGTGGCCACGTCCTCCTGTGCATCTTGTACCACTCAAACCTTAGCATTCACAGCTCTCTTCAGGGCCCCTAACCCAGGACTCCCATTGGCAGCGCTCCCTCTCTCCCGGAATATTTGGAATATTGCAGAACACGTTGTTAAACGCGGCTTTAACACGAGTCAGCGCAGTTTGCTCTGATAGCTATTACCCCTAACAAGCTTCCCCTCAAAACCCAGTCGCTTTTGACCTCCACGCACCTGGAGACTTCACCCTCCTGCCGCACCTCTGACCTACCCCCTATAATTGACACTGGGCAATTATCAGCAATTTGTTGGCTTTGTTTTCCTTAGCACCCAATTATGCAAATAATAGACCTGGAATGGAGCTGCTGCGAGTTCGGAGCAAAGTGTTTCGTGCCTGAGTGACTCTGCCAGCCCGGCCCCGATGTGCAGGGAGCAGGAAATGAGAATTCAGGGAATACTTATCCCAGGCAATCTCTGTCGGGGTGGCAGGAGGATATTTAATACCTGTTTTTATTAACTCTTATGAGAACCTCCAGCCTGCTCCCATGGACTGCTGGATATTTCACTTTTCTGTGCTCCTGAGCTTCCTACCCTGGCTGCGCACCCTCAGCTTTTCTCCAGGCACAAGACAGGGCTGGGATGTTGGCAAATGCCAACAAAGAAAACACATTTCCCAAACCCAAAGGGGAGGACTTGATCCAAACCATGTGGAAGGAGAATCCCCCCATTTCTTGCTGCACGCAGGGAGTGGAGCAGAGCTGTGCCCTGGCTGTGTCCACACTGGATCTTGAGCTTGAATCAACTGTTTCGTCTTTTTCTTTCCATGCTCTGTCCATGTCTCCCTTGGCGTTTGTGTTTGAATCCACTGGTTTCCTTTTTCTGTCCATGTCCACCTTGGATTTTGTGCTTGAGTCCACTGTTTTCCTTTTTCTGTCCACGTCCCCCTTGGCTTTTGTGTTTGAATCCATTGTTTTCCTTTTTCTGTCCATGTCCACCTTGGATTTTGTGTTTGAATCCACTGGTTTCCTTTTTCTGTCCATGTCCACCTTGGATTTTGTGCTTGAATCCACTGTTTTCCTTTTTCTGTCCACGTCCCCCTTGGTTTTTGTGCTTGAATCCATCGGTTTCTCTTTCCCTCCCCACGCTCTGCGCAGGTCATGGTGCTGAAAGCAGAACAGCTGATCCCATCCCATCCTGCCCTCTGTATCTCAAAAGGGTTTTTAACCCACAGAGTTTCATCTGCACCAAAGACAGGGACAAAAAGCCCTGGAAAAAGGACATTCTGGCCCCCTTTTCCCTACCTTTCTTCACCCCAGTTGGATCTATCGGATGTGTCAAGATCAGCATTCTCTCCACCAGTCCCTTGCCAGCCTTGTGACCTCATCCTCAAGGCTGAGTTAAAAGATTAGAACACATTTTCAGATGTTCAGGGCTATTTTTAGACAGGCCCAGTGGAGAGGGAAGGGGCAGGAGGAGTTTCTTCATCATGGAACAATCTCTGCGTCTGGAGAAACCACTGGGATTTAATGTCACTGCACAGAACTGCCCTGGGTAAAGCGGGATGAGCTCCATCCGCCTGAAATGGCGCTGCTGGAATCGATTCCCTCTGGGAAGGGGCTGCAGAGACTCAAAATGCACAGGGGGGGCTCTGCACCAGAGGATGCTGTGCTCTGTCAGGTGCCCTGAAAACAGGGACAAACGCAGCGGGATCAGAGGTCAGACGGGAATCTGCGCTGAGGGCTGAGAGCCACGCTCTGCCAGGGTGGGAATTCTCCACTTTTCCATGAGAAGGGGACAGCTGAGGCACAGCCCCTCTGGAGACACAGCCCCGCCTCACCCCAGCACCCAGGGAGAATCTGGTCCCCTGTCATTCCCTCCGTCCTCTCCAGGAGCTCAAAGCTTGGATTTCCATCAGGCTCCATGTGAGGAGTCAGCGGGGAAGGAGGGGAAGAAAAGCAATTAAACCAAACCCGCCCAAATCGCAGAGTAACACATTAAAGGCATCACCTTTTCTCCCCCCTGCAGAACAAAGCGTTGGAATATTCAAAAGGCAGCTCCAGAAAGCCTCTCCCAGCACTGCTCTGGGTGATCTGCCCACCTTGCCAAATCCAGAGCTCGCTTCCAGCCATGCCTGGCACTTTTCCACCCAGGAACAGCACATTGGACTCGGGAATGGCTCTTGCATGTCACGCTCGTGGGCATTTGGCCCAGGGAGAGCTTTGTTACCCAATCCATAAATCCATGAAATCCAAGCCTGAGTCAAATCCGAGACATTGTGGAAACCGAGGAGGGCTTGAACGAGCTCCTGGAATAAAACCCGAGCCCCTCCCCAGGCAGAGCTGTATTTTTAGGAAGTCGATTGAGAAATGTTTTCCTTGCTCCATTTCCATGTTTACTGGGATACAACATTGTTACACTGGATTGCATCAGAAAACATGGGAACAGCTCCACAGATCGATCCGGCCACAAGTCCTCCGAGGAATCTGCTCCTTGTCTCCAAGGAGTTTACTCAGCACAAACAATGGCAAATAAAGACAAGTGCTTCTCCAATGAATAAACACCGGGATATAGAAATGTTAGGGAATTTGGGATGGATTTTAGGAACGGCAGCATTCTCCTAAGACCTGGGATATGGCCATTTATAAAATTAGAGGATATAATCACACCCGAGTGAAGTTTGCTGTGTTTTAGGGAAAGGTCCTGTAACTGAAATAATGATGGGACCATCCCCTCCCTGGGGCTTTCAGTGTCTCAGCCACTCCAGGAAAGGAACTGGACTCTACTTTGGGATTTCCTAAGCCCAGAAATCCTTCTGAGGTCTGAGCTCACATCTCCAGCCAGCCAGAATTCCAGGGAATTGATTACAAACATAATGGGAAACATGGCAGCTGAAAAATCGTTGGTTTGAACTTGGGATCTCTTCAATAACAGAAAGAATAAAAATGCCCAAGCGTTGCCTTTCAGGTATCTGAGTGGCCTCTGCGTGTAATCAATTAGAAACCAACTCCATTCCACAGGAAAATGGCTCTGGCTTGGCCAAAAGATAATTTTTGTCAAATAGGTGAACTAATTTTTCCCAGGTCAAGCGTATCCTGTGACTCCTTCCCTGCTCTCTCGGCTCCTTGCCTTTTCTTCCCAGTTAGTCTCAATTCATTAGTTCAAAACCTGTCTGAAAATCGAATTTCCTCTCCAGAAAAAAAAAGAAAAATCATTATAAAATAATGATGGGAATTATTCTGACAGGGACAAAAAACCCCCCAAAAAACACAAACCAATAAAATGCCAGCAACAACCCTGATATAAATTAATTTGCTTGCAGGGACTTCCAAGTCCTGTTAAGTTTTTGTTTCTTTGCTTGAAAAATTAAAGAAACTTTTTATTTTTTTTTATTTATTTTTTTCCCCATTCAATAGACATTTTAAAAAAAATGACATTGTGAGGTTTCCAGGTGAGCAGGCAGGATGCTGTCAGCTCCACTTCCCCACCGATGAGCTGAATTTTTCTGGCAGGCTCCAGGAGCAAGTTTGATTTTGCAAAGAGATCATTTTGCACCAGAAAATTCTCCGGGTGGAAAACGGCCTGGCAGACCCATCCAGGGAGAGTGGTAACACTGAATTTCAGGGGGATTTGTTGCAAGGCTGCTTCTGCCGTTAGTGACCAAGCACTGCGTGCAGGAAAATCTGGGAATTAAGGGGATTAATAACAGGAATTAATTGCCTAAAGTAAGAGGAAATGTGGTTGTATAAAGGAAGAGGCTGTGGCTGCCCCATCCCTGGAAGTGTTCAAGGATGGGGCTTGGAGCACCCTGGCAGAGTGGAAGGTGTCCCTGCCATGGCACGGGGTGGATTGGGATGAGATTTAAGGTCCCAGCCCAAACCATTCCATGATTCTTGGATGCTGTGAAATTTGGCTCTGGCTGTGAAGTCCGTTAGAATTAAAACCCCACCACGAGAAGCGCCTCACCCAAAACCAGCTTGAAAAACGGGCTCAGAACCTCTGCTGGCCACGGCTTCGTAACCCAAAGGAGCTGAAACCACCCCGCTCCTGAGCTCCTCACCGGGGCCGTGCACATTTGGAGGCTGAGGAAAGCGAGCCAAGGATTGAACACAGCCAAAGCTGCAGCGGTTCAGTCCCAACACCGCAAACAGCACCCCAAAATCGGTGCCGTGTCCAAGCTGCTCCCGGAGCCTCCCCCTGGGAATGATGTCTGGGCAGGCAGCAGCCTGGGCTAGCTCCTAGAGCCTGGCACACCGGGATAATTCGGGAATATAACACATGTCCAAAAGGAATTTGATCCTCCTCCACCCTGTACGTGGCAGACACTCCGTGAGGACACCCGGATGAACTTTTTCACCTGAATTAGAACAAAGTGTTTTGCTCTTCTCTCTCGGGTTTCCTTCTCCTTCCTCTCCAACCCTTTCCCTGTCCTTATTTTAATCTACAAACCAGGAATGGCTCTGCGGGCGCCCTGCCAGGGCACGGCTCGCATTCACCTGGCAAATGCTGGGCTCCTTCTCCTGGCTCCAATTAAAAACCAAGACAAAAAGGAGGAGCCAGGAGGTCCTTTGTGAGCCAAGGTGTCCACCTAGGGTGTCCAGACTTTATAGGAATTAAATTTATGGGAACTAAAGGCTCCCATCACTCTCTTGCTCTTTCTTTTGCTCGGGAAGACGTTTTTATCACCCTTGGTGCTGGGGTAAAAATGTTTTAAAAGGCTGACATGATGAATATTGCTAGTGTTATTTCCTTTTTGCTTAATAAATAAAATGGAAATCGTTTAGAGAAGTGCATTTTAATGTAAAACCAACATTTATTTCCGGCCTAACAAGTAAGTGAGGAGTGTTGGGAGGGACTTCCGAACCCAGGGCCTGTGGGGCTCTCAAATCCAGCAGCAACAAGTCATCCATCAACTCATTCCTAATTGTCTTTCCCCCAAATGAACCAATCATATTTTAATTGAGCAGTTTGCAGGTGTCACTGAGGAACCTGGGAACTGTTACCCACATCCTGAGGGCTTCTTCAGGTGTGACAGAGAGCCACCAGCAAGTCCTGGCAGCGGTGTTTGGGGGATCCTTTATCTGAGCCAGATGTGCAGCTCTGATTTGGCTCCTTCACCTGAGCCAGATGTACAGCTGTGATCTGGATCCTTTCCCTTCACCTCAGCCAGAAGTGCAGCTCTGATTTGGCTCCTTCACCTGAGCCAAATGTGCAGCTGTGATTGGGATCCTTCACCTGAGCCAGATGTGCAGCTGTGATCTGGATGCTTTACCTTTACCTGACCCAGATGTGCAGCTGTGATTGGGATCCTTCACCTGAGCCAGATGTGCAGCTGTGATTTGGATCCTTTCCCTTCACCTCAGCCAGATGTGCAGCTGTGATTGGGATCCTTCACCTGAGCCAGATGTGCAGCTGTGATCTGGATGCTTTACCTTTACCTGACCCAGATGTGCAGCTGTGATTGGGATCCTTCACCTGAGCCAGATGTGCAGCTGTGATTTGGATCCTTTCCCTTCACCTCAGCCAGATGTGCAGCTGTGATTGGGATCCTTCACCTGAGCCAGATGTGCAGCTGCGATCTGGATTCTTTACCATTACCTGACCCAGATGTACAGCTGCGATTGGGATCCTTCACCTGAGCCAGATGTGCATTTGTGATTTGGATCCTTTCCCTTTATCTCAGGCAGATGTGCAGCTGTGATTTGGATCCTGTCTTTGATCCACCCTCACCACAACAGTGACCCCCAGCCCTGCCCCTCCCACTGATTTCTTGCCCCCAGTTCTCCCCACTCTGGCATTTTGCTTTAAGATTTGAGTGCTGGCATTTGTCAGCTCCCTCAACTCCCTTTTCTCAGTTCCCAAACCATAATTCCAGCACATTTTCAAGGGTGGCAGCTGGAAGAACAGAGCCTTGAACTCATCCCCAGCACGCTCCCTGCAATGGAACCCCCCTCTCGCAGGTTAGGTGAGGTCCTGAGCGCCCTCACTTCCATTTCAGGGAATTCACCCCACTGACTGATGTGGGAATGGCTCGAAAGGCAGGATGAAGAAAGCAGCGCTTCTTCAACTCACAAACTCCTTTGGGCAGGGAAAAACCTGCCACTGCTGAGCGACTTGGATCACTCGGCAGGGATGGAACTGGGACAGCCCAGACCTTCTGTGCACCACAGGCTCTTCCAGTCCGGCCTGAGGCACCTGCTCAGCTCCAACCGTGGGCAATCGCATTAATTAATGATTAATGATGATAGGGCTCTCGGAGACAATTTTGTTTTAGCCAAGCATCGCACTCACAAATGACTCAGAGGAGTCGGTAAACACTGGGCGCCCGCCAGCAGTTACAATGCAAAGGAAGCAGCCGGACCTCAGAGGATTGCTCCCTGCACTCCGGGAGAATTAGGGATACCCATTGGAATGCAATTACAAGCCCCGGGCTGCCATGGGATCAGCCGGCGGTGGATCAAAGCTGCTGTTGAGCAATAATCAGCAACAATCCGCGCCCAGCTCGGCTTCTCTGGGATGTTGGAGAGCAGAAAGTGAGGAGGAAGTTGAGTGTCCAAGGCTTTGGGGCTGAGAAAATGATCATCAGGAATCAGAGCAGATAAATCGGGGTGAAATCAGAGCATTTCTGTCCTCCTGTTGTCACAGCTCTTTGTTTAAGGTTTGGAGTGGTTCCCTTGTTCTGGAGGCAGCAAGGAGCACTCCGAGCACGAGGTTTTTGCTAAACAGCACAGAACCACTCCCAACAATTTGAAAACATCCAGAGTACTGCCCACATCCTCCGACTTCATTCCCTCCCGAAGAATGACCAGAACACATTTTTTCCCCCCCTTTTTTTCCAAGATTTCCACCTTAACCCTCACCCAGATGTCGCCGTATCCATCAAAGGAGTTGGGATAACCTGCTGAAAACAGCTTCCCCTCAAAGCAGGGGTGAGGGGAGGTTGGAAAATGCTGGGGGACAGGGAGTGACTCACTGCATGTCCAGACAACCAGATTGCACCCGAAAGGTGTCAGACATCACCTAATAGTGGAAATGAGGAAACCCAGATAAGATAAGAGCAAAGGGACTTGGTAACTCCGCAAGTTGCAACAGCCCAGAAGTCCAAAAATAAGATGAAAAAATTAAACAACACAAACTCGACGATGTCAAACAAAGCAGCAAAAACGAGACAGAGCTCCCGGATGATGCCCTGGAATTCTGCCTCCCTCAGTTAATCTGCCCACGGAACCTTTCCCGGCTCCCTTCCACGCTGGCTGTCCCTTATCAGGGCAGCAGTTGGTTTTTAAGGAACGACAGAAAAGGCTGAAATAAATGCTGGCTATTTGCAGCGTCCCCAAGCCCCAGCTGCCAGCCTGCAGGAAGGTGGCACCACAGGGGACACGAGCGTTTGAGGTCAGGAGGAAAATATGTCCCAGTAGGATGCCAAACCCCGGCTCCTGCCCGCTTGTGGCCACAGAAGATCCCGGGGCTCAATTTGCGAGGCTGAGGGTGTGAGCCCTGCTACATTGTCCAAACCCGGGTTATTTATAGCCACCTTCCCTAAATATACTGCTTGGAAAAGTTAATTCTGTGTTCTGGCTGCAGGTCCAGCAGCAGCACGGGGATTGCCATGGGAGCAGCGGCCCCAGGGCCGCTGGATCATGGGAAGAGGAATGTCCTTCATCACTTGGACACCCATGCAAAGGAAAAGAGACCAATAAAGAATAAATTAAAAAGGGATTTATTTCAATCCTAGACGTTCCATGTGTTTAACAGCCCCAACTTCAGTCCTAATTTTCCCCCATAATGCTCAAAATTCCGTATCTCCTCCAGACACCTGGAGCTGTGGATTCCAGCTCTGCATTGCTGTGTTCCTCCACTGCAGGTGTTGAGGTTTGTGGGATCAGGAACCAGGCATGAGCAATATTTAATTAATTTCCTCTCTCCTCATCATCTGTAATTAATTCTGAACAGTTGGTGGGTGCAACCTTCAAGAGTGTTTTGCTGGGGAATATGAAGATTTTTCAAAATTAAACATTAATTCCAGTGCCCACCAAAGTTTCTACATAAAAGAAATCTGAAATAATTCTAATAAACTCCAAATAAATTCAAAATAACTGTAATAAATTCTTTTAATTTCTAAAATAAATTAGTGAGAGCATGGGGGTGGAAGGGCAGGGAGATCCTGGGATGCAGGGCTTGCCGTCTTCTTGGATTTTCCACTCTTAGCACAGAAGCCCAAATCCTCAGCATTGTACTCTTTGCCTTTATTAAATTGACGTTTTCCACCGGTGCAGAATTTAATACTGCATCGCTGGAACCGGAATCATGGGGAAAATTGTGTTTTCTTTACCTTTCAGATACAATAAATAGATAAAAGAGTGAAAAAGGAAAGTTATTCAAAGAACCAAAGGCTCCAGCTCAATACAGCCAAGACAATGTACTGTGAGACAGATCTGGGGAAGAGATATCAGCAGAAATGTCCATCAGCCAAAGTTAATATTTGCACAAAAATGGTGACTCATTTAAACCGGGATTTCCTCTCCTGGCCACTTTATGGAATATCAACTGTGTCTCCATCGAGTTTGATGCAACAACCTTCATCTGAGAGTGAGAAATGTTCAGCCCAGGTAAGGAAGCTTTTATTTTTGGGCCTGGATTCTTCCTCCGTTTCCAGCTGCTGAAATGTTCAGGGAGTACTCCTGTCGCCCCAAATTCCATCACATGGCATTGCTCAACTCTTTTTATGATGCAGCCACTTCCTGATCCCAGTTATCCCTCAGGAATGCAGCACGGAACCAACACACCGGTTCCATAATGAAAAAGTTCCCAAATAAAAGCAGAAAACACCTCAGGAAAAAACCAACACTCCACATTCCTTCCATTTTCTTAAAACACGAATTTATTTCTAAGCGATTTAAGCTAAAGGGAGGCACTTCAGAGCAGTTTAAGTTTCCTCCAGGCTGGATTTTGGAGTTTCTGAAGAGTTGCTCAGTGTCAGAGAGGTGGAAGATTAAGAAGCTCCAGCTCACAATGTCACAGAAGATACCTGGAGGTGTTAAAAACATCTAGGAACACGTCAGGCAAACATCCAAACCCATGTGTAGCGTGAGAAGTCCAACTACACCACCAATTTAATTTCTTTCTGGTGCTGAATTTTATTATTTCACTATCGACTGTGTTTTATTCAGTGTATGAGGAGTTTTCCCTGCTCCTGCTGCAGCTCGCAGGATGCTCCTGAACAAAAAGGATTTTTATCCAACTGCGTCCATAGAAGGGAATGGTAAATAAACAACTAACCCCAGAAGAAAATCACTGCTGTCAGTCAGGAGTGTGTTTCATGTAAAACACAACAGCTCTGGGGATGTTCGCTGGCAGAAACAAAAATAAGCTGAAGATCTGGCCTTGATAACTCAGGAGTAACCTCTGAAATTTCGAATCTGCACACAAATTAAAAGACAAAACCCTGCTGTGAGGTGCTGAGGGAGAAGCTCTGGTTCTGTCTCAGTCTGACTGCACATTTACCTGCTCGTTAATATTCTGGGTTCTCCAGAGCAGGCACTATTTTCCAGAAGGACGGAGTATTTTAGTGCTCAGCTTGCTGCTCTTGGCACTGGATAAACACTGGGTCACAGTTAAAAAAAGCACATTATGCATTTAATCATGTCGATATGGAAAGAGCAGGATTTATTAAAAGCACCTAGATAAGTTCCAGGCCTTACTCCCATTAGCTTCCAGTGGTGACTCACGAGCTGGTTTTATGAACTGTCTGGAAAAATCCCTTTGGGATCTGACTGCATCTTTAAGCACATTTTGTAAATGTGACCTGCTGCTCCTTCCCAGTCCTCAGAACAACGGGCTGAATCCTGTGGGGATTTTAAGAACGGCAGGAATATACCTAATAAACCGGGATACCCTGCCTGTGGCACGCTCAGTACCCATCCAATTCTTAAATCTATTCATTTCTGACCCTCTTTTTGTTGACATTCTTGTGAAAACCCACTGGGCTCTTACTATTTCATTAGCTGTCTAGACTGTGCTGCAGGTAAATACGGGGGACTTTAAAATGGGAATTATTTTTTTTTAAAAAAGGCAAACAGCGGAAAATAGCGAAGGTGTTGCTTCTGCTGCACTGAGCCTCTGCAGCGCTTGGTCAATTTATGTAATTATTTAGGATGGTGTTTCTGCGAGTGCTCAGCCAGAAGGTCCCTGAGGATTATTTGATGCGAGAGAAGGGTGCTTGGACGGACTGGTTAAGGACGGAGTTACTCAGGGATGGAGTAATTACACCGATTTTACTCCTTAAAACCAAGCCCGCACGCCACCCCGCTCCTCCGCCCGCTCCCGCCTCGCCGCCGCCATCTTGCCGGCGGCGAAACGCCGCGCGCTGATTGGCTGCTGCGCCGCACACCGACCAATGGGAGGAGAGCTCGCTGTTGCCATGGTGACGGCGTGCGCGAGCGGCCCCCGCGGCCTGCGCCGAGTTACAACGAATTAAATGTGAATTATAACACTTAAAACCAGTTCTGCCTGAATTATAACCGAGCTGTACCTGAATTATAACAGCTAGAATTGAATTGTTGCCCCGTCCCATCCACACCGTTTAAATTTTTCCCTCACCGACGAATTCAGTAGCTCACCCCCGCCGAAAAAAAGAAAAAAAAATAATCTACAGGGACCTTTCGGCTGTGTGGAAACACAGTCATTAATAACCATACGTTCACAGATATACATATGTATATGAATAGCGCATAATTTTATTCCAGTGGGCCAATTTTGCTTTAATAAATAAAATGTTATGAAGGGAGGGTGGTCAGCTTGTTTGGAAGAACAACACTGGCCGGCGGCGACTCAGCTTTCCCTGGCTTTTTCACAGCTATGAACTGCTTGATATTTTTGGCTCGGCTCTATTATTATAATTTTTTTTTTCCCCTTTTAAAAAATATGAGGCAGCAGGCTTCCTCCCAAGACACACTCAGGTGGGGCTGCTTCGAGCTGCTGACTTTCCCCTGGGGCACCTCATTTTGGTAAAAAGAAAAAAAAAAAAAGGGAAAAAAAAAAAGAAAAAAAAAAGGACAACTCCCCCGTGACACACTCAGTAAAGCTCAAACGGCTCCGCTGTCCCCTGCCCGTCCCTCCAAGGCTGTGCAACCTCATTACATCCCTCAAAATGGTTTTAAAAGGCTGCAGATGGAGGAGCAGTGACATTTATCACTTGCAAATGAGGGCCCTGCCGTCACCTCCAAAGGAGAGTTACATTCTGTAATGCTCATTGCAGGGTATTTTTCTGCTGACTTTACACCCGGAGTCTCAGGGAAAATGAGCTCCCTGTGCTCAGTTTTATGGCTGCAGGGTTGGAGCGACTCCCCGAGGGTGGATATGGAGCCCCCCAAATCTCCGTGGGGTTGTTTTCATTCGCACACGTCACCTGGAACCGGCAGAGCTCCGCCGCTGCTCTTCCATCGCTCCGCAAGGAATTCTTTTCCCTGATGTTTGGCCTTTCTCACATGAGGGTTTTATTGTATTTGTTCCACCTACAACTGTGCTGGACCAGCCTGTCAGGTTGAGGTTTGATTCAAGTCAGACAAAGTTTGGACTCTAAAGGTTTAGTAAAAATGATAAAACTGTTTGAAACCAGTCCATCGCTGGGAAGTGGGGCCAGTTTCTGCTGGAGCCGGAGCTTTGCACTGAGAACCAGCGTCAGCCGCACAGTAAAACAGAATTTACCAAGAATGTTTGATCTCTGTTGTAGAGAATATTATTATCCCTGTTCAGGCATTCATTTCTGGTTTATTTGCTCTTTTTTTTCACGGCATGACATTTCCAGATAGAAAAAAGGGAACAAACAGCACAGTGAGAGAACATAAACCACCGACCACTGTTGGAGTGCTGGTGTGAATACAGTCGGAATTAGGAAATTCAGGAAGCGTCACCGGATATAAAAAGATAGAAGGCAAAAATGTGGGATTTGCTTTATCCTTACAGCTGGTTGGTTTGGAGCTGCAAGGGTTTTAGTGCCTCAGGCGATTCTTCCTGCATCATTTTCGTAGAAAAAGTCTCAAACTGATTCACAAAGGAAGTAGTTGTTTTGGCCCACTGTCTAGATCTGGAAAACGAGGAGGAAGATTCACATGGAGCAACATTTTTAGCCAATTTAGGCAATTCTGAGCGTTTTGAGTCCACTTTTTACCTTTTGACTCTAAAGAAACTGTGTAGCCTGGAAGCTGCTTTCCCAAAATACCTCCTGAGCTCAGGTGCTTAAATACAGGCAGCGTGAGTCCCTCACCCTGTGAAGAGTTGCCCAAAGCTTGGTTCCAATGGTTCCCAATCCCTTAAAAATGAAAATCCCTTGTGCTGCCATTGGGGAGAGAGAGAATCGGAGAGAGGAGGAGAGAAAGCCCCAGCAGCTCCATTCATGGGGGGGATGCAGCCCCTGCCAAGTGTCATTATGAAAATTCTTCCTTTTCATACGATATTAAACTCTCCTCTTGGCAGGTCCCCTGATGCAGCCAGTGTTTTGAGTGAAAATACACGAGGTACTGAATTCTTTAACCTCAGTTCATTTCTCATTATATTACTCTGTTAATAGTCCTGGGAAATACACAAAACCCCCAGCGCCGTGTCCGAGCTCAGCGGGGATCTCTGCGTGTTTAGGGTGGCCCTTGGCAGCGAGTGAGCAGAGAAGAGGAAAAAAACATTTTTGCAATGGGAAGAAGGCTCAGGAAGGGTTGATTTTTCTGAATGTAATCGGGCATTGAAGCGAGGCCATTTGGACCTCATCTGTCTCTTTAAATGTCAGGGCTCTGGGGCTGGAGTTGTTATAGAATAAGTGTTGGGTTTGATTCCTCCCCAAATTTAAGATTTTATTTAGTTCTTGTAGCCAGCAAAGAGAAGGTTGACGTGGATTAAGTGTGGAGTTTGCCCCCAAGAAGTCCCTGCCCATTAGGCAGAACCACAGTAAATGACAAACTCAGCGTTTCTGGTCTGTCACAAACATAAATCAGAGATGTGAAAGGACACATGGAAGTGTGACAGATCCCAACCCCCTGCAAATGGGGGTCACCAAAACTAACGTGAGGGTGTTTCAAATACACCTGCTTTTGCTTGTTGTTCACAGGGACGGGCTCACAGTCAGCTTTTGTGGCTGAAGTCACTGAGGAAAACTGGGCGACTGCAATAAATTTATTGCTTATGACCACGAGTGTAGCTGCAGGAGACTGGATGGTGATTTATGGTGGTGTGGCTATAAATTTTGGTCCTATCTCCTGGTCTGGGTGTATTTCATCCAGAAATATTTGATTAGTAATGATTTTTTTTCCCCAAAAAAGCCAGTCGATCTTTAGTTTTACTGCATCAGCCAAAGAGGTAGAAAAATCATCCAAAACTCCTGTTGAATATTGCATTGATTGCAGGTGAGCAGTGGACAAGGCCTCTTGACCAGGAACTTTTGCACAGAAGTGTGAAAAATGAGCAAAGGAGGTAGAGTGGTTTGCTCAGCCTTAGGCAAAAATCTGTGGCAGAGATGGAAAACCAACCCTGGTTTTGTTTGCCCAGTCCCTGTCATCATTCCTGCCCTGGCTTCTCAAGCCGCTACTGAATTTGGAGGTTGTTGTCAGATTCTGTCACCCAGCTGTGCTCTCAGCGTTCCCAGGCTGGGAATCCTGCTGGGAATGGGGATCAGGGAGCTGCACTCACACAGAGCAGCTCCTCAGAACTGCTGAGGAGCTTCTCTGCATCCTGTCTCCAACAGAACCATTGCTCCTCGAGCGTCTCTTCCAATTTCTGCTCCCACTGACTCCTGAAAATGGTTGTTCCGAGCCAGCACAAACTAAACAGATGTTTAAATGTTCATTCGCTCTTTTCTCATTTTATTTTTGTCCCCTAATTTCGCTTTTCGTTCAGACCGTGACAGCTTTAGGTTGGGAGTGTTTAAAGACCATTCACGGCTCTACTCGCAGCACCTCAAGGCAACCTCTATTTGTGCGTATCTCCAAAAGCAGCAGGAAAAAAGTTCCATTTTCCAAAAATTCCTCCCACTTCCTCTTCCCTGCGTGTGCCTCTAACCACTGCTGTATATGCAGTTAATTGAAATGGTGTTTGTTTTATCTTGAATAACCTTGTAATTGATTGAGGTGGTGGACAGCGAGACTCCAGAGTCATTTACATACCTGTGCACGGAGCCCTCATTTCTCGGAGCCTTTCCACTGCTTTTTTTTTTTTTTTTTTAAAATATTTTTTTATATTTTTTTCCCCCCTGAAGAACTATAGCGCCCTGTCTGTGCGTGTTTGCATATATCTATAGATACTCGCCTTCATATAGATCTCCCCACAGTCCATTCACTCTGGCTGCCACTGTCCATTTGCTGCTCCTTGGGATCTTATGTTACCTGGGCTGGGGAGACTCCTGGCACTCTTCCCTCTTGAAAGAAAAACAGCCCGATTTGGGGAGTGCTCCTTCTGCACAAGGCCCCGATTGTGTGCGAGGGCCCAAAAAGTAACAAATGCACTTTAATTATGTTGGATGCTTGGTGGCTGGCTTTGCAAATCTTTTATTTGTTTTGAGAAGTGCCCCAGCAGCAGCAGCAGCGGCAGCGGCAGCAGCAGCACTAAATTTTGTGTGCATTTGGGGAGCCTCGCAGGCTCGGGCTGGGGGAGGGAGGACGGGCTAATTAACTGGGCTGCTGTCAAGCTAATAAACTAATGGAGAGCTTAAACAAATACAAAAATAAAGGAAGTAGACATGATGGGGAAAAATAAAGTGACTAGACGTGAAGTCTTGTGACGCGCATTTCCAGCTGCCGTGAAGAGGTGGCCGTGGGCACCCAGAATTCTGCGCAGGGAGTTTTATGTCCCCTCATTCAAGTGCCCCTGTTAGGAGGCAGAGGTTTAGCGGATCTCTCCAGGAATGAGTAACGGGAGAGGAGCTTTTCCCATCCTGCCCAGAAACCGATTCCAGCTCATCAGAGTTGTTCACTTTGGAAAAGAGTCAGATTCACATTCATGGGACAGAGGGGAGTGGAAAGCAATCAATGTTTAAATCTTCTCTTTGCCAGGCCGAGATGTTACATAAGGTTGAGGAAAATGTTTTATTATCCCAACTAAGCCTGAAGTGTCAGATACTGACAGCGTTTCGGAGACAGGATACTGGGCTTGATGGTCCAATAGTCTGACTCAGGCTGACAGATTTTCTCTCCCGCCCTCCCGGATTATTACTTGTTCTTTTTTGGTCCATTAGGTAGGAGGTGGTTTGAAATTCAGAAAGGTTAAAGCAGCACACATGTTACTTTGGGACTGGGCTGAAAGGACCCTCCCAGCTCTGCTCATCCCGGGGCACCGGACAAATATAGATCTTTGCTCATCGGATTTCTCAAGGCCTGCAGCTCCCATGATCTCATCCCGAGGTGGTACACGCTGGGATGGGGCACTACCTGTGCCCAGCTCCTTGGATTTGTCTTATCCTTCTTTGGCTCGGTGTTATTCCATGAGACTTTAGGGCATCACATCCCAGTTCCAGTGAAATTTTCAGCCCTTTTATCGCTTCAGTGAGTACTGCTTGTTCTACCTGCCTTTTCCAAGGCTTATCTCAGCTCCAGAGTTTACTTAAAAACTCGCAGGGCTTTCAAATGTTGTTGAACACTCAATTATCTGACCCGGTGGTTAACAAAACACACGGTGCTCCGTGTTCCTCTTTGGGAAAATATTTACCAGCCAATATCTGTGTTATTTGGCCACCTTTGCTTATCAAACACAGAGAAGCTTGTGCTGAATAAATCGAGGCAGCCATTGCTGGGTAATAACTTGAAAACCATCTTTTCAAACGCTAAAGAAAGGAAGTTTTGCATTTGGAGAGCTACAGGAGATGCTGGGTGGTCCCAGCCAGCGTGGGACACGTATGGCTGGGATGACACAGCCCTGGAGCTGGGCCAGGCTCGGCTTGGAGCAGGCAGCCAATATTCCAGATCTCCTGGAGAAGCTTTTGAACTGCCCCCTGATTTGCCTTTCATTTCCAGGATGAAATATCGGCCCAGAGGTTTCTCGGTGGCGCCTCCTGAGTGTGACAGCGAGTCAGCGGAGCAGAAAGATTTCGTGGTCTCAGAACAAAACCATCGAACCACATTTTCGGTACTGATTTTCTTTCTGGAGGTCTCTGCGTGGCCTGGTAATTTCTTTTCAACTTGTAAAGGTTTGAAAGCCATGAGGTTGTTGATCACATTCTTACAGCCCTCCTCACACATCCTCCAGGGTGCTGCAGACAGATTCTGGAGCGTGTTTCAGGCTGCCCCAAACCCCATCCCCTGCAACCTTCCTGAATCCAAGGATTTCCTTCAGGAGGGAGGTGGTGAAGTCTCAGGCAGAGGCAGCAGTCCCACAGAGAGCTGCTCCAAAGATTTGGAGGGAGAAAGAGAAATCAACACCAACGTCTTCCAGGAAGAAGGTTGATTTTGTGCATTTATTGTCATTTCTAAGGCACCTCAGGCTAGGTTTTGATGAATAAATCTGGCTCTGGGAGCAGCTTTTGGTTGCCTTTGATTAATGCTGGGCTAGAAGATGCTGAGACACCACAAGGACTACGTGACTAAAATTTTTGCCATGAATAAAACGAAGCTTGAGGGTGGGGGATCGCTGGTGGTACAAGCAACTCCTGAGGATAAATGCTCTCAGATCTGGGTAGATGCTGAGTGAAAATCAATTCAGAGGGTCTTGTCTTCATCCCAACAACGTCACTGGAACAGAGGAGAAACAAAACTTTCCATTTCACTCACAACAAAAGCTTTCATCTTCCTCAACCCAGACCTCGGAATATTTCCTTGCCTGAAAAGCTGAGCTGTTCCCAAGCTCATGAAAGACAGGGAAGAGCTGGCTGGTGTCCATTACTCATGGCAGCGTCATTTACCATCATCACTCTGCTCCTGATGGCTGAGGAGCTCCTCCACTCGTAGCCCTGGCTCTGTCTCGTCCTCTGCTGCTGCCTCCATGGGGAATCTGACGTTTTCCCATCCCTCCATGGGATGCAGCAGCCTGCACAGAAGGAAATGGGCTTTGCTCAGTATTTTTGAAGCCTCTAAGGGAGTTTTATCCCTGAGGATTGACCCCACTGCAAGGGTGGGTGATGAATATTCAAACTGAGCTGGGAGCTCTTTACTGAAATCCCCCCAAAAATAACAAAACCCAAACCAAAAAAATCCAACGCATCTTCGGCAGAGATAATTTACATTTCTCAAATTCAAAGCCTCTAAAGGAATTTAAAACTTCCTTTTAATCAGGAGATTTGAGATTGGCACTAGGAATTATTGCTGATGGAAAGGCTTGGGTTGTTAGGAATGGCAGCAGAAAGAATTGTTCATTAAGAATATTGTATTTAATTAACAAATCCTCCTGAAGCCAGGCTCCCCATCCAGTCCTGATCCCAATATTCATCCCTTGTGGTCAGTGGGGAGGATCTGGACCTGGGATCAGAGGAGAGGATATGGTTAAGCAGTAAAATAATGGACAGGGAATTAAAAATACACTTCCAGAACTGACTGATCTGACACAGCCACCAGCTGAAGGACCCTGCTCAGTCACTGCGTGCTTTTATCAGCAATTTAAAAACATCCAAGATATTTAATTAACTCTGTTTTTCAGTCCAACCAATCCCTGTGCCATGAATTAACTTCACTCCTGGCAGAAAGATGTTCACAGGGAGGGTCTGGTGTGTGCTTCTCACCTTTCCCCTTCATGCAGTTTGCTTCTAAGTTATTTATTGTGGGCTTACACATCATCTTCCTATTTCCCTGGGCTTTTTTCTGGATAAGGGATAAGTGGAGGAGTGGAGAGACTGAGACAGGCTGGTTTTAGGGCAGCTTTTAAGCCGAAGTGAACAGCACTTAGGGGGTTTTGTGTGTTTGCTTGTGCAACCAACTGCAAGAGGCTATAGCCTCTATAGTTAGGATAAAAACTCCAATAAAGCTGGAGAACATCAGTTCCAGGTTTGCTCTCTCTCAGTGTTTTCACTTTTTCTGAAGAAAAATGGTATTTGGAAGCATTTATCTCAACTCTCCTGAAATCAGTGGCTAGACCCTGCTCTGAAGGACTCTCAGCCATGACATTATCTCCACGACAGATTCAGTGCAGTCAGTAAAAAGTTGTTAAAAACACACATTCAGAGGGTTTGATGTAGTTGTTGTTTATTTTTTTGTTTGTTTTGTTTTATTTTTTATTTATTTAAACCTTTAACAAACTACTTGCTCACAGATCCAGCCTGGAGTTTCCAGCTTGAGAGCACAGATCACCATTTGGTCTTGCAGTCAGGCACAGATAAAATTCCAACGTGTAACACTTCATTTCGCAGGGTATTAACCCCTGGGGAGCGCAGGGGAGCCCTTCAGTGAACAAAACTCCTCAGTGTGGAGCAGGTAAAAATATCTCTGCAGGATTTTTCCCCCTGTGTGTGACAATGGTGAGAAGGTGACCAGCCCAGCTCCAATCCGTTTGTTTGACTTGGTGGGAATTAATCAGAGCACCCTGGGATTAATAATTACTTAATCAAATAATCGCTTCGTGACTCCAACACTTATCTTTTTTTTTTCCCCCTCTGAGCAGGCTGGAAATAAGAGCCGTGAATATGTAAATTGGAACTGATTAGAGGATTAGGTTTCACTCGGGTTTTTTTTTTATTATTTGGAATAAAAACAGCCTGCAGATCCCTCCAAGCCAAGCCGTGTCTCTGAATTACACCAGCGCCTGTCGGCTGTGATAATTTCACTTCATTAAGTTCCAGATATAAATAGGGAACGGTTCTTATTTTTTTTCCATGCACCACCTTTAATAAGCAAGGCCTGGAAACACAGGGGTTATTGATCCCCGCAGCCATCGGGCCTTCCCCAGCCTGAGGAACGGGGAACGAGCACCAAAGCCCTTCTACCTGCTGCCTTCTGCAGCCAGGCACAATCCAGCTCTGTTGAATCCGTTGGGAAAGCCAAAAGGGCGTTGGAAAAGCGGAGGTGGCGCTGCCCCGCTTGTGGCAAAGCAAACTGAAATTATTCGATAAGCCCTGACAGCAAGAGATGTCAGTGGGGATGGCGAGGTGAGGACTCCAATGTTCGGGTGACCCCAATAACTCCCTGGCACTGCTGAGCGTCCTCGGTGTCTTCTCATCCTCCCTGTCAAGGAGGGTGTGCATTTTAGATGATGATCCATTGTCTGGAAATCTGTGGGATCCCCGCTCTGGAGTAGGGAGCTCACATCCTCATCAGGGAAGTGGCCCATTCCTTTTACCTAGAGTTTTAAATTTATACCAGGACAACATATAAGGCCAAAAGTTCTTTATTGAAGCTCAGGAAAGAATTCAGAGGCAGAACAGAACCATTATTTTCTCAGAGTTTAGCGACTGTGTCATTTAATTTCTTAAATTTGGGGATGGCTCCTAGCTAAGGACACAGACTAAAAGGAAGCTCCTAATCTTGCACTAAAAAATTTTGCCACGAATAAAAAGCAGCTTGAGGGTGGGGGACCGCTGGTGGTACAAGCAACTCCTAAGGACAAATTTTCTCAGATCTGGGTAGATGTTGAGTGAAAATCAGTTCAGAGGGTCTTGTCTTTATCCCAATTAAATGCCACAAGAAATCTCCATGGAATGTGGCCGTGGCCACATGTGGATCACAGCCTTTCTCTGCCCGGGTGCTGGCAGGAATTTCCCTGCGTGTCAGTGGATTTGGAGGTACCAATTCACCTCCATGAGGAAATAATCACGTGTTGCCTCCCCTCAAAGGTTCTGCAGCTCGGATTTTCTTTTCCTCTGGTAAATGAGCCTTGGGAAGGCTGAGAGCTTTGGGAAAGAGGTGCAAACTGAGGAGTGGGGAATGTGGAGGAGCTGTGCAAAGGGGGAGACTGAAAACATTCAAATGAAATCTCTCAGTTTAGCTACAGAAACCAAACGTTACAATGAAGCAGCCCTGTGTCCCAAAAGCTCTGAGAATGATAATTAATGCAGAATGCTCTAATGAGAATTTTCAGGGAGGATTGATCCTGGTTCTGAGATGACACCATGGAATAACCAACCTCCACCACAGATAGGCAGAGATTTGATGATTTTCCTTCCCATGGCCTGCTGGAAGTCAGGAATAGTCCTCACCTACCTTTGATGGCAAGCAGGAGTTTATCCAGCAGCACGCAGTGGGAAATCCAGGGAGGGAAATGGAACCACGAAATCATGGATTGGTTGGGTTGGGAGACACCTTAAATCCATCTCCTTCCACCCACACCTTCCCCTATCCCAGGGAGCTCCAAACCTCGTCCAGCCTGGCCTTGGACACTTCCAGGGATCCAGGGGCAGCCCCAAACCCTTGACTGAATGCTCACATCGTGTAAATTCAAGTTTGAAAGCTTTAAGTGTTTTTTTTAGTGTTTCCCCACACGTGGGGCTCGTTAGGGAGCACTGACTGCTCCAGTGGTTCTTAAGGATTTAGGAGGAATTGCAATTTTGGAGTAAAACCTTAGGCACTACAACTAATTCTTATAAGCACCTTGTGGGTCGTGTGTGCCTTTCACAGACATTTTTTGAGGAGCTTGGATGGTGATTTCCTGAAAAAAAAATGAAAACGGGGAAAGAAAAAGCCTTGCTGTGAAAGTGCAGAGCTGCTCAGAGAAACCTTGATGCCTTTACCAGCGTTCCCAGGTACTTTCGAGCTAGGTGTGCTTGAAATCGAAGTCCAGGAATTAGAGAACACAAACTTCATTTATTCAGGAGCAACTGGAAAACGTGAATGCGTTTCCATGGAGATGGGGTGATTTCCTTTCCCACAATTCAAATCTTTTCCACAGGTCCTGTTTCATTCTGATCACCCTCATGTTTTGTCCAGGAGAGGTTTTTGGGGGATTTTGATCTCAAGAGTTGGCCAAGCTCCAGGCAGAACAATGAAAAAGTAGTAAATCACTTTAATAGATACAGCAAGAAGAAGAAAAAAAAAAAAAAACAAACCCAAAACAAGGCAGAGAAATGAAGGGACTGAAATCCAGCAGTCCCAGCACATCCATCAAACACGGAATACTCTTCTTGAGGAACAGGAGGACTCCTCAGTGAAATAAAGTGCAGAACTGGGATGCTGTTAGAGGTGCTCTGCTGCTCAAGGTGCCAGTCAGATTGAATTATAAAAACTCACATTTTGCTATTTTCTCCAAATTACACTGCTGGGGACGATCACATTTGTAGAATCATGGAATGGTTTGGGTTGAAGGGAGCTTAAAGCTTACCCAGTGCCACCCTTGCCATGGGCAGGGACACCTTCCACTGGCCCAGCGTGCTCCAGCCTGGCCTTGGACACTTCCAGGGATCCAGGAGCATCCACAGCTTCTCTGGGAATCTGTGCCAGGGCCTCAGCACCCTCACAGGGAAGGATTCCTGCTTCACCTGTGCCTTACTGACTGCTGGGAGTCATTCACACACAGTTTATTGTATATTATTTACTCACAGTTTATTTATTGTGCATTATTCACACACAGCTTATTGTGTATTGTTTACTCACCGTTTATTGTGCATTATTTACTCACAGTTTATTTATTGTGCATTATTAATGCACAGTAATTTATTTTGTGTTATTTACGCAGAGTTTATTTATTGCATGTTGTTTACACACTCTTTACTACGCCTGGCTGCTGTGACCACTTGCAGCTCCTGGTGATACCAGAGGTCTGTAGCAGGTGCCTCAAAGACAGTTTGGTTGTTGCATTATATTCAGACCATGCCTCTCTCAGCAAATCTGAAATGGATTTGCAATAATTTTTAGCAATGTACAAGGGACCAGAAATTACAGAGTTTTAGTGGAGAATGTTTTTATTGAAGACTTTCTTTATTTTTTTCATCCCTGCTCGAAAAGCACGGTATACACAACCTTTCTCCTCCAGAGCTGATAAATGGTTTAGCCATTATTTAAAGTTTGGGAAAAGGCAGCTACAGAAATAACATTTTAATGTATTCCAGATTAGCCTTCATGCTATATTTGTAATAAAGACTTGCTTCCAACACTGGTTGGCAGATCACTCGCAGGGACAATTATCCAAATAGCTATTAGGATACGATTGCGCTCATTTCCAGGCAGCGCGGGCTTGCCAGGACTCAGCTTGGCTGGCAGCTGGCTTTTGGTTTGACTTTTGGAGAAAACCACAAGAATTTGTCAGTCGCCTTGGCCGTAAGGGAGTCTCCTTGTCCTGAGGCTATTCTTTTTCCTCTGCGAGGAGAGGAGGCAGAACATGCTCTGCCTTGGGCTGGGTTCCTCTGGGTTCCTCTTTCACCTCAACAGCAGCAGCAGGAGGAGACTCAGGTGCGACTCAGGTGTGAGACCCCTCCCACCATTCATGAAAAGAGGAGGGCAGGGTAAGAACTGACGTATTCTGGAGGGGGAGAGCTGGAGAAGAAATCAAAGGTCGTGTATTTCTTTTCCTGGGGGAGGGAGCACTTAATGCCAAGCTAAATCAGCGTTAGCTGGGCCTGGAGACTCCTCTCTCTCTGCGTTTTGCTAATGTGTCGCTTGGCAGCTCTGAATCACCCTGGCTGCCGCAGTCAGGAGCTCGAGGCGAAGAACAGCAACTCCCTGAGAAGGGAAAAGAGCTCCTGGTGCCAGGGAACATGTTCTGTGCTGAGCTGATGTCATTGTTTAAGTCACACAGGCAGCGCTCAGGAGGGTTTTTCATATTGAGAGATAAGGAGGTCCACAGTGGTCCATGAACCTTCAAAAAACTCCATTTGTTCTGTTTTCTAGAACAGGAACAGGTTCCTTATTCATGGCCAGTCCAGCATGGGTCCTGCTCAGACAGCACAGAGCTTGGGGGCTGCTGTGTCCTTCTGTCCCAAGTCTTACAAATCTAATTTAAAGCCTTTAGATTACTTCAGTGGTGATCCTCAGCATTGTGAAATGGAGATAATAAAGCTGGAACCAAACCAGCAGGATTAGATGAGATATTAGAAGGAATTCCTTCCCTGTGAGGGTGGTGAGGCCCTGGTACAGGGTGCCCAGGGAAGTTGTGGCTGCCCCTGGATCCCTGGAAGTGCTCAAGGCCAGGCTGGGCAGGGCTTGGGGCACCCTGGGACAGTGGGAGGTGTCCCTGCCCATGGGATGAGATGGGATTTAAGGTCTCTCCCAACTCAGACCTTTCTGGTATCCTGTGATAAGTCTGACGTTGTTGAAATGAATTTCTGGAAGGTAATGTGCTCCTTGTGGCAACAGGGGACCTGATAAAGGATCCAAAGCTCCTTTGCTCTTCTCTTTTCCTACAAGCAAATAAAGGTTTTGGAGAAACACAGCCCAGCAGCAGCTAGGAAGGGCCAGCACTTGTGAAAAACAACTTTCCAAACTCTGTGTTCCTCAAGAGGAGGAGCAGGTTCAGGGCTGAAGCATCCTTTTTCCCCCCATTTACACATCATGAATAATAACTGCCTCACATATAGATTATACACACACCCACACACATATCTATAGATCTATAGATCTAGATTTAAAATGCTGTAATGTAGCTGCACAATCACCACTGCTTCAAACCCAGAAGCTGATAAACACCCCAGCAATAATTCTGCTGAAAATAAAACCATTTAAAGGACAAAATGACCGCAGATCCTTCATTAAAGAAGAACCTGAAGCTCTTCTCTTCCTTCCACAAGTGTTCTCCCATCCAGACTTTTCCGTAGGGTGATCCTGCCCCGTTGAATGCACAGAAATCCCTCCTGTGGGAAATGGGTTTGTAGAGAATTCCCAAAGCCTGGCAGAAGGCTCACACAGCCTCGTGCATCTGTGTGCAAACTCTGAGATAAAAAACGCTGATTTGGAGAGGCCATGGAATAGGACAGACATTGCCGAGAGAGGAATGGAACTGGAAATGCATTTCAAATGATGACTTTGCAAACAGGTTAGGTATTTTAGAGAAACAGAACTGTGAAAGGTGTATTGTTGTAGTACCCACGAGGGGTAATTTTAGGTGATTGGCTTTAAGGCATTAACAGCATTGTGTGGCAAAAGCTGATCGGCCAAAAAACGCTTATAACGGATTGTAATTAGGAAATAGTTTGGCTTCTGATTGTGATGGCGTGAATTGTAACATCTGCGCCGTCTCACCCTTCACGTGAGGCTGAAAATGGAATGAAAGTTTCTAAAACGCCTCTCAGTTGCCCCATCTCTGCGCCAGAAAAAGGTACAATCCGACACCCTCCATGCTGGCCCCGCTCCAAAGCCACGACTGCACCAAAGGGGCTCCGGCATCTCCTACCAATGGAGCAGAAAATTGCTTCAAGGCTCCAGCAGCAACACCTCGGCGGGGCAGGGGCTGTAATTAGCAGTAAAGCAGCACCCATGGCCAATGGGGCCATTGTGCCCCCAAATCCCGCTCTGCTCCTGGGGCCGAGGGGAAATGTGTGTGTGAGTGGGAATGAGAGCTCGGAGGGGGGGGGGATGATGAATGTGCTGCAGTTGGCATAAAGTGGAACCCGTGCCAAGGTGGGGCCCTCCCGTTCCTTCCAGTCCTCCCCCCGCCGCACCTACGGTTCTCCCAAACACCGCGTTATATTTTTAGCGTTTTTATTTTCTTGGAAAAAATATATAAACTGCAGTTATAAAATGTGTTTAAACAAATGAAATGGAGCTAGCAGGTGTACAAAAAAATGGCCCCAAACGCTTCCCAGGGCTGCAGTTAAACAAAAAAACCCAAAAAACCCAAAAAAACACAAACCAAACCAAAACAAAAAAGAAGAGTAAACTTAAACAGTTCCATAGTGGAAAAAATAATCTCTAGGTAGAGTATATAAATGTGTGTTTTGTTTTTTTTTTTTTTTTTCTTTACACTGCACACTCAGTTTCAGTTTTGATCCCTAAATTCCTGATTTTGTTCTTGGGTTGGATCATCGTGTCTCACCCAGATAAAGGGGGTTAATTCTCCGGAGGAGCCACTATTGTAAATTCTGAGATCGCAGAATCCCAGGATGGTTTGTGTTGGAAGGGGCATTAAATCCCATCCCATCCCACCCTGCCATGGGCAGGCACTCCTTCCACTATCCCAGGCTGCTCCAAGCCCCATCCAGCCTGGCCTTGGACACTCCCAGGAATCTTCCACTTCTCTGGGCAGTAGCACATCCCAGGGGAAACTGATTTTCCAGTCTTTTTTTTTTTTTTTTTTTAAATTTTCTATTTTTGCCATCTCCCTGATGAATCTGGAGAAGGCTTTGATTCAGTTTGAAAATGATTTCTATTATTTTTTGGTAGAGTAAGGTTGCATTTTCCAGCTTAATCCAACCTGAAGGACTGCTGGCAGTGCGCTGAGAAACAGAAGTGTAGAGACAGAGATTTGTATTGGGATGTGTGGCTGTAGAGAGGATGGCAATCCAAAATAATTTATAATCAAAATACAGCCTTAGCCAAGAGACGGGAGGCTGCGCAAAGAAAGAAAATAATTCATTCTAAGTGGAGCTGGAAAGAGAGTTTTGTATTGTGCTTGTGCTGCCTGGTTTGGTGGAAATCCGATAGGAAAGGGAGGTTAAAATTCCGTGGATTCTGACTTCTCTTTGCCCCTTGAAGGCTCAGAGGAATCAATACCTCGAATTTTGGTGGCATCCATCACTATCTCCTCGTAAGAATTGCTGAACATTTTTAGCACAGCGAGGGAGGAGTTGGGCTTTCATTTGACGAGAAAAGTGACATTTTTATGGACCTGGCTCTGAACATTTTTCTCTACCTCCCCAAATTTTGGTGAACATTTGGTTCCGTACCAGTCCTGCAGCCGGCTTTCCTTTCAGCAAGCAGGGCTAGCAAAATACAGTATTTCTAAATGAAACAAGCCCTCATTTATTTCCAGGGGAAGGTAGTAAAATGTGCCACGCTCATATTTCCAGTCTTTCTGAAGCACTTTGGTTCTCTAAGAAAAAAATTTAATGCATGAATTTCATGCAAGATCAAAATTTATCAAACCCCACTTTGCCATCTTTGTTCATCTGTTTTAGCCTAAAATATTATCTTTAACTCTGAGAGAAATGGTGCGGCATTTATTTTTCAGGAATAAATTTTTCAGTCATTCTGTGAATTATTAAATAAATATTGTTATCATTGCCGCTGTTTTGACTAATTAAAACTTTTTAAACAAATACCAAATTTGAGCTGTGCATCTGAAAGGATAATCTGGATCATTCCAGCCCCAAACGTTTGATTCAAATCCTCAATCCTGACTTTGTGGAACCCCCACCCTCACTCTGGTTTGTTAATTTAAGTGTGATTCTCCATCTCCACTCAGAATTCCAATGAATTCATCTGCAATGCTGACAAATCCGTACGGATGGATTATCCCCACTTGTGTGTCCAGTTTTCTGTTAATGGGTCATTTTCCTCTGAGTGGGTAATTCATTCCACCCCTGCTCTGCAGGGCTAGACCTGGTTTAAATCCCCTCTTTGCTGCAGAGTGATAAAACTCTGTGAGGTGGTCGGGAGACATTTGGAAACTGAAGAGGGAAAGAAATGGAAAAAAGGAGGGATGGTTTCCTTGCCTGACGTGCAAAGGTTCTGGCTGCGGAGTGAGGCAAAGACAATTTAAATTAAAACATTTCTGAAGGCAGAGAGCTGTTGAAAAACATTTGGAGACATCTTCTCTTTATCATCATCATCATCCCAGCTTCTCCAGGGCTCTTGGTATCCTCATCCCTGGAGAGAATTACAAACATCACCAGCAGGAATTGCTTCTGAAAGTCTGAAAGCAATCCAGATTTATGTTCTAACAGCACTGGACATGTGGGAAATGTTTTAGCTCCTGATCCATGTGAAGTTTAACATGGGAAGTTTAACGTGGAGTTCAGTGTGTGAAGTTCAGTGTGAAGTTTAACATCTGAAGTTTGATGTGGGAAGCTTAACATGTGAAGTTTAGCACACGAAGTTTAACCCGTGAAATTTAACGTGTAAAGTTTAATGTTTAAAGCTTAACGTGAAATTTAGCACGCGTCGTTTAACACATGAAGCTTAATGTTAAGTTTAACATTTGAAGTTTGATGTGGGGAGTTTAACTTGCAAAGTTTAACGCGTAAAGTGTAACACGTGAAGTTCAACATGTGAAATTTAATGCGCAAAGTTTAGTACATGAAGTTTAATATATGAAGTTCAGTGTGTGAAGTTTAACTTGGGAAGTTTAACATGTGGAGTTTAATTTCTTAGGGCAAAACTTCACGAAGTTTAAACTACATTAAGTTTAATACATGAAGTTTAATGTGTGAAGTTTAACATGCAAAGAAGTTTAACATGCAAAATGTAACACGTGAAGCTTAAAACATGAAGTTTAACGTGAAAAGTTTAACACGTAAAGTTTAAAACGTGAAGTTTAACGCATCAAGTCTGACGTGGTCTGCAGGGAGGCTGCTCAGAGCTCTCCGTGCTCGAGCCCGTCCGTGTGCACAGACAAGTGAAATCTTTTCAAACAAACAGGCTGGAAATTCTTGGCTTCTCCGGGAACCGGCCTTATTTCCAGCAGATCGTGGTTTGGATTCCCATCCTGCCCTTGGCATTCCAGTTTTCCCCTTGCTTGCCACAGCTAGATTCTGTTTGCTGTTTCTGGACCGAGACGCTGAACAAGATCCTGGTGCCTCAGGTAGGCGATGTTTTACCGTGCAGGAAGAAATCCCTGTCTGAAGTCAGGGAATGGAACCTCCTGGTTAACAACTGGCAGGCCTACAGGAAAGGGATTGAGCTGCCGTCAGTAGGTAACTTATTAATGGCTGGTGTTTAATTTCTTAGGGCAAAACAGAAGAATCTGGTGGTCCTCACTTGAGTGCTGCGAGTACAGAAAGGGCTGTGTAGAAAGGTAGCGCCGTTTCCTTCCAGCCACCATTAAGGGCCCCTCGGATCTGCCAGGAAAGGGAAAATCGACCTTGTGTGGAAATCCAGCAAAAGGCCCTTTCCCCTTTAAATCATTACAGCAGAACTTAATGATGCATCAGCGAGCAGAGTGTGTTCAGGCCAGATGCACACGGGGCTCTTGGATGGCTGCTCTGCAGACACTGAAGCTCCCCGTTTCCTCCGTAGACTTCCCAGACTCGTTTGAGATGTAATAACTGCATTTCCCTGGATTTCTGAGCCGGTGAAGTCCAGAGGCTGTTGGGATCAGGGACAATATCTGTTGCTGAGCTTAGCTCTGCTGTACCCAACCTGTGCCAGCTCCTCTGAGTGTGGCTGGGAGGAAAACCAGCACCAAGGAGAGAAGGAAGTGTCAGAGACAACGGAATTGTGGCTGACAAAACCTCAGCGAGGCATAAAAGGGTTGTGATTATGCTCAAAACGAGAGTGACCAAAAAAAAAAAAGAGAGAAATCCTTTCTTTTCTAAGACCATTTTAAATGCAAAGGCTCATCCAGAGCCAACAGATGCATGGAAAGAGAATTTTCATTGGCTGGAGACCAAATTAGGGACAATGCTGTACATGAAACTTGCTCGTTTGACCAATGTTATGCTTCATTTTCATCAGCGCTGTCCATGGAATATTAGATATTCTGGCAGTTATTTAATAAGGCCAAAGCACACAAGGAGCCCTTTAAGGTAAAAAGTAAAATAATCTCTATTTTCTCTTCAGGAGGTTTTGGCAAATGGGAGAAGATGGAGGAGAGGGAATAAAAAGTGTATGCGAAACAAAAGTTTTAACAGTCTGTCTAACCAATTGGGATAATTAAGTTTTACTCCAACCCTCAGGAAACCCCAGGGAAGTTTGTGGCATCCCAGTTCATGTGCATATTAAGTAGGGGATCATGTAACCTTCATGCAAAGCTGGAAAGGGATGGATTTGAAGGCGTTCTGGCCCTCATTTGGAGCTGCATCCGTCTGAGGCAGCTGTGCCCATCCAGGACTGCGCTGGGTTGCATGAAGTTGGGTTCGGATTCACCAGAGCTCTCCAGATTAGAAGGAGAGGCCGTGGAAATGTAGGGAAGAACATGAGCTGAGCCGAAGGGGTGGGAACCCTGCCCAGACATCGCTCAGAACCAGTCAGCAGCGGGACATCACCAGGGATCCCTCAGCGCCTCTGAAATGCTGGGAGAGGATGAACAACGTTCTCCCGTTGTCCCACACGAACCCAGTTCCCATTTCCCTCCCTCTGGCTGGTGCAAGACACAGAACGTTTTCCATCACTGTTGCTGAAAATCCTTGAGTTGGGACCAGAGGTGCTGGAATTGGGTCCCACTTTATCCCCCCGAGCCGCTCTCGCCGTTTACATCTTTGAAAGGAGGTGGGTGCGCGAGGAGGGCACAGGACCCCCAGGATTTGCTCAGGGGGTGCTGAGTGGGGTCTGCCACAGCCCCACACTCTGCTTCGTGACTGCTGGGAGCTGTGCTGGAAGAAATCAGGATAATTCCTTCCGATTCTCATTAATGGCGTCTCCCAGTGGAAAAGCTGGGATGGGAGAAGCCTCTCCAACAAGGGCAGCTTTGTCCCCTCAGCAGCTTGGTTGGCAAAGCAGCAATTTTAACTTCTTCCAAACATTCTTATCTGCCCAATGTACCCAAATCTGCTCACCCTCGCCCTTAATCCTTGAGTTTCCTACAACATAGGAGCCAGATCTTCACCCAGCCCTTCTTTAATACTTAAAACTCTCAGTTTACACTGACATTATTTCTTCCATTCAATACCTGGGTAAATCCTCAGCTGCTGAAATCAGCCTTGGATAAAATTCACTTTTTTTTTTTTTTCCAGATAAAAAAAAGTTATGTTTTCATTCTAAATGAAGAAGAAAACGTGAGAAGGTTTTGTGTACAAAGCGCTTCATTACAACTTTTGTGGGGTCCCTGAGGTAGATCCCAACCAGGTGTAGGAAGAGAAGGAAAGAGGCTGGAGGAAGGAGACTCATTTTAACACACCAACCACCAATGAGACCCAAAGTCACAGCTTCCAACCCTTTACCTCCTTCTCCCTTCTCCAGCCCTCAGTCCTCCAGCAGCCCCAAATATGATACAGCACTTCAGGAGACAAACATTCCTCGGGCGTTTCAGGAGTGCTGAGGTGGGAGAGATTGATTTACCAAGGCCTTTCAGCCAGGGGGGGTTTTTTAGCCCCCCAAACAATGCCGTTATAGAACATGTCCTCGCAAAATATTCAACCCTCGCACATTTCCATTTTGGGCTTGCAACCAGGTGTGTCCAAGCTCTCTGCAGCAGGGTTTTTACCCAGCGTGGTTCCTGGAATTAAAATGCAGCTTTATCCCCGTGTGTTTTCTCCAGCAGCCTCAGTTCCTGGACAAGCAGTTCTTGCCTTGCACGTAGGTCACCTCCATGCTGGAAAAAAACCTGCAAATAGCTCACCTCATGTCCTCCAAAACACACAGGCATCTTCCCTGAGATGTTTCTCTTGGATTTCTTGGCTTGGCTGTCTCCAGGGTTGGGAATGTGCAGCCCGTGTTACCTGTGCTCCAGCTATTTTGACAAAGCAGCGGGAACGGAAGGATTAAGGCTGTGGCACCCTCTGAGCTCACTTCTGAGTGATCCCAACAGACAAAAGTGGGAGCAAAGAGGACGCTGAGCTCAGAGCCCCCAGAGCTCAGTGAGTCCAGCCCAAGGCCACGGTGCTTGTTCCCTCAGCTCAGGTGGCAGCAGAGCATTCCTGGGAATGTCCTAGGCTGGCTCTCATGGGTGACTTTCTGCCACAGCAGCACTTTCCCAGCTGCTCAGTGGCAAAACCTGAGCATTTCATAAATCAGCTGCTCTGGAAGAAGCTGTTCAAGCTGCTCTGCATGGAGAGGGGGAGGCACCTGCCCGGCGGGCTGGGCTTGGTGTGGTCTTGGTTCTTGGAAGGGTTTTGGACTGGACGGTTCCTTGAGTCCCCTCCAAGCCCTACCTTGCAGGATCCCAACCCCCATCTTCATCCCCATTACACCCAAAGTTTGCCTTCAGTTCTCCCCCAAGCCCCGGGTGTGCAGGAGCAGAAAATTCCAGTCCATGCCGGGCACTGAACCACCCCGCTAATCAGAGAAGGGTTAAAAACACGACTGGTGGGCACGGCCCCCCCCGTTCTCTGCAAGGTTGGTTGGAATTGTGACTCGAGACTGACAGCTTGCCTGAGTGTTTGTGGTTCAGCTCGAAACCACAAGAGCCAGAAGCACATGGTTTACATTCAGTGTCTCTCCCCTGCTAACACGAACCAGTTGTTCCAGAAGCTTGGCTATCTCTTGGAGAAGAGTTTTGCACCAGGATCAGCCTTGATTCACCCCAGACGGCCCTCTGGAAACTCACAGAAAAAAAAAAAAAGGGCAAAAAAAAAGAAAAAAAAAGTTAAATTCCCTAAACAAAACCTCACATTCACTTTTCCTTGTTTATTTTTGCAGCTTGTAAAGGAGCTACTAATATCCTGGTTGTTAAAAAAAAAAGAAAAAAAAAAAAGGAAAAGAGAGACAAAAAAAAGAAAAGAAAATTTGAAATGCCAATCAAAAGCAGTGCCCAATTAGGGAGTGTTTACTTCTAAAATATGGGGTTTTGTTGCCTTTTTTAAGGCGAATTCCTGTAATGGAGTAATGTCAGGGAGGGCATGGAAAGATGAGACTTAATTGACTCAAAAAATATATTTAGACCAATCTTTTCAAATTTGGGTGGGTAAAATGAGACACAGAGCAGGGCTGAGGTTTAGTCAATGAGGTTGCACGTATAAAGCATCAAATATACACCTAAAAATGGTCACTGAGCTTCGTTCTACTGTCAGAGAGAACTGTGAGTTTAATCATTGCTTCTAATGAACAGCAATTAGAAAGGATGAAAATAAAAATGCACAAGGAGCAAATGCAGGTGTGGGTAACTCCTTCACAAACCAGGTGAAGGCATCACCACCCAGCTCATGTTGGAGTGGGAATCGAGTATTTTAAAAATCCAGGATTTTTGTCCTCTCACTGATTTTCTGCCCTGTGCTACTGGTCCCCAAGCACAGATATAAAACTTAAAAAAATCCAGGGTTTTATTTTGTCCTCTCGCTGATTATCTGCCCTGTGCTGCTGGTCCCTGAGCCCAGATTTATCACATCCTCTCTGTATTTCTCACGCCCTGGCTGAGAGGAGCTGGGGATGCCCGGAAGGTGGGAATTGTCACAGCGAGGTGTTACATGTGCAGAAAGTGAAGAACAGCCCCTCGCAGCTGGAGTAAATCATGCAGTAAAGTCTCATCGGCAAGGCAGAATAAAACCGTGCACACCTCGAGCGGGCAAGAGGCTGATTTGCCCGGATGATGTTAATTATCCACTCGCACACGCTGAAGTGAGGCAACGGCCTCCAGGCCCTCTGAGAAGTAATCCGATAAATTATTGTGGTGAGGAAAGAAACCCGGCGCTCAGTTACCCCAGATCACAGGTATTAGGGCTGAAATGAGCTCTCCTCTAACAATTTCCCATCACCCAGCCCCTGGGATTGTTTGTTTTATCTTTCTCCTCCTTGATATAAAACTGGCTCCAAGCTATTACGTTACAACATGGAACCACCTTCTGTCCTCGGAGGTGAGGAGCTTGGAAGAGAGAAAGAATCCTCCTCTGCCGTGTCTCTCTATCTCCTAGTTAGGAATAAGTGACCATAAAATCCGTGGATGTGTGAAACCACAATATATTCCCCCGTTCTGCCATTAAAAGCCACTCGCGACATGAAGGTGAATCAGAGGTGGGAGGAGCGTGTGATTATACACCGGGAGTTTGCTTCCAAGAACAGATTACATTTCTGGGAATTCCAAACGCCATATATTTTGTTTTAGTATTATGGGAATTTTCAAAAGGCTTCTAACGTTACTGCTCTTTAAGCTGCTCAATAATCACGGGGATAATTTTTATTAACAAAAAGACTTTATACCTTGAGAGCCGTGCAGGGCCCGGGGCAAGGCCGGTGGGGTGAGCAGGAGGCTCTGAGGGCTGAGATGCTCTGTAGGTGCATCAGAGCTGCCCTGGCAGGGTTAAACCTGGCTGGAAGTGTGGGTTTAAGGTGAATGTCTGTTGTTTGAGCCATTTGGTGGGCGCAGGAGTGGGGCTGCGCTGAGTTTTTCACCACACACACACGGAGGGAGCCTCCTTCTTTTCCACTGTTTCTTCAGAACTCCGGAGGTTTTCACCTCTTCACTTTAACGATCACATTCGTGAAAGAGAGGCTTAGAGTAATGAGGCTTTGCTCCTGTGGTAAAAAGAATTTTTAATTAAAATTAGATCAATTAATTGAAAACCAGTGGTAAAAGCTAGGTTTTAAACTGGCAGAGGGCAGGGTTAGGTTAGATTTTAGGAAGAAATCCTTTACTGAGAGGGGTCACTTCGTAGAACAAGTTGCCCAAAGATTTGTGGAACCCCCATTCCTGGAAGTGCCCAAGGCCAGGTTGGGCAGGGATTGGAGCACCCTGGGACGGTGGAAGGTGTCCCTGCCCGTGGCTGGGGTGGAATGAAATGATCTTCCTAAAGTCCTTCCACCCCAAACCATGCTGGGATTCACTCTGTGGAATGCTGGAGAGCTGGGAAGAGGAAACGCCCCAAGCTCTTGATCCCTACAAAATGATCAACGCTGAAATCCTGGAGTAGGATGCTCCCTGTTGCTGCCTCAGTGTGCTCTGGGGTGTGTGGGAGGGCTCGGGCCATCTGTGCACAGGGAAAGGAGTCCCCAGGCTGTGCAGAGCAGCGCCAGGAACACGGAGAACCCTGCAGGAAGGCCGAGCCCTCGCGTTCCAGAAGCGTTCATGTGCCGCCGAGCGCGGAGTTGGACGGTAGCGCTGGGAACGTCCTGCCCAATTTGCTTTTATATCTGTTTATTTTATTTCGCGGGGGCTTGTCGGTCCTGCCCATTGTGAATGGCTTTGGTTACAGCGGGTTTTATTCCAGGGATCAACCCAAACCTGCTGAAAAGGGAGAGTGTGTCCCTGACAAATGCCATGAGCTGGGGCCGTAAATAACCCACGGCACAGCCACTCCAGAGCCTTGGCAAGGCTCTCAGAATACCCTGAGGTGGGAGAGACCCACCAGGATCGGGTCCAACCCCCAAATCCCACCCTGGGCATCCCTGGCAGTGATGTCCTGGAGCTCTGGCAGCTTTGGAGCTGTGCCCATTCCCCAGGGAGCCGAGGCAGTGCCGGCACCCTCTGTGGAAGAACCTTTTCCTAAAATCCATCCTGATCCCGACATAGCTCCAGCGTTCCCTGGGTGCTGTCCCTGTCACAGGGAGCAGATTGGTGCCCATCAGAAGATGGGTTTGCTCTTCTGTCTTGAGGAAAAGTGAAAATCCTTCTCCAGAGGCAGAATTTCCCTTCTGTGGAGTCCCACAGAATGAGAGCTCGCGCTTCCATCCTCGATTGTTTTGCTTTAGATTTACAGAATATCGAAACACACCAAGAACCTTCCACCACGAAAGGGTTTTTTAAAGCAAAAGCAATGAGATTGGTTAATTTTTAGTTCTTCTGTTTCCGTTTAGGGTGCTCTGTTTGCAAATGTGGCTTCCAGTGTCTGGGATTATCAGACTCCTTTTGATGCCCGATATTATGACAAGTTACTGCTCCCATTTTTTCTGTTGGGACAAATCAAGTTTATGGAAACACAGAAGGGAGGGAATGATACCTTCAGGTTTAGGTTTTACTTTCCTATAAATAAAACCATCTGAACTGCGTCTTGTTTGGGAATGGAATGGTTTTGTGGAATAAAAATAATAATAATAATAATAATAAATCAAAGTGATATTGTACCAAAATCAAATTGAAACAGATCAATATTAAATTAATAATATTAAATAATACTCCTTTTACCAGAATGGGAAACTTTTACTCTTAAAAAGCTGAAATACCTCAGTGTTAGAGCTCTCAAGAGAGCACAGAATTTTCCCGAATTTTAATGGGAGTGTGATAACCTCCTGTGGATGAGGATCAGGAGCCTGGTCTGTGATTTGGGACATTTCCTCATATAAAATTACTTCACTGCTTTGTGCAATCAAGGGGTGGCCCACAGAAACAAACCTGATAATTATTTACGAACCCTCTGATCTTGGTTTGGCCTTACTGATCCTGAGTGTGGAGCAGATTTTTCCACCTGGGGTTGGGAACTGCAGCTGTGGTTGGGAAGGGGCTGGAATATGGATGGGAAGGGGACACAGCTGTGGGAGGGACATGGCACCAGGGGGTCCTGCCCCAGCTGAGGAGCAAGCAGAGCATGAAACCAAATCCAGGGAGGATTTTGTACCTGACTGCAGCCCTCGTTCTTCGAGAATCCTCAGGGTAATTAAGGTTGGAAAAGACCTCCGAGATCATCAAGTCCAGCCTTTGGCTGAATCCCGATGTTCCCACTGAACCCTCTCAGATCTTCTCCAGGCTGAGGCTCCGTGGAGCACAGAGGACTTCTAAAAGTCTCCTCCAACCCAAACCACTGAATGATTCCATGATTCCGCTCTTCACATCCCTGCAGGCCTCTCTGTCCCTCGTGTCACATCATCCCGTTCTGACAAGACGCGTTTGGGACTCCAGCCTGGAGTATGATGAAAGATCATCCCTACCCATCACCAACGGAATATTTTATCTCAGAATTACACGGGGCTCTCCGTCAAATACAAATCATCAGCAGCAAAGCCTTGAAGAGCCAAGGTGGGGCTTTGGGGTTGTGCAGGAGCTGCAGTGGAATGGACATCGTGGACTTTGTGGGCTGCACAAACACCCGGGAGGGCTCCAGTGACCTCAGCCAGCCCAGACACACGCTGGAGTCCAGCTTACAGCTGACTGGAATCCTGAGGTTTTGCTGGCCCACAGCCAGTTTGAAACCCACTCGAGCCACCCCGGTATTTTATAACATTGTAAAGACTTTATTGTTTAAAACATTTCAAAAATTCTCCACACAACCTGGCGGCCTCCCAAAACTGTCTCAAATGAGCCAAAACTATCAGCAGCCACCCACCTTCCTGTCCATTATCCTCTGATTAATGACATTCCACCACCGGGGTCTGACATTTGGGGTCTCCCTGCTGCAGGACCTCTGCGTGGATGTGATCCCCGAGCCCTGAAAAGTGTCTGTGGGGTCGGCAGCTGTGTTTCAGCTGGGGGTGGCTCCTTGGCATGGGGGGACCCTGCAGGAGGGGGCTCTGGGGGGTGCAGAGAGACCAGGGCTGGCGGCATCTTAGAAAACCTTCATTGGACATGGCAAGGCAGGAGAAACCAAACCACATGGAAGTTTCTGCTTCTGGATGGTTTTTGTTTCTGGATTGTTTCTGTTTCTGGATGGTTCCTGTTTCTGGATCCCTCTTTCTATTTCTGGACCCCCGTTTCTGGATCGTTTGTTTCTGGATCCCTGTTTCTGTTTCTGGATCCCTGTTTGTTTCTGGATCCCTGTTTCTGGATCATTTCTGTTTCTGGATAATTTCAGTTTCTGAACCCCTGTTTTTGGGATGGTTTTTGTGCTCTTTGTCCACTCATCTTGCACATTCCGAGGCAAAACAACCATAAGAACAACCTGAACAGATAATGACCAGCCATCTTCAGCTGGAATTAATTACTGAGTTAGCTCCATCAGGAAAAAGAACAGCAAGGTTTATTTCCTGTCACAGATGCAATATGCAGATGCTAATTAGTTAAGGGATTAACTGAGGGTGGGCAGGCCCTGGCCCAGGGTGCCCAGAGCAGTTGTGTGCCCCTGGATCCCTGGAATGTCCAAGGCCAGGCTGGATGGGGCTTGGAGCAGCCTGGGACAGTGGAAGGCGTCCCTGCCCATGGCAAGGGGTGGCACTGGATGAATTTTGAGGTCCCTTCCCACCCAAACCATTCTTATTCCATGATTGCGTGATTCCATGATTCCATTATTCCATGATTCCATTATTCCATGATTCAGGCACCTCACTGAATGTCCGTGCTGCTCCCTTGTGCTGTGGATCCAGGAGCTTTTCCAGCTTTTCTGAGCAAAACCATGGAGAAAACACTCAGTGCTTTGGAGTCAGGAGTTCCCACCTGTGAAACGTCTCCGAGCCCCTGCATTTCCCCGGGCTCGTGACAGCAGATGAGCAGAATCACATCTGCTCTGTGATTCCACCAAGAGCTGGGCATCCAAGCAGCTTTGGAATCTGGATCAGAGGATCATTTCTTCCCCAGAATTTCCCTTCCCAAAGCATTAATTCTGGTGCAAAGCAGGCACAAGGGCACGTGCTGCTTTGCCTTGCAGGTCCTTCAGCAGACTGAAGTTTTATTCCTGGGCTCTGCGCTCACCACCACCCAGAATTTGGTGCTGTTTATACACAAAACATTTCTGGCTTCGTTCCGGCTTGAATCTTTACATGTACGTGTTTATTCCCATGTCTACACCAGTCTATAGCCCAAGTGGCGGTAGGAGCCCAGCAGATGATTTTTCAGGAGGTTTTATTTCCATGAGAAGCTTCAGAGCACATTTTCACTCAGCACTGACTCATCGTTCTCTCTCTCTTTTTGAAAATTATTATTATTTTTTTTTTATTGCTGCCTAATCCAAGAAACTCTGACTAAGTCAGCTCTGCCACGTCCCGAGTGTAGCAGGGATTCCTTGATGCAAACAGAACTGGTAATTCTCCTCCGAAATAGCAAGAAATTGCTATTTGTGGGCTCCTGCTTTACGCAATGCTGACCTTGGCTGGGGTGGCCCCGGTGGAAAGGGCCGTGGTGCATGAAGTCAATGCCACTGTGGTAAATAAAGGCAGCGCCAGCAGGGCCCAATTTCAACATCTCCTGGCGCAGGAGGCAGAGCTGGGCAGGGGCACCGAGCTGGATTTTCTGAGCAGCAGTCTGGGAACCTGATGGCTGTGTGTCATGGGGACACAGCCCAGCTCGCCGTCTCGGCCGGGTGTTTTGGTGAGGCCTCTCTGGACATGCAAACCCTTTCCATGTTCTGCACAGCACGTTTAAAGAGAGCTGGCAGAAAAAAAACCCGATGGGCTGGGAGCACAATGATGAGAGGGTTTTTGTCAGTGGCCCAGGCTGCTGGAACTTCAGAGGGTTGCAGGTACTGACTGAAAAAAAAAAAAAAATAGAATAAAAATATGAGAGCCGGTTTTCAGCACTTCAGCTTGGCAGAAAGAAATGACTGAGTGAGAGCAGGGCTAGGCCGTGATTTAGCCTCACACAGACCAGTTTAGATGGCAAAAGTCAAATTAGGTGAATACCTGCAGCCCATAAACCCCAGTGCCATGTGTACATGGTTCTAAAGCAAAACAAAGGCCAACTACCCTCGCTCAGCTTGCCCAGAGCTCTGCTTTGTAGGGCTGAGCCACCTTTTTTCCCCTGTAAATCCTTGAATAACACCATTTTAAAGCCCAACACCATGAGTAGCCAGTACCCATCAAGTTCCCCTAGCTGATCAAAATTAAATTGCAAAATCAGGCTTGAGGAGCCCCAGATCTGCCTTTGCCTGTGGATGGACAATCCTTTTCCCAGGAGGGGATCAGGAGCGCTGTGGCTGTCCCAGAGCTGCTTGAACGGGGTCATTTCCCTCCTCCACGTCCTCTCCAGCTGCATTTTAACCCCCAGGAAAGAGCTGGGAGCACTTCCCTGCTGGACCTGCCCTTCCTTTCAAGGCAGTGTTTTCATCCCAGCCTCTTCTGTGATGTTTAAATTGATAAATCCATGGATCTGCCATGGCTTGATTAGCTCAATCCCAGTGTCTTCCAGTGGCGTTTTTCCTCTGTGACATTCCTCACACGTGTTTGCTGCACAGCTTCCTCCCTGCACAGGCTGTATCCTCGTTATCACATGAAATCATGTTTTATTGGGAGAAATATCACCTCAGAAACACACTGGAGGTACCTGAGCTGGCCGTTTCTCCCCAAATTCTCAGCTTTCTTTCATCAGGATGGTTTTGTCGAGATGATATTGCCTCTCCTGGGCGTCATTCACGGGAGCTCCACCGTGGTGATGAATAAAACAACTGTGGCCAGACTGCAATAAATTAATTGCAGCATTTTATGTGAGCAAGAGAATGGGCAGGAGACCTGAGACTGAAACCCAAATCTGCCTCTGACTCGGGACCCGTGGTTGAAAGATTGGTCTGAAAAAGAGAAAAGATGTCAGAGTGGGAAGAAGGAGTTTGGGGGGAAAATAAACCCAGAGCGGCCCAGCACGCTGTGGTTTCTAACAAGCAATTTGCAGTCTCCATTTCCAGCCAGCCAAGTACACGGAAGATCTGAATTTCTAATTTAGCAACTGCATGTTACGTTTTATGAGCTTTTTATGGAGCCATGTCTCTGCCTTTTACTGGCTGGAGACTGATTGTGGAGCTGCATTTCGGGACCCCTCCAAAAACCCAGAGATGCCGAACTCCCTCTCCAGCTTTAGTTTTGGCTCCGGGAGGATCTGAGTTCCAGCTCTGGTGCTGCGGGTCACAGCTGGCAGTGACAGATTTCACCTTCCAGGTGTGCTGCAGCTCCCGGTCTTGCTTTATTAAGCACTGCTTTAATCTCAGCCTGCAGTGGGACAGCTGAGTTTTGTCTAGTTCCATGGAATATTTAATGAATTAACCAATCACAAAAATGGGACCCATGGAGAGGAGAGAGAACCTGAAATCCAGGGCCCAGTGGGGTGTCTGGGATCATCCTCGTGCTCAGGGAGAGCAGCCAGTCCCGGTGTGGAAGCAGTCCTGGGAATCAAAGGTGGGCATTGCTCCAAATCCCAGCACCCAGCCCTAATCCAGCAGGATTTTTGGCACGAGAAAGTCCCTTTATGGAGCCCTGTGTTTCCACGCTGGCACCTGCTCAGCCTGCAGGGAAATCCCTTCTGTGCCCAGCAGGAACCCTCAGCCTCTCCCCATCCTGCAAGAACCTGGAGGGAGGGAATCCAGAGCAAAGCATTTGCTTGATAATCCCAAATTTACTGACAGATATTTACAAATGATCAGATCCCTGGCTTTGCCAAATGGAATTCCGACTCAGTGCTGTCAGTGAAAATCGGGCAAGGGAGCCTTTAGCTCTGGGATGTGCCATGACTTGGAGTCCTGACTAAATCTGGGTTCCAGTTGTGCAATCAGGAGCATTTTCCAGAGAGATTTCAGGGATTAACTGGCCTGGTAAATTCTGTGGGGTGGGAACCATTTTATAGCTGCATATATATTGTATATGTGTGTGTGTATATATATATAAAAAAATAGCTGTACCATGGCAGAATATTAATTTATTAATGGCTTTTTCTGTGAGAGGATGAACAGACTTTCTTCAGACTTAAAAAGCAAATTTTGCATTCATTTTTAAAGGGAGGGCATGTTCCAAGCTATTTCCTTTTTAGCATTGACATATTCACCTGAAATATTAACATATGCAGCATTCCTAGAACAAATATTGCTGATCATTCACCGATTTTCCAATCAAGGGTGAAGCCCACACTGCTACTTTTAAGTTACTGATATTTTTAACTATGAGAGCACTGCCAAAATCCAGCATTTTAATATGGATATGGCCACTGTTTTAAATGTTTTGGATTTTGTGTCTAAACCCTGACTCTTAACAGCTTCAGGTTAGCTCCTAAATTTTTTCTGCAGGATTTGTCTGTGAATAAATCAGGGATTTATCTGTAAATAAATCAGAGAATCAGATACAGTTCAGTGTCTCACTGCCAGAATCAGTGTCCTCAGCTTCCTATGGAAATAAATTTAAAAAATAAACCAGAAATGTGGGATTTAAGAGGGGAGAAAAAGCCCTGATTGCTCAAACCTTCCTTTTTTGATTTTGAAAGCCTTCCTGAGCTGACTGGCGAATGCTTTTCCCAGCATTTCGGGCCAGTCTGGGAATTTGGGAGGTGGGATTTGGTCCGGGGAGTTATGAAGTGTGCGGAGCAGTGATGATGGGCAGGCAACAGCTCCTGGTGGTAATTCCAGGGCTGGAATTGGGGCTCAAAGCAGAGCAGCCTCCGCGGTTTGACAGGGGCTGGGATGGCAGCGGCACATCAGCAGCACCTCTGGATTACCTGGGATCGCTCCCAGGCTCCTTTCCCAGAGGGATCCCTGGGTCAGGAACACCTCGGGATGTTGGCTCAGCCATGGGGAGGGGAAATGTGTCCTGCTGCAGCTGCTCAGAACCTGGGGAAATTGTCCAGCTGCGAGAGGGGAGAGGAGCCCCAATCCCAAAGTGGAGTTTTAGGGGGGACTTTGATGTCCAGCTTTCCTTTCTTTGGCTGGAATGGTTCAGGGAATGTGTGACCAGGGAGCTAAAACCCCTGCGGGGCATCATCCCAACCCTCCTGCTCTGCTCCGGGCTCCCTTTCCCCACAGTGCAGCATTTCCTTCTGGAGAATCCATAAAGAAAACTGTTGTAGAAAGCCAATTCCTCCTCTTTTTTAGGAAAATAAAAAATAATAAAATAATAACCTTCTTTCTCTTTCACAGCAGGAACCCTGTCCTGTAAACACAAGGCAGCCCTGTCGAAACATTGGGAATGAGATTTTATCTATTTTCCTTGGATGTTTCCCTCTGTGCCCCCTCCTTTGTGGATAGTGGTTGAAGTGATAATGAGTAAATCCTGGGATTCCTCCAAAAATTTTTCAGCCAGTGCTGGAATTGTGCACAGATACCCAAAAAATTCCATGTCCGCGGATTTGAACGAGGAATAACGGTGGGGACCCCCTGTAAACACGGAATTAAAAAAGGGAATGTTAACTGGGAATGATCTTGTGTTTATACAGAGCTTTTCATCCAGGGTGAACCCAACTGCTCTGGGAGTCACTGCTCATGGATAACCATGGCACAATTCAGGGCAGGCAGGGAAAAATCCTAAATTCAGTAGGAAAACCCAGGGATCCCCCAAAAACAACTTGTTTACGAGAGGCAAGGGCTGAGAAGGAATCAAAGCTGCAGAACGTGCAGGGGATGATTTCTGTGACAGAGAAACTCCAGGGAAGACCAAAACCACCCTCAAGGCTCGAGGCAATGAGGGAATTTTTTCCAGCCCCACTTGGAAGTGCTGGCTGTGCTGTCAGAGCACCGAGGGCTCGTGCGAGGACAGTTTCCATTTGTAATGTTAATTTAGCCATAAATTCTCCAGCCCCAATCCCAAGGCCAGCTCCCTGTCATTCCCTCATGGCAAATGTTCCCCGGGCTCCAAATATCCCAGGGTTTGGTGGGGGTCATGGAAGGGGAAGGGAAAAGAACATTGTTGAGTTGGCTGGGTTAAAACTGATTGCATTTTAACTTCTTGGAAAAGGTGAGAGGCTGGTGGTGTTGAGTCTGGGGAGCTGCAGTCTGGGTGAATTAAAGGCAAATTTTCCCACCTTATGTTGGGATATCCCTTCCCAGGAGCCCCAGTTTCCCATCCCAGTCACCCACAGACCAAAAAGGAGGCAACTGAAACACTTTTCCAAAAACTGTGCAGATTTTCCTTCTGAACAGACTTTTAGGCATTTAATGAAATGTTTTAGCTTTCAGGAAAGACAAGAAACCTCAAATGTTTTCCAGGACTTATCTTTTATTTAAGATTTTATCTTCTCTGGCGATCCATGCATTTTGTTGGAATATTTTAATTTTCTCAATCCCCAGTGTTTCTGTCAAAGACCAGCCCTGGTTGTTTAGTGGAAAAGAAGCCAAGGAGTGCTGGGGAGGCTTAATGGGGTCAATTCTTAGCTCAGACTTTGCTCTGAACGTTCTTTAAATCAGTTCTAAATAACACTTCAGGGCAGCCTAATGAACTGTTTATTTATTCATTGATTCCTCTTTAAATAAATCTGATGGAAGTTGATAGAAAATTATTTTTCCTCCTCTTATTCGGTTATAAATTTGTAGGAACATCTTGCTCTCCTGTGGCACCCCAGAGAACACATCCTTCACTTTTATTTATCAGTAGGATTCATCACTTTTTTTTGGAAAAAAACTCCATGTTCCCTCCCTGCTCCTTCCCCATTTTTTTTTCTTTTTCAGGAAACTCAGGCACACAAAAGCAAAACAGAGGAGCAAAGCAAAGCACACTCAGCACTAATTTGGCACCGGGGGAAAGGCACTAAAACAGCTTTTATTGTTGAAAACTCAGCTGAAGTTTTCCTCCTATTAAAAAAATAAAACAACCTCGGTGACATTTGTTGGAAATTCTGGGAGCGAGTGGCTCATGAATTCCATTGCAGGTCTGTAAAACAAGCCCAGCTCGAGCTGTCATGGAACCAGGGCTCTGATTCCCACTTGGAGAACTGGGAAGCTCCACGATTCCAGGAGCTGCCCCCAGGGATTTGAATGTCAAATTTGGATTAAAACCGCGCTGGGCTGAGCGTGCTCCAAGAGGATTTGGGGCTCCTGGCCTGGAGCAAATCCTCCTTTGGGTGAGGAGGATTCGCTAAGTGGAGGAAAGTTTTAATCTGCTGGAGGTGTGGAAAATTCCTGATGGAGATCCTCTGCTCCTGGGAATCAGTGGATTTTAGACCATTTTGGCGGGATCGGGGTGGGTTTTAGCCATGGAGTGTAAAAGCCACGGGGTTTTGGCTGCCTGGCAAAGGAGAAGCTTTGTGGAGGCCACACAATTCAAAAAATCCATATGACCCACACAATCCTCACCATCCACAGAATCCCACACATTCTACACCATCCACATCATCCACCAGATCCACAAAATCCACACAATCCTCACCATCCACAGAATCGTACACAACCTACACAATCCCCAAGGTCCACACAATCCACACAATCCACAAAATCCACAAAATCCACACAATCCACAAAATCCACACAACCCCACAACAACCACAGAATCCCACAGAATCCCACGGAATCCCACACCATCCACACCTCCACCCCCAGGGATTCTGTCACCTCCACACCCTGCTTCCCTCTGAAGGACCTGGCCGCTGACATCCCACATTTTGGTTGGGAAAGCTTCTCTCCATGATCTTGCCTCAAAGACATGACAGATTCCGTGTTTCTGCTCACCGTGCAGAGTTCCTTCTCTCCGTGGCATTTCCAAAACTTATAGGGACTAAGCAATTCACGTCTCAAACTAAAATAATTTAATTTTGGAAGAATTAATATGGACTCTTCCAAGCATTTCAGTGCTCCCCCTCACTCCTGCTCCAAATGGCTTTGTTTGGATCCACTCAGAATTTGTCCTTTTGCAAATTTGGATTTAAGGTAAAAAAATAAATATAATAGTAAATATGATACCACCACCACCACCAATAATAATAATAATAATAATAATAATAATAATAATAATAATAGTAATAACGTTGTTTTAAGGCAGTCACAGGGAGCTCTCGTGTTTAGTTTTGCAGAAATAAAAATGTTCAGACATCCCTTTGTTGGATTCCAGCTGTGTGCAGGTGACCAGATTGAGGCTGGCTGGCGTTTTTGGTGCCCACAAGGTGCTTTTTGCTCCTTTCAAAGGAGAAGGTGCCCGAGGCAGCTCCAGCAGCTGGAGAGGGAGCTGAATCGTTCCCAAAAATGTGTCCTGGCTGGGAAAACTCCACTCCACTGCTTCAAACTCACCTGGGAGAGAGGATTGAGCCCTGAGGGCAACCTGAGAGAGAACATCCCAAAGATCAGCCTGGCCAAGGAGCTCTGCATGGAGCTGTGGGTGGGATAATCAATCAATCAATCAATCAATCACCAAATAAATCAGGGAAGAAGGAAAGAAACGGAGCTGGGTAACCCCGAGGCTCTCTGGGTGTCCAGCATGGAAAGCCCAGTTTGGAGCTGGGATGTGGGAATGGGGAGGCTCAGCTGGTTTTGCAGGGCTGGACTGGTCAGAAACCTTATGGAATTCGTCGCATTTTTTAGGGATGAGGGGAAGAATAGAAACCACGAGTGAAACCCTACCCAGCACCACAAATAACTACAAAGGGAGCCCAACCTCGGGGTTTTTAGGCTGTGTCTCCCCTGCCCTAAGTCCTTTTCCTGTTTGCCTCAGCTTAGCCCCAAAATACGTCAGAGATTCCCAGGAGACTTTCCTGCCCTGGAATGGCCTCGTGCTTCCTGCAAGGCTCTGTCTGCTCCCTCAAACTCAGGGCCTGTGGGTTTTTGCTCTCTGACTCTCCCTGTAAATCCCCATTTTCCCAGGAATGCATCCCAGGCAGGCATTTGCTCTCTGATATTCACTTTGCCCTCTTTTCCAGGTGCGTTTTTGTTGCGTGAAATTGTATGAAATCCATCATTTCATTCCCGTTTTTCTGTCCTGAAGTAAAGCAAGTGCCCCTCAGCATCAGGTAGAGAATTTGGACTCCTCTCCTCAGCCCAGGGCTTTCTCTCCAGACTTACTTATTTCTGTTCATTTGGGTTCGTTGTCCCAGATATTCCCTGCTCCTCACATGTTGAAATCTACAGCAATGCCTCCAGTAGGAAATCACTTCTGGAACAGCTTGGGAATTCTAGCAGCCAAGGTGAACATTTTAGAGCCCCAGTTTTCCTAAAGCCTGGTACTCCTGTGATTTTTGAGGGGAAAAAACCCAAGCAACCCGGGGCTTTTATAACAAGAATTGTTCTTTTCTGCGCTGTGGTCACTGTCTGGCCCTCACCAGGACTCAAACTTCTGGGACAATTGGGAAGGGTCAGATTTCCTGGAATTCTGTCAGCACCAATGTGATTTCCCACACATCCCAGGATCCCTCTGCCCTCCACCTCTCCTGGAGCTCTCAGGGTATTTCATGGAATGTATATAATCCATATAAACCTTCCAGATCCGGGAACTCTCCCGTGGACTGGGGCTGCCATTGTTCCACTCAGACACACCACAAACCTCACAGAGTCTGTGGTTGATCCAGCCCAGTGCGCTCAGACGTGTTCCCTTCCAAGCAGCCCTTGGACGTTCTGGAACGCACAAAATCCCCGAGCTGCCATTCCCAGGGGAGAGACCTTCCTCACCTGAGGAGCCCTGGAGCACCTCAGCTACCCTGAGACCCAGCTGAGGGTCAGGTGGAGTCACTCTAAACATGGAAATGTTAAAATGGGCTCTTTATCCAGCCCTTTGGATTATTAAAATCAAAAAATCAGCTTCTTAAAAAAACCCAAAAACAAAAAAACAAACCATGGTTTGGAATAGAAGGATTTAAAAAAATTGGGGTTTTCATTTATAAAAACAGACTAGTGTTTAAATTCTGTGCCTGCAGATGAGACCAGGACTGAGAGAAATTTTGTGTCCCTCAAGTCACGTGGAAGCAGAAGTGGATGCAAGTCTGGGAGTTTTTCATCTGACCCTCCCCACTGGAAGCACTTTAATCAGGTTTTCTTTGTCCAAGAGCATTTCATAATCAGAGTGAAGGTGCAGATACCTGACCCTTAAAGGAACTGGATTGTTTGCTCCCCTCATGAAGTACAGCAGCAAGTGGATTGATTTGGCAGCTAAATTCCAGCCTGAGCTGGGAAACAGGGAATCTTCTCCTTTATTTCCTGCCTTCTGTGCAATACAAAAAGTTCTTCTCCCCCTGCATTCCCCACCTGTAAAATCCAAGTGTTTTCACGGCAGTTTTGTTAAAAACAACAGGCTAAAATCTCCAGAGGTCCCCAGGTGGTGTCGTAAGGCAGAAATGGAGGTCCTGCAAACCTCAGGTGGCCAGACAGAAAATGCCCTTGGGACAACAGAGCCTCAGGAAGCTCCTGGAGCTCAAACAAACACTCCAGAGCAGTTGCTTGGACACCCTCCTGCAAACCTGCAAAACAAGGGTGGGAACCTCCCGAGCCGCTCCGTGCCCAGGTTAGAAATAGGAAATTCTGCTTCATGGTGTTACAGCTCCTGGCCTCATGACCATGACTCAGGAGAGCAGCACAAAAAAAACCCCCCAAACCCATCAAATGGAGACAGTGAAGCTGGGCACCCCTCCCAGTAAAGGGCTTTAAGGTGCTCAGGGGTGAACTTTGGCAGAAATCTTGGAGGCTGAGGCAGGACAGACCTGCTGAAAACCTGCGCTGGGTTCCTCCTTACCACGTCTGACCTTTTATTTATTAAGTCCTCCAGGATCGAGTTGCCGGCCTGGGTCTGGAGCAGGAGGTGGGTCCTCCATTGCTGCTTAGTCTTTCTAGGAAAACTGGCACGACATGAAAACATTTGGGTCCTTAATTGGCCTCATTAAAGACTCTGGCCATCTGGACCTCACTCATTTTAATTAGTCATCAATAGGGCAGTGATTTAGTCATGAAAAAAAAAAGGGGGGGGGGGAAGCCACCTCCGCTCTGTCAGCTCTGCCTTTACTCAGCTTTTACCCACCAGGCTGGAGGGGATGATGTGCTCCCGGCAGCAGCTCTGGTTTCTGGCAGGGTCACTCCACCCCGGAGCCGCGCAAGTCTGGAGAGGACGGAGCTAAATGTGGCAAAGAAATCAGGAACATGTGATCACCCCGCCCTCCCCTTGTCAGCCAGGCTGGCATCCAGGCTTCCAAGTGTCACTCCTGTGCAGAAAACCTTGGAGAACGCAGGGAGGAGGCTGCCAGGAATTGCTGGAGTGCTGTTGGGAATCTGGGGCTGGCACCCCCTTTGTTTGCAGGCAATTCCCACCTTGCTCTTCGCGCCAGGACAGCTCAGGAGTGCAGGGAAAGGAACTGAGTGAGCCCTGCTGCCTCTTTTAGGGTTCCCAGATTCACATGTTCCGTGTGCTGCCTTTGACTCACCCAGTTTATCCCCGTCTGAACGACCAGGACACTGCTCCAGGCTGGAGCCTCCCCGTGTTTGTCCATCCTGGGACAGCACAAGCACAAACAATCCCGGAAAAACCACAGAAAGGTGGCACAAAAAGGATAAATAAGAGAGCCTGGAGCACAACATTTGCAGCAGTGGGTGGGCAGGACTGGGGAAAAAGGGCCAAAATTGTTCCCTTCAGCGCTGGCGATGCATCGGGGGGTAAATCACACGTGGGTGGTCTTAAAAGCTGAGGAGCTTCTAAGGTCACATTCCCAAAGCTGTCACATCGTTCCCAAAGTTATCACAACTGCTTTGCCTCTCAAAATCTCACCTTCCTGCTCCCATCTCCATGTTCGTGGATGGGTTCATCCTGAAAATTACGTGTTTCGGGATTGTATCTGAAAGCAGTGATGGAATATGTGCACGGGCCCACCATAGGCAGGTGAAGAGAGATTTACCGGCTGCTTTTTACCACTAAATGTCACGATTTTGTACAGATTGTGCTGGGATTTAATGAGCCTGAGCTGCTATGACCTGGCTGGGTCCAGGACATTCCCCTAAAATTAGTGACAGCAAGATCCAAACCCAAGGTCTGGTTACGAGCAGAGCTGGAGGAAGGCTGTTGAATCAGGAAAATAATCTGGCTTAGCCACCCCATATATTTGACAGTTAATTTTGTATCTGTACTGAGGAAAAACACCCCAGAAACTGGTTTTTATTGGGCCAGCAAAGGCTCTGGGTTCTGGCCACCTTATTAATAATATTCTTCTGCAGGAGAGGGACGCAGTTCTTTATAAAGATTTATTAATAGTCATTATTATTTGC